>OY987256.1:42920077-44120077 GCA_963920725.1 Rhamphomyia laevipes
GTTTAAATGGGTTATCACATTTTAATAATATTTTATTTTTCTATATATATTTTTTATTATTTTTTTTAGCTTTTAATGTTAACAACAAATATGATAAGAAAAGATTTAAATTCAACAAATCAATATGATGCTGGTGTTGCACTAAGCGGCTTAAGTTGTTTTATATCAACTGATTTATCTAGGGACTTATCTAACGACATAATGATACTGGTAAATTCTTTAAATTTTTTAAATTATTTTGATTTTAATACCAAAATAAAAAATAATATCTCAGATGAGTTCAACCAAACCTTATTTACGTATGAAAGGTGTTCTAATGATGTATAAAGTTTTTTTACGCTATCCGGAAGCATTAAGACCAGCATTTCCTAAATTAAAAGAAAAACTTGAAGATCCTGATCCTGGTAAATATAATTTATTATTTTCAGAATTTTATAATTATGAATTTATTATTTATAAATTTAAGGTGTGCAATCGGCAGCAGTAAATGTAATATGTGAATTAGCACGTAAAAATCCTAAAAATTATTTATCATTAGCACCAATATTCTTTAAACTTATGACAACATCTACAAATAATTGGATGCTTATAAAAATTATTAAATTGGTAAGGTAGTAATTGGTATAACAAAAATAAGAGAAATATTAATTAATAATGTCTTCTTTTTCTTATTAAATATTAAGTAATTTTAATCAAATTATTTATATTTTATTTATCTATTTTTTTGTTGGTAATTTAATATATATATATATATAAAAAAAATATAAATATACATACCATTAATAATATTTCGCGTACCAAAAAAAAAGTTTGCAAGTTTGACTGAAATCGAACCAGCACTTGGAAGAAAATTAACTCAACCTTTAATTGAAATAATTTCAAGGTTATAAAAGAAAATAAATATTTTTTATAATTTTAAATTAATTTTCACTGCTAATTATTTTTAGAAATAGTCATTAACAATTTTTGAAATTTAATTTTTTTTTTCAAATTCATTACAAAATATAATTTTAGACCAATTTCACAACTTTTCTCTATCCTTTTTCTAGTTTAATCTTTCAATTTTTTTTAAATCGCTGCCATCTCGGGATAAAATCAGGAAAACTAGAATGTTGAAAAATAAATATTCTTTTTAACAAAATTTAATGTTAAACATTTTTCTACTCTTATCATTTGAATTAAAAAGAGATGGAAGCGACATTGAAATATGAATTATTAATTAATAAAAATTAGAACAATGTGTAAATGGTCTATAAATTTTTCGTTTGTCATTTTCTCAATTTTATTTTGCAATTTTTTCATTTATATTTTTTGTTTTACATAAAAAAGAAATTATTATTTTTATAATTAGGCACAATCATTTTTATTTTTGTTTTTTAGGCAAATAAAAATTTTAAAGACAAAATTTTTTTTTCGTTTATTAGTTTTATATTATTAAAAGCTACGAATATAAAAATTTGTCTATGAATTTATCTTTCCCTCTCTTTCTCTTTTTGAAAAAAAAAAGGATAATTAAGATGTTTTTTGTAAAAAATATAACAATAAATGTTCCACAAAATATTGTGCTTAATTAAACTTTTTTTTATAGTTCAATGCTCTCAATATATTTCGTAATATTTTCAGTTTGGCGCATTAACTCCTTTAGAACCCAGGCTAGGAAAGAAATTAATAGAACCTCTCACAAATCTCATTCATAGGCAAGTTTTTTGTGTTGCATATAAAAAAAATATTCGTTAATTCAAAAATTTGAATATTATCATTTAAAATAGCTAAAATGTAGATTTTGCAAATTTTTTAAATGTAAACAAGTAAAGAAAATTGATGAAAACAATATTAATATAGGAAAAAATAAATTTTATTGAATAACGGAAATACATTATATTAATATCACAATAAAAATCACAACAAAATTCAAATTCAAAATACTTTCATTCATTACGGAAAGAAATATTGGAAACATTTGTAAAAAAAAAAAACAAACAAAACAAATAAAAACTTTGTAACCAAATTTAAAGCACACCCAAAACTTAAATATTTATTGAATCACCGTTTTTTTCCACAAATCAAAAATATTGCACAATTTCAAAATCAGTTTTCTTTCCTTTTGAAAAAATATAAAAAAAAATTTATTCATGAGCAAAAATAATTTTTTTAATTTTTTTTTTCTGCTTTACCATTTTTATTTTTAATTTATATTTTTTTTTGTTAATATTTTCTCGAAAAAAAAAAAATATTGAAAACTAAAAAACAAAAAAAATTCAAAAATAAAACAGCACATCAGCGATGAGTTTATTATATGAATGTATAAATACTGTAATTGCGGTCTTAATAAGCATTAGCAGTGGTATGCCAAATCATAGTGCCTCCATACAACTTTGTGTACAAAAACTACGTATATTAATTGAGGATTCAGATCAAAATTGTAAGTTTGAAAGTTTAAAACTATTAATAATCCTTGATAAAATTTATAATTTTTTTAGTAAAATATCTGGGATTGCTGGCAATGTCAAAAATTCTGAAAACTCATCCAAAAAGTGTTCAAGCACATAAAGATTTAATATTAGCATGTTTAGATGATAAAGATGAATCAATACGTTTAAGAGCATTAGATTTATTATATGGAATGGTATCAAAAAAAAATTTGATGGAAATTGTTAAACGATTATTGGGTCATATGGAACGTGCTGAAGGTTCAACATATCGTGATGAATTATTATTTAAAGTTATTGAAATATGTTCACAAAGTTCATATCAATATGTTACAAATTTTGAATGGTATTTAACTGTTTTAGTTGAATTGATACAATTAGAAGCGGGTTCTAAACATGGTACGATATTAATATTAATATTTTATATATAGAATAAAAATTAAATTTTTTGTTTATAACTTTTTAGGAAGTGTAATTGCTACACAATTATTAGATGTATCAATTCGAGTTCAAGCTGTACGTCCATTTGCTGTTACTGAAATGACAAATTTATTAGATAATTTCAATATTTCAACACAAAGTAGTTCAATGTATGAAGTATTGTATGCAGCTGCTTGGATTGTTGGTGAATTTTCAAAGTAAGTGTTTGACTAGAAATATAATAAGTTATTATTATTATTATCTGAAATTTGTGTTGGAAAAGGTTGAATTTCATTAACAAGAAGTTGAATTTTGAATGTAAATCCTGCAATCAATATTTTCAATATTTCGGAACTAATATTATATAATCTATGTTTTAAATATATAAATTTTATAAAATATCAAAATTTTGTTATATTATTAATTCAAATTAAAACTTTTTTTTATGTTTATGTAAACGATTTTACAGCGAATTAGATGATCCAGAAAGAGCATTAGGTATACTATTACGGCCGAGATCTGTACCTGGTCATATAAAAAGTGTTTTTGTTCAAAACATAATAAAATTATTCACAAGACTTATAACAACATGTCTAGAAAATCAAGATATAAATGGCATTATAAGGGTAATTATTTAATTTAATATATTATATATTATTTTCATTTGAAATTTTATAGCTGTGCGAGCAAGTTCATGTAAAACTTCAAGATTTTGCTAGTTCCAGTGATATTGAAGTACAAGAACGTGCCAATTCTGCTTGTATATTAATTGAAATGTTACAAATAGAATTGAATTTAATAAATTCATTAAATAATCAAACAGAACCTATTACTACAAATGATATACTCAGTGATATTGATCCAATAATATCAGAAATAAAAATCGAAAAATCAACAAATCCTAAAATACCATTACAGGCAATTGAAATTGTACAAGAAATGGCATTATTATTTAATGGTGATTTAAATCCAGTTGCACCAAAAGCACAACGTAAAGTTCAAATACCAGATGGTTTAGATTTAGATGAATGGATTAATTCACCACCACCAGAACCAAATAATGATGATAGTAGTAATAGTTCATCTGACGAACAAAATGATATATTTTTGGGTCATGATATTGATGATGATAAAAATTATTATAATAATGGTCAAAGTGGTGTTGGTGGTGGTAATAATAAATATGATAATAGTAGTAGTAGTGCAAAACATCGCCATCGAAGAAAAAGTAATGATTTATCACCAGAAGATATTGAATTGAAGCGACAGGCAAGATTATTAGAACAAATTAATAATCCAAATTATTTAAAATCAGATAATCGTAAAAAAACAACAATAAATTCACAATTATTAGATGGTGGTGGTAATATTAATGATGATATAGATGATATTCCAATTGCTGAATTAGCATTAGATATTCCATTACAAGTACATTGTAAGTAATATTATTTTAAACATTTTTCTGATTTTGTTTTGAATAAAACAAATAAAAATTTTGTTTTGAATAAAATATTAATTATATTTTAATAATTTTAGCCATAAAACGATCAGATAAATATTTAATGGAACAAAATCCTAAAAAGAAAAACAAGAAAGCTAAAAAGAATAAAAAATCAAAAAATAAAGTTAGTTATACTACAACAGAATCTGAGGAAGATGGTAATTTTGAATTTAATTTTTTTTTTATATATACATATTTGAATTATTTTTGATTATAATAGATCAAGAAACTTTACATATTGTAAACAAAACTGTTGAAATGCCCGATGGTGCAGAATTTTCAGAAAATGATGATAAAGATTCAAAATATGATATAAATGATCCACATCGTGCTTTGGATATTAATTTAGATGATATGTAAATGAAAACAATAATAAAATTTATATAAAATATATTAATTTATAATCTATTTATTTTTAGCGTAACACGAAACCCACAGCAATCAGAAAACGCCGGCCAAACAGAAAAACGTAAATTGAATTTAAATTTATTAAAATTAAATTTAAATGACAATATCTCAACTACAACAAATAATTCAAAATTACATATTTCGAATAAATCATCTTCAGATATAACAAGTTCATCTATTAATAAAAAGAAACATCATAGTAAAGATAAAGAACACAATCGAAAGGACAAGAAAACTGATAAAGAAAATAAAAAGAAAAATACTAGTAATAAAAAAGTACGAGAAGATGATGAAGAACCAAATTTATTAGGTACACCAATTAAATTGGTAAATAAAGAAAAACACCAGCATAAAAAGAAAGATAAAGATAATAAAAAGGATTATGTTAAAAAGGACAAGCATCATCATCACAACAATAATAGTAGTAGTAGCGGTAAACGAAAAGAAATTACAAAATCTGGTTATGAAGAAGCCTGTGGAATTTCAACACCTAGTAAAGAAGTTTTCTAATAAAAAAATATAGTTTATTACTGAGTATCAATTATATTAAAAGTAAATAAAAATAAAATAATTTTATTATAAGTAATTTTTGTATGTGAAAATTATTGCATGTCCGATGTGTGATAAATTTTTTTAATATATTTTACCAGAAAACAATACAGATACTACACAGTCAAAAAAAAATTGTGGCTTTTATAAGCTTTAAAGTTAAATTATAAAATTATATAGTTATCATATAAATAGAACAAAAATATTCGCAAAGAAATGCTATATTTACTAACTTAACTTAAATTTTAGTTTATATAAATAACTAAAAAAAAATTGATAATTATTATAAATTGATCAAATTATATTATGAATATTAACATATTAAATATTATATAAATATACTAAAAAATATATAAATAATTTTTGAATAAAAAACCTTTGTTATTTATTTAAATTTTCAGCTTTAAGTCTATGAATTCTGAAATTACTCAAATTAAAAAAACTCTCAATGTAATTTGTATTTGTATAAATAAAACCTTCATTTTATTAATTTAAATAGAGGAAATCGTTGTAATACAATGTAGTATAACTTATATAATAATCCCAACACCATGCTATAAACTGGTACTTTAACTGTTATACATGTTATTTACGATTGTGAATAAAAAATTCCTGAAAAATCTTAAAAAGCTTTGATAAGGGAATCATAGAAACAGGAACTTAAAGCCTTAGACGTCTATCATAAATTTATATTTGGTTTAATCGATTATTTTCACTTCAAAAATTCATACAATAAAAATGCAATACAATTTTAAAAATATTTATGTTTATTTATAATGAGTAAGAATGGGGCATTTATTTATTTAGTTAAAATGTTAAAAATTTAACAGTGATACTTATTATTCTCTTTTTTTTTATATTTAATTAATTTGAAATAAGCCGTGTATTTTATTTGAGTTCTATAAAACCTTAATAAAAATTAATTATTCACAACTTTGCATATCAGTGGTTTGGAACAAAAAAATCAATTTGACGAAAAAACAATATTTTAAATTTACATTTAATTCTCAATTTTTCAAAAAAATTAACTAGAAACAATCAAAGAAAATATTATGAAAATAATAGAAGAAAAAACCAACAATTTTTTTTTTATTTATAAATATTTTTAATTCTAAATATTATTTATTATTATAATTATTATTTTTTAGATAATTTGACAACAACCTACATAAACCACTTTAGTTTCTTTCAATATCAAAGGACGTTTTATAATTTCATTATGGCAATCAGAAGAAAAATTAGAACGATTCATTTTATTCGAATTCAATAACAATTGTTTATCATCATCATAATTATTATAATTTTCATATTCAACTAATAAATTTGTATTAAAATTATTATCATTTTCTACAAAAATATTTTTTTTTATATTTATAGTTTTGTTATCATTAAATTTATTGTAAGAATTCGATAATTTTATATTTGTTAGTAAAATTTTATTATTATTAATAAAATAATTGAATTGATGTCAATTAATACTATAACGACTACAATTCATATTTGTATTTGATTTATTACTATTAAAAAATACATTACTCATACGCATATGTTCAAATGTTAATGGTACATCTAAGCGTTGATCACGTTTTTTATAATATTCATTAAAATCTAAACGCATACCAAATAACTGTAAATTATGATCATTATTTGAATTTAATGTTAATAAAAATTGACGTACAGACTGTTCATAATTATTACCAATTTTTTCTAATGATATATAACAACTTAATACATATTGTTCAAATATTTTACGATCATTATCACGTTCTAAACGTTTTTCAGATGTGATACCATAATCACCTTTATCTGCACTATGTTTAATATAATCATCAAATTTTTTTTGTGAATTTAATTCTTTAAAACATGTTTCAAAAAATTTATCATGCCATATTTCTAATCTTGTTATACAAATATAAACTTCTGACATATGGTTTAATAATGTTTCTGATTTTGCATCTAGAAAAGCACCAGCTTTAATATTTTGTAAAAATTCATCATGTGCACTTAATATATCATCTAATGCTTTAGCTAATTGAACTTTTTCTTGAAATGTTGCCCATGCACATTCAATTACTTCGAATAATATATAATATTCCATTTGATGTATAAAATGAATCATTTCACTTGTATATAAATTCAAACGGTACATAACAGGATTTAATAGTGAACTCAATGGACGAAGAAGCTGAAATTAAGAAAAAAAAAAATTGTATTTATAAAATTATTATTTAATGGATAATTTTTATTTTTTTTATATTTCTAAAATATTTTTCTTCGCCCACCAGGTGGAATCGAACCACTTCGACGCTAATCGACTACAAGTTTGAAGCTTGCACCCCGGACCACCGAAGATCAGTTGGGCATTGTAAATCGGCAAATATGTATTATAAATAGTGAAAATATAATTTGAGTTTCTGTGAATTATTATACTGAATGAAAATTTTCGTGTCATTTGTAATGTTTTACGGGTACAATCAAACAACATCGAATACCAAATTCGAAAATAAAAATAATTTATGGATTGATAAATTGGGACAGAGTTGTAGGTAGCGTACAAAACAACAAATTTGTTCATCGCACAAGAAACATGATTGCATTACAATAAACTACTCACTAAAATATTTTTATTTATTTTGTAAATAAAAAATGGTGCAATAATATTTAAAAAAAAAGTAAGAATTGCTATTTTAGACTTGCAATTTATCCGCTATTGGTATTTTGTAATTCGAAAATCCGATGAAAAATCTAAAAGACGACTTTTAAATTTCAAATGGCAAACACTAGAATAAAATGATAGATCAAACAGCACGAAGCACATACAATCTGTCATAGAAGCATAATACAGACGTGAAATGTTTATTCAACTTGATATTTCATGACTTGTTCAAAGCATTTTTTTACAGTTGAATCGTGTATGATGTTAATTTAATAAACATTTTCATTACATAATTTAAATTTTTAAATTACGATGTCACTGTGCTTTTTAATCATAAAATAAATTCTAATATAAATAAATATTAAATTTGTGCTCAGTAAAAAGTTCATTCACCCTTGTCGCACTTATTTTTTAGTTAATTTAATTAACCGATATAGGAATATTTTATTCGTTTGAAAAATAAATCATTTTCTTGACTAATTTCATTTTATTACTTATTAATCTCTTCTAAAACAGAATTCATCAGTTTAAAGCTTTAGCTACACAGTAAAGATCAACTTTGAAGTCTTCCGCATATGTATGGAAAATCGATTGAGATGCGATTGAAATCGAATCGGAATGAATTGAATCGAGAGTTTGGAACGATTTAAATTTAGCGAATCCAAACTGAAGCATATGTCAACAGAAATTAAATTTGACGGTTTCAAAAAAATAAATTGTGATTTAATCGATTGCAATTGCAATAGCAATCTATAACTTTGTGTTCAGTTTACTTAACAAGTCGATTGGATACTGTACGAATCAAATCGAAACTGAACTGATCCGTACATTGTAACCATTACTTATCAATTATTTATTATCAATTTTGTGGATTTAATGTTTTTATAATCATACTAAGACGAAGCAGCGTATTGGCTAATTTTAAAAACCTTATAAACAATTATTAATTTCGCTCATATTTTAACCACTTCACCACAAATATTTCTATGATGTTGAATGAGAAGTTTTATACCTATGCGTCTGTACTGTGTGTAGTTTGTAGTGTATAAATATTTAAACACGTCTATATTATGATTTACATATTATAACATTATGGATGATGACGTCATTCATATTAATAATTTCTGTCAAAAAACCTATGTCATGGCATGGGGTGGATAAGTAATAACTTTTTGTAGACTTCAGTATCATTTATCACTGTTCATTGTATAGAGCGTAACTAAGCTTTTTATGCAAATTAATTAATATAATTTACTTTACAAACTACATATATTAATCGCCGATTAAAGTTCACATTATAAATATATATAAATCGAACTCTGTTCTAGCACAAAACGGAGATATAAAATAAATTATTGAAAACTAAATTTTTTAGAAAAAAAAATGTCTTTAAAAAGTGATGCAGTATTTGAAAAAATCCAAGACGGTGTAAAAGATAATATTGAAAAAGCTAAAAGCATAAATGCTGTTTTTCAATATAAAATTCTTCAAAATGGAGCTTTGGCCAAAGAATGGAGTATGTTAAAAAAAATCTATTAAATTAAATTATGGTTCGAAATATAACAAATATATATATTTTTCTGTATAAATAGCTTTGGATCTGAAAAATGCTAAGGTTTATGAAGGACCAGCTAAAGATATTAAAGTCGATACAACTTTAACAGTTTCTGATGAAGATATGGTTGATATTGCATTGGGTAAATTAAATCCACAAGCTGCTTTTATGAAAGGAAAACTAAAAATTACAGGAAATATTATGTTAACACAAAAATTAGTACCACTACTTAAAACTGAAGCTAAACTTTAAATATACATAATTACATTAATTTGTTTAAAGCAATTTGATACTTTGTTTCACAAAGTATAATAATATTCCGAAGTTTAAAATATTTATAATTATAATATTAATATCATAATTTTTTTTTTAAATGCTTAATAAATTGTGACGGTAATTTTATATAAAATAAAAATCTAAACTTTAATTATGGTAAAGAAAAATTAATTATAAATAAACTTATAAAAATATACAATTTTGAAATATCATTTTACATATTTGATAATTATTTTCAGATGAATGTATTACATTTGAACTAAATTCGAAGATATATTTTAAAATAATTTTACTGATAAGAAAAATTACGTCCTGAATTAGTTAATTTACTAGTCAATGAAATTTAAAATTTATTTCTATCTAATCTCTAATTTTTATACGTTTCATTGATATCAATATATATATATATTTTTTGGATAAATTTAAGAATATGTATCAGCATAAAACTATAGACCTTGAACTTTGGTTGAATATACATAATTGAAATTTATGAATTTTATATTTGATTATTGGAAGTTAGATATATCAACCCATATAGCCTGTTAAATAAAAATAATAATATTTTTATACATGTGTAAAGTCAGTACTAATAACTAGTATGTACAAAATCTGGTTAGTTACAAAGATCAACATTCAAAACAAATTCTACTCATGAAAAATTCGTATTTATGGCGGCTGATCAAACATGATACAATCAATATATATATTTATAAATTAATTTCTCGAATCAGTAAACAAATATTTTGTCTTCATTTATATACAAAACGGAAAACAGCTACTTTTCCATATAAATTTGGAATTAACATGTTCAGAAATTCCAAAACATTCAAAACCAAAACCCGATTTTCCGAAAATAAATAATAAGTAAAAATAAACTTACTTTAGCATTACACATTTGTTCTTTCCAAATTTTAGATGTTAATAAAAATTCAATTTGTTTCATACGCCATAATGGTTTAAATAAAATCTGATAATTATGCATTGCTGGTTCTAAAATTGTTGCCAATGGACCACGCACAGTATAATTTAATGATAAAATATCCCAACCAGTATCACCGTCATAAGCACTCATTAATCGTACATCTAAATGATTTAGAATATCAGGATCTTCATATTGTGCATTTGTTGAACGAATAGCTGCATCCATAATTGAAGATAATTCATAACAATATAAATCTTTACCAGGTTTATCCAATTCCGTTCTGTAAATTGTTCAAAAAAAAAAAAAATATGTAAGAATTTAATTAATTACAAATTACAAATGTTATAATATTTTGATTTACTTTAAATTTTCCATTAAAATGCCAATAAAATCGCCTTGTCCAAGTAACAAATAACGACGCATTGCTTGTAAATGATCTAAAAGTTTATGCGGACCCATTACAATATCTAAAACTCTTTTTGATGTATTTAAATAAACAGAATCAATTATTGTATGTAATTTTGTATCAGCCACACTTGAAAATATATTATCAGCTAGAATAAGAAAACAAATTATATATTTTATCTCTTGTTTGATTTCAATTATTATAAATTACCATTTAATTCAAAACATTGCTTTAATTCTTCACGTCCTTGTATTGGTGTTTTATCTTCACATATTTCACGTAAAAAATTAATACTTTTACCAGTTACAAGAATTTTATTTACCATATCAGTTGTTATAAATTTTGGTAACATTGATGTACGTACACGATATTTTTCATGCCATAATCTATCTGGTCCAATTTCTGATAAACATTCAATAAAAAATTCACAATGCGGATCAACAATTTCACCTTCAAGTAGCCAACGTGATAACTGATGATGTAATGGTCCACAAATTGCTAATAATAATTCACGTACAAGTGATTTAACCATTGGATCACCATTGCTAAGAAATTCATATACAGTTGATGCTAATGCACCGCCTTTTTTTTCTTGACATGATTCAGCAATTTGTGATAGCCATTGAAGTCGTAATAATGGATCAACAGCCCAAACCATTATTTTCATAAGAGTTACTTTATCACCACAAGGTGCCATTGGTGAACGATGATTATGCCAATCAATGTTTTCAGTTTGTCTTTGTTTATTTAACTAATAGGGAATTATAATTAATAAAATTACTTCAAATCTGAATTTATAAAAGTATTATTTACCTGTTCCTGTAACATAGCCACCATTCCATAATATTTTGTTAATTCATTTTTTAATGCAGATATAAATCCTTGACCCATTAAACCTAAAGCACATTTTCCACTTTTAGCATCCGCAAAAGATTGTACTTGATCATGAAAATAACTTGAAAGTTGAAAATAAAATATTATCATTTAATTTTTTTGTACTATGATATTTTATTAAAAGTTAACTTTAATTCGTATTCAATCTATTAAAAGATTATTCAAATAACTATAATTGGATTGTTAAAATATATAATACATACATATATATGCAAATTAGATAAATAGTGAAGAATTTATAGACAATAAATTTGGACAACCTGTTATATACATTTACCAATATTTTTTAAAATTGTCTACTTCTCAAAATTCTAATAAATTAATCCAAACTACATGATATTTTTTTTATATTAATTTACATAAAATTATGTGCTATTGAAAAAGATTGATGGATATAGATGAAAAATTTAAATAGCTACAAATTAAGAAACTCATTAGAACTTTCTCTCGACGTATTAAGATTTTATTGTAAAATTGAAATTTTATGTTTTTTTATTTTTGAAAGCATTAACATCGCATAATTTTTTCATTCATAAATTCCCATAAATGGAATAAGAAAATAATATTTGAAAGTTATAGGGTTACAATTTTTTTATATAAGCTAACAGTTTAACTTAGAATTAAGCTCAGTTTAAATAATATTTCTGTTGTGATTTTTTATTGTTGTTCTTGCGATTCATTAAAAAATATTATTGAAATTAAGTAAAAAGAAAATGTTTATTAAAGAATATTTTATTATTTTTAATTTAATTATAATATTGAAATTGGTCTTTGCAGAAAGTAAATATATATATAATAAAATAAATTGTTAATAAAAAAATTGTTTTTTTTTTTTGAATTTTGCAAAAATCAATATTATATAACTAAGAATTGGTTAAAAATTATATAAATATAATTTAAAATTAAAGTTTTTTAAATTCGAAATATATTTAATAATTATATTTGTAGATGATTATAGTTATAAATATCAACATTTTTGGAAAAAAAATTATAGAAATTGTGGTATGCATCATCAATCACCAATTGAATTAATTAATCCAGCAAATGTAAAAATTAAACAAAAAAATAATAATATTAATAATATTACGATTAAAATTATTTCAGAGAATTAGAAAATTAGATTCGAACATAAAATTTTATAATTATAGAAAAAGTTTACAATTACCAGTAAAAATTGAAAATAATGGACATACAAGTAAAATAAATTAATATAAAATTAATATATTTAAATGTTCATTTCATAAAATTTTTAACAGTACAAGTTACACCTGGTAGATCATATAATTTACCACCATTTATTACTGCAAAATTCTTAGCTGGTAGATATGAATTACAATCATTTCATTTTCATTGGGGTTCAAAAAATGATCGTGGCTCAGAGCATACAATTAATGGCCAGCATTATGCATTAGAAATGCATATTGTACATAAAAATAGTAAATATAAAACAATGAAAGAAGCTATGAGTCATAGTGATGGATTAGTTGTAATAAGTTTACTTTATAAGGTTAGTAGGAGATTTGACTATTTTTTTTTTAAATTAATTGATTTTTATTTGTTTAGGCTAGTAAATTATTTAATGATTATAATTTTGGTTTGGGTTATATAACATGGCATTTACGTAATGTTAAAAGATATGGTTTAAAATATAAAATAAAAAATCGGCAATTTTCAATGATGAATATTATGGGTAATTTAAATAGAAATCATTTTTTTGCATATCAAGGTTCACTAACAACACCACCATGTAGTGAATCAGTTACATGGATAATATATCAAGATGTACAAAAAATATCTGAATACCAGGTAAAAAATTTAAAACTAGTTTTTTCAAAATTATGAAATTTTTTTTTATTGTGTATAGCTAAAAAAATTTCGAAAAATGACGGATGTGGCTGGTTTAGAAATGTCAGATAATTATCGAAGAATAAAACCATTAGCAGATCGTCATGTATATTATTATAGTAACTTAATTCTCTAGTTTAAATATAATATATCTATATATTTTATTTATATAAATTTTTTTGTACAATTCTATTTTTTATTTATTATTAATTAAACTTTTAAATATTTATGTATAGTGAAGTTTTTATATTAATTTTTTTTTTTGTTTTTGTTTCAAGAATTAATAACTTACCCTAATTCTGATAAACGTAACAGCATACCAGCTTGTACAATATTTAAATTTTTTGCTCTTGGATCTAATTTAAAACCACCACTGATAATATCTTTTTTTAAATATTTACCTTGTATACCAGTAAATGAATATATAACATTTTGAACAATATCATCATTTAGTGTGCTATTTTGTTCATTAATTATTGATGAATTACCAATACCACCTGGACCATTACTATGTACACCATTATTTTTAAATAAACGTGAATCACGTGGTGAACAACTATCACTACTATCTGATTGGAATTTTCCTTTAAAATTTTTTATATATGCTAATTTCAAATTATTTTCAGATGATGATGATGATTTATATAACATTGTAGAAGACTGAAAAAATTGTAAAACAATTTTTATTAAAAAAAAAAATAACTTATTAAGAGAATACAAATATTTTACCTTATTTCTTAAATATGTTTCCATTTTATCGCCATTTGTTATTGTTGAAATTGAAACATTACTAGCTGTTGGCATTGATTCTTTACTACTATATTCTGTTGCAGTTGTTGATGGTGTTGTATTTGATCTTTTTAATAAATCTCTACGTAATAAATATTTAAAGCAGTTATCATCTACTAAACCATTATTTGGTAAATTATTCTTTGAATCGGCCATAAAATATAAAAATGTTAATAGAGCACTTCTTTGACGCTGTTCAGTCTGCTGTATAAAAAATTTGGATGTGTAAGTGGGATGGGATAGATAAAATATATGCGTAGAAAAATAAATTTAATATAATAAAAAAAATTAGTTAAAATTATTGACAATTTAGATTGCTATTTCGAAAAATTGAATTAAATCGAGCGTAAAAATTATAATTTTAATACAATATAGTTTTACATATAGAATTTTGGGGAAGCGTGACCAATATTAGAATAATATCCGTTTGTTTTTTGGTTTAAGATTGAGTTTTGAATACGAGGTAATATATAAAATATCTCGGGGGAAAAAATTAATATATCACTAAATTATAATGTTTGGTTTATCATTAAATTATATTACAGCGCACATAAAGATGTTTATTTTTGATAGAAAATACATTTAAAATTTTAACAGAAAAATTATGTTATTTGAGTTTAGAATTTAAATTTCAAGAATATTTATATTATTTTTCATCAAAATATGTACTAATTTTACTATTCAACTAATTTTTACGAATTTACTTATATTTAATTTAAAATTAAATTAATTATTTTAATAAATTTTTATTAATACTTACGGATGCTTTTAATTGTTCATGTAAACTATTAAATAATATGACATCATTGGATGATGTGTTACTGCTATTCGATAAATGATTTGTAATTTTAGAAACCAGCGAACTTTCATCATATGGTAATGTTGAACCAAGTGCAGTTGGTGAATTTGATATGTATTGTGTAATATGTCTTAATATTTCTTCTGCAAATGAACACAATAAACATTTATTAATATAATAATTTCATTTAAATCTATTAATTGAATTATTTTACTAATTGAATGCTTAAAATCATCAATGATTTTTGCAATAGACATTAAATTTATTATTTGAATTTTTAAAAATGATAATAAATAAATTATTTATGGTGGTTTGTTTCTATTTCGAATGATTATTGCGCGGTTAATTAAATATAAATGATAAACCGATTAATTAAAAATAAAATATTAGTTAAAATAAAATTATAGCTATATCATCGGAAAATGAAAATAAGCTTCAATAAATTTATGTCAAAAAAAATTCTAGGCTAATAATTTATTTATTATTTGTACAAAGCAATAATTTATTTATTTGTAAAGAACTCACTATGTTTTGTTGATGTTGATCCTGACAGATTTTTACAAAGTTTGTCGAGCAAATCATAAATATCTTTGTAATTATAATGACTAGTCATGATGATGATTGTGAATTGCTTTTAATAATTAAAAACAATTTAGTAACTGAAAATTTAAATTGGCAAGATTTTTAATAGGTTTTTTTTGCGTTTTTTGTATAAAAGAGATTCAATGCAATGCGAGAAACATTTTGTTTTATGATTTAACCCGCGCGAACTGTCAATAGTTTATTATGATGGATTTTATTATACGTTAAAACTAATTTTTTTTTTAATTTTATATTTTATGTTGATTTGAAAGAATATAATGAAAATACTTTTTTAATTTGTGCTATTATTTTTCTGTTATTTTGGAGGAATTTTAAATCTCTTGTCGAATCTATTGACAGTTATATATGTATCTACTATTTTTCCAATTTTTTTTTTGGTTCAGGGAATTTTAGAAAGTGTTCCCAGAGCTGTTTTTTTAGGGAAGGCGACGATTATCATTTTATAGGATTTTTTGTGTAGTTGATTTATATTTTAGATTCCATACCATTAATTTAAGCAAATATTCCGGGAAATATTGAAGCAAATGTAGCTAATAGAAGATAGAAAATTAAATTTTTGTGTAATGGGTTGGGATTGGGATAGGTATACATTTTTTTTTTACCCCTTCGTAATATGTTTCAGTTTTATGGCAAATATTTGTATTTCTCATTTTTATAGGAAAATATAAGTTAAACGGCTTATACATAGCAAAGCAGCTCGATTGATATATTTTTTTGATTAGCCAGAAATTAACAAACTTTGCTGAGACGTCTCAATGAAAAATATATAAATTTTAAAGTTTTATTTTCATTTTATTGTAGATATTGAACCAAGTTTTAATGAAATATTTTTTAAATAAGCTATCAAATTTTTGAGAATATTTTGGTGCTCTATTTTTATCTTAAGTATATTTTTATTTATATCGCTTTCCAAATTTTTTGCTGCAGATTAGTAAAAATGAGAAATTAATCGAAAATGCTTATAATAAGTATTTGTAATTACATATGAACATGTTTATTTTAAACTCAATTAATAATTTCGATCTTACATTGCTGATTTCTGGCAGTACTACCTTTACAAATTTTGCTATAATTAATTACCCTTTTTAGGAAATTTCAAATGATTATGTTAACTGGGTTACTCATTTGTCAAAATACTTGTGATTAAATTGACTTTGACGTGACTTCTCTACAAAAATCTATATTAATTTAAGATTTTCATTAAGAAAATCCTTAAATATTTTATCGAAATTAATTTAAAAATGTTTCACAATAATTCAATTAAATAACTTTATAAAATTTCAGTTGAATTACTGTAAATTTTAGTTTAATAAAATTGTTTTTCTTATCCGCACACAATAATATCAATAATAAAAGTACTCGGTACGGTATATTGAAATTTAAATGAAAATTGTGACTGCATAATCAATTTTCAAATTTCACTAGAAGTTACAAAGTAAATATTTCAAGAAAAAAAAAAAAAAAAAACAATTTCAAAATGCGTAGTCGCAGTAATTCTGGTGTCCGTTTAGACTATTATCAAAGAATAGTACAACGTTTAATAATGTCCCATCAGGAACCAGTAACTGGTTTATTTCCAGCAACACCAAATAATCATCATGCATGGATACGTGATAATATTTATTGTATTCTTGCAGTATGGGGTTTATCAATGGCATATAAAAAAATTGCCGATCAAGATGAAGATCGTGCTAAATGTTATGAATTAGAACAGAGTTGTGTTAAGCTAATGCGTGGTCTTTTAATGGCAATGATGAATCAAAAGGAAAAAGTTGAAAAATTTAAAATTACACAAAATCCATTAGATTCTTTACATGCTAAATTTTCATGTAAAAATGGACAACCAGTTGTTGGCGATGATGAATGGGGACATTTACAAATTGATGCAATCTCACTATATTTACTTATTTTAGCACAAATGACAGCATCTGGTTTACAAATTGTATTTTCATTGGATGAAGTATCATTTATACAAAATTTAGTATTTTATATTGAATCAGCTTATTGTATACCAGATTATGGTATTTGGGAACGTGGTGATAAAACAAATCATGGTGAACCAGAATTAAATGCTAGTTCCATTGGTATGGCTAAAGCTGCTTTAGAAGCTATGAATGAATTAGATTTATTTGGTGCCAGAGGAGGACCTGCGAGTGTTATACATGTTTTGGCCGATGAGGCACATAAATGTCAAGCTGTTTTACAATCAATGTTACCACGTGAATCAAACAGTAAAGAATTAGATTCTGGTTTATTAGCCGTTATTGGTTTTCCAGCATTTGCTGTTGATGATCCTGTATTAATTAAGGCAACAAAAGATGCAATTATTGGTAGATTAGGTGGTCGATATGGTTGTAAGAGATTTTTACGTGATGGTTATCGTACACCAAGAGAAGATCCAACTAGACTTTATTACGAACGTTGGGAATTAAGAATGTTTGAAAATATTGAATGTGAATGGCCATTATTTTTTGCATATTTAGTTTTATTTTATTTATTTCAAAATGATAAAGCATCTGTCAAAGAATATACAGATAAGTTGGAGGTAAAATGTATTATATATATTATATAAAAACTAAATATTTTATAATATTTTTTTATTTTTAAAGGCAATTTTAGTACGTGGTGAAGATGGTGTTTCTTTGGTACCAGAAAGTTATGCTGTTCTACAAGATTGTGTACCAGGAGAATATCAAAAACCAGGTTCACAACCTAGAGAAGTTGTTGGTCGCTGTCCATTTTTATGGGGTCAATCATTACATATTTTGGGTAAATTATTACAAGAGGTTAGAAAAAATGATTGATTTTGAATTTAAAGGAAAATATGTAAATTGCATTACAATATTCTAGGGTTTTTTAGCTGTTGGTGAATTAGATCCCTTAAATCGTCGTTTAGGTGCACAAAAAAAACCCGATGTTGTAGTACAAGTAGTTATTATTGCTGAAGATAATGAAATCAGGGATAAATTAGCTGAACATGATTTACATGTACAAACAATATCTGAAGTAGCACCAATTGAAGTTCAACCAGCTCGTGTATTAAGTCATTTATATACATATTTAGGACGTAATAGAAAACTTGGTTTAACTGGTCGTAAATCACGTGATGTTGGTATACTAAGTACGAGTAAATTATATTCACTTAAAGACAGGATATTTGCTTTTACACCACAGGTAAATTTTTTTATTATTTAAGTAATTATTTAAATTATAAGTACAAATACAATATCTCAAAATATGATTTAAATTTATTTGATTTTAGTTTGGACAATACTATATAATTTTTTTTTTATATTAATTTTTCAAAATTATTTTAATTTTAAGGGAAACGAATATTATATTTTGCACATATTTTACTAAGATTTTTTTTTTTTTATATATATTATTTTTAACTTATATTAAATTTAGTTTGCTGATTTAACACGGTTTTACATCGCATCTGACAACGAATTAATGATTGATATATTAAAAGGTGAAATAAATTTTTTAAAGTCAGCCTGGCAGAATTTACTTGGACGTCCATTAGTAACATTGGTTTTGAAAAATTATCATTTAGGTCGGTGTTAAAAAATTACTGAGACAAATTAAAGTCATTTTCTTTTCTATTTTTCTTTTAATTTTTTTTTTGCTTTTATGGTTTTTTGTATAATTACCTTTCCTCTATAAAATTTGTCGTTACATTTTTTCCCTTGATTTTTATAGTAGTTTAATTTAATTGTTTTCATTTATAAAAGCGTTTTGTCAGAATTTATTTGAAAACATGCCCGCAATATCACTGGTTAAATTACAGAAAAATAATTCTTACAAAAAAATTATTTGCAATCAAATTTTAAATTGTTTTTCTGTAAATTGTCCGGTTACCACTACCTGAAAGCATGTTAACTATTAAATAATGTATGTTTGAAATCTTGTAATGAGTAAAACAAAACAAATTTTTTTAAAGCGTGTCATTTATAAGAGTCATAATCTTAGGGTGATGGCTATTCATTCAAAATTGGCTATTTATTTCTTAAAGAACAAAATCAAAAACATGGAAATTGTTACTCATCATTGCACAAACTTAATAAAGTTTTTGTTAAAACACTGTTTCATTTCTCGAGGTTTAATTCTTCTATAAATAACCTATAATTCAATTTCTCATTTAAGCATGGTGCTCGTGCTATATCGGAATTAAAAATTGGTTTACTAAAAAATAAGTAAAATCGCATTTTATTTAGAATTTGTAAAATACAGTAATTCTGAATATAGGTAATTTACTGCCATAACATCAAAATTAGAAATTAAATGTCAAATATGAAAGCAATTTTGATTTGCTGCGCGCTATGCTTAAATAAAAATTTACATAGTTGTTTACATAAATTAGTTTTACTAAAGCGTAAAATATACATAATTTCGTAATAAATTTATTTATTTGTTTAATTTTTTCTTTCTTTTATTTAATTTTAAATAGTTATATTAAAATTTATATTATGTATTTAGTGTTATTACACCTGATACATTATTATTTTGTACTATCCATAAATTCCAATTTTACAATAACATTATTATTAAAATCTTCTTTAAAATTATTCAAATTCAGAATTTCGATTTTGATGAATACTACACAACTCGTGATCCAGATCTATTAGCAAGCAATTTCGTAACTAACATGGCCTTTCTAACAAATAATTGGCGTCATATGTTAGGAAGGCCAACAATAACTCTAATGGCTACTCATTGTTTATTAGGTAAAAAAATATTATCTTTCTGCACTTTTATTGGTACTATACTATATTATATCAAAATATTAACATTATAAAATTGAATTTAATTCACATTTTTAAGCTTTACAAATTCATTTGCTTTCCATTTAGCTTTTATACAACATATTAATTAGTAATAAAATTCTTTTTAAATTTGGAAAAGATGTTTGAAAATTGTTAACGAGTGTGGTTTTTTTTAAACTAAATAACAATTACTGATATTTTTTGATTAATTAATGTTAGGAAAACTAAATTTGCAGTTAAGTTAGATTCGAGTTTGAACAATCTGTTGAATTTAACGAATATCTAATAAATTTGTAATAAATTGTATGTATACTAAAATTTTCTTATTTAAAAATTTTTGTTATTGCTTTTCTATTCTATTACCCACTAAAATTTTATTCGGCTAATTGACTGAATACACAAATGATGTAATGGAGTCTATGTAATGGAATATTTTGCAGTCAATATGTCAATTGTGCTACGGCTACTTAACCGCAACTGATCTAAAATATTTTGATCTGATTTGTAAAATTAAATTGGTCATGTTAACTCATTGAAATGTTGTTTTGAAAGTAAATAATACAAAATTATTATTAATACAAATTTCAAACATCTTTAAATATTTATAGAGAACTAATAAACTTTTTTCTTTTTATTAAATTAACTTTTTACTTTTTCTATATTTCTGCCTGCCAAAAATAAATTTGTCTTTTTTATTTTCTTAAAAGTTCTTACATGAATTATTTCAAATTTAAATTACCAATTAAAATACTGAAGCAAAAATTTCTTTTTACATAAAAATTACACATAAATCCATGAAACAAACGCAGATCAAGAAAAAGTACCATTAGCTATGATACAAACAATGCGTAAACTAAAATCTGGTTATATTAATGGAACACGTGTTATGCTTGGAAATTTAGGTGATTTTCTAAATACATCAGCCATTACAGATTTAAGTTTTTTGGGTAGCACAGAAGAAGGTTATCCAGATCGTTTGCACCATGATGTACAAACATATTTAGATGAACATTTATTAAGATCATTTTGTAATAAAAATGCTATGAATATTCGTTCATCAGGGTTACGTCCAAGACATTTAAGACGTCGTATGTCCTGTAAAGGTGCAATTAAGAAAACTCGTTCAATTAATGTTGATAGTATGTTAAAATATGTTATATTTTATTATGGGAATATTTATAATTACTTTGAATTTTATTGCAGCTGATACTTTGGGTATGGAAGGTCCTACACTATTATCTGAAAGACGTTTATCATCTGCTATACCACCACCATGGTTACAACCAAATAAAGCACCAGTTAATGTTTTTGCAACAACACCAGAAGAAGAGACAACAACATCAGCTTCAGATGAAGGAGGAGAACCTAAATTTCCAATAATTGGAAATACATCACAAAGTAATATTTTATTTGCTGTTTTTGGTTTTTTTTTCGGTTTCTTCATTTCTAAATTTGATAGTTTTAATATTTGTTTTGAAAAAGATTGTTTGTTTTTTATTACGTAATTTTTTTTTGCAAAATCACATCTTGTTAAATTGTTGATTATCGTATGATACATTTTACATTTATTGGTAACTGGAGTTCATTAGAGTTCATCTCTAATTCTTTCTGTTCATTTCGTCAAGAAAATGATATTTTGCCCGATAAGATTAAATTAAAACAATGGTAGATTTAAACTGAACTAAGCTTATCGTAGGTTTGTTCATGATTTTAAATATGTCAAGTAGTGGCAGGTGCTGCTTCGTCTGTACGTGGCTCACAGGTGTTTGAATTATACGATACGTACATAATGTATCCTATTACCTGCATCAATTATATTTTAATAAACCAAAAATTTATCAATATTGATATGTATTTACTCTACACACTCCCTAATTCAATACTGCTGCCAACCGAATAATTACAATTGAAAAAAAATAGTGGAGTATTCAAGGTTTTCAAATAATAAATTCTATAGGTATCTTCAAAATTCTCTTATATAAATTTGTTTCTTATGTAAAATGTAATATACTTTCTGACTGTAGAGTTCTGAATCGACTAATTTGAAATCCCATGACACTTGGTACACTATTACGGTTATTTTATGTGTGATTTTTATAATTATTTAAATTTATCACTTTAATTTTTCATTTATATATATATTTTATTTAATTTATTTTTATATATTTTCTTTTTATTTTATGGTTTTTTTTTTCTTGTGTCTACTTCAATTATGATTTATAAAATTATTAAAAAAAAACCAAAAGTTCAAGTACCAAAAATACTAATTCAACGTCATCGTATTGATACTAATTTTGCTGATACAGAAGTTGAAGAACTAATTGCAATGTTACGTGAAACAGAAAGTCTTGAAGAACAAGGTGATATTCTACAATATTTGGTTGATACACAAGGACTTGATTTCAATACAGGTATAATATTTTCAAATATAATCTTTATTTATTTATATTGCATAAAAAATTTACTGCAAAATTTTGCAAAGGAATTCATTAATTTAAAAGAAAAATTTGCATGATTGGTTGGTTTTTGTTATCGATTGTTTGTATTGTTGTTCTGAAAGCAATGCCTAAAATTTTAAAATTTCAAAAGAATTTGTTGATAGAAATTGAAAGAAACATAAAAAACAATTGGCAAATTTAAATTTTGTTTAAAACAACTGGAAAAAATTGCGCAGGTCAGAAATTTAATTATTTTATTATAATTGTTTTTCTTAAAATTATGATTTATATATAGGTACATACAATTATCAAAAGCATTTTTAAATTTTTTTTATACAATTAACAAACATAACCATTCCAGATCAAAATTTAATAAGTATATAAACAAATATTTGTAATCATATTTTTTAAAATAATTTTTAATCGATATGTATAAATATAAAAGTATCAATATTTTTCTTTTTTTTGGATATTTGCATGACTCAATTTTTTATATTTTCCCCGATAGCCGCGGTCCGACTATGCGGCTGTTTTAAAATATAAGCTACTATTTCATAGATTTCTGTTCTAACTCATGGCTTAATATCGCCAAATATTTATTGCATATTTTATTACACAATTAAAATTCAATAAATTTTATTTTATGTTTATGTATTCGAATACAAATGTAAACATATTCTCTGCAATGCTGAGTTGCAGTTTAGGTCAATATTCTACAGTTTTTTAACAGATATTTACATCTTGAGTTAAGCAAATTTATTGCAATTATTCGTTGTTAAATTTTCTTATTAAAATTAGTCAGATCTATCATATAATTGAATTGTAACTTGTAACTCATTTTTGTATTTATGAACATAGGTTGCCAGACTCTTTAAAGATTCGGTATTCAAGTCATCTTTCGAAATCCTTTTAAAGTGTGTGATAAATTGTAATTACCACTAAAATTTACATACTCTCAGATTTTTGGCAGCTTTGTTGAAATCTATAATTTCGAAGGATTTAATTAATCCAGCCAATAATGAATGCAAGTTCATTTCTATTTTCAAAATATTAGGATGACTTTTAATACCTTTTAATACTAAAATACAAGTAAATTCATATTTAATAAAATTTAATTTGAAATATTTAATTTTGATACCATGCAGATATAATTTTTTTTTAACACTAACAGTCCACTTTCTATAGCTTATTTATACAAGTACTCAGAGGAACATTATTTTTTCCTCTTTATTATGAGTTAGAATATTTTAAACCGAGGACCATTCAAAAATAATTGTAATCATATTTTTTATAACAATATTTGTGCTCAATCACATTTTATAAAATTTTAAATTACACGCTTAATAATATGCAATTTATACCACAATATTGCATGATCAAAATTTTTATATTTCTCCCAGACTCGTCAAAATGTTAAAGTAAAATTTAAATTATTAGCATGAATGCAAAAAATTCATTAATTATTGGTTTTGGTTTCATTTCAATTTTGACTATTCATTAATCAAAGGATTTACATAAATTTCAAATTCAACTTTAAACTGCAAATCCTTAAATTATATTCATGATATTCATAGTATATAAAATGTTATTAAATATATATATTTTTTTGTAAATAAATATTCCAATTTTATTTATATTCAAACTATCTTCCTACATATATACAAATAAAAAATAATAATAAACCAAAAAATAAATAAAATAATATACAAAATATGAGCAGCTGGATTAGGAATTAGGGACCGAACAAAGGGTAAGTTTAAAAATTATTTCTATTTATTTTAATTTATATTTTTTTCGTTTCATAAAATTCCTAGTATCAATGTTGTAATTTTTGGTTGTATTGTCTATTTTATCTTTAATAATTTTCCTTAACTCTTATAACAAAAAAAAAGTTTTTTTATTTAATTTATGATTTTCGAAATTTTGTAATTTAATCAATTTTATTATTTCTGACATAAAAATTCATATTTCATTTTTCTATAACACAATTGGTCTAAAAAAATGGTAAAAATGTACAGGAAAAACAAATTATTGGTAACTTGGTAAACTAAATTTAATTAAAATAACAATTATTATTATATTTAAAATAAGAATAATTAATTAATTATGATTTTCTTTTTTATTTTCTTTAATTTTTATCTTTTGATTCGTCATCATACTTTTTTGGGGAAACACTTTTATTTGTACTTTGCTTTCATTGGCTTTCATCACAAATCAATAAATAAAAATGCTTTGATTTTTCTAATTTCAAATTTATTAAATTAATGCTGTTAATTATGCTGCTTTTAATTTACAAAACAAAAATAAATTGCATTCTATATTTAATTTGCTTCTGTAAATAAAAAAAAATCATTAAAAAAAAATTAATTGTACGCACACACAAAAATTCAGAAATTATACCTAATGAGCACAATGAATGTGATACTAATGATGGTGGTGATAATAATAATACAAATAGTAGTACAACAAATGTTCAAAATGATAGTAGTTCTCTTAATCATCCTGAAGGAATGCTAGAAGAAGGACGTGTTGTTACTGTACGTGGTCTATTAAAAGGTCTTTATGAGAAAGCATGTCAACAAAAATTATGGGGTTTAGTAAGACATTCAGCTGGTATGTTAGGTAAACGAGTTGAAGATTTAGCAAAAGCAGTTACAGATTTATTGGTTCGACAAAAACAGGTTAAAAACAATTTAATATAGCAAGTAGAAAATTAAATTTATATATAATATTTTTATACTTATATAGGTTACTATTGGTATGCCACCAAATAATGAATATACTATTACAGCACCACTTCCTGAAGCAGATTTAAGACACTTAATCCATGAGGTACCCACAATAATAATTAAAAAAAGTTTATATTTTAATCAAATATTTTTGTAATTTTTGTTAGGCTTATGGCGATGACGAAAGTACAGCTATGTTAACACAAGAACTAATGGTTTATTTAGCTATGTTTATACGTACTGAACCACAATTATTTCATGAAATGTTACGATTACGTGTTGGTCTTATTATACAAGTAATGGCTAAAGAATTATCACGTACACTAAATTGTGATGGTGAACAAGCATCTGAACATTTATTAAATTTATCACCATTTGAAATGAAAAATTTATTATATCATATTTTAAGTGGAAAAGAATTTCAAGTTAGCAGTGGTAAAATAAATTGTTTTTTTTTCTTCAAATATTAATAAAAATTCTTATGGAATTGATGATATATTATTTTTATTAATATTTTTCAGTTGCACGTGGTAATTTATCTATTGTTAGCTGTAAATCAAGTCGTGTTAGTAAGAAAAGTCAAATTGGACTTGGTGAAGTGGATACAAATGATGAAAATGTACCAACAATTGATGAAAGACAAGGACAATGGTTACGTAGACGTCGACTTGATGGTGCATTAAATCGTGTACCAAGAGATTTTTATTCAAGAGTTTGGGCTGTTTTAGAAAGAGTAATAAATAAATAATTTTATTAGATTTAAATTTTTTTTAATTTGTTTTTTTAGTGTCAAGGTTTAGCAATTGAAGGTAGAGTTTTACCACAAAGTTTAACACAAGAAATGACACCCGGTGAACTAAAATTTGCATTAGAAGTTGAAACAGCATTGAATCAGATACCACAACCAGAATATCGTCAGTTAGTTGTTGAAGCTTTAATGGTATTAACATTAGTAACCGAACATAATATGGTACCGTCATTAGGTGGCATTATTTATGTTGAACATTTAGTACATAAAGCAAATCAATTATTTTTGGATGATCAACGTAAATGTAATGGTGATGCAACATTATGTTGTGCTAAATCAAAAGATGGTACAATACCACAATCAACTGGCGTATTATTATGCGGTGGAGCTGCTTATATTTGTCAACATTTATATGATAGGTTTGGATATTTTTATAATTTACATGGAAATATATTTTAAATATAAA
This sequence comes from Rhamphomyia laevipes, assembly GCA_963920725.1. Classification (NCBI taxonomy): domain Eukaryota; kingdom Metazoa; phylum Arthropoda; class Insecta; order Diptera; family Empididae; genus Rhamphomyia; species Rhamphomyia laevipes. Next base: position 42,947,277 of record OY987256.1, read on the forward strand.
TTATGAAATTATTTTAGTGCACCAAGTGGCAGTTTTGGTACGATGACATATATGGCACGTGCTGTAGCAATGGTTTTAGATTGTGTACCAAAACATGGTGAAATGGATTGCACAATTTGCTAAATAAAAAATCTTTTTAATTCAAATTTTAAGATTGAAAGTAGCAGAAGTTTTTTTAGCTTTTTTTTTGATAATTCAATTTTATATTTAAATTCATTGTCTCTCTAATAACAATGGTATTAATATTGAAAGTTTACTTGTTTTTCGTATGTCGTAGTTTTGTAGTAAAAAAAAAACATTAGTTTTAGTAAATTTTAGAGATTTTTTTTTGCTGTTAGTTTAAAATAAGTTATTTAAAATCTTATTTTTTAGCTTTTTCTTTTGGAATTGTGACTTTTATTTAGTTAAATTTTTATTAGTTCTACTAATGATTTAGTTATTATGAAAAATGTAATTTTTAATTAAAATTTTGCAAACTATAAAAACAGGTTTAAAAATTGTGTTATTTTTTTTTTTGATTTCATTGTTAAAATAAAATTTATTAAATTTATTTTGTTTTATATCATTTAATCGGTTACATTTCAACAATATGCTGTATTACAAAAATCGCCATTGAAATTAATTTTTTTTTATAATAAAAGATTGTGCAAAAGCAGAAATTTAGGTTCACTCCCATTTAATTATTAAAATAAGCTGCTAACCTAATAGGAGTAGATCATTATGATTAAAACCAATGGTGAATTGTACCAAACATAACTAAAATATGAAAAACATTTTACTCTTTTTAGTTGGTAACTTTAATAGGAACCCACTAAATTTACCGACCTAAAATTGTACAAGAAATCATCTTAATTCCATCGCAATGAGATAAAAATTTGTTTGTTCTTTTAAATATAAAATATAATTTCCCTTAGGCAGGGCACCACGAAACATATTTAACTATGAGACATGAATAAGTACAGGCCAAGTATATGGGTGCAAATAACTTTTTTAAATATACTATTTGAACCTTTCTTCCCATTACAATACTTTGTAATTACGCATAATAATCCTTGTAATAAAAAACAATGCAAATTTAATTTGTTTTAAATATTAAGTTTTATTTTAAATGATCTGTTAATACAATATTATTTAGTAATGGAGACATCATATACTAACTTAATTCTTATTTATTTTTGATCGCATAGTAACTCGATCTATCGAGTTAGTTCAGTGCAAGAAAAAAATAAAATATTTGTAAATAAAAAAAATACATGAAAACTTGTTATATGAACGATGAAGAAATAAAAGCATATTTTAATATTATTGTAGTTTATAAAAAACTCGGCAATAAATACAAAAAAAAAAATAGAATTCTTAACATGGTCCACGATCTGGTACTCGCCGTCTTGGAGCACACTTAATAATATCATCAACTCTTAAGATCATTTCAGCTGCTTCAATAGCCGATAACAATACTTGACGTTTAACAGCAAAAGATTCCGTAATTCCCAATTCTTTCATGCAAGCGATTTTACCATTTGTCATATCTAAACCGTAAGTATGTTTACCTTGGGCATGAGCTGCACGTAATTCCGATACTAATTGTGCTGAATCGTAACCAGCATTATCAGCAATTGCAGTTGGCAGTTGTAAAAGAGCTCCTAAAAAACAAAATAACACAAAAAATTTAATTTAATTACAAATAAAATTTGAATTCGATTTAAATATTAGGAAAAATAATAATAATATTTACTTGCAAATGCCTCCATAGCAATAGCTTCTTTTCCAGGTGTTTCTAAAGCTTTTTTAGCTACAGCATGTGCCATTAATGCTTCACCACTACCACCACCATATATAACTCTTGTCTCTTTTACGGTTGCTGCCAATACACATAAAGCATCATGTAACGAACGATCTGCTTCATCAATGATTTGTTGTGTTGCACCACGAATAACAATTGTACATGCTTCACCTAATTTAACACCACTAAATCGTAATAAAATATCTTCGCCAATCATTATCTGTTCAATTAAATCACATTCGCCCAATTTTGTTAATGATGGATTATCAAATGTTGATACAATTTCACCACCAGTTACCAAAGCTAATCTTTCGATACCATCAAAATCGGCATGTTCAATAGCCATAATACCAGCATCAGCAAATAATTGTTCAGGATAATTATAAATTAATTGACGATTAATAAATACATTACAATTATGATTTAAGATTTTCTGTACTTTATCTTTCATTTTCTCTTTTTCAGCCATTTCTAAATCAGCAATTTTTGCCAATGAATCAACTTTAATTGTACTACCAAATACTTTAATTTTATCAGTATCCATAGGAGTATTTGCAATTAAAATTTTTGCATTTTCAATAGTTTTAGGTTGATGGACACCCGGTTTCTTATCAAGTAGAAAACCTTCATCTAAAAATGAATCTTCTAATGTACCACCAGTTTTTTTAATTATTTGTATGGCATGTAAATCACCAGAACCTTTCAAACGTAATACAGCATCAACAGTCAATATAGCAAAAAATTCTTTATGTTGACATAAAATTTTTGAACTTAATGTAGTACGTGCAATATTCATTAAATCTATTTTGAATTTTTCATTATTTGCTGAATTGTCTTGTGAGAAATTAGTTAAAGCTTCACGTGCTATAGCTGTAGCCATACGCCAACCAGCAATAATAATTTGTGGATGAATTTTTTGTTCAACTAATTTTTCAGCCTCACGTAATAATTCAGCAGCTAAAACTGTTACCGATGTTGTACCATCACCGACTTCTTCATCTTGTACACGAGACATGTCAACAAGAATTTTTGCTGCTGGATTATCAACACCAACCGCACGTAAAATCGTAGCACCATCATTTGTGACTTCAACTTGTCCAGCATTACGACCATGAGCAACTAGGATTTTATCCATACCTTTTGGTCCTAAGGTACTTTTAACCAGATCACCAATAGCAATTGCACCGATAAAGGATGACAAACGGGCAATTTCACCTTTTTCTTCTTGTGCCTCATTTTTCAGAATTCGGACTTGGTTTAAAGACATCTCCTATAATAATATTTGTAATATGTTGTCGTTACAATATAAAATGTAATTATTATTTTGTTTTATGGAGAAAAATAAAGTATTACTGGTGCAGGAAAATGCTTGTGGAAAACATAACCTCACTAACAATAAATAAAAATGAGTCATTTAACTAAAGTTCTAGAAATATATAAAATTATAAAAGGATAAATCTTTTTAAATAATATAATTCACGAAAATAGTAAAATAATCGATATTTATAATATAATTTTAATTTTGGAACTATCCAGAAAACATAATCGAGCCTCACGTGTGGTCAATTTAAACAAAAAGTGAACAACACCCGGCAAATATAATCAAAACTTTATAGATAAATCTTTACAATTTTCTCTAAATTTTTATAAAATACACTCGATATTAAGGGGAACTTTAAGTTTTACTATAGATTTTATTTATTTCATTTATATATTTTACCATTTTTATATTTTAATTTCAAGATTATAAACTTTTGTATAGGAAATCTGGAGTTTTAAAAGTTGATTGAAATTATTGAAAGAAAAAGAAAAAAGATGATTCTTCTTGTGCTGTCAACTCATAATTGTCAAAAAAAATCCCAATTTTGGGGAATTTGAAAGGCGCTCTCTTACGGGGAATAGTGTAAACATAATTTAAGATTGCATATTATTAGGTATAATTTCAATAACTTAAGCATAAAATATTGGCGTAAAATAAACTAAACTAAGTATGTACCTGTACCTTACCATAAAGACAATAATAATTGCTATCTATTCTATATCATACAAAGGGTAAACTTAATTCCTATGTTTTAATTTAATTGGTTAATCGTTAATAGTTAAAAAAATCTTATGAACAATTCAGGAATCTTAGAATTGCTCATAAGATTGGAAAATGTATTTGTTTATAAGATTTTTGTACACTTTTCGATAAACAATTGGGATATGAACGGCTTTTTATGAAATGTAAATGAAATTTTAAAATCTTTTATTCCAATTTTACCGCCATTACGATCAGTCCTACATCATTTGATCTTCTGACATTATTAAAAATTTAACACATTAGATTTTTCAATGAACTATGTACCAAATAAAATTAAGAAAATTTAAATACCAAGACTTTGTTTCTGAAATTAATAATATTTGAAATGTTACCCAAATCCTTTATTTATTTAGGTTCATATAGAAATATACAAAAACTCAAAATCCTTATAAAAAATAATTCTAAGCAAATTATTAAAATTATGCGTTGTTACGGTACACAAAATTCAAGTACTTGAAAATCCCTGAAATTAAGCGAATTAATATACAAACTTCATCATAATTCATAATATTTTGTTTATAATATTTTAATTTAATTAATAAATTTATCATGCAAATGTACATGCATTTATGACACCAGTGTATAAGAACGTTCAATGTCAAAATGAAAACAATTTATATAGAAACACTTAGAAGTTTTACACCTACCATACAGGGTCATAAAATAATTCATTCTGCATCCCTGCAATTTAAACAATAATTATACAAACATTCAAAATATTATAAAAAAAAAAAACAATAAAAAAATTCAGTTTTCATTTTCACATCAGAAACAAATTAAATTGTACGAATTAATATTAATTATATAAAATAAATTTTAAAAACAAATTAAATATATTTAGTTTACAAAAATTTTACAATAACATTTTTTACAATTCAAAATTTTTAGAGTAATATAAATAAAATAAAATAATATTTTAAAAGATAATTTTATTCAAAATTTTTAGAGTTAACGCAAAATGTGCAGATTCTTGTACGTTGTATAGGCGAATTTCCTTCAACGGATGAGGTATATACATGTGAACAAGGTTGATTTGAATTACCTGAAATTATTTGAAATTAATAAATTTTGAAAATTAAAGAAAAAATTGATTATGATTCGTTTTCAATAGTAAAATCTACTACCAGAGTACAACATTTGAACATTATTTGATAACAAAATTGATCAATATAAATAAATTATAAGTTTTTATATATAAAACAGAAGTTATTTGGATGTGTCATCGTCCTATTTTTCATGTGGTGCATTTCCATTTAATATATAGAAATGATATAGGACTGTAATTCTGTAATAGTAGTTTAAAACTGAATCTTTTTGATATCTATTTTCAGATTTATCTTATCTTATTCCCATTGAAAGATACGAGTGAATGATTTACTAGAAATGGAAGTAAGTATTCAAATTTCATACGCATTTATTTGATTTTATACTGTAATAATATGCTTTAGGCATAATAAAAATCTGTTCTTCATTTAAACTTTCTATGTAAAAACACCCAGTAATTTTAATTTTACTGTATGTTGCTTAAATTGGCGAGTTTCGGACAACTAATACTAGTGAGTTGTCGCTAGAAATACGTTGGTTGGGGTTGTTTAGAGTTTAGATCAACATATAATAGCGTTCAGGAAGTTTAACATTTCCGTATATAGTTTACTAGCTAGTCGTTTAGATAGTGGTTTCCAAGAGAACAATACCTAGCCCTCGCCAGCATACGAAATGTGTGATGGTCTCTTTTCCGATTGGTTACATACAATGTATGTTCCCTGATCAACTATTGACTGTAATTCCAGAATTATTCAATATCTTATTCGTAAGTAATTCAATATCTTACACGAAATACAAATAAAAATCAAATATAAATTTCTAATTAAATTATTTAAATTTGACTTATGTAGCTATAGCTATAAGTCTAAATTAACTTTAATTTTGTTACAATTATAAGTAAAATTGACAAATTACCTGCAACTACAACAGCATCCAAATGTTTAATATAACTATTAGCTAATCTTAATATTTCAATTTTTGATAATTTACGATTTTTTGGTTCTGTTGGTATTAAATCCCTTAGTGTATCAAATGCCATATTAACACTGCTTTTCATATATATTGAAATTTTAAATTGAAAATTCAAAATTATTTTACAAAAATAATAAATAAAATGAAACCAATCCTTAAAAATACCTTTGTGTACGATATCTTTCTCTAGCATTTATATGTGTTCGATATTTTGGTGATTTACCATTTGATGATGATTCTGATCCAGTTGGACTTAAACAAATATTATCAAAAAAATCATGTGAATTAAAATTATCAAAATTCATAACGAAAAATAATAAAAATATTAAATTTATTAAATTTTTTATTTTTTTTATTTTTTGGGCTACAGACGACAAGACCCAATTTTATTTTGACTATTCTTTTCGAAGTCTAACATCGAACTGTGTAAACTACACTCTAATAAAGAAATATTAAAATATTTTGTTCTCCTAAACATTTTTTTTTGTTAGTATCGCAATGGTACAATTGCACAATATAATAATTAGTCCTTTTTGTGACTTGATGAAGTTTAGTGTTGAATATGGACTTATATAAATATACATATATATATGTGTAAAAAAAGTCGGAAGAATGGTTGGTAAACGAATTAAGTCATTAGCCACAATAAATAGACCATGAAAACCGAACAACACACAAGTGTTTTACTCTCTCATCAAGTATAAAAATAAATTTTATGAGTTAATAATTTTTTAGTTTCCCTTGGTAATTTGGTAATATTAGATATATATTTAGAAAGAGCCAACCAGCAGTGAATTCGAAAATTCAATGTAGTGTAATAAAAATAAATTGGTGGTTTTTTTACGCAGCACACTATGTACAAAGAATGATGCTAATTTAGAATTAGATTTAAGTCTGTAAAACTGCAATCTTAAAAATTAATTATGCATACATTGTTACACAAATATCGGTCGATGTCCAAGCTTCTATATAAGATCAGAAACCTACTAACAGATGTGTTCAGCCTCACGATTGGTTGGCCATCCTTTAAGCAGCGAACTCAGTCCTTCCCGGGTTATAGGTTTATATTCCAGTATTGCGTTATTACTTTCTGACTTTACAATAGTGTTTTGGTGATATTTTTATAAGAAATAGCCTGTGAAAATACCGGTTAGTGCTGCTTCTCTTTTATCAGAAAAATATATGAACTATTTTCCCTGCCGTATACAGACTTGATTCGAGTATATGTCTAAGAATTCAAGATTCCGTATTTTCCTTCATTTAAATGGCCTTTTCAACCTCCACAAGCGTTCTTTTCAGAACTGCGAAACCTACAGCTAGTGTTAACTTTTTAATTTGTGTGTCTTTTATACACTAGAACCTGTAACTACAATTTCAGTTTTTATGCACCCGTCATATTTGTAGAACTACTTTATACTTCTAAAACTTAATTTTTGTTCAATTTCTAATGGCTTGAAATACCTAGGTGCGTACTTAGTGGCGTTATTTTCAAAAATATGTTTACTGAGTCTAGTAACATATGCGTGCTTTCGGTGATGGAAATATTATAGCTTAATCAGCATGTAAGATAGCTCAAGAAATCAAGCTTAAGGATAAAAGATATTTTCTTTTAACATAGCCATACTAACTCTCCTTAAACTTCATCTCGCTGATACAAACAAATTATCAATATCTTTCTCAGGTACCCCTTTTATTAATACCGTGAGGATGCGGCTTTTTTCTAGATTGATGAGAATTAGACACTCAATTATAAATTATAATAAGGATCAGATGCGATGCAAGGTAGAATAAAACATTTTTTTTCACTTCATCAAATTATTCAATTTCAAAATCAATTGTAATTCTTGTATTAGGAGGGACCCCCTGATATTATGAAAAAATACTTTCGGTACAGATCAAGAAAGCAAAATAAAAAATAAAAAATAAATAAAATAAAATATGAAACTCCAAAAAATTAACCAGAAAAATTATCACAAATCATTCTTTGTTCTTCATCATAATAATGTCAATAATTGTTCCATATATTATCACAATTTGAAAATAAAAAAAAAATACTTCTTCTGATATTTAATCATATATTTTCTAAAACGAGACGATGCCACAAAAAATATTTTATCATTCCAAAACGAAATTATAGACTCCCCTAAAAAAACAGAAATAAACCAAAAAAACTGAAAATAATTGCAGCTGACAAAATGTATTACTCGATAATTGATAAATTAAAAGAGTTTTTCTTTTAATAAAAATAAATGAATGAATTTTATGTTCTGGCAACCGTTTAACTTTTTTGGTTTTTTAGTAAATTTCCACTGTGAAGGATCCAATTACAAAAAAAAAAAAAAAAATGGATAAATATATAAGTTTTATTTTAATCAAAATGAATTTAAAAGTTAAATAAAAACAAAGTGCAAAAGAATTGTAAATAATATTTTTAATTAGTTGGGAACATGAACTACCAGTGTTTACTTCCGACCCTTTTTTGTTTTGCTTCTTAAATTTTTAGTACTCGTACACAAATATCCCAACAATATTTATATTGATCCTTATGGGATAAATTAGGTATAATTATGACATGTGTCTACAATAAATATTTATAATTTGTTTATTTATGTTAAATGGATAGTGCAACAAAGTCATGACATTGACCTCCACAAAAATTTATAAATATAATTGCAGATTATATATTGAGATAAATAAAGACCACGTGTTCAGGAATTTGTAAATATGTAGATAATAGGGCTGGCAACTAGTATAAATAATGGAATATCAGATAATTCGTTTTGGTAATTAAAATTTGACTGTAAAGAAAAATATTATTGAAATTTTGTTTGGTTATTACAAAATGCAATTATTAATTATAATTACTCTACAACGTCGAAAATAAACAGATGAACTTGTTATAAATTTAGTAATGCCATTCAACTCTTACTCATTAATAACTATTGAATGTATTGGATCAATTTTTGAATAAAAAATTTACAAGAAGTTTTCAAAATCTATAGTTTTTTTTACGTTTAATCTGCTACCTTGGCCTAAAATCTAGGCTTTGTATCTCCTCACTGTTATTAAATTTTCAACATAGTGTATAATATTTTTTTTTCGTTATGTACTTCTAAGGTTTCCATTTATAAGGTTTCCACTTGGCATATCAATATTACTTGGTTTTAGTGTTTTCCTATGTGAGATTGTATCCTCCTAGTTTTAGGAGTATATTGATCACCTACATGTATTTTTCGGCAGACATCGAATTTTAGTTCCATGCAGGTTCAACTCTAGAACCATTCTTGTGATGCTTATGATGTTACGCGAGTATTTTTAACATATTATTTTATTCATAGTCATTGTTGATGTATGGTGGTGTTTGAAATTAGGCAAGTCTCACTTTCACATGTGATGAGTTGAGTATTTTGAAATTCCGTTTTCTGGATATTCTGGATAGCTTCTCCAATCTCCATATTGGTCTCAGTTAATTTCACGTTGACGGTTGCAGTTGCCTGAGTTTTAAAGCCACTAATTAAATAAGTCCAAGTGTTTTTATGTTGGACTTCAACGGTTCAACTTAAAAGATTAAGGAAATTTTTCGAGTTTCCTTCTACAAAAACTTGAATTCAAGCCGCCGAAAATGATTTTATTCATTAAAGAAGTCGGATGGGTTGACATAATGTTAATAATGATGCAGTATTCGAACGGTTCTTACAATGGACGACTAATATTTGGCCTACATGGCTGGGAATCTCGAAATTCTTAACCTTTTAAAACACCATTTAAATATATACAATTCACATCAGACGGATGCACATAAGACCTACGGACTAATGCATAAATATAGTCATAAAATTACCCAAAAATGTTTTTTTTTTGTTTCATCTTAACATAAAAATTAATTGTAAATATAAAATTTCATTAAAATAATTAAAATTAATATCTGAGAATAAAAATAAAATTTATTTACCGGAAAAACCGGCGGCAACAGGAAATTTAACAAGAAAAAAGTTAATAATTTTGTAAAATAAAATGTTTTATTTCCTTAAGGGCATTTATAATATTAATTTGCAAGTTAAAAATCGTTTTTAATTTAAATTGATTTAATATCTTGTTAATCAAGAAATAATTTAATAATACAAAATTAAAGTAAATTTATTAAATTTTTGGTATAAATTGATAATAAATAATTTTTTACTGATTAGTATATTTTTGTTACAGTAAACAAAGTTTAATTATTCTTATAAAATTTTTGGAATTATTTTCATAAAATGATTAAATTTGTAAATAAATATGATAAAATATTTGACAAATTATATATTTTTAAATAATAAATTTTAATTTTAGGTTATTTTATTAGTTTGTTTTAGTGCTGTTTCAGCAATATGGCCAATACATTTATCAATTAATAAAAATTTTATTCCACAATCTGCATCTGTAATTATAAGTCCTCCAACTGTAGTTAAGGTTGCATCTCCAACAGTTGTTGTCGAAAAACCAGTAATTGTCAAAACAGTACCTGAAATAGTTGAAGAAACACACATCGAAGAAATTAAATCTCATGAACTGGAAATAATTGAAGAAGTTCCAGAAAAAGTAGTCGTTGTTGATACACCAACAACAATTGTAAAAACTGTTGCTCCAACAATTCATGTTCGAGTTGAAAAACCATTAATAACAACTGTACCAGTTTATAGAAAAACTTTAAGAGCATCAGCAACAATACCAATTACAACAATACGACGAACACCAACGGTTTTAAGATCATATGGTGGAATTCGTTCTATTCAATCACGTGTATATGTATAATGAGCCCAGCTGTAATTTATAGATCCTGTTAAAATGACGATTAATTGGGAAGGGGGGGGGGGGGGAATTCAATTAATTAATTTTTAATAATAATAATAAATAATATAAATTCAAATTAGACAATATAAATACATTTTTTTCCATATTTTATATATAATATTTTTTAGATTTACGTTTTATACAAGAATTTCATATAAGCTACCATAAAGGTAAAAAATAAGTTTGTTATTAATATAAAATGGTTGTCTCAAAAGAAAATATTTCTGATAAACTTTCTCTTTTATGGAAAATAAATTAGATCTTAAGCAAAAGTGATTTTAGAACCCTTTGATTTCTGAAGCCTCATGACAAGTGCTCTAGGCTTTATCAACAACTTAGCGTTGCCAGGGAGCTATAATTCTTCTACAATATGTCTTTTAGTGGCGCTGGTTTTATGGGTATTTTGTTCCCAGTCCTTTATTTTACTAAATCTAATCTAATCTAAGAGTGATCATAAATCTTTTTATTGAAATATTGTCCATTATATACTGATTAGTTTATTTGTGTGGCATATTGTAATAATTATAATCTTCCACAGTGACTATTCAAATACCATCGCTATCAGAACTGTCCAAATAATATACAAAAATTAAAAATTCTTCCATTAAATAACCTGAAAAGTTCCTAAAAATGTTGATACAGAACAAAATATTATTCTATTTTTCACAATTGGAAAAAATATTTACCTTAACTTTAATACTTTTGCGACAAATGATAAACTTCAAATACAGTTTGCTTGACTTTATTTTCAATTCTGAGAAATATTTCTTTTTTGCGTGTAGGAAGTAAAAAATTATATTTTTCTGGTGAACCACATCTATAAAAATTATTATTAATTTTTTTAATGGTAATTGGATTTGCATATTTCCAGAGTTCCATAGACTATGATTAGGGTGATAAAACGTAACCGTAGGGGTTTCTTAAAAGTTAAAAAATTAATAATTTTTATTATATCAGCAAATGTTGATCAATTATCTATTAATATTCGTGTATTTCAAGTTCTTTCTCCCTCAATGTTATATATATATAAATATTCAGTATAAAAATGTAATACATCAATTTAAAATATATTAATTTGTTAAAAGTACTTCACAAAATGAAATCGTTAATAAAATTATTGTTTCAATTGGTAAGTTAACAACGAATTATTAAATTTTTTTTTTTTTAAAAAAAATTATGTTCTCATTTTATAGATTTCCATAATTGTTTTGACGGCTCTTGCTGCTGATGCTATTCATGTTACAGTAAATTTCGGTACAATATTTCCAGTTCCAATTGTACGAACAACAGTTGTTAAGATACCACCAGTTCCAGTTGTACGAACTTATGTTAAAACTAGTCCTGTTGTTGGAATTTCCGTTTTATAAAATTATAAAATAGTAATAATTAATAATTTAATTCTTATTAAAATAATATTAAATAAAAATATTACTTAAAAATTATTTACATTCTATTTTTATTTACAAAATTGTATTGTAATAAACAAAAATAATTGTACTTTTTTATTGAACATTGATAAGTTTCGTATAGGTTTTAGTTTCCTGTACAATTTGCGTTAATCAATTTTAAAATTTCTGTAATAAACCATAAAACATAAATTTTCGATTAAGCGATAAAATCATAAAGATAGTTTTATATAAAATAATATAATTCATATTATATACATATATACAAAGTTTATTATTAACGGTCAATTTATATTTTGAAACTTTGACAATATAGAAAAAATAATGAGACCTTCCGCAGCCATGCATGAGCTTGGTATACACGGAAATTTTCCATCCAACTAGAAATACTAAATGTAGCGGAAGTAGTTACAATACTTAATAGAAAATAGCTATAATACTCTGTTAGATTTTGTGATATGGTACACTGTGAGTTCGAATAATAACTAAATCAATTTTGAAATTTAGTCAATGTGAGAATGAAACTGCGGACCATATAGTATCAAACTGGGTTATTTGGTGATTTATAACATGGATAAATATAATTATAGTCATTATATTCACATCAATGTCCATGATTCCGAAAAGGCTATTATGCTAGATTTATTAGTTGGTTGGTATAAGTAATGAGTCTCATACAACATGATAGTGACCCCAAGTTGCGCATTAGAATTGTTTTGCTACAATTCATGTGGCCGCTCGACTCAGATAGTGAATTTAAATCCACTTTGTGGCGTTCAGAAACCGTACTATATTTGTAAGTCACTAGGATTGTTGAATTCGCACCCGCCAAGTGTGTTTATTCTTGTTCTTGCCAGAGCCGAGTACTTACAGGTGCAGTTTCGATTTATTTCTGTTCTCCATAGCTTACGACATCATTGGTTGCATCGAATATCTAGTCTGCCACATGTTCACTAATTGGCCAGTGTCCTGTGTACGTAGCTACCTGGCTATTTCTCTTCGGAATAGTTTTGGTAGCTTGTTTGCTTGTTTGTCATACGACCACCACGTTTTTTTTGGATTAATGGCATCTGGTTATATCTTTATACCTTAAGGTCGCTATGGACAAGTAGGGATAAACATCTATTTCCATGATGTTTATTGGGTGTTCTGCAGTTCTGCTAATGACAGATACAAGCTGGACCTCCTTCTTGCTAATGTATAATGTGGTTTTCGGGATATATATACTGAATTCCCTAACAACGTTCATAGGCATTGTGTACAGAGTTTAATATTAGTGATATGTAATTTATTGATATTGTAACAATTTTAAGTAGAAAGGATGAAATAAAATCTATAATAAGAAATAACTATAGTACTAGTGTGTAATCTGTAATTGTTAATCCAAAGCCATATTATACTATTTGTAATAAGCAGAATGTCTGTAGTAATAGTTAAGTATGGGTAATACTTCATCAAATAAGAACTAATTAACTACAACAAAGTTTTTATTAGAAATGCATATAAATTTTCCATCAAATTAATATATTCTTTTATATATTCATCACTCTATATCTAAATTTAAAAATTTTCATCATATCGAATTATTTTTTACAAAAATATGGAATTTTATCATTATCATCTAATATCCTATTTAGAATGTTTATAAAATATCCTATAAATATATTTAAGTTTTAAAATTTTTATGTTATGGTCAACATGGGTGACTAAATCAATATTATGCTTAGATTATCACTATAAAAATAAAAATAATTAACATCTATCCTTAAATTGTTATACAAACGCATCACAATATATAAAATAATACAAATTCTCTAAAGCTATGTAACTAAAATCATTTATGAGGATACGATGAGATACAATTTATTTATATATGAACCTTAAAACCAAATTTTCATTTAGCTAACTACATATATATAAAAATCTACTAACTTGGGTGAGCTGATAACTCGTAGTTACGCTCAACAGTGATTAAGATTTGTAATTAATATTATACTTTGTTAAAATTTTCACATCTTTGAAGACTCAAATAATGTATATTTTATATAATTCAAAATTTTGATGGAGATCCACTAAAATTGAAGATCAGGAACGAACTAGATTACGACCAAATTTCGTTGAAATCGAATAATAATTACAATTACATGTCCTTGAATGTTAATCAAAATTTTTCAGAAACTATATTAGTTTCCCATGACCTCATTGAAGTAATCAACTCCAAATTTCAAGAGTACCAACTAGATGAAAAAATCTACCAGTGTGTGAAATGTCATTGATATAAGTTACTGTAAAATGTAGAGAATTGTATGAAATATTATTAAAGATTTTAACATGGACCTACTCACACTATCGGTTTATAATTTTATCGGTACCAAGTACATAAGGAAATTATTATGTGTGCATTCAAACCAAATAATAATTACTATATGGTTTAGCATTGGTTTTCAAACTTTTTAGGGTCATGGCATCCTTTTATTAATTTTGATAAATTTTAAAATGAATCTACTTTGTGGAAGAGAAACAAAAATCAGACGAATAAAATTGAAAATTTAGAGAGGCATATTGTTCCATGGAATTCAGTTTGTTCCACAGATTTCGCTTCACCTTTATCAGGTGTTTGCTGTCGGGTCACCCGATTGAGAGCCACTGCTCTACAATATATGAATCATACATGGATGTTTTTTGTATTGCACTCACTGACCTCGTAAACGTCCAGAAAAAATATTTCAAATTAATTCATTTATTTAAGAGTCAAGTCCAATACAACAAACACTCCTAATTATTCTAACTGTACACTCGTATTACATTAAAAATAAAATACATTTTATCCTAGAAGGCATTTTAGCATTCACGCATATTCAATTGCAAAAAAAAAAATAGAAGTAATTCCTCCTATGGATGTGGATAACCTAAATATAGATTAAGGCATGTTCTATAAAATTTTACTCACTCTATATTTATATATTATTTATGTGGCTATAAAATATTTTTATATAGAGGTTTGCAAGCTTCATTACCAATTTAACCATTTTTCAAATAAATATTTATATATTTTGTAATATTTTTTTGGTATGAGTATGAAGTTACCGAGGACAACCAACAGGCTTCAAAATTAAAACAATTTTGTATTTGTTTTAAGTTTGTAGAAAATGGTTTTATAATGTGAAATTTTAGTTAATCAGGCCCATCAGGAATTTATTTGACATTGATGTTTTCAAAGTACTGTATATATTGATAATATTTATTTAGTTGATTATATACGTAGCGGACATTAAAATAATATACTACGTCTACTCTACGTACTCTCAATAACTAAATAGAATTTTTTGTATAGAATGAACGTGGAAATTTTGAAATTTTTATAATTGTAGCTTTGTTGGTATTTTGGGATTATTTTCACTTGTCCTATAACCTATCTATGTCCTATAACCTATCTATAGGATAAATAGCTAGCTAATAAATATTTTTAGTTTAATAAAAAAAAAAAAAAAAAAAAATTTAAATTATTTTTTATTTATTGGAAAATAATTTATTTCAAAATTTATGTAATTAAACTAATAATTATTTCAGGAAAAAGTGAACATAGTTTCATATTTATATTGTAGTATCTTATATCTTTATATGTAACTTGGGGCTGTGGACTTGGTTTTGTTGGAATTGAAATATCAAAATAATTTGTTTGGATATTTTTTGTATTTAAATAATCCGTACAAAATTTGTTGTACCTGTACTCATAACTAAATCGTATTTTTCAAAAGATTATAGAAATGATCACATGAACATACTTTCTACACCAGAAGTCTTGTAGCCTACAATGACGAATTATGGCTGTAATGGAATGCGACACTCTTTGTGACACTGTCAACAATAAATTTGATAGGATTTTAGAGTTAGTTAGTTAGAAGGGGGATCTCTCCAGTGGACAGTCGATCATAAACAATAGTTTATTATCTGACTCATATTCCATTTCCCCCTTCTCAAACCAACCAACCAACCATCTGAATCATATGTATCACCTGATATACTCAACAATATTACCTTCCGTTATTACAGGCGGGAGGGTGTAATAAGTCTATGGACTCTAATTCCATATGAAATGGATATTATGTACGTGGAAATTATTTCTGTTTTAAAAAAGATATGAACTCCAAAGACTTTATAATCAATTAAACTAAACTTTATCTCCAAAAAAATAAAATAAAAATAAAATAAAATACATAGTAAAATTTGGTGTTCTTTTATAAATTGATCAAATTCTTTTTTAATCAAATGGAAGGCTTCCAAAATATCTGTAGCTGTAGTGGAAAAATCATAAATTTTTTATACAAATTTCGCTGCATTTCGCCGAAGGGCCTAGCATTAGTGAATAATTTTTTGGTAAAATTGATTTTTTTATGTAATTTAAATTCACTAAAAATGTAACTAATAAACGAAATAGAAAATTAATTACAATTAATATAAAATTGGATTTTATATCTAATTTCAATTTTCTTTGACATTATTTCTTTTGGACAAATGAAAATATTGTCCACGGACATAATATCAATTTTATATGTAATTACAGACCATGGAGATTAATTCGTTGGACCTTCTTTTACCGGGCCACTAGAACCACCTTGCGCTCTTTACAAACAGCAGATCCATTCGTTTAGTTTCCTAGGATTCTATATTTGGACATTCTTACTTAGCCCCGGAGAGTCGTAGCGCATATGACTGAATACGATGTTATAAGTTGTATAGGATAATTCGAAATCATTCTTAAATTCCACCTATCCTAGAAGTGCGAATTAGAAACTTAGAGATTAAATGTCCAAATCAATTTTCTTAAATTTCCTAATAAATATATTTTAGCAAAAAAATGTGATAATATGTCAAAGTGACCTTTTCCGGATATGGCATACACTATATTAAAAATACATTTTGTATTTTGATAATTTGGCAAAAATTTGAACTTTTATTTATTATATTTGAATAGAACATTTTTTATTTGAACAAAATTCATTTATATAAGGACAGAAAAATTATGTTTAAATTTTGTATAATGAACGATATCCTTATCCATTTGTATAGTATGGTGATGCAACATAACCTCCATAGCTGCGAGAAGAGCACCATATCCTCTTAAAAGTGGATCATATCCACCAACTTAAGCGCGGAGACTACCAGCTCTATAGAAAATTGGTGATGCACCAGAAATAATTGTTGATGGTTCTGGTGCTGGTATTGGTGTAGCAACAGCAATAGCAAGCAACCAAAGCGAATATAACGAATTATAAATTGAACACAATTTGAAAAGTGTTTAATTGTAATTGTGATTTGTGAAGGTATTCCCTAAAGTATTACTAAATTTCAGTAATCATAAGTGTATCAACACAAATGTAATATAAAAAACGTATAGAAATTTGATTAAACTAATAAATAAATTTAAATTTTATAATTTATTTTAATTCAAAATAATAAATTCTTTCAACTAACTTCAAAATATTATTTCTAAATTGAAATATATCAAAATTGTCTTTAAAAAATTTCAGAATTTCTTTTAATCTTTAAACCATTTTATTAACAGAATTTGCACAAATTTATTCTAATTTCCTAATGTAAACGTATTAGCTACTACAATAATCGTCAAAAAACGATATATTTTATATAACATAAAAAGTTTGAAAAAAAAAAATGAATAAATAAAATCATTTTTTTTTTTCAATAATTCATAAATTTTTATCCTTCACATCCTTTTTTATATATGTATAGAAAGTACATAACGATTCCACCCTCTAAAAGGACATTTTTTTTTTATTCTGTGCATAAAATATTAAATAAAATTTATAGTTTATTTCTTCAATTTTATTTTTTGTAGAAATTTTATTTTAAAATATGTATTAGTTTTTACAAAGTTTTTGTCATATTTGTGACTATATATAACGAAAATATTAGTTCCCATGTGAAACAAATTTTTCAAATAATATTTTAAATATGATGGTAATGTAAAGATTCAAAAATATAACAAGAATAAATTTGAAATTGTAGAGTTTGTTCAGGAAAAATTTCTATAAAACAGAAACTATGCAGATAAATAAACATTTTTGAGGAACTGGTCTCAACGGTAGAGGTTTCATGATATTTTTTATTAAAATTTGAACCTACTAATTTGTATACATATAGCTTTCGAACCATAAGTTTCTTTATAGTGAATAAACTTTTAATTGCAACAAGGGTAATGGCTGATAGAGAGACATTTGTTGTTAATCATAATTATTTTTTATCCCGGTCTTAATATTTTTTTTTTACTGGCTTGAATTACAAGATCACAGCAAAGCACACTGCCATGCCACTAATTCCTCCACCGCCTTCCAAATAAACAGAATACTAAAGTTATATTAGATAAAGAAGTGACTTAGAATGCTAATCAAAAACATCATCCAAATTTGTATAATTATGTCATCAGGACACGTTCTCTTGATCTTTTTTGTTTGGATGACAAGATAATTATTGTTTTTTATTGTTTCGTAGCTACGAATCCACTCATTCGCTTTAGGATATTTTATTTATATTTAAGCGGCTTGTCTATGTACTAAACAAGCTTGAATTTTCAGTTTCAAGGAATTTCGTTGCTCAGTTTAGACACCTTTTTTCATAATGTAGTTTGAAACGTAAAATAATTCTTTATAATAGAAATTATTAGTTCCGTGACTCCTAAAGTAAGTTTCTGTGTAAGATTTTACCTCAATAATGGCAGTATTTATAACAACATTTTGTGTATGTGGCTAAAAAAAGGTTTCTTTAATGAAGGCAACTGTTTTTTAAG
The DNA here is from genome assembly GCA_963920725.1 of Rhamphomyia laevipes. Lineage (NCBI taxonomy): Eukaryota > Metazoa > Arthropoda > Insecta > Diptera > Empididae > Rhamphomyia > Rhamphomyia laevipes. The sequence goes on from OY987256.1 coordinate 42,966,200, forward strand.
GAAAAGCTTTAAAACTTATAGCGTTTCTATTTATATAAATGATTTTAATTGGTGATGATTGATGGAACTGGAAAAAGAAGATCATTTGATTCTATTGCGTTTGAAATACGTTTCCCACAGACAGTTTCAATAATTACTGTACTGTATACTGTATCCATTATGGTATTTTATGTTGTACCTTTAAAACAGTACATTCATATCTGCTTCAGGATCAATGGCTGCTAGACCGAATTAGTGATAGTGTCGAAGATCATTATTAAAATTTTTTTTAGATATACACTACAGAATAATATTCGCAATATAATAATTTTTTTATTATATGATCATATTTACTTCAACATTTCAAATTGGTGAATATATAAAAAAAATATTTTTTATTTCATACAAAAGTTTCAGAGACGAAGTATAGAATTTTAACAATTTCGTCTTTCCTTTTTTTTTATTTCTGCACTTTTTCTCTGTGTCGAAAATCATAAATCAATTCTCCTTGGGTTAAAGTTATTCATATATGATTTTTCCACGATGATGTTAACCGATATATCGATATATATATATACCTAACATTTTTGAAGGTAGCTAGCTATACACAGCGTCGACACAATCTTTGGTTATGTCCTTTTTAGTATTCTGTATTCATATAGGTAATTCCTGTGTGCCTGATTATTTCTTTCTTATATATATTTTTTTTACTGTTCAGAACTACCTGTCTGATCTGTTTATTATGCAGAAAAAAAGGATGTTAAATGCGTTTTTTTTTAAATATATATATGAAATTTATTACTGACAAAACTCTTTTGTTATACGCTTTTATACAGTTTACGTAAACTGAATAAGGCCATTTAAGTTTATACATTAAATTTGATTTTCTTGTTGTTGTAGGAAAACTGAAAATCATTTATATAATTTAAAACAATAAATTTGAATTGAAATTAAAAATGGTGTACATATTTTTTTCTGCATACTCCAACTAATCTGAAATTTGATAAAAATTTGCTAATTATCAACGGATTTCAAAAATTCCAATTCTGCGTACTTTTTTTAATTTGAATAAGTACAATTTTTGACGGTTAGAAATCATTTGTCATAAGTCATAGAATCATTAGCCGTATTGGTAGTGAGATATTTGGATAATACGTGCTCATCATGTTTGCATGCGTTGACACATTAACCGCCAATTTCGAAATAAACTTCTTTTGTAAGATTCGTTTTATATTCTTCTCCTGATTCTTCTACTTTTAGAATTATTATCCAATTTATTTAGCTAACAATTATTTCTATTTTATTATATTGAGCCTTGAATTAGGATGATTTGAGAATTAGAATCTATAGATAATATCTTTCTCAATTTGATTTATATATTTGAATTAGTTTCTTATAGATATTTGATGTTATAAGTCAAACTGAATCTTTTTAAAATTCCTAATATAATTCAACAATAAAATAACTTTGTTAAAGTGACCCTTTCTGAGTACGGTATCTTAGTACACTATATTAAAAACAAATTTTATATTTTGATAATTTGGCAAAAACTTGAACTTTTATTTATTTGAATAGAACATTTTTCATTTATATAAGGACAGAAAAATTATATTTAAACTTTGTTGTTAATTTATTGGAATTTATATGAAGATGGATGAACGATATCCCAATCCATTTGTATAGTATGGTGATGCAACATAACCGCCATAACTGCGAGAAAGAGCACCATATCCTCTTAAAAGTGGATCATATCCACCAACATAAGTACGGAGACCACCAGTTCTATATACAATTGGTGCTGCACCAGCAATAATTGTTGATGGTTCTGGTGCTGGTTCTGGTGCTGGTTCAGGTACTGGTGTAGCAGCAGCAATAGCAACCAAAGCGAAGATAACGAACTATATAATTGAATATTATGTAATTAATAAATATATTTAATTAGTATATAAATTTATCCAATTTTTGGAAACTTACGAATTTGAACATTTTGAGATTTTATGTTAATTGATTGGACTAACAATGACAAGTGACAAATTATTCGAAATATTTTTGGTCTTTTATAGTCATTTAAATTTAGATAACTTGTTGTTTTCAAAATTTAGAATATTACAATTGAGTTAGTTCTATATACAATGATAAAGTAATGTATTTCAAAACCGGATTTAAATTTTTCAAATAAATTGAAGAAATCATTAAATTTTACATGGCTAATTACCAAGTTTTTAGTTTGTAAAGCCTCTGGCTATATTTTAATTTATATTTAGTTTTAAATACATTTTGTCATTCAAGTCAATTTGAAACTAGTTTAAATTTAAAACAATATAATAATTTTTGAATTATCAAATAATTTTTTATATTTTCAGTTTTGATATATTTTTCATAAATTAATGGAGGTTCAAATTACATAAATTGAAAGTTTAAATTGATTTGTTTTATTAAAAAGATGCAGACAATAAAATTTAAAAAATCAGCTTTTACATAGTTCTAAAAACAATGGCGCAATTACAATTTTGGAGCTTATTAGATTTTTTTGGAATGCCTTTAAAATATAAGAAATATAAAGCTATGGCTAACTTGTCATATTGAATTTTTTATATGTTTAAATTATGTAATTTTGAAAATTGACGTTGAAAGAAATTAATTTCAAAGAATATTGGAGTTCGTTTTTTTGCCAATATTAGCAGGTGGCAGGGTTTTTGCGGATCGGATATGTAGTTTCTTCACTGATATTACGTAAAGTATTCATTAATATGTTTTCCAGATATTTCATTTCTTTTTAATAATTCAATTAATTAAAGAAATTAAACTAAAGTGAGATTATTATTTTTCAAAATTGATGGTATATAAAAACCTCCACAAAAATACAATTTCAATATCGTTAAAATATTTCTTTAGGTGAATTTTGTTGATATATCAGAGACAGAAAAACAATTATGAAATAAATCTAAAAAACTTTTTCATCACCTTTTTTTGTTAAATGAGTCTTGTACACATAAATATTATTTAATCATGAGCATTGATTTTATTGCTCAGTAAAAAAATGGTTTTCTTTAGAACAATGAACAATTTTACAGTGGCCAATTAATGCTACATGTCTCCAATTCAGAAAAAAATAATTAACTTCCCGATTTCTTCGAAATAGTGACAAAGAATATATTCCAAAGATTCTTTCAACAACAAAGATTATACAGCGAAAATATGTCAATCATATAGAAAAAGTATTAGGACATATTACTGACTGTTTACTTACTTACTTGCTCGGCGTTACAGCTTTAAAAAAAATATAATTCCGCCAGAGAAATATGTCGTGCACTTCCGGTTAAGTTAATCTTTCCCACATCCGCTTCGACACTTTGATTCCACCGGAGATTTTGCAACCTTTTTCTACGCCTACCATTAAGTTTACAGTCAAAGGTAGAGGTAGCTTTGGTTGAAGCTGTATCTTCCATTCGCACGATGTAACTTTTGGAACTTTTCGAATATAGCGAAATTTCCAAACCCCATTAACGTTTACGACGCAACGAAGAATTTTTCTATCGAAAGACCGTAACAGCTGCTTATCAGTATTAGATATTGTAAATGACGACTCACTGGTGTCGTATAAAATGTAATCTTCGTCTTTCAGATATTTATTAGTGTTTGCTGATATTTAATTGAAGTTTTTTTTCTGAATAATAAAATCTATTTTATGAGATTTTAAAATTTTACTTTTTTTTGGCAACTAAATTTGAATTTTTAAATAGTCTTTTGGGGATAACCTCATCGTTGTCAGATTTGGCCATTATATTTATAAACAAAAAAAAAATATGACAAATACAACTAAACTAAATAAATTAACATCATTTAGAGTTAATTTTCATTTTGGGAGGTCTTATTGGTTTGTTTTGTTTGTTTGTTAATTGAATTTCCTTGTCCCAATGAGGACAATTATCCTGGGAAAATTACAACTGAAAAGCTTGATTGATTGACGTTATTAAAATATTTCTTCTGGTTATTTATTCCAAATAAATAATATAGAATTTTTTTATTTTTTTTTTATTTATCCTTTTAAATTATCAAAACCATTAAATAAAGGACAAATTCATATTAAACTAACACTTTTTTGTTGGTTATAATTTTGTTGTTGTTGTGTGCGGTTTAATTAAAAATACTATGAGGAAAAATACTGTCAGAAACAAAATGAAATTTTTTTTTTTTTTTTTTTTTTATTAAAGTTTTCATTTTTAATGATGTTACAGAGAAAAGGATTAAAATGAATTTTAATTAACAGAATAAATGTGAGATAACATTTTAGATAAATAATGAAAATTTTAGATTAAATTAATTAATTTTATAGTATTACAAATTAAAATAAATTGTTGAAAATATTTTACGAATTACAATTACAATTCCAATTCATTTTATATTTTATATTAAATAGAAATAAATATGAAAATATGCTGAATAAATTTTTCTATATGCGTGATCCAGACTGTAAATGATTGAATAACCATATTCTTAATGTACAAATGCAGAATTTCGTTGCTGAAAATAGGACACTTATCTGGTTTGACCACAAGCTAAGTGTACAAATGAAGAATCTTTTAAGTGTCTTCTTTGTCACTATATTTTTTCGACATTTTCTTTTCAGACATCCAGAATTTTATAAATATTAATTTATTTTAATTAATTTAAATAATTTTAAATTTTTATATATCTAAATAAAATTTATCTTTTAATTTCTTAAAAACTTGAATTGTCCAGATTTTATTATGTAAATACTTAATCTTTGTACTTTGACTTGTACAGATTTCTAATTTGTACTTCAATTATGTTTTACCTTTATTATTATTATTATTATAAGCTTTATTCACCATTTTTCATATATAGTACAAAGTTTCTTAATTATAAAGTTATTTAATTTAATGTAATTTTAAATATTATCTTCGTTAACATTCATTTTTTTTTCTTCTTATATTACTATGATCAGTAATTAAATAATAATAATATATATAAATTTATAAAGTTAATTGTATTAGTTTTATAGTATTTAATTTAAATATTCATTTAGTTCAATTGTTTATTTAAAGTTCTACATAATTCTGGAATAAGACTCCCCCATTTTCTTCCATTCTGCTTTGTTGTTTGGAAATTTTGTAATTTTCTTGTTGTGTTTGATGTTAAACTCCATGTCTGTGATCCATATATTAATACTGGTAGTATGTTTTACCTTACAACTATTTAAATATCAAAATATTATTAGTTATTGGCCTTAATTTATTGAGTATCTAATCTATACAATCCTTAACTCAAGCTCCACATTCTTGTTACCGAAAAAATAAGGATCTGAAAAAGAACCCGATTATTTGGTTGGATCACCAAGAGTTTTAAATTCACATTATTTAAAAGAAAAAATTATGTTAGCAGTTATAATAACAAAAAACTACTAATCAGGGCGGAGTGATTAATATTTCTCTTGTGATTCACCTAGAACTACCGACATATATTGTTTGAAGTGTACATCTCTGTGAAATAGAAGAACGAAGTACTAATTCCTACCTTTAAAATAAATCATTTAAAATAAATCATATTTTACTGAAATGGTCCATCTTATTTTTAGAAAATAAACACGCACCCTACCAATTGGATCGGAGGTCGAAGTTTTTTCATGGACCGCAAAAACCTCGTTGGATATTATCTATTTACTAAGTTACAATATTCTATCAAATAGTTATTTTAAATCTAAAAAAAATCATTTTTAAAGCAGTGGCTGCCATCATAGCTATGAAAAAAATATTAAAATAGGTTATGATCTGAACAGGGTACAAAAAATGTTAATTAATGCAAGATATTAGTACAATAAATAAATGTTGGATGTGTACAATGCCAGTGGGCGTTATTCGCTTCAGCCATATATGGACGACTTGGCGCTGCAGAATATCACATTATTGTATTAAAATAGAATAATTATGCTAATTTGTAATTTATCCAGTGAATAATATAAATTTGACTTTACTAAAAATTTATTTGAAATTACATTAACGAAAACGATATTACCAAAAATTATAAAAATATTTATTTATGACTATATAATTATATATTTTAAAATTCAATCATAAGCCAATAATAAATAATAATTGTTTATTTGCATTTACACAAAAAAATATAATTCCATAAAAATTGGTAAGGCTATAAATGTCGACATTGAAAATATAGACTGTACGAAAATGTCGACTAAATATATAAATACCGACTTCGAAAATGTGAATTGATATAATACAAAGACAATTATTGAAAATAATTCCATTGGACAAAATAACTTCACTTTATTATGGTGTGAATTTATTTCAGTTTTTAGTTTTTATTAGTTAATTTTATGTTTCATAAGAGGAGGTTACGGAATGGCTGTAAATGAGGGCGATCACGGTTGCATTCCGATCCCACTTCGTTTGTTTTGCTCTACGTTCTTGTCGTGGGTTTGGCAAACACCAAATTACTTCAATAAAGTTGAGTTATTTTCCATCCTTAATTCATTTCAATGGCTTTGCAAGTCGTCCCCGCCATTAAGCAGGTATTTTCTGAATCCTGTATTTAACTTTTAGTATCTAGTTAATTCTCTTATGTCGAATTGTATATTGTCTAACCATCTTTTTTGTTGGTTTGACTACTTTTCCGTGGAATTGCATTGGTATTCATACTTTATACGTGTACTGTCCACCGCAGTCGGATATTTTTCATATCTATTGACAGCTTGGGTAATTATACTGTCATCATCTATGAGTAATAAGTAAGTATAAGTAATAGTATAAGTAATAGTAACTAACCATACAAATTTTCAGAAATTTAAATATTATATACTAGATTTAGACAAATGATTTGATTATTCGACTTATTGCATTCGAAATATTATTAGCTCACCATCAGTTGCTAAGCTTTTATTTGTTATAATCTGAAATTAAACTTAAAAATTTTCTTCATATATATATATAGTTTTACCAAAAATTTGCATTTTTTACTTAGAACATAAATTTGTTAAGTTTGTGTTAATTTGAATTAAAATTAATTGTGAAAATTAGGTACATTAAAATTATAATGAGTAAGATAGAACACAATGAATACGACAGTGACTCGAGGTATTGCTCTGAAGTTGAGAAAGGTAATTATAATAATTGATTGTTTAAACATATATTAAAAATATTTTTTCAGATTTCGAAATTGATTCAGATTGTACGGAAACAGATAGCGATGCCACTTACTGTTCAAATGTAATTTTATAGATCATATTTATATTATTTGTAGTATATGTATATTTGTTATATTAATTTCAGATAATGATGTAATCTATATTGAAAATGAGCCTGAAGAAATTATAACTATTAGTGACAGCGACAGTGAAGAAAAATGTAACTAGCTAATCTTTTTATTCAAATGCAATAAAAATATAATTATAAAATGAAGAAAAACAAAATGTTATGCATTTTTATACTTTTTAATAATTACATAAAATTATTTATATGTTTTTGGTAGTACTAATTGATTTTTTAGCAATAAAAAAAATATACTCAAATATTTACTTTGGTAACTGAAAATATCAAGTAAAATACTTACTCAAAAAAAAAGTATCTGAGTAAAAATACTTCGAATACTTTGTATTCAAAAAGTATTCACAATAAATATCCCGATATTTGACTAGTATTTAAATATTTTGGAATAGAATACTTACTCAATAAAAAGTATCTGAGTAAAAACATTTCGAATACTTTGTATTCAAAAAGTATTCACAATATATATTCCGATATTTTGAAAGTATTTGAAATTTTTTGAATAAAATACTTTTCCTAGAATAGAGTATTTGAAAATTTAAATACTATACTTTTATATAAAAAGGTATTATTTACTCGTATTCAAATACTTTTACTCGAGTATTACCCAGCACTGGTCATTTACCAAAAATACATTATTTCCCATCCATCAGGTGGAATTATTTTCAATGAGGTGTTATAGCCGTCAAATTATCGATATTATGTACTTATTCGATATTATGTACCTAAACCCATATAAACTATATAAATTTTTGGCTAATTTCAAATTTTAATAGCTATATAAAATATGTAAATTCTATAAATTTTTGTTTTAAATATAAATAATCAACTAATTTGTATATTTAACATAAAATTATGTAAAAAATATTTTTGATATTTTAATTCAAATATTAATGACAATATAAATAATTTTTTATTTACATAATTCTATTCAAAAATTTATTAAATTTATAATATTTTACATATGTAAAATTGTATTAAATGAATAATTATTTTATGCTTGTTTAAACAAATTGACAACAATCATAAAATTTAATGTTTTTGTTAAATTCATTTATTCAAACATGCAGAAATTTAACACTATTCGTACTACTGTCTACAAAAATTTTGTTATTAAACGATTAATTTAAAAATGTGTAGTTATATACAAAATAATTTATCTGTAATTTATCCAGAGATTTTTTCATGTTTTTCAATTAAATTTAGACATTTACTTAAAAATTATATAATATTTTATTTACAAATTACTTTAATTACATTATATTAAGGTGTAGAAAATGATTTTAATTAATTGTGATTGTAAATAATATTATTAATCTTATTCTTTTCTGGCTTTACAGATAGAGTTGGTATTTTTCCCGTACTAACCAACCACGTGACCTCCTGCCCCACGAATTCGTATATTATTGATAATGAAATTAATATAGGGTAACAGGTATAATTATTGACATCCTTAAGAAAAGTTTGAGTTCATATAGATTTATCTCATTTAAATGTACCAACCAGTCATGCTTTAGATATTAAATTTTTAACATTTTTAATTAGAAATTATTTAAATTCATAATTTAATATTAAAAATGTAGTTTTTCTAAAAAGGGAAAAAAGATAAAAGGTATAGCTAGCTATTGACACTGTGATATAGCTATTGTAGTGTACTATAGAACACTAACACTAATGTACACCTATTGATAGGGCTAGAAGTATAGCTATTGACATAGTAATAATTCAAGAAGAAATAAAAGCATAAAAATTGAATAAAATAAAATTAAAAAAAAAAATGCATTTATTGACCCCTCAAAAAATTATTTTGATTAAAAATCTTAATGTCAATAATTAAAAATATATGTCACAACTTCGCTAATTATTGACGCTATTATTAATCACTTATTTTACCAACAAAATAAAATGTAATCTTGCTAGAACCAATTTATCTACAACCGTTTCTTAAATATTTCACAAAAATTTTCACGAAAATTGCTATTCCTAATATTTTGAAATAAATATTGAAATTTGACAGCCAAACTTTATATTCATGACAGAGATATTTCAATATACTTTTTCTTCTCCCTTAGGCGACTATGAAAAGTCTTCCACAAATCTCGGTTTCAGGTCTTTAATTATTTATTCTTACTTAGATCTTCCTCAACCTCATCTTAAATTGTTTGTCTTTTATATTCTTTTACCCTCCGTTTTGGATTCGGGGTTTAGTTTAACATATAGAGCGTTTTCATCTATACGAACAATATATCCAAACTAACGCAGTCATTGATCGTTGATATGGATTAGAGCTCGTACAGTGTACAGAGATTAATATTCATGGTATATTGGAAAGATCGTTAAAATTTTTGACTTGACATAACAAATATTTCGAATTTATACATGATGTCCTCTGGATATTTGAAAATTTGTGCTCGACTTTGTTTTAATCCCCAGTTTCCAAATTTTATATTGATATAAGTTTAAGGCATCACATTATAGAAAAAATATGCTTAACTGGTTTCCTTCATATTATTTGTTCTTTGCCAAAATAAATATCTATAAAAATTATTTATAATTTACTAAAAATAATAATAAAAATCAATTTTGATTGAGGCTAGCTTCGTCACCATCAAGAAAGTTTTCTATTTAAATTATCTAAGCCAAATAATTTGGTTAACTTTATTATCGGTATAACCATCAGAGACAAACAAACATAATATTAATATAAATTTACCAAAAAAAAAAAAAAATTAAGAAATAAACATACAAAACATTAGAATTTCCTCCATCAAAACATAGAAACAACATAATTTTATTCTAAAATAATATAATTATGTATTTTATGTTGTATATAGAAAGATTGGTTTGTTAGGTGAATTTTAATGTGTTTAATGTTATGGGGATAGATTAACTGAATGACAAGGATTAGTTCTTTATTTGATTATTTTATTTATTATATACAAATATATATAAACATATACAAATACGAGAACATTATCGTTTTAATTGGATTGAAATAAGTAATTAAGAAATGTGAAGAAAAATGTTAGATTTTAATATTTTGTCATTAATTTTTACAGTATATAGTACAAAACTTTGGCATCAGAAATCGTAACATAAATTGTTCCTGTAGTTAGTTTTCTATAAATATTATCCTTAATATATTTATTAATTATAAATTAAATAAATAAAATGAGAAAACTGCCTAATCTCAAAAATTATAGTGGCACATGCGTGAGGGCCTCATACACTTGAACTTGAAACTATTTATTCCTGGACCATAAAAAAATCGTGAAAGAGAACTTCTTAAAATGAATAGGAGGAAAAGCGGAGCAATATGCTTTCTTATAGGTAACTGCAGTAACAATAAAAAGCACCTAAACATCAAAAAGCACCTACACATCAAAATGTAACATCAAAAAGAACCTACACACAATTTGACTGTTACCGAACCACATGTGTAGGCTGGTGAGGCGTTGATATCTTCTAGACGACATCGACATCGACACGACCCTATAAAGTTTATGTTGTTGCTCTTTCGGTAACGTGTAGCTACCGTCACTAAAAATGCTGCATTGTTTTATGGGGGTTGGTCAGTAACGAATAATTAGAAAGGATACCATAATAAGCCAAGACCTTAATATATACTTGGTATTATTCAAAATAAGATTATCAAAATAAGCTTGAAATTATTGTGAAAGTATATATTTTAAAAATTTCAAGACTCGTCCTTAAATTCTTAAGAACATTTTATTATGTTTTAGAAAATTTTATTACCATATAAAAATAATAGTGATGTTCTTGATAGTTTATAATATTCTGTCGCTTAGGTTTTGGTACAATTATTTTGAATTTGTATATTTTATAACATGTCATTTGAATGGGTTTTCCGGAGACAAATTGTCAATGGGATAATTAATCATGGTTTTTCTTATCATGTAAATTGTAATTAATGTGGTTTTTGGCATATTTTTTTTTTTTTTTTAAATATACGGACTTGTATGATCCTTTTCGTGTGGTACACAAAGTCATATGTATATGATATTTTTCATTTTTTCATATACTTTACAGTCAGTTTTGTTTAAAGAAGTTATGTGTGGTTTTTGATGGAAGATTTTAATTAAAATTAAAAAAATAAATAAAATTAAAACAGATAATTTAATTTTTAGGATTTTCAAAAAAAAAAAAAATAATTGATATTGGGATAAAGCCTAAAATTAATTGGTTTTGTAGGAAATCCTTAATTGGTTTCGAAATTTATAAAAACCAAAAAATTATTATCAAGAAAAATTCTTCTATTGAAATTTTCAAACTATTTTGTACATAAGCATTTTAAAAATATTCAATTATTTAAAATTATTTGTTACAAATAATTGAAATTTTGTTGGAATTTAGAAAATTTTATTAAAAGTGATGTAGTGGAGATATGGGGACCTTTGTAATAGAGTTTTACATTTTTTTATTGAAATTTTTTTGAACATGATGTTTTTATAAATTCTTTTAAACTTTCACTTAAATAAACTTTTGTAATGTTAAGTTATTTTGATTAGTATCATTATGAAATAAAAATTAATCTAATAATTGTTTCTATTAAGCTAATAATTTGTTCAGTTGTAATTATACATATAGGTAAGATTTTTATCATATTTGATGACAATACTGAATTGGAATTTATTTATTACAGTATATACTTTTACATAAAAAGATTACTCAGTAGAGCTAGTTGTCTAATAATTTCATATAAATTGGGTTTTTTGAATATCATCTATGTTGAATATCATGCTTACAATACTTTGAAGAAGTAAATGCTAAGTAAAATATAGGTTATTTATTTTTTAAGAATATTTTAGATCACGTATTTTTAAGTACACTTTTAAAAAACGCTATCTATTGTAGGAGTCATGTAAAATCTTACATATTCCTTACATTTCAGCTCTTACACAAGGGGATTTAGCCTGTGCAAGAGTTATAGATAGTTAAAAGGTGTCTCTCAGCCTTACACATAATACATTTATAATTGCTTATATATGAATAAAGGCTGGGCTACATAGTTTCTATCAGTAGTTCAGTTTCGATTCAATTCGATTCGACTGGTTAACTAGACTGAACACATAGCTAACGATTGTAATCAATTAAATCATATTTTTTTTAAACTGTCAAATTTCATTCCTCTTAAGATTTGCTTCAGTTTGGATTTGCAAAATTCCAATCGTTTCAAACTCTTTCGATTCGATTCGTCCCTATTCGACCTACGTGTCCAATCAATCGATTTCCCAAACTGAACGAGTCGAAACTAGTGAATCCAACTTCGAGTATCGAGTACCCGGGTACTCGGAAATTTTATTGCTTTTTCGATTACTTGATTACCCGGGTAATTTGATAACTACTCGGAAGGTTGCATTTTAATTTTTTTTAGCATAACAACCGAAAATATTTCAAATAAAATGATGATAAAATTCGGAATTTTGAATTTGAATCTAGTTGCTTAGTTGAAATTGCAATTTATATGTTTAATAATAAAAAAAGTCGAGAATTTGAATTTCAATCTAGTTGCCTAGTGGAATTTGCATTTTTATAGCATATTATCTTTAACATTTTAGTTTTGTGAAATCTGTAAAGAGAAACATACTTAAAGAAAACGTATAAGGAAAACAAATTTATAAATACATAATTTTTGTAATTTAAAGAATTAATATTTTAAACAAGCAAGTGTAAAAGTGGAAGCAGTGTAAAAGAGTGTCTATCTTCATCTAAAATCTGGAAAAGTATGTATAACTAATACTAACATATCAAAATTGCTCTATAATTAAAATTTTTGAACTCGCATATTACCTAATAAATTATATTCCAAATAATAATAATTTACATTTCGAATATTTTTTTCTAGTGATGGATTCACTATGACATTTTTACTATTATAAAATTAAACTATCCACATCAAGTAATAATATTGATTTGATATTATGTAAATTAATTAATAAATTTCTTGGCCTTAATTAATTCTTGCTGTATATTAATATAACTTTAATATATTATATCAATATAATGTTATAAATTAATATGCATATTAGTTAACGAAACTATAGTCTTAAGTTAACATGCATTTTTTTACTATATTTATTAAACCTTTATTGATTTCACAAAAATATTTATTAAAAAAATTAAAAAATTAAATTTATTTAAACTTTTAATAACATTAAAATTGAATGCATTTCAAGTGAAACTATCACTTCACTTGAAATGCATTCAATTTTAATGTTATTAAAAGTTTAAATATATTTAATTTTTTAGTTTTTTCTGTAGCATCTACCTTCTTAACCAAAGTACGCAACCAACTAAAAATGGAAACATTAGATATGCTTGTATTCCTTAAATATTATTTTATTAATAAAAAATAAAGAATTTAAATTCATATGCTTTTTTTTTCACTTTAGCTTAATAACCGAGTACCCGGGTACCCGGGTATTAAGAAAAAAAATTACTCGATTACCCGGTTAGTAAAATATTCGAGTATTTGGATACACTAGTCGAAACTGAACCGCTCGAAACTATGTAGCTGATAGCTCACATTTTACACTGTTCTCACTGGAGAATTATTCAGTATTGGTGGTTTCCACTGAAATCCGCTAGATGTGACGTTATATCAAATGAAAATATATTTTTTAAGTATTTTATGATAAAACTGAATTAAATTGGAAAAAATGATGGAGGACAGGAGCAATGGGGAGCAAATAGGGATCAATGTTTCTATGCCAAAAATAATTTTAAATTTTTTTGAAAAATATGTTTTTTTCGCTAGTTATTTTTTTGTTGTTTGAGTAATTTAAAAGGAATCAATTGTAGAAGAAATCTTTTGAGACATTTATTAATTAGTACTATTTTTCATTAAAAAACGTATTCGAAAAAAAAAAACCAAATAGATTTCCTTATACGCAATCTGATACCAACTGTTTACAATCATCCAAACTTTCCAATACACTATCAAAAATTTATATTAGAGGTTTTTTACTATATTAAATAAGAATTGGAAAAGTTTACAAGATACAGAGGGACAGGAGGCCACCAAAGACTTAAGAAAAGGGACTTTATGTTTCACAAAAAAATTGAAATTGCTGAATTTTGTATAATAGAAATTTTAGTATATTTTTTAAATCAATAATTTCTGAAATAAAATATAAATATGATATTTTTAAATGTGTTCGAATTTGTAATTATTGATATCAATTAATTCATCAGCATTTATATAATAATTAAGTTCAATTAATTTATTATACTATATATTATCATATTATTATAATAAAATAATTTAAATTATATTAAATTGATTTCTTTATTTTAGTATTTTTTTTTAATTATCATATGCATAAATAAAAATATATGAAAGAACACGTAAATGACACCATTGCATAAATGTTTCATATTATTTTTATTAATGATATAAAAATTATGAAAAATTACTTACAATTTTATTATATTGAGCAATAATTATAAAACTTTTAGTTGGTAAAATAATGAAAAACGTACAAAAAAAGATAATTGTAAATTTAATGATTTTATTTTTGGAAACTCTTAATTATTCATTTACATTATCAAAGAACTATAATTTTTATAAAAAGTTCAAATATTCATGTATAGCGAGCCCACCATAAATTTCGGGACTACAATTTCGAATTTTTTTTTGTTTCAATGCCAGCTTTCACTTCTATTTAAGAATCTCTGACATAGAAATTTCGTACTACTGCTTTTTGGACAAAAATTGGTAAAATTGTAAAATCACCTAGTCGGTTAAAATGACAAATTTACGTTAACATTTGATAATGATGAAACAACAAGAGATTTAGGTGTTAATAAAGCCAATGAAAGGGTTACTAATGATACATTTTGTAAGGGTAATGATACATTTTGTAAAAAGGTCTATAAGTAATTAAGTATTTTTCTGGTTTTATTAATAAAATATTCAATATGGTACACAGCTTTGCTTATCACCTAGAGCTGTCTAGTAATATAATTTCCTTGTTAACTGTCCGTTGTCTGCAATACTGCAATAGAAACTAAATTCTTCCTAATTCTAATAATTTTTATTGTTATTTTATAAATATATAATTTAATATCTGATATTACACAAAACATATTAGTTTAAATTAGTCACGGAATATTTTGTGATGATTCTATATTCGTAATTGTTAATGACAATATTTTGCATTTCCAAGCTATCAGATTTTTCTTTTTGATAATATTTTATTTTTTAAAATATGATTTTCAAAAAGTAAAAAATTAATCGGCTTTAATAAGTTCAAAGCTAAACAAACTAAATTCATAACTTTAGTAAATTTCCACATAATGTCACAGTACAAATTCATTCAAATATTTTTAATTCTTTTATTGTTATTCGGTACATTTGCTGAAATTCAAATACCAGAAAAGTCAAAATATTCAAGAAACTCATTATCTAATACAGTTTTCTATATTATAAGAGATATATTTGGTCCACATACATCAGAAATAATAATTGAAATTAGTACTGAAACAGAAATTGCTAAAAATTTCTACAATGAAATTATGGATGAAACTCTAAGCGAAATAGATTCTGTAAAAGTGCAATTAGATAATTCTGGTCAGCTGAAAGGTGATAAAAGCAGATTTTCTAATTTATTTATGATTGATTCGTATGAAACTTTCAAGTAAGAATAATATTTATTTTCATTTATATTTTGTAATTCAAAGTAATTCTAACTTTCATTTCAGATTTCTTTATTATACGATAGATTTAAAAAATATTACTACTAGTGGATATTTTGTAATTGTGCTGTTTCCTCTACAATATAATTATATAAAAATTATGGAGAAAATCTTCAAGGATTGTTGGGAAAAGTATATTGTTAACGTAATTATAATTATTGAACCAACACCAAATACAATTTTATTATATACATATTTTCCATTTAATGGAACACATTGCGATTCTGTTGAACCAAAAATTATAAATAATTTTGAAAATGGCAAATTTAATAATTCTAATTTTTTTCCAAATAAATTAAGTAATTTTCATTTATGTAACATTTATGTTTCTACATGGGAAATAAAACCTTATGTTCATTTTAATCCCATCCATCATGATAATAAGTACTTTGAAGGAGTAGAAGGAATAATAGTTCGAGTATTAGCGGAGAGATTAAATTTTACTATGAAATTAATACTGCCAGATTTTTCTGATGGTGCAAGAGGAAAAATATATCCAAATGGCACTGTAACAGGATCATTTGCACCTGTAAGAATTTTTATCAATTTAAATTACTTAAAAATATAATAAATTATATTGTAGCTTAAAAGTGGTGCAGCTAATATAACAATTGGTGGTCATCGATATACTTCAGAAAGAAGAACAATATTTGATTCAACATTCTCTTACTATCAAACATGGCAGAGTTTGACAATATTGAAGTCACGACATTATTCAACTTTAACAGTTTTCTTCTTCCCTTTTAAAATTTATATTTGGATTGGTATTTTATTGAGTTGGTTAATTGCAATTTTTATTATCATAATCATTAGATTTGTTAAAAAACCAATTCAAATATTTATTATTGGTCATAATAATCGAGCTCCAATTTTTCATTTGTTTTCATCAGGACTTGGACTATCATTAGTTAAATTACCGAATCGAAATTTTGCACGATTTCTTTTAATTCTATGGATATGGAAAACATTAATATTCCGGAGTTCATATCAAGGATCATTATTTGACTTCATTCGTACAGAACGTAATAAACCATTACCAGATAAACTTATTGATGTAATACGGCAGGGGTATAAGTTATACGGTACACAGGATACTTTTAATTCGTACAGTCATTTTCCGAGATTTCAAAAACGTATATTAGTCATACCTTCTAAAAATAATATTCAGTTATTGGCTATGTTGGAAAATAGTAAGAAAGATATAGCAATTTTAACACCACAAGATTTTGTAAAATTTTATGTTAAGATATATTCAAAGCCTGGTTTATTTCATTTCGTAAAGGAAAATCTATTTTCCCAACAAATTTGTATGTATTTTCGAAAATTCTCATATTTGACCGATAAAATAAATGCGATGACACTAAGATTTAATGCAGGTGGCTTGATTGATCTTTGGACAAAAAGATATATGAGTGAAATAAATGTTCGAATAAAGGAAATTCAAATTAGACCATTGAGATTGAATCAATTGTATGGCATTTTTCTATTTTATATCATATTAAATTTATATTCGTTGGTAATTTTTATTGTAGAAATTATTTTTGCTAATTGGAGTAAAATCAAAAATATTTTGAAAACTAAAAAATAAAATAATTAATTGTGTATAACAAAAGTTATATCAATTTTGAGTTTTTTTCTGAGAGTGCAAAAATTTGTGTTTTTTTTTTAAAAAAAAAATGGAAAATTTGCTTAAGGAATTGACATCAAAAACGTAGAGACAAATGAAAAAATCCTTAATAATAAATTCTTTTTTTTTCTTTGAATTGTTTACGATTAATTTTGTTTGTTGTTGTTGGAAATAAATAATCACAAATAACACATTAATAAAATTGGGTATCCTTTTTTGCTAACTGAAATTATGGAACAAGTGTTATATCACCTATTCTCTACAATATTTATATTTCTGATTCTCCTAAACTTAGAAATTGTGACATTGGTTTATACGCAGATGACACAGCAATATTTTCCTCGGAAACTGACCCTTCAATTATAACAAATAATTTAGAAAAAGGTTTAGATGAAGTAAAAAATTATTATTTGAAATGGAAAATAAAAATAAACACTGGAAAAACTAAAGCAATAGAAAAGCTTCTTTAATTCCTAATAAGAATCTTCATTTTGATGGAAAAACAGCAACAAATGAATTTAATTATTGTATCCTGTAATTCACCGAAAATCATAAGGTTTTTGGCCATTTTTCCTTTACTATAGTAAATTTATTAAATTGAATATGTAAACATTATTGTAATAATAAATATAACATTATAGTTGAAAAAGTCAAAGTAGGACATTTTAATAAATATTAAAATGTCAATGATTATATTACAAAGGAATTAAGGCAATAAAAATAATCAAAAAATAAATAAAATAATTTGTAATAAAAAGCAAATTACCGAGTTATACAAATAAGTTTCAACTGAACAAAATTAAAATTGTGGAATTAACTTTTAATAATCTAAATCTAAACAATTTAACGAAAATTTTAATGCATATTTAATCATTGAAATTAAAGTAATTAAAGTTAATCTGATGTGTTAATATCAAAAGATAATCTTTAACCATTTGACACTATACAAACTCAGTGATAATTACAATTGATTATTATTAGCAAAGTAATGCACGAATCAATAATAAATTTTACAAATAATATCAGTATTAATTAATTATTTCGATCGTAAAGTAATATTAAGTAGAAATCAAAATGAAATTTAATTTAATAATAATTTTATCGATTTTCCAATTTTGTGAAATTATTGGACGTTCAACATTAGTCGAGAAAAAAGGTTTCTGCATCTTCGACGATAATGACAAAAATCTATTAAGTTGTTTTGACTTCACAATGGCAGACTTAAACGGATTTACTTTCCCGCAAATTAGCTCAGCTGAAATTCATATTAATGTAACACATTTACGTTTATATAAATGTCATATTGATTATTTTACAAGGAAATTTTTTGGATATTTTTATGGAAGTTTACAGTTTATTATGGCAAAGAGGTGTGGAATTTCCGACATAATTGATGAAAGTTTTAGAATTATATCACATATGAAAAATCTAGATTTAAAATTCAATGCAATTAAGGAATTGAGATCAAAAACGTTTTATAATTTAAGGAATCTTACAGATTTAGATTTATCTCATAATCTAATAGAAACAATTGCACCTGATACATTCCAGAATTTAACTCTTTTACAACAGATTTATTTGCAGAACAATAAAATAAAATTCATAACGTCAGATACATTTAAAATGATAAAAGATATTACAATTTTACATTTATCCGATAATCCAATTAATGAAGAATTAAATTTGAACATCAATCAAATTATGATGTTGAGTAGCTCATCGTTGTGGTATAAAAAGGTTTTCATTATCTGTTAATTTTGGCGAAATTAATACATTGGATTTAGAAAACAATAATTTGACGGAAGTCTGTTTAGCTGAACTTAAAGTAAGTGTACTTTATTTATCCGATAATAAAATAAAACGCCTTGATAAAATAGACGGTTCAAAATTAAGAAGTCTGAGTTTATCAAATAATCCTTTGGATTACGACAACATACAAACTAGTTTTGATAAGATGAAAAATCTTAAATCGTTAGCTTTGCACAAAGTTAAATAAAGATATGTTTAAATCGTTGAGTAAATTAAAGTATCTTTTTGTTGCTGGAAATCCCTTGAAAAAGGCAGAAGCTGATGAAGTTATTAAGGAAATTCCAAACTTAAGAAATTGTGAGATTGATTGGAATTAAAATAATATCATTAATTCATAAACCTAATTTAAGTTTTATTTAAATTTAATGTTATAATAAATTAAAATGATGTGAATTGTGTAAACTTTGCCAATAAATTTGTAAATTTAAATTAATAAAAAAGTTTTCGTTTTTAATTTGTTTTTGTTATTTTACAAATTCACTAAAAACTCGGTGCTGTTTATTCAGTTACAGATAAAAAATGAAGAGATTTGTTTATTATTTTAAAATAGAAATTTAAAATCTAGTTTTGATTAATATTCAACAACGAAAAACATTAAAATATTCAGTTTTTTCACTTCAATGTTCAATATGATTCTCGATTTCGAATATATACTAGAAAAATATCAGGAGCGGAGTGTTTAACCGATTAACTTTATCTTATTCACACGAAATGGATTGAACACATCTAAAGCACTAAAACTAAAAAACTAAAGTGAACACCCGCAACTTAATTTTTATTCACACTACTCAATACTTCATAAATATATTTTGAGCATCAATCTTCACAAAAGCTCGAAATTTTAGATTTTATATTCAAGACTTTTAAATTCTTTACAAAAACACTGCGTTACTCAAAGTGAACTGATTACAGACGATTTACTTGGTCAATTTTAATAACTTAAATTTTTAAGTCGCAATAAATTAGAATTAAAATCGTGATTTTAAGAAAACTATCAACACAATAAAGATAATCCACATAAAAAAATATAGTAGATAATTAATTACAATTGAGTTTTTGTAATTTTCGTAAATTAATATTAATAATTATGCAAACAATATTAGTAATTTTAAATAAAACTAATAGCGAAAGTTTAATGAAAGCATTTATCTAGTGAAATAACTCATCCCAGAATTTTTTGATGGATTCTAGTAGATTTTTAAATGCGATAATTCATTTTACGTTATCCTTAAAATCATATGTGTTTAGAATATCTAATTCTAAATTTGAAAAAAAATATTTAGTATTTTTTTAAAAGTAGCTATTATATCCAGTGAAATACAAGAAGAATTAAAATAATTTGGTTTTCTTTAATAATTACTTCGGGTAAAAATGTAAAAAACAAAAAAAAATAATATTTATAATCTAATTAATTCTTCAAAAATTTATGCTTCAAAAAACATTAAAATAAAATTAATTGAACTTATGACATTCCTATTAAATTTTATGCAATATTTTTGTTTTATCGTTTTTTCCTAAAAGTATGCTCTATAGCTATACTATATTGAAATGTGTCGTGTCGTATTGATTGTCCTATCGAAGTAATGTGCTGGTAAAAAATAATTCCACACTGCACAGAATTATATTGATTAAGAACAATTACCAAGAGTTTAACACTTTAATAACACATTAAAGAAGCACCAAAATGCCCAATTATATATCAAAAGTTCAATGCTCTACAAATGTCATACAGTAATTGTTACTCGATTTCAATGATATTTCACACACAGATTGATTTAGTCATCTAGTTGGTGTTAACTAATGGGAAACTAATATATTAGTAGCTAAGTTTGCGAATAATATTTCTCTTGTATTCTAGAGCAGTGGTGTCCAATCTTTTATATTTACGATCCGTTTCAAAACTTATTAGAGGGTCTGCGTGCCAAAAAATATAAAATCGTTCTAAATATTACAAATAAATGACATTTTGATATTTTAGAAAAAAGAAAATTTATTTAAAAATTTAGAAAAATTATATTACCTCTTGGTTTATTTGCCGTTCCGAACATATTTTTTATAATCCCGAAGTATTTCAGTAGATGATATTTTAAATACCTCTAAAAGATGATAATTTTTAAAGGTACTTTCATATTTGGTTTTAATGTACAAATTAAAAGATAAATTTTATTATATGTAAACTATAATACTCTGAAATTTTGAAAATAATGAAATTCAATTCGGACCGGCTTTAAAATGCTTGGAGGGGAGGGCCGCATTTCTACGATGGCCGTAGATTTGGTCAATACTGTTCTACAGTATGTACTTATTATCCAATTTCAAAGAAACTTTGTACACAAGTTAGGATCGTGAACTAACTTGTCTATATTTTTTTTTTAATCTTTCTCGCTGTTTGTCAACATTAAACATTCCCAATTTTCCATCTTGTCTCAATCTGTTTTTCTTTCCTTCTGTAACGAATCACTTGTGTAAATTATAAAGATAAAATATATTATCTTTATCATTTACTTTACATAATAAAAATTGTTGCAAAGCGTCTGAAAGTTAATGGTAATGTTGCAACATGAAACATGATATAAAAGTAAATACTACACCAATTTTTACATTGTTTATATAAGGTTTAATTTAGTCACGGAATATATTCTGATAATTCCCTATTCTAAATTGTTAATGATAGTATTTTTTATCAATTTAAAAATCCATTAGCTTGTAAATAGCCAGTTAGATTTCATTTTTGATATGGTGGTAGAAAATGTGATTTACAAAAAGTATTTTAAATTGTTAGAATTCTCAATTCTAAATTGTTAGAGCATTAATCGGCTTTAATAAGTGGAAAGCTAAACAGACTAAATTCATTAACTGAAATATTATCCATATAATGTCACAGTATAAATTCATTCAAATATTTTTAATTGTTTTGTTGTTATTCGATACATTTGGAGAAATTCAAATACCAGAAAAGTCAAAATATTCAAGAAACTCATTATCTAATACAGTTTTCTATATTATAAGAGATATATTTGGTCCACATACATTAGAAATAATAATTGAAATTAGTACTGAAACAGAAATTGCTAAATATTTCTACAATGAAATTATGGATGAAACTCTAAGCGAAATAGATTCTGTAAAAGTTCAATTAGATAATTCTGGTCAGCTGAAAGGTGATAAAAGCAGATAATTTATTTATGATTGATTCGTATGAAACTTTCAAGTAAGAATAACATTTAATATTAAAATATTACGAGTATTATGGTTTTACTATGACTTGTGGAGTTGGACTTGACGGTCAAAAATAATATATAAATATATATGCATTTTGATTAACGTATGTACTACTAGCTGAAGCTTTAATTCTTTAAAAAAAAATACAAAAAAAAATATTTTTAAATTTTGACAATATTATGATAAGAAGCTCCTTAGTTTAGTACAAAATATAAGTACAAAATATATTTTTCTTAAAATATATTGAATGAATGATAAAGTTCGTAGTTTTACTCAATTGTTGAAAAAACAAAAATAATATAAAAATTATTACTTTTTTTTAAAAGTTTCACATATTTTTAATAATTTTTATTTAATTTTTAAGTTTTTATATCCTGTTTTTTAAAATTATAATTCAATATTAAGGAATTTCTTTTTTTTTTCTTTTAGTATAATTTATTTCACCTTTTTAAATATTAACTTTATTTTAAGGATTCATATAATTTATTTAATATAATTTATTTTACAAAAAAAAAAAACGATTAAAAATTTATTTAATTATATTTGCTTTTATATAATTTAGAAAGATTTTTAAAAAATAAATAAAGTATTAGGTGTTTAATCAGTAAGTGTTAGTGTAAGTATTAAGTGTTAGTAAAATAATTTTAGCTATACATTTTTAAATATTTGGGCATTACGAAATATTCAGTTAAGGTAAAGTATAGTAAAAGGGAAGTAGACCCCTTATAAATACCATTGGTTGATAAATTCTATTAATCTCTAATCTAGTACGTTTGCAGTTAACCCTACTACAATTGACGATTTTAGAAGTTATATTTAGATTGGTAATGCAATTTTAATTATCATAATCATTAGATTTGTTAAAAAACCAATTCAAATATTTATTATTGGTCATAATAATCGAGCTTAATTCTATGGATATGGAAAACATTAATATTCCGGAGTTCATATCAAGGATCATTATTTGATTTCATTCGTACAGAACGTAATAAACCATTGCCAGATAAAGCCATAGATGTAATACGGCAGGGATATAAGATATACGGAACACAGGATACTTTTAATTCGTACAGTCATTTTCCAAGATTTCAAAAATATATATTAGTCATACCTCGTAAAAACGATATTCAGTTATTGTCTGTGTTGGAAAATAGTCAGAAAGATATAGCAATTTTAACACCACAAGATTATGTAAAATTTTATGTTAAGATATATTCAAAGCCTGGTTTATTTCATTTCGTAAAGCAAAATGTATTTTCGAAAATTCTCATATTTGCCCGATAAAATAAATGCGATGACACTAAGATTTAATTCAGGTGGCTTGATTGATCTTTGGTCAAAACAATATATGAAGAAAATAAATTTTCGAAAAAAGGAAATTCAAATGAGACCATTGACATTGAATCAATTGTATGGCATTTTTCTATTTTATATCATATTAAATTTATATTCTTTGGTAATTTTGATTGTAGAAATTATTTTTGCTAATTGGAGTAAAATCAAAAATGTATTGAAAAAAAAAAAAAAATTAACCAATGATTGGGTATAACTAAAATTAAATCAAATTTGAGTTCTTTCTGATTAGGATAATTTCACATTATGGAATAATTTACTTCTTTTTTATTTATTTTGAATTGTTTGCGACCACAAAACTTAATTTTGTTTGTTGCTGTTGGAAGCAAATAGTGAGAAATCACACATTAATGTATGATGAAAAGTAATTTGTAACAAAAGCAGTTTAACATCATAATCAATCAAATTAGATTTCAACTTAACAAGATCATAAATTGTGGAATAACGTTTTAATAAATCTAAAAATTTCCCACTTTAAATTAAATTTCGTAATAGTGGGATTTAATTGAAATTAACATGAAATTCATTGAAATTAAAGTAAATAAAGTTAATCTGAAAAACACTAATTAACACATCAAAAGATAATCTTTAACCAATTGACACTATAAAAAACCCAGTATTAAAAATAATTGATAATAATTAGAAAAATAATGTATAAATCAATAAGAAATTTTGCAAATAATATCAGTTTTAATTAATCATTCCGATCGTAAAGAAATATTAAGTAGAAATTAAAATGAAATTTAATTTAGTAATAATTTTGTCGGTTTTACAATTTTGTGAAATTATTGGACGTTCAACATTACTCAAGAAAAAAGGTTACTGCATCTTCGACGATTATGAAAAAAGGCAATTAAGTTGCTTTGACTTCACAATGACAGACTTAAACGGATTTACTTTCTCGCAAATTGGCAGCTCAGCTGAAATTAATATTAATGTAACACATTTAAATTTATATGATTGTCACATCGATTATTTTACAAGAATTTTTTTTGGATATTTTTATGGAAGTTTACAAGTTATTAAGGCAAAGAGGTGTGGAATTTCCGACATAATTGATGAAAGTTTTAGAATTATATCACATATGAATTATTTAGATTTAGAAGACAATGCAATTAAGGAATTGAGATCAAAAACGTTTTATAATTTAAGGAAACTTACATATTTAGATTTATCTCGTAATCTAATAGAAACAATTGCACCTGATACATTCCAGAATTTAACTCTTTTACAAGAGATTTATTTGCAGAAGAACAAAATAAAATTCATAACGTCAGATGCATTTAAAATGATAAAATATATTCAAATTTTAATTTTATCCGATAATCCAATTAATGAAGAATTAAATTTGAACATCAATAAAATTATAATTTTGCTAGCTTCGCGTTGTGGTATAACAAAATTTTCATTATCTGTTAATTTTGGCGAAATTGATCATTTGGGTTTAGACGAGAATAATTTGACGGAAGTCTGTTTAGCTGAAGTTAAAGTAACTAAACTTTATTTATCCGATAATAAAATAAAACGCATTGATAAAATAGACGGTTCAAAATTAAGAGATCTGTTTTTAGCAGATAATCCTTTGAATTACGATAACATGCAAAATAGTTTTGATAAGATGAAAAATCTTGAATTGTTATATTTGTGCAATACAAATTTAACCAACTTAAATAAAGATATGTTTAAATCGTTGAGTAAATTACAGTCTGTTTATGTTGATGAAAAACCCTTCAAAAAGGCAGAAGCTGATGATGTTATTAAGGAAATTCCAAACTTAAGAAATTGTAACAAGATTATTGATTGGGATGAATAAAATAATATCATTAATTCATAAACTTATAAATTTAGGTTTTATTTGATTTAGGTATTAAAAATTATGTTATAAGGTTTTTCTAAATAAATTTAAAATGATGTAAATCGTACCAATAAATTTGTGAATTTTAGTTAATAAAAAGTTTTCGTTTTTAAATTCCTTTTTATTATTTTACTAATTCACTAAAACTTCGGTGTTGTAAATAAAAATGATCACCTACTCGGACACTCGGCGTATTCACTCTTGGATGGAGATATTTGTTAAGATTTCAGTGAATAGTGAACACATTGTTTCTAGTTTCGAGTGAATAAAAAAGAACTCATCTCATACTCATAATATGTTCATTGAAATTAGATAATATTTACTTTATTATCCAATGGTTTTGCTATAAGTAAATATTTAAAATATGGCGTTGATTAATATTCAGAATCTACCGACTTATTAAATTATAAATCCTTATTCCGATTTCATCCAGAAAATGTGGAATGACTTCTCATTTTGTACAAGGGCTGAAGCAATATTTTATTTCTTTAATTATTAATTTTACCAAAAAGATGAATTGCCGCTGTTGAATTAATGATATAATCCAATTATTTGCTACCTGTGCTGTAAATGATCCTCGTCTATCTGTATTCCATAGATACAATTCCTGTTAGGACCTCTTGATGGTGGAAGGTATTGTAGTGCTCTCGTTTTACGGCAAAACAAATTATAATTTACAGTGAATTTCTACAGCCCCGTGCTATATGCAGTTAAGATTCTCTGAATAACAATTGACGTTTTCTGAATTAAAATTGACTCTTTCTGAATTACACTGAATTACAAATGGAAAAGGTGGAGTATATATAATTTATCGCCATTGATTCGTAAATTAATATTAATAATTTTGCAAATAAACTAATAATGAAAGTTTTGTGAAAGTATCTATCTAGTTCTAGTGAAATGATTTTTTTCGAGAAAGTTAGGTCTAATGGTACTTGCCTGTAATATGATGATCTTAATATACATTTTCATTGTGAATTAAAAAATTATTATAACTTTACGTAGCTGAATCAACAGTTTTCCTTTACTTGTGAGTCGCAAGTTACGACTATTTCAAGATTAAGTACAAGGAGAATAAAAATAATTTGGATTTCTTTAATAATTAATTTGGAAAAACTTTAAAACTATTCTTGAAAAATATG
This sequence comes from Rhamphomyia laevipes, assembly GCA_963920725.1. Lineage (NCBI taxonomy): Eukaryota > Metazoa > Arthropoda > Insecta > Diptera > Empididae > Rhamphomyia > Rhamphomyia laevipes. The sequence goes on from OY987256.1 coordinate 42,993,206, forward strand.
CTTCAAATAACGTTCAAATAAAATTATTTGCAATTTTCTCCTAAAAGTATGTTATACGGCAACATGTCATGACAGTATATATCGATTGTCGATAGTAAAGGTAACGTGTAAGTGCCTATTTTTGTAGAAATGTTAATGGCGAATACTCATAAAAATGTCAATTAATTTTGTATATTTTTTATTGGCTAAGAACAATTGCTCCACTAGCCAGTAACCACATGAAAAATACGTGTCACTATAGTAGAAAATTTATTTGATTTTTTCAGTTCCAGAAGAAAAATAGCTGCATGCTCCACAGAAGCACAATTATCAACAGTTTGACATTTTAATAACGAGTGGCTTGCATAGGAAGGTAATTGCTGGAGGTGGAAATCAAATCCCCGTGCCGTTATTTAAATGGGTATTTTTTTAAAAGAGTATTATATGAATACGTCCGAGTTATGTTATGTGAAACTAGTTAATTATCATAGTGCAATTGTACATACATACTTAACTTACATACTTTTTAGTTCTTGGTGGATAACTTCTTCCTTAGTCATAAGTTCGGCTTTGACATATTTAATATATATTGGCTCAAATATCTTACTACGTCTTGAGACAAATCTGGATCTGTTCGTCAACATAAAACATTCCAAATTTTCCGTCTTGTCTCAATCTGTTTTTTTTTTTCCTTCTGTAACGAATCACTTGTGTAAATGATAAATTGTGTAACATAATAAAAATTGTTGCAAAGCGTCTGAAAGTTAATGGTAATGTTGCAACATGAAACATGATATAAAAGTAAATACTACACCAATTTTTACATTGTTTATATAAGGTTTAATTTAGTCACGAAATATATTCTGATGATTCCCTATTCTAAATTGTTAATGATAGTATTTTTTATCAATTTAAAAATCCATTAGCTTGTAAATAGCCAGTTAGATTTCATTTTTGATATGGTGGTAGAAAATGTGATTTACAAAAAGTATTTTAAATTGTTAGAATTGTTGCTCAAACAATTTAGAATTTATTGTTTGAGCATTAATCGGCTTTAATAAGTGGAAAGCTAAACAGACTAAATTCATTAACTGAAATATTATCCATATAATGTCACAGTACAAATTCATTCAAATATTTTTAATTGTTTTGTTGTTATTCGGTACATTTGGAGAAATTCAAATACCAGAAAAGTCAAAATATTCAAGGAACTCATTATCTAATACAGTTTTCTATATAATAAGAGATATATTTGGTCCACATACATCAGAAGTAATAATTGAAATTAGTACTGAAACAGAAATTGCTAAAAATTTCTACAATGAAATTATGGATGAAACTCTAAGCGAAATAGATTCTGTAAAAGTTCAATTAGATAATTCTGGTCAGCTGAAAGGTGATAAAAGCAGATTTTCTAATTTATTTATGATTGATTCGTATGAAACTTTCAAGTAAGAATAATATTTATTTTCATTTATATTTTGTAGTTGTTTTATTTCAAAGTAATTCTAACTTTCATTTTAGATTTCTTTATTATACGATAGATTTAAAAAATATTACTACTAGTGGATACTTTGTAATTGTGCTGTTTCCTCTACAATATAATTATGTGAAAATTATGGAGAAAATCTTCAAGGATTGTTGGGAAAAGTATATTGTTAACGTAATTATAATTATTGAACCAACACCAAATACAATTTTATTATATACATATTTTCCATTTAATGGAACACATTGCGATTCTGTTGAACCAAAAATTATAAATAATTTTGAAAATGGCAAATTTAATAATTCTAATTTTTTTCCAAATAAATTAAATAATTTTCATTTATGTAATATTTATATTGCTACATGGGAAATTAAACCTTATGTTCAATTTAATCCGATCCATCATGATAATAAGTATTTTGAAGGATTAGATGGAATAATAGTTCGAGTATTAGCGGAGAGATTAAATTTTACTATGAAATTAATACTGCCAGATTTTTCTGATGGTGAAAGAGGAAAAATATATCCAAATGGCACTGTAACAGGATCATTTGCACATGTAAGAATTTTCATTAATTCAAATTAATTAAAAATATAATAAATTATATTGCAGATTAAAAGTGGTGCAGCTAATATAACAATTGGTGGTCATCGATATACTTCAGAAAGAAGATCAATATTTGATGCAACATTTTCTTACTATCAAACATGGCAGACATTGACAGTATTGAAGTCACGACATTTTTCAACTATAACAGTTTTCTTCTTCCCATTTAAAATTTATATTTGGATTGGTATTTTATTGAGTTGGTCAATTGCAATTTTTATTATCATAATCATTAGATTTCTTAAGAAACCAATTCAAATATTTATTATTGGTCATAATAATCGAGCTCCAATGTTTCATTTGTTTTCATCAGGACTTGGTCTATCATTAGTTAAATTACCGAATCGAAATTTTGCACGATTTCTTTTAATTCTATGGATATGGAAAACATTAATATTCCGGAGTTCATATCAAGGATCATTATTTGATTTCATTCGTACAGAACGTAATAAACCAATACCAGATAAAGTCATAGATGTAATACGGCAGGGATATAAGATATACGGAACACAGGACACTTTTAATTCATACGGTGATGTTCCGACATTTCAAAAACATATATTAGTCATACCTTCTAAAAATAATATTCAGTTATTGGCTATGTTGGAAAATAGTAAGAAAGATATAGCAATTTTAACACCACAAGATTATGTAAAATTTTATGTTAAGATATATTCAAAGCCTGATTTATTTCATTTCGTAAAGCAAAATCTATTTTCCCAACAAGTTTGTATGTATTTTCGAAAATTCTCATATTTGACCGATAAAATAAATGCGATGACACTAAGATTTAATTCAGGTGGCTTGATTGATCTATGGTCAAAACAATATATGAAGAAAATAAATTTTCGAAAAAAGGAAATACAAATGAGACCATTGACATTGAATCAATTGTATGGTATTTTTCTATTTTATATCATATTAAATTTATATTCGTTGGTAATTTTGATTGTAGAAATTATTTTTGCTAATTGGAGTAAAATCAAAAATATTTTGAAAACTAAAAAATAAAATAATTAATTGTCAATTTTGAGTTCTTTCAGAGTGTTTTTTTTTAAAATGATGAAATCAAATATTGATCATTATTCAGTGTTTTAAAATTGCTTTAACAATGTTGTCACGAATAAATAAAATATTTGTTTCTCACTTTTAATATTTATAAATTTTTGCAATAAATAAATATTAAAATATAGAAAGAATTAATTATTTCTATGTACTTTTCTGTTATTATTTTGTTGTTAGCTGCAAAGTGTTGTGACTGACTGTGTATCGATTGTTTATTTGTGAAGCGCAAGTGTCAATTTCGAATAATTTTGTTGTAATAGAGTATAGCTAATAAAAATGCTAATTGATTTTTTTGTAGCTTTTCTTTATTTATTTATTTAGTGCCTTGATACAATTATATTAACAAATTAATTATGTTTCTAAAAATATCTACTGCATGTACTAAGCAGGTCGTTGCTAATAAGTAATTCATCAGTATTTCTATATACTATATCTATACCTTAATTCATTGCAGTTAGTGAACATTTTTGTTAGCATGTAAAGAAAGTGCGTTGAGATCTAGCTTAAAGTAATGAATATCCTCTTACAGATTATATCTACCTTTCTGCTTATTGTTACTAATCCATACGGATAAATGGTTCACTCACAAGCTCTTATTTGGCTGTTTCCGATGATAAGAAATATTCTGTTTTGAATTAATTGTGGATTATAATAATCTCAATTAGGGATTTGAAGTGTTGAATGTGAAGCAGCAATTGTTAATTAGTTCATTCCTAGCATTAGCTTCATCATTTTGGTCTAATTATACATTCAAAAGACTATTACCTTACGTTGCCTCATTGAATTTTATTCAATATTAGATATAGAAACAATGTCAGTATTACAACATGACGAATGAAAATGGAACGGGGTCCAGTAATTTAAGCCTGTCAGAATACCATAAGTAAATACTCATAATCTGTGTAGTCACCTAGTGCGACGAGAAAAAATAATTTTCGATTGATACAATTGTGTCTACATGGAACTGGAAGTAAAGATCCCAGATGGAGCATGAATTTTCTAGAATAAGGTGAACTAAAGCACCGAATAAGAATTTAGCGACATTTTTAAATTATTCCTTTATTAACAAAGCTTAGAGCTGATTTTGTAAAAATTCATAGTGATTCTTAAAGCTTCATTTTATCTGTAATTTGAGTAATATAATGAAGTCGAATAGATGATAATTCTGAAATAATTGGGTACGCTTGCGACTGAATCTAATCGAAATGCATTTAGTAATTCAGGATTCAGTTTTTTTATAGAGTAAGAGTCTATCTAGAGGAAAGCTAGACGAAACAATTTTTTTTGAAGAAATATGGCCCTGGAATTACACGTACACTAAGTGTTATTACTAAGATAAGATTTGAGCCAGCTTAGAATATGTAGTTTAAAAATTAAGTTGCCATGGTTGACTTTATCAAACGATTTGCTGTATCTAGTTGGCAACCTTTCTCCATGACACAGTAAGTCAAAAGTGCAAACCATTATAGCCCGAGCAGAACCAACGCAGAATACATAACGTAGCATACATAAGAAATGTTAAAAAAGTTCAAATGTATGAAAATATATGAAACCGATTATAATAAACGCAACCAACGCAGCCTCGTCGCAGAATCGAGAAAAAAGTTAACCAACTTTTAACTTTTTCCGTAAGCAACAACGCTGATAAATGTAACCTTAACATCAGGTAGAAAAATATTGTTAGGTAGAAAAATTTCATCGCAGCAAAACTACTTTTGATTGTGTTCGATAAATATATTTTCTTACGTTAGCTGCGTATTTCTTATGTATTCTGCTCGGGCTATTAGATTTGCCAACACATTGGACTTTTTCTGAAACCATGATGTTGGACTTTAAGAAGTGGATTAATTTTTTTTTGATATTTTGTTACAGATTATGTTTAGGAAAATTCAGAATAGAAGATTGTTTAGCGATGCGTTTGTAATTAACCACAACACCTTTGTACCCATTTTTATAAATAGGAGTTAATAGGACAATTATTTATTAAATATTAAGTTTAGTGGTTGTGATGAGACAATAATTGTTGAGCACAATTAAAAAGAAAACTGAATCATGTTCAAGTTTATTAATACATTTCATATAGAAGAGTTGGAGTAGTAAAAGTGAGAATATTTTTATTAGAATTATCAGATTGTCTATAATATTCTATAAAACGATTAGCAAAAATAACGCATAAATACGCGGGTGCAAAGAAATAGTATAGTAGCATCCATTGAAAGAAAGAGATAACCATATTAATTAGCTTTTCATATTTACGAAGTCAAAGAATATTTTTGACTCATGTCCTTTCAATGAATTATCTTTATCACAACCACAACCAGTTGATCATTACAAAATTTTAAAAAATTTGCCGACATATAATAAATAATTATGTAAACTTTCTGACAACCTACTATTTAACCATAAGGTTTAGTATACTCTAATACCCTTTACACCACTAACCTTAAGTAAATTACAATGTCCAAATGGGTTAGGATTATATATTTTAATTTGAATAATAACAAAAATGAATCACTTTTTTTTACTATTTTCAAAAAGAAGGTTGCCCCTATAAACTTAATTTCAATGTAAACTTTGAATATTAAATAATGTTTTTTTAGTAGTAAAAATCCAATTAAATTTCAAATAAAATAATGTGTTGGCATAATGCCAACCAGAAAAACAAATAAATTGTAAATAAAATATTAATAATAAATGTTGTAAGATATTATTTCGCCCACAAAACATAAAATCATGCTGTGATTTTGAATATATATACAAATTTTCTCAGTATACAAAAAACATTTTGATTAAAAATTCTAATTTTGGTGAATTTCGTAGTAAAAGTTTTTTTTTTTTTCAATTTTCTGGTTTTGGTCCAAATCATTTTTATTGTCATTGGATTACGACTACTATCATTTAATTGTATATTAAAGTGGAGGCGTAATGAAAATTATTAATCCTTAAAATATTTATACAAGACATTGAAAACATTCTCACAGGAAATCTTTATTTTGTTGTAGTTTAGATTTAGATTATATTTCTAAATTTAAATTTCCTGAAAATATATTGAAATAAATGTTTTTATATAGCTTACAAATTTAATCAAAAATTTATAAAAGTTTTATTTAATTAATTTAATTTTTAAATTCTTTGAAAAAAAAAAACGTAATCTGTGAATTTTTTATATTTCCTAAAGTGTTTCCCAGTAGTTTTCCATTTTTGTTGAAATAATTAAAAGAAAATGTAGAAAGTAAAAAAAAAAAAAACACTTAATATCTTTAGTGAGTCCGGAAATGGCCATTATTTTGTCTGCGGCTGTAAACGTACATACACTAATCTACCTAAGTATATAGAAAAAAAAAATAGTTTAGGCACATAACTATAAACAAGATAAAATCAAATACAATTGGGTCAATTCATATAGAATAAGTTACATTCTCTCTGTTTCTGGGATTTTAAAATTTGATTTTTAAATATTATTTTGTATATCAAATTTATTGATTTGGTTTAATTAAGTTCCTAAAGTTATGCAACAAATTTAATAATATTCTAAATCGGATAAGTGCTTCAGATATTAACATGAAGAAAGTTGAAATTGGTTGAAAATTTATTTTAGATTTTCTTTTTTCTGGTTATGAAATTTTAATTTTTCTGTATTTTTATATTAGTTATCATAGTAAGAATTCTTAAAATTTAACTAATTAATGACCATGTTCAAGGCTCTGCAAAAGTGTCTACTTCAAGGATCTGCAAAAACAGAGAAAAATGATTTAATCTCATGTATTACACTAGAACATGTGTGAAGATTTAAGGCATTCGAAAGTATTCATTCCCAGATAATAAAAAAGCGAGCAACTACAGAGCTCCTTTAAATGAATATGAAAAAACCCCGAACAATGGTAAACAGGCCATTGTATTGTAACTATAAAAAGCACCTACACACAATCGGATTATAAGCGGATCAGATGTGTGGGTTCGTTCTTTAAACAAAAGGACGAAATGACGGAATAAATATACTACATTTCTGTCATGCGTTGATATCTAGACGAATGTTGGCACCTCGAATGCTATGTTGTTGGTCGTTCGGAAACTGTTTCATTAACAGTACGGATTTGGTCAGAGTAGAATAATAAGAAGAGATATCAAAATATGCCAAATGTTAACCTAACCTTACTAAAAAAATTAGTTTTCCATTTTATCATCAATTTTTATTAATTTATCCTCATAAAAATCGTAGTCCTTGTATGAAATTCTTTTATCCTTTTCGTAGATTAATGAAAACACCAAAATATACGTGTACATTTAGTTTATAGAATTTCAGCAATTTAGATTTTCCTTTATAATATATAACGAGTATAAAATAGTCTATACAATTTAGCTAGTCTTCAACTAACTAAAAAATATAAATTTTATTTTGACCATATACAAAAAAAAAAAAAAGAAAATGTTTTATTTTTATTTTCTATATTATTATTTTGTGTGCAAATGAATTTTATAAAAGCATGAAAAATCTAAAAACTTTAAAAGGAAAATTTATGATATCATATACGAAATATTTATATTACGATAACACAAAATGTTGAAAATAATATTAAAATAAATAAATTTAAAGCTTATCCTATAAAAAGAAATAATTTTTACACATAGTTAAATTTACCAAAGTATTTTTACAAGTTTTTAAATATGAGGTTATGATTTTTTTATTTTGGAGTTAAAATAAAGGAAAAAAAGAACCCTTTAATGTTAAAGTTTAACGAGCTGAACTGAAAATAGATTTCTACGGGATTGGTACAGAATGTCATAAAATATAATCCCGTATTAAATTAAATCATTCCAAAATTATAAAATTGGCTTTATTGTACAAAGAACTTGTAGACCTTACAGATATAATTTAATAAATAAATAAATTCGGAGTAAATTTGAATAAAAAAGAAAACTGGCAAACTCCCTACGTTCAAAATGATATAATACATTCTGGCATTATCTCGTACTCAATGTTGGAAAGAAGTTTACATCATCATGATGAGGCACTGCTTAATCTGCAAAGCATGCGAAGTGGATAGGATTAACAATTAGTAATATTTACAGAAACTGTAAAGAACAAAGATAAGAAAAAAAAAATCTGCATCTTCTGTCCACAACACGCGAAAAGCAGAATCCGAGAAAATTTCGACAATTGCAATCAGGTGATTCTGAATTTCGTGAATAGCACACAATACCTCAATGAGATACGTCAACAAATACGCAGGATATATCCTAGCTAGGTGTTCATTGATAACCAGTTACCACCAAGGCACTAACGATCTTCTTTGATCTATGCGTGACCTACGGCTCACAAATATTTCAATTTAAATGATTTTTTTTTTATTTTCGTAATGTCAAAACCATAATTTTATAGCGGCATCACCAAATATTATACAAAAATATTAGGATCTTCGAATTAATTAAGACTTATTGATTTATAATTGTAGCGATATTGTTAATTTATTTCAAATATGATAAGTAAAATCATTTTAAAAGCAATTTAATAAATTAAATGGTAATTTTTATTTTCGGTATTGCAATTATTCGTTTTGTTAAGATTCATACAGCCTAATATTATTTAAAAACAGAATTTATAAACGAATTTTTTTTTTCTTATTTTTGAGGAAATTTTTTTTTATATCATTTGAGTCCTCAATGAACAATATTTGATGGCAATCTATTGCAATTTGGAATTTGGACTATTTTACTTTAAATGGATTACGAATCACCGGTTTTTTATATTTAAGAAATATTTAATTGGAACAAGCTAATAACTATTAATATTGTCATACCTGTTGATAACAAATAGTTTTACCAGTTCGCTTTTTTCACAGTCTTATTAAAATCACAAATTAATTGTAAATTTTATTACTCGACACTTTGATTAGAAATCGAATATTTTGACTTATTATTTCATAGTATATACAGCAATACTACAACTACGCCATCTACTTACTCGATGTGGGGGAAATTAAAAAATATACGAAATTTTGAATAACGAGATAATGAATTACTAGATTTTGAATTACGATATTAAGTACTCAATCCGATTGTAACCCGCTTGCTATATATTTATATGCAACTGAAAGATTTTTTTTTTATTTTAATATTTGCCTTGATGTATTTATATATGTTATTTTTGGTGGTTGAACTTAAAAGGATTAAATGCAACCCACGAAAATCCTTTGAGGTAAAAGGGAACTAAAAGAATTATAAGTAAACAAATATTTTTGCTTATAAAATAATATAATTTTGTATTGTTTTTTGGTGTTAACAAAGAATTATATTAAAAATAATTATTTGTACAGTAAAATTAACAATTTAACTTTTACAAAAAAAAAAAAAAATCATTTAATTTATAATTTAATTTTATTTTATATAAAAAATATAATTTATGGTTAATAAATAAATTAATAAAAGAAAAATAAAATCAAAGAAAGAATATTTTTTTTAATATGTTTTTAATATAAAAATGTTAAATTTTTAAAAATAATATATAATTATACAAATTTTAATTTTGTTTCAAAAGTATTTCAGCTTATCAATATTGAAATTAGGTAATTAATATTCATTGCAGTAAACTTAAGCTTGGGTTACAATGTATCGATCAGTTCAGTACAGTTGAAATTTGACGACTAGAATTGAAAGAATTTGTAATGATTGAACTCTTACGAATTCGAAACTGAAACAAATGTGAAGTAAATTAAATTTGACAGTTATAAAAAAAATATGTGTGATGAAATATTACTGACGAACATTTTATAGAGGATATTAAAAATGATCCGGAATCATATAATAAAAAAATTAAAGATTATATGAACACCAGTAAAAAAAATGTAGAAAATAAAATATTAAACTGTCAAATTTAATCGATTGTAATTGATAACTTTGTGTTCAGTCTATTTAACCAATAGATTGGCTACTGTACGAATCTATTCTAAACTGAACTAATCGATACATTGTAGCCCAAGCTTAAGGTTCAGGTTTAAAATAAGGCCTAATAGTTTGATAGAAGTCATATGTCAATAAATTAGACCGTATACAATTGTTAAAACCGGGCTACAAAGTTTCTATCAGTTCAGTTCGATTTTTTTTTAAAAAACTGTCAAATTTTATTCCTCTTGAGATTTCCTTCAGTTTGGATTCGCAAAATTCCAATCACTTCAAACTCTTTCGATTTGATTCGATTCGATTTGTTCCGATTCGACCTTTACTTTACTGATTCGAATTTCCCATACTAAATATATGGAGACTTCAAATTTGAACTTTACTGAATGAATCGAAACTGAACCCACATTTTAAGACAAGGCATCAGCTACTTCTGTGACAACTGATTGTAACAGTCACATTATGATACTCGATACTTTTAACGATACCTTTATTGTATAATATAATAATGGATATTTAATTGAATAAAATACTTAAAATGTAATTAAATAAAGTTGATAAAAGTGAAATTTCTAAGAAATCACAAATAAAATTTCGTTCCTCATTTGGAGATGGTTCATTATGTCCTTTCGTTTCAAATATATTGATGAATATAATTTCTAATTTTCTGATATTTAATATATTTTTTGTTCTTTCATAAAATTATTAATTATCATATTTACCATAGGTATTATTGAAAGTACTTCAAAATAAAAGGATCTAAAAGAAATTATGATTTTTTGGAAATATAAATTTTTATAAATTAATATAAATAGTTAAAATTCATTAATAATATATTATTTAAGTGAATTTTATAAAACTGATTTATTTGTATTATTATTTCAGAGCTAATTTAATGAAATAATTATATCAGAAGTTGATTTCATTTTTTTTTTAAATATTTTTGGAAATAAAATGTCATCAATTTCAGTATTAATGAAGATTGAATGTCACCAGAAAAATACTAAATAAGAAAAATGATAAATTTGTAGACAGATTTTGTATAAATACAAAATTCCTTAAGGTTTCATTTTGTCTGACTTTATGTCCATCTGTTTCCAACTCTATTTGAAGGGTAAAACTCTATAATCGATGCTACTAGATTTTTAGTAAATCAATCCCTTGTACTTTTAATGAGAATCGGTACATGGTTATAAGTTTTTCATTTTTCAAATTGACGCTCTAACTAAAAATATTTGAAAGAAGGATACAAAATTGTCCGGATTACGGATTGACCAGTCAATCTATGTAATGTAACATTTATTTTTATTGAATTTTTATAATTTTAAATGCGTAATTCCCATTTTTATATATTATGAACATATAAATTTGGTAATTTTTCATATACTATAATAGTAGCTAGACAGTGGCGAAACTACAAATATTGCGCCCCCAGGCGAAAATTCAATTTGCGCCCACGGTACTAAACAAATCAAAAAAAGAAACCATAAATTTTTGTTTTTTAAAAATTATAATTAAAAAAATTAACAGTTCAGTTTATTATTGCTGTCTTCATGTTCATCGTTAATTGAGCATGGATTATCAATATTTGGGCATGGACTTGGCACAATATTCACTACACCGGCATTTAGATTTAATACAGATTCATTATTTATTGAATTCAACGCGTCGCCGTCAACTATAACTTTCTTTTTTTTCTAAAATACCCCATTAATAGAAAGTAATTTTATTGATTTATATTTTCAAATAAGAAATTTACCATTTAAAATAATATGACTTTATCGCTGCTAAAACTATCAAATGTTTTATGCTAAGTAATAATTTGTCTCGAATGTCATTATTGTCATTATCAAGAGTCAGCTATCATCAAGTTGATATTGATATCCCTATATATATATGCATTTTCGAAACAGCATTCATAGTGTTATTTTAGTTTTAATTTTAAATAATGGATTTATTCGAACTAAAATTTAAAATCCGGATATGAGAACAAATTACGGAATTGTTCGTAAAATGTTTGCTAACGATTGCGCCCTTTATCTGCATGCGCCCGCAGCATTTGCTGCGTTCGCCTACCGGTAGTTTCGCCACTGTAGCTAGAATGAAATTAAAGTTTAAGAGAGAAGAACTGATTGTATAGTCATAAATCAATCAAAAAGATACTTATGGCAATATTTATATATAAAAAAATAGTGTAGCAATCAATCATCTATAATATTTAATTTAAAAAGAATTATTATTATTGGCCATAAGAATAAAGGGAAGTTTACGCAATATTTTAGTAAATTAAACTAAAATGACAAATGTATTTAATTTTTTTCTCAGAAGGACGAAATAAATTAATCATGTATTCAAGTTAGGCAGCATTTTTTTAGTCCTTTTAATGAAATTTTAATATTATAAAGATTTCTATACATATTACGATAGTAAGTTTGTAAATTCAAATAAATTGGTAGACTCACACCCAGAATTTGAAATTGTAAATTAAACTTTATATGCTAAGTAAGTTCGATAAATCAAATTTAAATGTTTGTATCATTTTAATTAATAAGTCCTTAAATAAAATATGGTGTCCAGCCAATTTCCCGAAAAAAAAACAATTTTTAGAATACTAATTAATTCGATAAACAACTTACTGATTGCGTAACTATTATAAATCTTATCAAGGATGCAAAAGGTTTGGTGAGGTTAAGAAGGTTGCGTAAAAATCAGTATGGTTATAGGCATTACGAGAAATCTCAATGGATTTATTGTACAGTCTCTTTGCCATGTTAAAAAAAATAAGCACTAATCTTATGAAAAATTCTGCTTACCATTATGAAGATAATAATTCCCCACAAAGATTGTGTTGAAATTGCCGACCAACCGTGCAGTATTTCACTAGATACGCCAGTGTTCTATAGTTTTATTTCTTAAGGAGCTTATAATTCCTTTATAATCCTAAGGTAGGTACCTTATTAACCGATCCAACAATGACCAGTAAGGAGACCGATCAGTTTTGTACAGTGTTGTAGTCATGGGTAGAATTAATTCCGATTTCTTTTTAGAAAGTCGCGGCCAACCTAGTTTGGATTGTTGACACTGAGGATATTGTTCCCAGGATTAATTGAATATGTTGTACGATACTATTTCAGTAGATAGTTTCGCAGATTCAATTAGACAGTATGTTTTTAATAACTTCTAAGCTAACGAATTCTCCTTTTTATTTAATTCAATGCCATTGAATCCTGGAATCCAGTATATATTCTCACTCACTGTCTTTGTGCCAATTGGTTGACTAATTCTTGACACTCACGCAATAATCTGGAATTCGTTACATAGGATCTGGCACAAATGGTTCTCTATATATTTGCCAAACTGCAGTCCATTGTAATTGTTACAGACATAGCGCCTTTGATCAAATAAATAATTTAATTATGTAATTTCTGTATAGTGTCATATAAATTATTCTAAACAGATAAAAGTTTTTTTTATAAGAAAAATTATATTGAAATAATAAGTTATGAAACTTTCTCACAGATAACCAAACTTTTTAGATAAATTAGAAATTTGAATGGCTAGTAGTTAGTATTGAAATATAATATTATCATCAACAATTAAATGAAAAATATATAAGGCAAAGGTTTTTTTTTTTGTCTCCTTTTATTATTATTAGTCCTCTTTCAATTAGGATGTCAATGTCATTTAATGAGAAAAGTTTTTCTTAATCGAATTTGAAATATTTTCTTATCTATATGTAAGAAATTTTGTAATTCAAGAACAACAAAAATAAACAAACTTTTTATTTCTTTTAGTTTATAGCATTTTCCAAAAGTTTATAAATTAAATAAATTTTGTCTTCAAATAAAATATTTTTTTTTTTACTTAATATTACGATTAGTTGGAATTACTAAGAGTTTTGTATTGGATTTGGGCCTAAAAAAATATCGGATAGTCCAAAAAACGCAAGAAAAAAAAAAACGTACTCATACTTCTTCATTGATACTCTTCTTCTTGATGGGTGATGGCCATCAAAAATGGGATCGGTATACTTTCGGTGGGTGTATTTTAGATGTTCCCGTTTAGGTTGTTCAGTGCTACGTTTTTTGGTTAACATGGACTCACCACATTTTAACATGGACTTACTGAATACAAATTAGTGAGTTCATGTTAAAATTTCCAATTATGTTTCATAAGCTCAATTCTTTATACATCTACATCATAATAGTAATTGATCTACATCATAATAGTAATTATGTAATTTCACACACAGATTCATTTTGTCATTTAGTCCATATTTTTGAAATTTAGCTTTAGTGGTTTCATGGGAAATTGATATATGAGGAACTTAGTTGCCGAAGAATATTTGATTTATGTTCTAGAATCTGGACTCTGTAATTATTATCTGATTTTAATGAAATTTTAAAATGTTAGTTTTAGAATCTAGTTCATGTCTACAAAATTTTGGATTGGTAGTTTTAGTGGGTCCCTATCAAAACTTATATTTATATAAAATACATTATTGGTATCTTAAAAGGTTTAAATTTATAACAAAATAGTGTTTTTACAAGGTTTCCGTAGTCCATATTTAATTAAAAATCGCTAAAGGCTAACATAAATCACTACTACTAGTTATCTGCTTCCCATAGAAAGCAGTTTTTTTTGTTGTTTGTTTGTCTATTTAGAATTTCTGATAATAATTGTCCTAATTTATTTATTCATTAGAATGTGTGATAAATTGATCTTAATTATAATGACAATTTTCATTATTTTTAGGTGAAGAAATTAGAATTAAATAATTAATATAATAAATAAATAAATTAGAATTTTACAGCATACAAAAATGCCAGTTAAGTTAAATAATTATGCCTTAAGAAAAATTTGTTTTTAAACTTTTAAATCTTGATATATTTGAATTATAAATTTTCTTGACATTTTTATTTGAATCAAATTTTTTTATGAATTTTTCTTCTAATTAGATTGTAAAATTATACTATATTTTCATATAAAATATTGATTAAAATTGCTATAAACTATACTCATAATATGTAAATTATGTCAAGGATATAACTTTGTACTTTTGAAGTTGACTATTAAAATTATTCGTAAATTGTTTAGTAAACATTCTTGCAAAAACCTAATAGAATCTAAAAACAGATGAATAACCTTTTTAATATTAAATCTGATTAATAAAATTTCAAAATTGATTATGTATATTAACACATTGTAAGAATCCTTAATACGTAAGGACTATTATGTCATACAATTCTTTGTATGTTCGTCAGTATTCTTTAAAATTATTTTCATTGACTTTCAATTCATTGATCTCATTATAATATTCAAGATGTTTATGTTCAAATTCAAAATATATCTTGATCAAAATCATAATAATAATATCCTTTTTTTTACGTGTCATAATATTCATATTCAGAGAATTTACAACATAAATTTTCTATATTTTAAAAATTACAAGGATTTTTTTTGAATTCTGGTATTGTAAAAAAATATTATTTAATATAAAAGATTCGTCAAAATATTTGTGAAACATTTTTTTAACACTAAAATATTCAGGAAATTTAGTCTGTAATCAAATTTTGCATAAATTTAATCCAAAATTACAGGTATAAATATTTCGGATTGTTAAAGAATAATATTCAATAGTTCAAACTATATGAAATATAATAGAAATTGTCTCAATAGCTTAAATTAGATTAAATTTGATTTTACAGGGATGACCATAACTAGCCCTAATCACTGCACCCATACAGTTTATTGTGTTTTCCTTCCATTAATTATGCGTCACATCCCAGACCCGTACTATCGATAAAACAGTACAGTTGCTTAAATAGAAATGAGACCAAGACAAGATTCTCTGAGAGTGCAATAATATAAGTAACGACAACTCGTCATAGCCGTTTTCTTTCTAGTGCTTCGCATTAACATAGTATATTTTCTGCCGTCACGTTTTCACCTTCACTCGTGATCTTCCGATAGTTTTTCTTAGTGTCCTGATTTTCTTACTATTCATTCCAAGCATTTCCGTAACCGTTTTTAGATGGGCCATATAAACTCTTCGTATGTTTCATACCTACGCGCCTGGTAGAATTATCTTGTTGGGATCGTGCAGTTTGGTTTCATTGAAACGACTTCGGGGAACGACTCTGGTTTTAGAATATCAAACTTGCCCGTTGAATGTCTCACTAGCTTTAATTCATTTTACATCATTTTAATTACTAACTTTGGTTCGCATATAGTTCATTAATTTCAGGGTTTTGAAATGACAAAATCAAATGCTTAGCAGGTTACCGGCGTGACTGACTTAAAATTCTAAAATTTAAATGCATATTTATTTCAAAATTAGCTTTAAAAACGTTTTTTCTTTTTCATTTCTAAATTATATAGATGTGCATGCATGTTTGGATAGAAAAAGAGTGTAAGTTGTAATTTTTTAAAAAAAAAATCAATATTATATATGAATCCTTGTCTAAGGTGACTTTATTATGTTTTGCGATCGCATATGTTCGAAATATTCAAATTAAACAGAGTTAGATAAGGATTTTGTATGTAAAAACGAATGCAGAATAATATCCTTTTTGGAGAAATTCATGCATAACCTCAGAAATGTTATTACCACAAATCTAGTATATTATTAACTTATACTTCTATTTATGATAAAACGTGACTGTACAATTTGTATATGTAGAGACAGGATGTAAAATAATATATAAAGAATTTCTACTTTTTAGTTGCACTGTTAAGGAAAAATTTGTTTGTATACCTTCGTATACACAGTAAAAAAAATGTTCTATTTTAATAATTTTATCCTTTTACGTATAATTTATTAGTTACCAATTCAGCAAATCCGAATTATTTTTGTTATTGTGTATGGAATATCTAATATATTATTTAGACAAAAGATGGCGTTAGTTTATATTACTATTAAGGTCGATTTACATTTACGAAATTTTATCGTCGTGATTACCTGTCGCAAGTATAATTGACGTACAGTGATTTAAATAAACGATTTATATAAACTGACTGACTTTCGTGCCGCTATAATTGTATTAACATTTCCCCATATGACGAAATGTTTATGGATATGTAAAGTTTGTGAAAAAGTTGGAGTTCGCTCAGTTCTTGTAGGGTTGCCTGTAGGTTCGATGAAAAATTAGCCTGGGTGCAACTCTACTTTCTAATATGTTGAAAGCAAAAAAAAAAAAAAAATCACCGCGACTATGTAAACCCACCTTTAATGGTTCAAATTGTACCAGAAATGGATTGTTATTTGAAATGTTAATATTTCTTTGCCTGATTTTAACATTCCTAGTTATTTATACTTCCATCTAAATAACTCAAAATTTGTATATTTGTTTTTTTCTTTTTAGATATGGCAATAAATTCGATTATTGGTACGATATAAATATTGTAGTTTAAATATTATAAGAATAATCACGTTTTGAATTACTTCGCATAATTCAATCTCAATATATAAATTATATGAAATAAATATTTGTACAAGATTATAATATATTTTACCATAAATCTACTCTTTATACACCTAATCAATTTAAATTTATAATCTAAAATATTAAATCAATTTTAAATAGAAATCAGAAAGTTAAAAAAAAAAAAAAAATATCTATAAATTTAAATTTTCTCCTTAAATAAAAATTTACATATAAATTGTTTTCTTTGCCAAATATATAATATTTTAATATGTATAAGGAAATCTTGTGTATATAGAAGAAATTTTAAATATTACAAAAATTTTATTAATCAACATTTTCAAATATGTATGTAAAAACATAAATATATGCATATGTATGTTAACACCTTTTCCTTTGAAATCAAAATTGACATTATAATAATTTTCCATATGTTAATCTTTTAACTATATCAATAAGTACTTTAACATAATATTATCCTTGAAACGGATATATAAATGAAATTTATATTTAATAAAAAAAAAATTCTTTCCTTAATAATTTGTAAATGTATATGTAGAGACTGTTTTTTTTCTTCTATATATTTTAGATTGAAATATTTTACAAAAGAAATATACATAGAAAATTGAATTGAGTTGTAAAAAAGAGATTTATTAAATTTATAAATTTTAATATTTCCAGATTAAATTAGTCCACAAGTAATGTTGAAATTATTTAAATTTAAAAATTCCTTTAATTGCCATTTTTAAATTTATTTGTTAGAAAGAAGTCTATTTACAGGATAAACCGACTCATGACTTTCTGCTTCTTCTTCTTCCATAGCTATACAGTCCATTGTGGTTTTTGGTATTTTGCCAATTCTTCTTTTTCACATTTGTGCTATATGTCCTGGTCTATCTAAATCTAAGTCTTTGTGCATTTATAAACCGTACTCAATTTTCATCTTGAAGTTGGAAATTCTATTTACAGGATAACCAGACTTATGACATTCTTCTTCTTACATAACTGTACAGTCCATAATGGACCGCAACTTTATATTTATTCTAGGGAAATAATTGATCACTGTTTCATCTTACGCAATAGCTTTCCAGATTTTTATTTCCATTTTTATGCAATTTTCTTCTACTTCTTCAAGCCATCTCCTTCTCAGTCTTCTTTTTCATTTTTCACTATTTTCATTTTCTTGGTAAGATATATTTTTGGAATTCTGACATTTGTGTTATATGTCATTCTCATCTAAGTCTTTGTGCCTTTAAAAACTGGACTATATTTTCATTTTTAATCCTATCTTATATTTCGCTGTTGTAGGGATACATACTAATTTCCTGATACTACTGGATGGAATATATTACATAGTATATGCCTCGGAAATATTCGTTACTAGTGGACGTATTATAGTCTTATAAATGGTAATCTTAGGGGATTTTAAAATGAGTTTGGACTTCAGTTTAAATTGGGAAAGTACGATCGGTTATTGACATTCCTATTCTTTTAAACTATAATTATTTTCAAGTATTGAGGTCTAGTTCTTTATACGGCTGAGTACTAAATAGTTTGAAATTAAAATTTTCGTTTTGAACTAATCAAAAAAATCAATTTGAAATTGCGACAATTTATGACACACGATTTTTATTCTATCGGTACAGCAAGTACTGTACCAGTAAATTATATTTTACAAGAGGGAGTTCATTAATACTTCCAAATCAACCGATTCCTCAGAATTATTCTATAAGAAATTCTAAATTGGAAATTAATTAATATTAAAAGTCTCGAAATAAATAAAAAAAATAATTTAATCCGGAAATAACAAAGTAAAATTTTATCCATCCTTTTTGTGGTTATCATAAACGATGATGTATTAAGGAACTAAGAAGATTGAACGGAATCCCCATAAGGACACGTCACTTATTCTTACGGAAATAATTTTATAAATATAATATTAAATTTGAAGGATTAAATATGGTAACATGACGAAATCGTTGTCTTGTTTTTTTTTTCTTTTGGTAGAATCAGATTTTTCAAAAACAAATATTGTTGTGATATATAACTTTTTTTTGGAAAAATATATCACGCAACAAATATTTCATGAAAAATTTATATCCCACGATGATGTTAGGTGTATTAGTAAAGGCGGTTTTTGATTTACTTAATATATGATGTAATTTATTTATATATATATTTTGTTTTTTGTTTTTTTGCCTTTTGCGTAAGAATTTTGTTGTTGTTGTTTTTTTTTTAAAAAGGATATAACGTAGAACATTTTATATCCTCTGATGAATTTCTAAGATAAAATATAAAGATTTTCATTTGCTATGGTGTTCTATTATATGTTATTTATATAAAAGATAAAATATTATGATAAATTAAATGTTGTTAGGTTGATAGATCTCAATGGATTTTTAATATGCAAAATAATCAGTTTATCTCCTATTTATTTATATATAAACATTTAATATGTTTTGTAATATAGGAAATATTTTCTGAAATAATTTATGGTATAGTAAATTGATATTTTCGTGATAAGCTAACATAAAATATCAAATTTTATGTTAATGAGCATTTGAAAGAAAAAAATTAAAAATTTATATAATTTCTTTTTAATGTAGTTTTATATATATAAATATATATAGCCTTAATTACTTTAAGAAAAGCTATTTACTTTGATCAATAATAAAATTTATTATTAGATATAACCAAGCGAACAAATTCGATAGATTTTATCAAAAGCAAAACATTGCCAATAATTGTAATGTTGGAACATTATTACAGAAATTATACTGCTCTCTTTCAAATATTGCTTATTAATCACTTTTCCGAACTTTATGATCAATTACAAATTTTAAAACCATTTATGATAATGACAAGTTTTAAGCAAATTATTTTTACTAATTTTTTTTCTGGTTTAATAATAAAAATAATTTTTCTGATGGCTTTAATTCGCGTTTAATTCAAGATTGTATTGTGCTTTGATTTACTTATTAATTCTGTGAACTTTCAACTTAGTTATGTTAGGTTTAAAGTAATACTGGGCAACAGGCAGTCCTAATCACTGCAGATATTTGATTTGTTGTGCCCAATAAATATAACAGAACAGCTGCTTACTTACAAAAAACCGCCACGTTTCTGAAGGATGTCGTCCAGACATCAATGTCTCACAGTCACATAGTATGTGTTCAGCTGTATGTGTTCACACCTGGTCCGGTGACAGTCCAATTATGAATAGGTATTTACAGTGACCTGTAATGAAGTTAACTATTATTCTGGGTTTCTTCCTATTCATTTAAAGTAGATTCTCTGTTGTTTGCTTCTTTGATGGTCCAAGAATGTTTAGTTTCTAGTGGTTTTGACCTTCACACTTGTTCCAGTGTGATAGTTCTCTAATTTTGCAGCGACTTGAAGTAAGTAGAAGCTTAAAAGTTCTGGAAAAATAAACTAGTTTCGCTTTAAAGATATAATTTATATGAAAATTTCAATATAAATACATTTTATTTTACAAAGTAATTACCCCAACATAAAAATTATTCTACTTAAAATATGAAATTTCCAAAATTGATAAAATATGAAAATTCTAAATTTTCATTTATAGCTTTTGATGCGTTAATTGGCCATATAAAATTTATTAATTTTGTGTGTAAATTTAATCCATTTTATAAAATATTATACATAATTACATTTTATCTATTATATATACTGAAAATCTAAATTAATCTTCCCACAATCTTTATGCAAAACATCAAAAATATTCTAAAACTTTATCTATCTAGTATGTATAAACATAAATTTTGTAGTAAAATAATTGTCTGTTTAAAGCATATTTATATTAACATCATAATATAAATTTTTTAAATAGAATTCAATTATTATGTTATTTGTGAAACAGGATTACAAAATTCACAAATTATACAATTTAAATATGCATATAAAGATATATATACGTATATATGTATTTATGTAGTACATATTTTATGTATATATATTTACACTACATTTATGAATATACAATTTCTCATGAAAATTTTCTTGTTTTTGATATGATTGAACAATGTTTAATACAATTTTAAATAGCCTGATTTCAATCAATCCAAAAATGTAATCTAAATTTACAATGACCTTTTTAGTTAAAATATATATACATATAAATATATATTTTATATAATTTCCTATTTATACGATTATCCATTCGTATTAGTGTTTGATTTTGTTAGTAAATATTTGTTTTAAGTACATTTAAAATAAATTCAATTTTGTAGATTGTTTTTTATGTTAATATGTAATTAAAAATGCATTTCATATTGCTTTGATTTTTTTTTCAAAATTTTTGCAATAAAGTTTCATAAATTCAACTGGTTTAGGTTAGATCAGATTATAGTGGCGGCAAAATTTCACATTTGGAATGTGAGATTTTGCTGCCACTATAATCAAATCTAACCTAAACCAGTTGAATTAGGTTACTGAGCCTGTAGTGATACCACTTTTATGTAAAACTACTTATGACTAAGCATTGAGTTGGTTTCTAGTATGTCGAAGGATCTAGTGAGTGCCGAGGAGTTATATAGAATGAGTTCCAGGCATCGCTGCTGTTTATGTATTGATCATTTGCAGTAAGACCAAGACTAAGTGCATTTTTTTCAATCAAGCAGTACCTAAAGTGAAGATGCTGACTGCTGTCGTGCATTAGGAGGCTGTAAAATGATTATCAGTTTCATATTTCTCTCGTTTTATTTTACATATAGATAATTCTTTTAAGTGTATTTTTTAATACGCTAGAATCTTAATATCTAGCTATAAAAATTTCTTATAAGATGTTTTGAACTCTCTCGTTCTGGTTTTAGTTTTAGTCTGCCGTTTAAAGCCAATTTCATGTTCGTTAATTTATATTATTAAAATTTGCAGTCCTTTTGGTAGATTTATCAGGAAATTGTATTGTCCTGTTTCTCGAATTACATTTTTATAAAATCATTGCCTTACATTCATTTAAAATGTATATGCAATTTTAACAAAACTTCATTTTCGTTAAATACTAAATTTTTCTAAATATTTTTAAATAATGTACTAAATAAATAATGTTAAATTTAAATTTAGATTTGTAATCTCTGGATTTGATGTTTTAGATAACAAATTTTGAATCAAGTAAGTTATAGGGTTAAAAACCTATAATCTAATAATGATAAGAAATCCTCTTAAAATTAATGCTGTGTCCAAAAATTTTGTTAAAAATAAATTTCAAGATTTGTTGAGAGTTTTTAAATATTTATTGTTTTCAAGAGAATGTAATGATGGAGGACACATAAATAAGAAAACTTGTCAATTAAAAAAATTCTATAGGTCAAAACTCAGAGTTTGTTAAAGAACGTTTTAGGGTTAAAAACCTATAATCTAATAATGATAAGAAATCCTCTTAAAATTAATGCTGTGTCCAAAAATTTTGTTAAAAATAAATTTCAAGATTTGTTGAGAGTTTTTAAATATTTATTGTTTTCAAGAGAATGTAATGATGGAGGACACATAAATAAGAAAACTTGTCAATTAAAAAAATTCTATAGGTCAAAACTCAGAGTTTGTTAAAGAACGTTTACGGATGATTCCGAATGTGTACAAAGAATATATTCCATGTAAATCGGAAATATTGATAAGGACCTACTAAACTTACCGACCAGAAATTAGACTAGAGAACAAGACAAACTTAAATTATTTAAAAACAGATAACAATAATGATCTAGAAAAAATTAAATATAATTCGTTACTTTTAATATGGATCCAATGAAGTATTACTATAAAATTTGAGGGATATTAACTTACAAGAAAACTATTAACAATTTGGGAAGTTCCATTATTGGGTAAGAAAGTACAGTCTTTCAATTACAACAATTTAAAGTTTTACCAAAATTCCTTGTAACATAATATTTGTAAAATTTGAAATTATGACCCTAAAATTTGAAAATCTTAGATAATAAAACGTTTATAATATTTCAGTCAATACAAAATATTTAAAAGCATTTTATATTAAAAAAAAAAAAAAAAGATTCAACTACAGTAAACTTTTCTAATTAAAATTTTCATTATTATGATCTTTATATAGATTAACAAAAAAAAAAAAAAAAAAGAAGAAAATTTGGAATAGAAAAATGCTAATGAAAATCTCATTGAAAATCATCATACCATAAATTTGAATTATCAAAAGTCAGAGGTGTATATAACTTATTTGAAATAGATTATTGTATTGTCCTTGGTGTCCTTATTGTCCTATATAACAAACAAAATCGTCATCATTTTCAAGATGTTTCAAGATGGTTTTAATATATAAATGTATATTTTGTTGATATCCTTTTACAAGGATAAATTTTTCATTCATTATCATATAGTTTCTCCGATTTGTGTACAATTGTACAATAGGACTTCTTTTGTTATCCTTGTAAAAGATTCGACAAAAACGAAAATATTAATAAAATAGTTTTTGTATTTTACGTATACATATACATATAATATATAATAAAATTTTCTAGAAATATAGTACGTATACTAATTATACATTTTAATACAGTACAGGTGGCTATTATTATTTCACAAAACTATACATCTGGTTTTTGTCATAATGGCGTAACTGCCATCAGAATAAAATGAGGAATATTTTCTGACCATAAAAAATAGTAAGACAAATGTAAATTTTTATGTATAAATGATGAATTTTGTATACGAATTTTGTTAACAAGACAATAAGGTTCAAAATTTGAATTACTGATGGTACATTGAATCGTTGGTATTTTACAAAATTTTTGTAAAACAAATGTACAAAGCTTGAAAACAGTGTAAATATATATTTTATGATAGAATATTATCCATAAATTGTAGATTATCAGTTAGAAACAAGCTTGGTTAGGAAATGCAGAGAAGTGCTTCAGAAGTGGTTGACTAAACCTGTCAGTTGTTAGGACTTTGGCCGGAGAAGAATCATAGTAGAAAAAAAGATGCTTTTTTCGCAGAATAGGAGCAACCTGAGAATGTCGGTGGGCATAATAACAGGGCACTGTTTCTTAGGGAAGATGGTCAAAAGATTGGGGCTCACCACGGTGGATTCATGTAGTGGGAGTCAAGAATTGAGTGTAGAGAAAGATATCAGTCACATGCTATGTATCGTATTTTAAATGAGCTCCTTCACAAGTTTTCTTCAAGCATTACGATCTTTGACAATTTCTTACCAGTTTCTTATTTTTAATTTTCTAACATCAATATTGTTAATCCATCTCCTTATAATACTCGCCGGTCTGCTATTTAATGCTTTGGTGCACGTTTCTCGTTATTCTTATTAAATGACCTATACACATCGTAAACATTTTGATTTTACAAATCTAACGATCTCTTTATTCTGTATAACATCGTTGAGTTCATAATTGTTTTTTTTTTTTGGTTTCTATTGCACGACTTTACTCCTAATTTATTTATCTATTGGACCTTCGTGTATTGGACCACTAATTTATTTATCAATGTTAGTGTAACAAAACATTTAAACTATTCGATTGGCAGCAGTTGAGCATCGGATTTGAAATGTCAATTAATATGATTGCAAAAATAGAATTCCTGTAAAAAAAATGTAGTATACTTAATAAAATGAACCAATAACTTATTAAAACAAAACCAATTTTGGACGTATAATTCGCGCCCCTGGTGAGTAGCTATTATAATGAATTGAATACATGAATTCAAAGTTATAAAATACTGGCTGTATTTAGTAATGTTATAAATATAGACAAAAATCTTTAAAGATTAATAAGCTTAGCATACATTACAGTACAGTTTACTAAGTTTATGACGACAACTAAAAAATATACAATTAATTTTGAAATCCAACATTTTCATATACATTAATTTTGAAGTGGGTTGACAATAATATTCTATATAAACCACTGACCTCTAAATCAAATGCATCCATTATAATTTCATACTATCTATTTATATTCTATATAAATTATTTAAATATTTTGTTTTAAAATGTTTCTGGCTTTGTTTGTGCTGCTAATATTTAAATTATGTATAGAACATATTATTTTATTATTATTATTACTATTATTGTTATTATTATTCAAATCATATAATTTCATCAAGAAACCCATCCAATTTTCAGTAACTTTTTTGATTAATTCTATATTATTTGTATAATATTATTTTTTGTTTGTTATTTTGTTTGGTTATATAGAGATTTGTTGAGCATCCATCGTTGTCATTGGATTTAATTGAAAATATTTTTGAAATTTACATAGTATCTAAAATAATGTACTAACATGTTTGTTGTTATTGTTGTTGTAAATTCAAATGAGAAGATATCAGATATACCACAAAAAAAATATAACCTTATATACATAGATAGATCTGATTGTTGTCATTACATATAACCATGATTGTTTGTGTTTCTTATGTGGGGGGTTTTTATTTGATGGATCATAATACTTCCTCTTGAATAATGCCATATTATCTTTGAGTTGGTATATTTGTGTAAATAAAATAAATTACTAGACAGGAAATGGTATTACAATATATTTTTTTTTTAATTTTTTAATATAAATATAATGAAACTGAAAAAGAAGTCCATTTTTGTTTGTTTTGTATACGAATTTTTATAATTTTTGTACTGTTTGTATTATTGGTTGGTTGGTTAGAGAAGAGGGGAATGGAAGCGGCCAAACCACGTACCTAGACCGTACGGTCCGTTTTGTACCTCCTTATGAAACTATTTTCAGCACGAATCGTGCCATCCTACTTCTTTTATAAAGTTTGCCACTTTTTCCTTGCTTAATTCTATTAAATCTCCTGCAAAATAATTACATAATTACAATTATTACACAGAGAAAGACATTGACATAAAAGATGTTCAATTGTCTCCTCATCTTCAGTGCAGCCTGTTAAAGCGGTTTCCGTTGTCAGACGTAATCATACTTAAATGCCTCGTGACTATTTCTGTGTACAATCTGAGCATGGGTTTGGTCATATTCAGAATACTTCTGGAAAGTTTAGCGTTGGGGTTACTCCAGAACAGTTTTTTTCTGGATACAACTGTTCATCGCACACTATTCTAACCTATTTTGTTCTGCTAGCCATAGTTTAAACAGTCTTTTAATCGAGTTGACTGGGTAATGGATCTGGCAAATTGGAAGGCTAATATCCATCGTACCATTTCTAGCCAATTCATCAGCTTTCTCATTACCCATTATATCTCTATGACCAGGAGGCCAAATAATAAGCAAATTATTGCCTTAGGACAGTTCGACATTCAAAAACCAATTTAGAATTAATCGATCTGTTTGATAGCTGCTTAACTATCCGATCAAATCACAAATTTCTTATCACACAGAATAGTTTCTACTATTAGTTCCGCGGCAACTTTTATAGCTGGAATCTCAGCCTCGAAGATCGTTTTGTGGTCATCCAATCTGATGCTGACATTCAGATTTAGATCTTCGGAGATCTATTGTCCGTGATTCCCTAAGAAGAAATCGTAATTCATTCTCTCCATATAATCTGTAGGAAACTGATCAGCCTTCTTACTGTTCATTAACACGGTATCTATCTTGCAATTTACATAGATGGTTTATATTACTGCGATAGCTTAGCTCACGTTATGTACCAATGTTTGGCACTAAACGTACTGCAAGGTAGATCCGCCATTTCATCACTACTCTTGTGGAGAATTGTTCTTTTCATAAAAGTAAGCAGATCTTGGTATATTAACAGCATTATCTAATTGAATTGGATTCGAGTTGGATTCGAATTGCATTCGAATTGGATTCAATTAGGCAGACCATCTTAACCTAATATAACTTTTGTATTTAATTTACTTTTCATAATTTAATTAACAAGGATATACACATTTGTTATTATGTTGAATTAGACTAACACGCACATTTTAAACATGCTCTAAAAGCTTGAACAGCATCAAATTATGCTATGTCATCAATTCTCATGCTATTATAGTAGAGGTACCGAAAGTACCATATACCAAACTAACAAGTTCAGTGAAACACTGAATCTCAATTGTTATTGTGTTGCCCATTTATTAAATTACTAATTAAAAAGTGTTTAAATTGTATTTAAATTTTAGATTCTTTTAATTTTAAATATTTATTTTATAACAGAGAAAATGAAATATAATTCACTAACAAAATTATCAACTTGATCTACTACAGTTCATAAATACAAAAAAAAAAACATATTCCCCTAATAAACACAAAATATAAAAATGGATTTCCCTTTCTGTCTCATCCCAAAAATCGACATCATATTTCTGCCAGTATTTATTTTTGTCTTTCACCAAAAGTAAAAAAAAAAAAACTCCTTTCACATAATATTTGCCATCAGAGGAAATTCAACAAGGATATGAATACTAGGAAAAAAAAACTGCTCCACGTTATTTTTGTGTATACAAAACTCATAAAAAATAGCAAGTGACACCCAAATTAAGGCATTTTGATTTATTAGCTACTGTTGAGCACCACCAATTTTTGGGATGAAAAAATATAAATTATTATACATAAATATTTTTATTTTTCTATAATGGTTTGAGTTGATATAGTTCCGTACTCTGTTTAGTACGTATACAATAAAATTGACTTAGGGAGACGGAAAACATAGAGATTTTTTACCATTCTAACCTATTAACAAAGAAGGACGATTATTAGAATGGTTAAAAAAAATTATACAGAATATTTATATATAAATTTTGAATGTTTTATATCCTTGGAAAAAGGATAAATGTGAGAAGCAAAGACAACAATATCCATAAAGTTTATGCTGGGATGAATTGTTATTTAGAATGTGTAAATGTTTATACAAAAAAAAAATTTCAATAGACTGGATATGGAATGCTTTTTTATTAGATTGGTTTTAGTTTTTCGGTGTTGTTTTTTTTTAATATCCTGTAGAGAAATGAAAATTTTGTATAGCACTTTTTAGGACATTGAAAAAATTATATACATAAAATTATATTTTTACTTGATTCTATAGTATTTTTTTTAAGGATATAATCTCGGTAAATCAAGTGAAAGGATAAACATTTTTGTATTAAATATTATATAAATTGTTAGTCTAGATTGCAATTGTGTTGCATAAATTTTGTGAAAGGATATTATGTGAATAGGAAAGTATGCAAGTATTATTTATTATTTTGTTTATATTAATTAAATAAATATTTGTGAACAAAAATGTTTAATTAAAAATGCATCAATTCAATAAATAATTTAAAAAAAAAAGTGAAAAATAATTTTGTAAAAAATAGTTATTTTAAGGATTAACACCGAATAATTAAAGGAGTTTAATATTTATAATATTAATTTACAATAATTTGAAGTCTAAGGATCATAATAAAACTGTACCATAATTGATTGATTAATAAATAATGATATTATTTGGAAAATCGACTAAAATTTACAAATTATTGACATGTATAACGTAATCAAAAGTAGATGCGATATTGATGTTATAATAGCCAAAATACGAAATGCTTCAAAAGCTGATCTGCTCGCAGACACTAATTATATTTTGATTTCACCGCCACTGAATAGATCTTGACAATATTTCTAGAGCTAGATTACTTTGTTAGTTTAGTTTGTTGCCGTGAAATAAGGCTATCCGAAATAACTCCCCATCCTATGGCATTATTTCACATTCAGAAAATGAATTAAGTCCATAATTGTAATGTGACTTTATTTTGGTTTATGAAAATGTGCTTTATGAAATATGGCATTATTTCCAGAGACGGAAACCGGTTTCTTGAACCGAACCAAAAACCATCGAACCATTGAAATTTGGGCGAACCAAACCAAAACCATAACCAAACCAAAATATGAATTGTAAAGCCAAACCAAAACCTAACCAAACCACTTTTCCAAATATTGGTTAAACCGAACCATGAACCAATAAATTAAATTGTGGTTTATGGTTTGGTTCACATTGTTCACATTTTATTTATTTTATTTTAGATTTTCTAATAAATCTTTGCCCACGAAAAAAAAATTGATAAATTTTAATTTAACCTATTTTGACAACGCAATTTAACCTATTTAAACCTATTTTGACAATTTTGCACTGTCTGATAAGCGCAGTAATATTGAAGATGTCTTGTTGGAAGACACACTATTAATTAACTTAAATTCGGAATAATTATTTATAATATAGTTAGTTACTTTGTTTTTTGCTACAAGAAAAAGTAGTTTATTGTGTATTTTGTTTATTTTTATTAATTTTATAATTTATATTAACATAATGTATAACATATACATAAAAAAATATATTAGTATACACATTTTTTTTAATTTGTTTTGATTTTGAACCAAAACCGAACCAAAACCAAAAAATAAATAAATCCTTGAACCAAAACCAAACCAAAACCAAATTTTGATATTTTTTTAACCGAAACCAGAAACCAAAACCAGATATCAAATTTATCTTTGAACCAAAACCGAACCACATCGAATAAGCTTTTGGTTTCCGTCTCTGATTCACTTTAGAATTAGTTTGGTACTCGTAATTTGTCTAACAATATCTATCAATGTTTTCTTGTCTCTTATTCAAATCCCTCATTTCAAAGCTATCGGGATTACATTCGACATCATTATTAATTATTATATAACTAAGTAAGTGAAATTACAAAATTATGTCTGACAGTTTACGAATGAATTGTGATTTGGCCAATCAATGTAGTGATGAGGAGGATGGAGTTGGGGTGTCTGAAAATATCGTACAAATTAAACCTGCATTCATTTTTGCTTCGCAAATTAGCGGGTAATTATGTTTACAATATTTTGAACAGATAGCTATAAACATATAGCAAATAAAACAATAATTCTTTATCTAATTGCAGACAAATTGTGCTGAATACTTACATGAATTATAATTTTGTAATAGCATGAAATTACATCCCAAGTAGAGCCTTGGCCTCCTCAAATTATATGTAATTTCATTAAAATATTTTGTAAAAATATTATAAATATGTATATGATTTATGAAATAAATTTTACGTTTAATCATGAATAATATTTTTGTTTCTTTTTAATATCAAATAAAGTTACTTAATAAAACTGTTGTTGTAATTTATTTCGTTCATGAGCTATATTTATGGCATTAATCCACTTTTCGAAAGGGGATTAATATCACTTTATTAAAAAGTATTAAAAAGTGAAGTAACTCCAATAATTGTAAAAATCGCAAATAACTAATAATAATTATATAGTATATAAAAAAAATTAAATAATTTAATAATTATAATTTTTTTTTATAAATTTCAATTTAATTGATCATTGAATATTATGGTTTACCTATCCAATTAATTTAATTTACTATTTAAAATTGTATTAATTATTTAATTACATTATTAATATATTAATAATACAATTATTTCTGAAAATTTATAAAATTTAAATTATTAACAACTTGATTATTACTAAAGGTTACAAATAATATTTAGTACATAAAATTAAATTTTTGGTTTTATTTTATAATTAACATTTCCATGGCACATTATTTACAACAACTCTCAGCTAGAAAATGTATACAAAATAACTAGTTTTAGTTTACTTTTTACTTTAAAATAATATACATATGTATTACTCCTTTTGAAGCCTTTTGAATATCATATTTACCTATTGTATACTACCAAATACAAATTTTCTCGTTGCTGAATTTAATATATCCATTATTGCTAGGATTCTTAAGCTGCCCATACATTATAAAACATGTTTATCTTATGAACGTGCTTGTTTGTGTGTAAGTTTACAACATGTTGACAGCCATTTCGATTTTTTAATTTATGTTGGTTGGTTGATGGTTGTAAGATGTATATCGTATTGGGAAGATGTACAACTAAAATGACGTTCTTTCATGTTTTATATAAAACACACATATTTTTATATGTTTATGTATCCAATATTGTTTATTGATTAAAATAATATTAAATTATAATTATTTTTCATCCAATTTTTATTACAGAATTTTGTTTTTCATTTGACACTATTTACAAAAAAAATTAACAGAATTTTCACGGTTGTAGTAATGCTTGTCAACCAAGTTGAAAATAGAAATGTGCGTAACGAAAATTTAGTTTTAAGTTGAACAATGTGTGGGCAGCATAAGTCTACTCGTCTAGTGTCAATACTGATGATTAGCGAAAAACGTACGTCAGATTATCGATTGATGTAGCTAATGTTGACAATATTTGCTTATGTCTTATATAAGCAAATTGTCTTATATCTTTATTCCATCAATTCTTTTTAATAAAAGATTAATCTAATGTCTCTTATTCAAATCCTTCATTTCAAAGCTATCGGCATGCTCATTATCATATCATAGATAAGTAAGTATTCTAAGATCCGTAAAGATTAATGTTTGTCGTTGAAAACGCATCCTTTTTGTATATTTCGTTGAACGACAATGGTTGATTGTTTGGGATCATAAAACGTCTAGACATGAATCATCACAAAGCGAGACTATTGTATAAATTATCGTGTAAAATTACGACTGTCATTTCTTTTATATCGTGAGACACGATTCAATCGCTATCGGAAATTTACAAAATCGTATTCTGTAAAATTTGAAATTTAATAAATAACACGGTCGCAATATCTTGTCGATCAAGTGATCGAATAGTACACAATTAAAATAAAATTTATATACAATTTTAACAACAGCTGTCGTTTAAACGTTAACGATTGTCATTGTCGTCTTCGTAAATTTACATAATTATCGCAATCGCCTCTGATGATTCATGTTCATAAATTTATATTTTGCTAAGGATATATTTACGCATTACAAAAAGGGGTCAAAGTATTAATGAGGTAATCAAACAAATTATTCAAAAATCATTTTACAATTTTTATTAGTGTACATTATTTAATTTATTAATTAATTTGTATTTTTTTTTATTTAATTGGTTTTTCTTCCTACTAAGTCTTTCTTTACAATATTATTTTTCATAATTGATTAAATTTATTTAAAATATTAATTTTTTTTTATAAATATTTTTATTAATTTTTTTTCATTGTATATTCATAAAGTTTCCACAAGTATCAATGTAGCTGCGCTAACATAATTTTAAATTATTTATTTTGTTTCGGTTTCATAATTATATTTTTATTTCAGTTAACTTTAGTATAATATTTTTTTTAATGCAATTAAATGTTTTATGAAAAGCTGTACGATATTTTTGATATTATATGATTTTTTTTTTATATGTTTATAGTTTAATTTTATGTTTTATAAATATATGTTTTTTTATTATGAATATAAGATCAATATTGTTTGTTTTTATCATATTTAGTATATTTTTTTTTGATTTTCAATTTCAGCAATTTTTCAGTTATAAATTTTTTTTTATGCACAAGCTTTTCCGACTATTTTGTTATATTTTTATTTTAACTATTTTATGGTAATTTTATTGTCCAGTTCTTTTTGCGATTTATTTATATAAATACATTAATTTTGAGATTCTATAGAGTAATATAAAATACTTAAATTGTAAACTATTTATAATGTGATTGTTTGCTGTGTAAAATTAAATTACATTTCCTAATTTTCTTAATCAAATATAAAATTTACAATTCGTCTATACAGGCCCGAAAGTTTATTTTGGTGAACGTGCCACCTAACCGCCTAAATATCAAATATCAAAGTTGTATTAGGGGATTTCTATGCTAAAGCATTAGTCAATGTATTTTTTAGTATAACGCCATTTTATTGCTAAATTTCAGAAATGCCTAACAAATGCGAGAAAATTGTGGTCATTATTTGTCATTTTAGTTCTGACAGTGAATGGAATGTCATTTCACTTCTGATAGTGAATGGTAACTTAACAGTGATATAAGAAATGGTTTGAAAATGAAAAAAAGTAGAATTATAATAAAATATCAATTACCCATTACCAGAGGTAAGGCATTGTTCAAAATAAGGTAGAATAAAGAATTAAATAAAATAATTATACTAAAAAGTAGTTTTTCAAACGATTTGTCGGAAGAATTTCATATAAATCCATAGGGAAAAGATATATAACATTAGCGCAGGCGGTAAATCAGAAAAGAACGTTTTACTGTGAAACTAAGAACAGTGTCGATTTCTTATCATTTATTACTATCTATTAGCCCTTGAACTTTTTCTTACAGTCTTAATTCGATAATTTAAAAGAAAATCGAACACAATGCCAGTATAATTGAAAATCCTATTAAATTCATCTTGATACTGAAATGGTAAGCTAATTTCATATAAACAAATGATTCCAAATTCATGGTAAAATTGGATATAAAAATTCATTATTATGTCTTAAATATAACCTCTATTATTAAAATAACGCCAATGCTCAAAATGTTAACATAATTCACTGATTTCATTTTAGTTTCAAGGATTTCGAATGAAAGTGTTTAGATTGAAATTAAATAAAATCATCCAAGAAACATTGGAATTGTATTGAAAACAGAATTAAATGTGGCACATTAATATAAAAGGTTTTAAATCACGTATAAAAAAAATATGAAAATTTTATAATATGAAAATTAATAAAGGACATTTTGAAAATTCGTAAATTTAATATTACTTTATAGAATCAAATTAAAATATTTATGCCATTTATAAATATTTATTTCTTAATTTTACATATAATTATACTAAATAAATTAAAAAATTAATAATTCAAATTATAATTTAATACAAAAACATTTTTATATGAAATTCAAATATAATAATTAATAAATTTTAATTTTTATTTATAAAATTATATGCTAATGTAACGTATGAAATACTGTATCTGAATCTGATAAACTACGATCACGAGTCCGTATCATTAAACCAGTATCTGTTGTCCATTTATTTGATTTATAATAATTATCTTTAGACATACTAGAACAACTATTTTCTTGATTCTATATATAAATAATAAAATATTTTCAATATAATTGCTTCAGAAATAATTTAATTTTATTTTTATTTTACCTTTACTGATGTTGTCTTAAAATCTATATTTGTTCTAATTGTTCTATGATGCAAATGTTGCAATGGTCTGGCATTATTACCCAATGGAGCTTTTGGTGTTTGTTCAGATCCTTGCATTAAACGTCTTAACTGATATAACTTTAATAATAAATATGGAAATTCGAAAGTTTATATTATTTCCAATTATTGAAAAGCATACACAATAAAATCATATCAATAATTTCAAATTATCGTTTTAATTAAATTAATTAAATTTTGGTATATTTATAACAAATCTTTAAAACAAATGTTTGGAATTATGCATTTACCTCTTGTTTTGTTATATAAATTGGTTTATTTATAATTATCCATACAGTACTTTCCCAACAACCAGGATGTGTTGTTGATCCTTCGTATGTCATATAATGTTCGGTATTTGGCAATAGAGAACGTATTGAGATATGTTTAATTGGTGTTGAAAGACCTGTTGATTAAAATTCAGTTTTAATAGGTCAAAATTTATATATACACACGAATATATTTACAGAGATTATAGGAAAATAATTATCAAAATTTATATGTTCTGTAAAATTTGGTAGTATCAATTTTGGTTAAAAGAAAATTATGTAATATAAAAGAATTTTATTTATAACAAACATAATGCACTAACTACAATTTTCATAATATGACTTTTTGTTATAAATTTAATCAGTAAATGTTATACAAGCAAAACGTCATATTATCAGTTAAAATACTGCGGCCACGATTAGATGGTACAAGTAAATTATCTGCAATATTTATACTACACTTAGTACAGTTTACATGGTCATAGTCGTAAGTTCAATTTGCTTCAATATTTATATTATTATTCATAGTCAATAGCAGATTAATATACAATTTTTATAGCTTTTCATATACCGCTTTACTTAAAAATGTATAAATTCTTGAATTAGTGCAAACTGATCCCAAACGACCTTATGGTTTTCACTTTTAAAATCATTAAATTTTGAAAATTAACCTTTTAAAAGTTTTAAATATAAAACCACAGATTTTTCCGATAATCTTTTATAAAATGGATAATGACTTTTTGTTAAACTAACAAAATATCTGCACATTTATACAAGCATATGATCAAAAATTTGCTTTCCAAAAACTTAATAATATATAACAAAATTTTTTGTGGAAATTTACACCGAATAAAAAAATAAAATAGAAATTCTACAAAGTTTAAAAGGAAAATTGAAAAAAAAAAATTCAATACAAAAATTTTCCATCCTCTTGTATCGCTAACAAAAACTTTTCAGACTACTTCATTACAAAACATGGAAAAAACCATGAATTTAACAAGTCAACTCCATAAAAATTTGAAAAAGAATGAGGAAAAGAAAAAATAGAATTTTAATGAAATTTGTATTTTTTTTGTTGTACTAAATTGTTTTTTTTTTTTTTTTTTGGAAAAAAGATTTTTATGCTGGCCGAAGATTGTTTCATATATGGATTTTCCCGGTTTAATACTTTTACGAGAATTCTTTAATCTTGCTATGCTACCAGCACAAAAACATGAAAAGTTTATAAAAGTTTTTTTTTTTGGGAAACATTTTTCGTTTCGTTGTTTGTTTGTGGGGTTGGGGTTGGGAATGGTGGAATGGATAATTTTGGTGGTAGGAATTAATAAAGAAATTATTTTATGGGAAAATTTTTACCTCGAAATAAGACTTTATTAAATGTTGTAGTAATTATTCTAAGCTCTGGATTTGGTTTTTCACCAATTTGCACCATTATTGATATACCAACAATACCTTGGGATTTATGTTGTGCCTCCGACATATTATGATATAGTTCTTTATTGAAACCATATAATTGAATCTGAAAAAATATATGTTAATATAAATATAAATGAACAAATTAATTAAAGTTTATACAATTTGTTTCTTAATATAAATAAAACTTAATTTAGTCTAATGCAATCTAATTTCGGTTTGCGATCTGTGCTAGCAGGACAATAGTTTTTATTCCAAATTATCAGCATTTATTTTCATGTTTATCATTTAAAAAGACGACCGCAAGCACTTTTAAAATTCAAAAAATATATTTTGATCTTTTTGACTTTTTTGTGGTTTCGAAAATAAATTTTGGGAATATTGATTATTGAAAACAGAGTTTGGTTAAGTTATAGTGGCGGAAATCGGCGAAGGCTTACATAGACCATACTGGGTCTATAGTGGTACCTCTTTTATATATAACTAACTCTGGTAAGTATTGAGGTACTTCCTAGTAATCGAAGGATTTCGAAATTGCAGCAAACTGTTTCTTTGTACTTTAATTCGCGTCTTCTTTCAGAGCTGGGTAGTACGGTTCTCCTAGAAAAAACGTCTACGTCAAATGTGTCTCGAGCAGTGATGGGAGTTGTTCCATGGTAGGAGGTATTCCAATCACTTGAGATAACCGAAGTGCAGGCTTGCCGATGAAGCAGTGCCGACTGCTTTTTGCACTTTTTCTGTTGTTGTAGATAACTCACATAGTTTTATTTACAGTTTTCAGCGCTTTTTTGACTGAGGATTTAAAGGAATCAAGAATGTTAACTAACTATTGAATAATTATTAATGCAGTAATGATTTGGACTTATTTTAAGCGTGTAGTCGGTTCAGTTTTAATTGATTATTATTATTGAATAATTTGTAACACTAGAGAACTTACGCGTGTATAGAATGATCGTTGTAGACTTTAATTGTTTTTACTAACCGTAATATTCTGGAAAATCTTCT
Organism: Rhamphomyia laevipes; assembly: GCA_963920725.1. NCBI lineage: Eukaryota > Metazoa > Arthropoda > Insecta > Diptera > Empididae > Rhamphomyia > Rhamphomyia laevipes. The sequence continues at coordinate 43,030,366 of OY987256.1, forward strand.
AGAAAATATGGTACCGTGGGATTTAGGTATACTTTATGAAATATATCTTAAGTAGCAAACGCAGAGCTTACTTAATATCAGTATATAAGTACTTTTATTTTCAATTTTAGATTGAATTAATGAAAATTACATTATTAGAAAACTTTGTTTTAAACATTTTATATATTGCACTATTTATTAAATTTCCATAATTTAATTAATTTCTAATCATAATTTTAGTATCACAATATTAAATTTACCTCTCCTGGAAAACTATAACCATGTATTCGATGCTCTGATCCTTGACTATTTTCAGTACCATAATGAATATAAATTTCCTCAAATTGATATCGATATGCAAGTGGTCCTCCTGAGATATTAACATGCTGTTTAGTATCCTTATCAATTCGAAATACCAAAGATTGTCCAGTATTATGTAATGTACCCGAGACCTAAATATAAACAGAAATTTTTCCATTTATACAAAAATTTATTTCTATTCTCTAGAATATTATATTTATATATGGAAAATTAAACCAAAATAAAATTAACATTTATCCTATAAAGGATAATAATCATAAAATATTAATATTAAAATATTAAAATGAAAATAATAAAAAAAAATGTTAATCTCTGCAATTATGTTCTATAATTTGGAAGCAATCGTACTAGATTAAATCAATTTTATTGGATATATGTTCTGAATACCATAGTTAATACTAATTTGAAAACTATTTTTGTAATAAATATTGAAATAAATTTTCATTAATTTGTTAAAAGGACTTTAATACGAATTTATTTACAATGAATAATAATTTATATACAAACCTTATGCTTATCTATGTGAAGTGACCTTAAATATGGATCATATAATAATTTTTCCGGATCAACATCAACTGGTGATTGTCGTCGTCCTTTATTACACATATTCCATTGTGGATTTATAAGACCCCAAAATCCTGGTCCTAAATTAATTTATATATAATTTTTTTTTATTAAGTTTATAATTAATTATGTTTTACCAGAAAGTATATATAGATAGAGTTCAAAACTTATATAAAAGTTTTTGTATGGACGCAAATTTAAAGATTAAATCGCACATGTATGAAAGTTTTTTTTTCAAATAGTCATGTATTTAAAAAAGCTTTATGCTTGTGCGTTGTAGAATTAAAGATTAAATCGCACATGTATGAAAGTTTTTTTTTTTTTCAAATACTCATGTATTTAAAAAAGCTTTATGCTTGTGGGTTGTAGAATTTAAATTTGAAATCTTAATATTTAATCCCATAATAAAAACTTTTCTATGAGTTTTGATCTCTTTATATAAATATACTTTTTGGTTTTACTTATTGCACAATTCCAATTATGTAATATATTTCAGTTTTATTTTTATATTTCGAAAATTAAATTTATTTATTATTTCCATATAATTTCCGTTTTTTTTTTGTAATTTCTCATATATAATTTAATAAAATATAAATATTTATGTTTATAAAAGGCGAGTATAATTTGTTCATTAAAATTTTGCAATATTTATTTTAAATTTTTTGAATTCCATTTATATATAAAGGACACAAATTATGCTTACCGGATATACCATCATATGTCCACCATTCCTCCCAACTAGCCTTAGTTCCTGTTGATAGAGTAAATATATTAACAAATTATTAATCAATTGATTGATTGTTATGAAAATAAAATATTTATTTATTTCGATATTAAATTTCATATTATTATTTTTTTTTAAATATTTGATTATAAATTATTGATTAAATTAAAAAGGGAAATTATTTTTTTTTTCAAAAAATTTAATGATATTTTTAGAGTTTGATACAAATTTTAAATTATTTTATATATTGGATTTAGTATTTTTGGTAGAATTAAAGAATTTCTATTTAATTTCAAGGGATTTACTTGGAAACACTAAATTAGACAGCTTCAAAGAAAATGAACTCAGCCTAATTTAAAAAAAAATCTAAATTTTTGTGTTAACAATGATTTTGTATCCTGTAATATCAGATTAATAGGTAAGATAACACATTGATTGGTTGGTATGATTTAGAAATGGCTTTGTAAGAAACACGACGTCGTATGATGAATTCAAATGTCAAATACAAGTTAAAATACATAGAAATACATTGAAATTAGAAACTCATGAAATAACCAATATAATTCAATATATTTTACTTCTAATTTCAAATATATGAATTACAATTTAAATGAGCACCAGTAAATAAAATTGGCAATAATTAATTGTTATTTTAAAACCGCGAAAAATGCTTGATAACGGTTGAAACTAACAAATATTTCAACATTTACTGACAATCAAATGTTTCACAATTAAAAGCCATTAGTTTGAATCAATATAAAAGTAATATGTTAAAATTACAATTAAAATTTAACGAAACTTCATTCAGACCCTATCCTTCCAAATGGGGTAAACAAAGGAGAACAAACGTTACATTTATATTGGATTCAAATGATTTGAAGATGCCAATGTAAGAAACTCGACGTTTGATGGAAACAATTGATGAATTCACGAACCACGATCGACAATGCTAAAAACCTGAGTCGAACCTTATAATTTCATATATATCTGAATTACAATTTCATTCTTTACATATACATATTTCAGTGTATTTGAGGAGCTAGAGACTTAAGTAACTTAATTTTGTATGAAAATCCAATTTTTCAGTTCTAATTAATTATATTTTTGCATACTACAAACAAATTGTATTGACTCCGAACGCGAACGCTACGTGAACGTTAAACATACGCTAAACATAAAAATAATAAGTGGTAATAAAATAATAATGACATTTATATGTCCTTATTACAAGTCTAATTCATGATTAGCGATAAAATTTAAAATGGATTAAACAAAATTAAAATTAAAAAAAAAAACGGATGTAATAAAATCAACATTAAGCCAAATGGCTTCAGTAATTATGATTGCTCAATCTTCTATAAAGCTATGACATATACAAATGTATCTGCCGTTTCAGATACGTTCATTCGTCGTCAGTTCAATTTGTTTGTATTGATACTTGAATCAGTACTTATTATTTTCAATGTGATCTGCAAGACATCGTAACACTTTCAATAGTAACTTAACTTAATATACTTTTAACTATCAATTACATAATAAACAAACTTTGCAATAATTTTGCTGTCTTAATTTTAAAATCACCAAAATTTTATATGTGTACACATTGTAAATTTCCAAAACAATTTTTCGATAATATTTATTCTGACATTTAAAATATAGATATTTTATGATCCTGGAAAACTATACCGGTTCTATATTTAATGATGGAAAACCAACGTGTTGCTTTTTTTCAAAAAAGTCACATACATACATAAAATGTACCTTTAGTAGAGGTATACAACATTATCGTTTGATGTCAGATTGTGTTGTAAAAAGGACATGAAGTTATTTTCCATTTTACAACTTTGTTTATATAAATTTTTTTTTGTATATTTTCTGATAAAAAAAAAACACATTTTCCTTTATTTTTGAATGATTTATGGATTTTTTGAAAATTGTTGAAAGTTTTAGCTACGATGACGACGACGATTGAATTTAAAATTTATCATCAGGTAACAACAAAAAAAAAAAAAAATCATTCTGTATGACTTGATATGTGTGTGTTTTTAGTATATGAGCTGAAAAGTTGGAATTTTTACGATGAATTGTTGAATAACTAAGAAGTGATGTGATTGAAAGTTTACTTGAAAAAAAATTCAAGTAGCTCAAATCAATCTTTCTTGATGTTTCCGGGTGTTACTTGTAAAACCGCATTACTTGTAATTCTTATGGAATTTCACATCAGCTTAGTTTTGTGACGGTGCCAATAAAATTTAAGATTGGTAAGTTCAGTGGGTTCCTATCATAATTTCCAAATTCAAATACCTTCTTAATATCTTACACGTTTGAATTTTTTTACACAATCTTCGAAATGTTGTACAAAATTCTGTTTCAACAAACTTCCGTGTTTTGGTCTACCCCTATATCTTTCCAGATTTTTTTCATTATTATTATTAGAAAATGTTTGTTTATATATTTTATATTTTCCACCTCTAGACATTCACAAATAAATATATAAATAAAATAAAAAAAAGTGAAAAATATTTTCATTTTTTAAAGTTTTTTTTTTTTTTTTGGTGAAGTTATGTGTAATCGTACGTTTTAGCGATAAATTTTCACCACGAGTGAAAAACTTAAAGTTTGTGTAAAATGTTTTTGTTGTTGGTGTGTATTTGATTTATTAGACAGACGAATCTAATGTGTTAGCAAAATATATCTAATATTGTAAAAGTTATACAGGATTGTAGGTGGCGTGTGGGATTTTCTTTTTCGTTGATAATCGAAAAGTTATGGAAAGAAAAATCAGTATTTTTTTTTTGTGGTTATATGAAGGAGTAAAAACAAATTAGGATATATAAATATTGTAACCAAAAAGAAACAATTGAGTTACAAGTGTTTTGTGACTTGGAAAAATTAAAAACTTAAATTATTTTTGGTAAAACTATGAAAATGGCAATTTTTTAATGTAGAATTTGGAGAATTTTAAGATTATTATTGATATATTAAAATTAATGTTTATCGAATTTTAAACAAGTAAAGTTCATTACAATAATTTATTCTTATTGGTAAACTGAAAAATTATATTATCATTTTTTACTAAATTCGAAATATATAATAAAAACGAATTAGACAAACATTTCAGACCAAAGTCTTACGCTCCATAGAACGTACGTAATAAGAAGTATAGACACGTAAACTTGGATATGTAAGCAATTTTAAACGTTGATAATAAGATCCGTCGACTACGAAGAGTGTAACCTTACGAACTACTAACATAATTTTCAAAGGATTTTATTAAATTTAATAAATTTTCCTACACACACGATCTTAGATAAAATCTTTGGTCGATCAATAACTGATTAGTTTCTATGAAGGGACGTATTTTTAGTGGGTTTGGTTCCAGCACTATTTTAAGTTTTGTGAGCGTTTCCTCATAGTGTCTTTCAAGATTTTCACGTACCGCTTAATATAAAAAAGTAAGTAAAAAACGAAATGCTAAGTAAAATAAATTCGAAATATTAACAGAAATTCTTTATATTTATTCGAACTTTTCTTAATTTTTCTCGTAAATGATAAAGAAATATTAATTTCAATCATTCGGAGCTACTATATTTTATTGAATTAACCATTATGACCTAAAGTATTAATTTTAATTTCAATCATTCGGAGCTACTATATTTTATTGAATTAACCATTAAGACCTAAAGTTAAAGCTCACTTGCATTTTCCGCAATCAAAATTAATTAATATAGCAAAATAATATTTCAATTTTAACAATTTTTTCAATATTATTTAATTTTTATTTAAAAAAAAAAAAAACATTTGGACTTTTTTTTCCTAAAACACCAGAAGGCAAAAAACCATAAAATTCATTTCGATTTGGAAACGATAATTGGTCTATATAGTTTCAATTAATTCAATTCTGATATAAATACCTACAAGCTATAAATCGAAAATAATTTCATTAAATTAAAAGTTAAAACTTGTTCAAACATTTTTTTTTATATATATTTTATTTAGTTTTGGTTGTGTTTTCAAATATTTTCCCGGTTGTTCTTTACCAATTTACATGAATTTTCCGGGATAATTAAATTAGTAAAACAAGAATTTTTTTTTTAGTATACTATCAACTAATAGATTCAATTATTGAATACAATTAAGACTATGAATATTTAATTATTACTAATTAAGACTTTAATATTTACATAACCAAAAAAAAAAAGGATTAATTATTATCCTTTTCCCTAAACTGGGAATTTTATTATTTATATAAAAAAAACTAGATTTAAATAATTTAAATTTAATGCCATTATATAAATGCAAAAGTAATAATTCAAAATGTAATTTCCTGAAATTATTCAATCTTTTTCCCTATATAATACATACATAAATATGCGATGAATGTTAATTATTTAAATCCGATATTATATCCTTTATCTGATGTTGATACTCAAAGATCATGTGAGTTCATATTACGTACACCATTATTAACACATTTAAATGAACATTTAAATAATAATAATCATTAATATTATGAGAACTAAATAATAATGAAGTCTCTGTGGGGTTTTACTATTCGGGTTAAAAAAAAATAATAATAATGTCCAGTGTACTATACACACTCCTACATAAACATATGTATACAAATAAGAACATAAGCCATGACCAAAATCAAATAATTAAAGCTTTAAGGATTCATAGAGTAATAAAAAGATTTTTTTTTTGTTTAAATGAATTTTTATCTTAACTACAGAAAAATAATAATAATTAGGGTCAAGGATGATGGTTTGTTGGTGTTGATAGGTTTGGTATGTTTCACAGAGTGAAAAATTGTTATTTTTTTTTATTGTTCGACCCTTGTTATATCCTTCCGATTTTTCATTGTTTGTTGAAAATATTAAATATTTTCGGAAATTTTATATTTTTTATGCCCTGTAATAATTTTTGCTAATATATAATTCCCAACAATTAAGAGGATGATTAGTAGAAATCAATGAAGAGGGACTTATTTAACTTAAGGTTAATTTAGTAATTATACTAGATTAATAAAATAAAAAAAAGAAACATATTTTAAGAACTATTAAAATTTTGAATTTGAAATATATTTATTGAAATTATTGAAATAATGTTGAAGCCACATTAAAATTCATAACAAAACCCTTGAATTTTATATTGGCTAACACAAATTGTCCCTGAAGGTGAAGACACTAAGTATGTAATTTGTTCCACTAATTGAGATAAAAGTACAAATGTTCAGTTACGTATTTCTTTCGATGTAATAATCCAATTATTTTTGATTATTTTCTTGGGTCATCGGTGCTGTGGAAGATTAAAAACATAAAAATTTTGTGTACAAAATATGAAGTGCACATTTTTGTTTCACTCTCACATATTTGTTCAAAATCTTTTGTCAATGTTTGGTTTCTTAAAACGTAATTCCAGTGATTTCAGAGATTTTGGTACTATGAATATTTCGTATTTATATCTCGTACGAAGTATCCTTGAATATGTTAATATAATTTGGTTTCCTGCTTATCAGGTGCATACAGAGAGTGCAGAAATCGTTTATTCGGTATGCGTTATGCAAATTTCTTGTCTACTTATCCTATTCCATGTAAATTGTTAATCTTAGAACTAGGAAGAAGATTGCTGAGATAACTGTATGTTCTATGTCTGATTGGTCTAAATATGTTTTCAAGACTGTTTCGTTATAATCGTTTACTATCTATGTATTTTAACACTTAAATTTAATAATTATTTTATTTCTATTTTTTTTTTATATCGAATACTTTTCCCAAGATTAATAGGTCTGGGAAACGAAATATTCAGTTTAGATTTAGATGAACACAACGGCCTCAAAAATTTTAAATTTAAACACAAACTTTGCTTCATGAGTGTTGAATTGTGGCTTTGGCAAAAAGTGGTTCCATCTTATTGACATTACATATAAATGGTTTCTATCATATCCAAATTTTAGGCTTCAATTTTTGTGAAACATATGCTGTTTATCTGAAGAACTCTTTCAAGATTTAATTTTTCACAAATTATTTTCTAAATTAATTTCACAGTTTTATGTTTGTAAATATCAATAAGTAATGTTATCAAAAGATCAAAGCAGTAACTTGGCATTGCTGGTCACAAAGGGACATAATTTGTAAAATTATTTATTTTCAGACAAATTCCATGAATTTAACTAAATTATTAGCAGTTTATGTCGAAGTTTCAAAGATGTTTGAAAAACTTTTAATTATTATATAGTACAGGAAAAAAGTAATTACAAATCATTTAATTCCAGGTTTAAGAAAAAATAGTAAATCGCTATTGACAATGTTTTGTTGTGCATATGCGCTTCCTGCATGTGCCATTTTCAGACGATTTGTCAAGTTTATGATTGATTTAATAATTATTAAATTGTCGCTATCAAATAACATAATTATTTGATTCACATAAAAAATGATTTGCTTGCACCGGATACGATTTGCAAAAGTTCCCAAGCCTTAATTATTTTAGTTGTCTCTGAGCATAATTATTGATTTGAAAAACGCTGACAATTCGTTTAAAAAATATATCAACTTTCGCCCAAAAGCTAAATTTGAAATTGATTGAACTGAGTATGAGTATTCAATTTAGAACTATCCAAGAAATCAGTCGTTTTATTTACAACAGTTCAAAGATAATAAAATATTAAAAGAATTAGGTATGTCAAGATATGAGAAATATGAGAAATTTGACTTTAATTCAATCTTCGAAGAAAATGTTGCATATCCTATATTTATGTCACCAACAATTTGGGAAAATAATGAGCCAAACAATTACTTAATGGACGGAATATTTTCAATTAAACCTAGTGACAGTATTTTTAAATAACTAATTGTTAAAATACAAATAGCTCATTACGAATATGTAAGTGGCTTTACTGCGATCGGCTTAATTGTGCCCAATCGTTTTAAAGCACTAGTACAAAGGGCAGCGCTCGTACAGTTGTAGCCAGAGTAACAGCGCGGAGAAACTCCGCGATTCGCGCTATTGCAATAAGTGTTAGCATTACCACAGCTAGCACGCGGGCTACCAATATTGCCGCGTTTTAAAAATGTGATTAATAATATATTTTCTGTAATTTTTTATTTTTAGATATTTCAATTTATATTTAAATTTTAATATTTACAATAACAATTTAATATTTAGATTTTATGTTCCATGTTGAAGAGACATAAAGCCATACTCGAAAAAAGGTGGATATAAGGCAACTTATTATTATACTAATTAGATATATTTCCAAAAGACAAGCAAATATTTCTGTTAATTTTGTAAAGATAAAATTATTTCAAAAGTAAGCATTTTTTAACTTTTCTGCATTAATTAATTTCCAAAATTTTTTTTATCTATACATTCTCTAAATCGTAATCAATTACCTAAAAATCATGCAAACAATCTATACAATTTTTTTTATTACAATTATTTGAGTAATAATTATCAAATAAATTTCCCCATTTATTTTCCTTCTTCACCAAAAGAAGAACTTTTTATCTTTTTATATAGAAAATCTAACAGAAAAAAAAATTGGAAAACTTTATCTAACCATGTCGAGATTATTCAGTTTTATTATACGGAATATTAAATATCGCGATGAGATTTTTTTTTTTAATTTTTCTCAAGTGCATCGTGATCAGTATCCTTTTTAGTAAAATTCACAATTTCTGTAGAGTATCTTTGTAAAAAAAAAGAAAATGTGGAAAATTATGAAAAAATACCAATTCGCTTATTTAATTTAATTTCATGAGTTTTTAATATCTAGATTTTTTTTTTTTTTTGGTTTTTGGTTTTTGCATCTTTTGTTGAACGCTAAAAAGTTACTCTTGTTGTGTATATAGTTTTTATATTGACGCTGATGGTGGGAAATTTCATCCGCAAAATTGGTTCAGTTTGTGGATGATTATAAAGAGATTTTTTTTTGTTGGCTTTATGTTGTTAGCAGTCGTTCTGGTTCTTGCAATTACATATTTTACAGAATTTATACGAATTACAAAAATATTACTTTTAAATGTACAAAACCAAAAAAACTAAAAGAATATGAAATTGTAATTTTAAAAGCATTTTTTCTTGGTTGTATCATTTGTAATTCCTTTGTGAATTTCTTGTATAAGGTTAACAAGGAATTTGTTTTAGTTTCGAGTCTCCAAATTATTTAATTTTTGGTTCTTTGTAATTGCAATTTTGAAATTTTGTCTTTATATTTTCTATAAAACTTTTAAACTTTCAATTTAAAGTGAAATTAGAGCCAATTTAGTTATATAAATAGAAGTACAATGCCATATTAGTTTAAAAATTAATCACAAAAATTAAAAAAAATATTATACAAAGAATTGCAAATAGAATTACTATATTTTGTATGGAAGATTTCAATGTCACTGTTGTTCTAGTCCTTTGAGAGTACCTCAACATAAGAGACATGGGAAATGAAGAACCTATTTCCTTAATAATTTGATACAGTCAGGTAAAATAGAGCCGGAGATGTTGATAAATTTCATTTAGGAAGTAGGAATAATCCGATTATACTTTGAAAAGTGCGAGTCTTGTATAATTGCAGATATCCGTGCAAGCGGATATTTTTTAATATCTTCCTTAATATGAAATTATTATATTTTCTATACATTAGTGATTTTTCATTGATACAAAAGTATGAGAGTTCAAAACATTCCTCAATTCTATATCATATCTTTAAATCGTATAAAAATGTTGGGTATGAAAAATGAATTTTCAATTATTAAACATTATTTTATTACTTTAACTTTCGAATGATAAGAAACTCAAGAAAAAATATTGACCAATGTAATTGAAAAATGAAATGCTATCAAAAACTGTCTAATACTGTGAATCTTTTTTTTTTCTGATATTGCGGCCTATGACACCTATTGAAATATATTCAATAAAAATTTGATTAATTTATAATGAAATGTATTTGAAATGGCAACAATTTATGTTGCTAATTAGAAAATCCTTGCAATAAAATAAAAAAATATGAATATTTCGTATACAATTACAATTCGGATATTATTAAATATTGACTTGTTAATTTAAAATGTAATTAGAATCATTTGTTAGCCCTTTGAATCCAATTTAAATGGGAAGATAATGTGTAAAATTATATTACATGCAATAATTTATATAGAGTTTTGTCGCAAAATTATTGTGCAATTTGAATATTTTATAAATAATATTTTTAAATATAATTCTATTTAAATTTAATTCCATTTTCAAATTAACTTTTAAATATTACATTAAATCAAAACTTTATTTATTATCAATATTTAGTTTTTAAATATTTAATTTCAAATTCCATAAAAATCCTTTTAAAATATTATATAAAAATACCATATTCACACAATTTTCCACAACATAAATCTATTATTTGTAGAGAAAATATCCAATTTCCTATTCTTAAGATGAAATATATATATAAAAAGTCAAATCTATTATTTTAAACTATGGAAAATGGAAAATTATTTTGACTATATACCAATAACATTGTTGATTTTCTGACTCATATAAAGAATTTCGTACATAGAATAGAAAAGTTATTAGTGTAACAAAAAGAAAATTTTTGTGATATAGAAATTTCTTGCCCTCTAGAGATATTTTATTTTTGTTATACTCGTACTTCGTACAAGATAGAAGTTCAGCAGAGGTTTTCAAAAAAATGCACAAAATTTTTATTTTGTTAGGAAATGTCTTTTTATTACAAATAAAATCCTTTTTTTTTGGTTACATGATATACAACCCAACGATAATTTACTAGAATAACAAACCATTTTGAATTACCTTTTGAAAACATTAAAGATACTATAATATTTTCGACAGATTACTGATATTAAATAAAAATTATTTGAAGAATTTAATTTGGAATGTTACAAGTTGACAAAATGAAATGTATGTATATGGAAAAACACAATGAAAATTATTGAAATTGCTAAAATTTATAAAGAATTTTCCAGGTGAAATTTGTATTTAAAGGGTTACCATAGTGGTGGCAAGAATGGCAGACTGTGTGTTTGATCAAGATGAATTAGTGTAAAAAAAAAACAGAAATATTTCAGAAAATATAATTGAAAACAATCAACGAAGGACAAAATTTTGAATGTCTAGACAGGTTGAAGGTTGACACCAAAGAAAAAATATTGTAAATTAAATTAAAAAATGATTTGTTTTCCACTTATAAATAAAAATGAATTGTAGAATTGTTTAAAATGGAAAAAATTTTATAAATTTTCAGAAAATGGTGATTTTTTTTATGTTTGATTTTAAATATAATTTGAAACTTTTATGAAAACCAAATTGAAAATTTGCAATTAATTCAACGAGAATTAAATTAATAGGGATTTTTTTCAATATCGTAAATAAATATTCGGATTTTGAAAATTTTAAATTTTTTTTGAAATTTTCTTTTATTTGATTTTTTAAATATTTTCATTGATTTACAGATATATAATTTGAATATTAAATGTTTGTTAGAAAAGAAAATGAAAGAAAGCTAAATTTATTTGAGTTTATTCATTTGTAGTAAATAAAAATTCTAAAAACAAACCAGAGACAAAATCCCCTGAGGTTTCACTAGGGAATTAAGCAAAAGCATCAATTAGGTGCTCGTACATCATTATAAAATTTTTTATGAAATATAATTGTACGAAAAACACAGAATAATCCATAAATAAATATTGTTTTCTGCAGTAGAGTAACAGACTCGGAATTTGAACCTAAATTATATTATATTTTATTTCTATGAATTCCTTCGTTTGTAGTAAATACTTCTCGGTTGTAGCAAACTAATATTCATTAATAATTAGAAAGTAGGAGGGATTCCTCCTCGCTCTTAAGACTAAGAAGCCACGTCAAGTAATAGCTACATTTTCCTGCAGCAAATCGAACCATTAAGATTTTCTAATGAACGAAATTACTTTTGCCGGCTTGATATTACCATCCACTGTAAGTTATTCATGCTTGAAGCAATTTTCCAGGTATTTAATTCTTTGTTACTGACGGAATGGACAGTGACAAATCAGGTGTTCCAACATTTCTGCCTATACTTCATAATCTATACAATATGGAACAATGAATGTAACGATATTTAAATTACAATTAAATTGTGAATTCGTATTTAATTTTGTGACAACTGTTATTGTAAGAAATAAGAAATGTATTTTCTTTGCCCCAACAAATTGTTTGTCCTGAATATAATGCAATAATTATTTCTAGTGAGTTGTGGTTACTTATAATTCAGACATTAATATAATTATATAAAATTTTTTTAACTTTATAAACTCACCATAATTACACCACATAAATATCAATAATAATTGACCAGCTAAATATGATATCCATTGCATTTTTTTCTACTTCTCAATTTGGATTATCAAAATAAATACTGAAAATAATTTAAATTTCTTTCATAAATATTTTTTTTTATTACTAAACACTTACACAAATTCACAATTATGTTTTCAACATTTGATATAAAACAAGAAACATAATTAAAATTATAAATTAAATACTAAAATTATATTTTAGTCCTTTTTGTTATAAATACACCACTACAAAAATCAGAAATTTTTAATTAAATTTTCTATAATTCTTTTAAACACAAATTGTTTTATCCTTTAGCTAATTTTAGTTAAACTTTTGGGACATTAAATAATATTCACAATAAACAAATTAAAAACAATTATTTTTATGATGACAAAATATTATTGTCCTTAGGGAACAAAAAATTTAAATTAGATTTAGAAAAATGTGTCAAGACAAATAAAGGATTATTTTTTTTCGATTATATTTTAATTTTTTTTTAACTTTGTTGATCGTTTTCTATATAAGAACCAAAAATTTTGTGGTAAATATTTTATGTTCTGGGCAAAAAGAAAATTATGTAAAACTAATGTTTCATAAAATATTTTAAATTATTATTTCAATTTTTTTTTCGAAATTTACTTAAGAATGACTAATAAAAGAAAACCGAATCCTTCTGATTTCTAAGACTTTCAAATCACAACTAACTGTTATGAAATGTAAATTTCAATTATTTTTATTAAAAAATTTCTCTTCGTTAAGTTTCTGTAGTACGTACTCAAGATTTTCCAGTTTTCCATATAATCTCAATTTTCCTTTGAAAGGATATTATTCAAATACGCATGTCTGCTGTTATCACGTTTCTTATATTCAATGTTTATATTTGTTGTTTAAAAAAAAGGATGAAAATGGTCATTATTATTGGCTAAGGTTGATGGATCCTTTTTTTTCAAGTAGTTTATTTTTTTTTTAAAATAAGAAATTCAATTACTTCTATAGCGTTTATTTGTTGATAACCATCACATGAACTTTTGTTTGGAGAAATTAGTTTTTGGTTATATTGTGTGAAAATCAATAAAAGATTTAAAGGAGTTTTTAGGATTTTAAAGTATTTTACTTGAAAAATTAGTTTATACAAATCTTTATTTATTTATAAAATATTTTATTTGTACAAATTCTGACTAAAAACAATATTCTCAAATATTAAAATATAACGATAAAAATATTATTTTTTATTAAAAATATAAATTTTTTTTTTTATTTTTAACGATTATTGTTTTATTGTAAAGAGGATTGCATTAAATTATAATTTTATGTAATTCTATAAAAAAATAAGAATTCAATTTTATATTAATAATCAGAGGAATTGTTAAAACTTGAATTCTTTTAAATTCATCATTTTCGATTGGTAACGTTACGTTACGGTAATGATAATGTTGATTACTTAATATTAAAATTCAAAATATTATAACTAATGTTGGTATAGTAGTTTTTATTCGAGGTAATTTATATGACACCTAAAATATTGAATCGATTATACATTTAAGATCACGAAACCTTTCAATCTTTCAATGAAAACAGCACATTTCCTTGTGTGCATTTCTGTAAGTAGTAACATTCAAACATCACACAATTTATCATAATAATTACAGTGCAATATTGTGTATGTGCTGGAATCAATTAATTTTTAAACACCCAAGAAGTACAAGAAATAACGACAGAACTAAAGCTTTCTATTTTGTAGTTGATATAACGAATTGCGTATCCTGTTCAGCTTATTTTACTTGGAACAGACAAACGTCCATCCAGACAACCGGCACAAAACAACTAGTAAAGCGCAAATATATAGTTAGCAGAATTGGTGCGTTTAAAACAAAAAATTGTGGTAAATATTGTTTAACAACGTCTGACGACTTTCATATATAATTATTAAACATATCTAATTTTTCATACGATAAAGCCACATTTCTCACAGAATTCCATGAATTTTCTATATTTACTATTCGTTTCACTAAAATCCAATATTTTTAATAATATAATATTCCGCAATATCAGAAATAAACTACAGAAAAAAACTTTTTATAACATTAAATATTCAATAATAAATTAATTTAATTAAAAATATATTACATGGGATAATATTTCATATATAAATTGTTATTAAAGTGGTTTTCAAAACTTATTCAATTCATTTAAAACACTCAAAAATAACATTATGAAAAAACCACCGATGCTTTGAACTCGAAACGTTATCGGAATTATTAATTTTATATCAATAAATGAGTTCTATATATAAAATCCCAAACAATATTGTACTAACTACCCAAAAAAATACAAAAAAAAAAACTTTGTCTTTCAATAAAAAAAAATATTTTGTTCCTTTTTTTATATATGTATATAACCAAAAAGATCATTAAGGCAACCCTTAAGTCTCAAGTTCTCCTTCATTCATTTCATCTACAATACCCAAATAAAAAAGAAAACTTAACAAGAAGAAATTTTTATACACGAAATAACTGGCAATTTTACTTGTGAATCGTCTTTACGCCCATTTTCTGTTAACCCCCATAAACTTTAATTAACCCAAAGTCTGATATACTCTCTCTCATATTTTTGAACTACATTTTGTTGTTGTTGTATATTGATACGGTCGTCGTCTACAACATTGGCTGAGGTAATATTTTCATTTTTTTTTCTTTTTGACTTTTAATAAACTTCATTATCAAAGTATACCACCAGAAATTGAACAGTATTAAATCAAGCACGTACTATCAGTTTAATAGAATTATGAGTTTATGATACACAGTACGAGTATATATACCGAAAAAAAATAAACTTTTCAGTAATTTATTTAATTGAAGTTTATATCATTTTATCAAAATGAGAAATAAAATAAAATAAAAATTATTGGTCACTTAGTTGTGGTTTATGGGTCAGGTAGACCAGAGGGTGTTAAGAAGGATAAATAAGTTTTCAACTCACGATTATAAAAAAATATTGATTTAATTTTCTGTTTTTAATATTGCAAATAAATAATTTTTGAATTGTTTATGTATTGACTATTACTCAGCCTGGAGCATAGATCCTTGAAAAATCATTTACATTTTGTTCGTACCTTCTTACCAGCTTGATGAGATTTATTTATTTACGGTTATCTTCAAAGTATTTGAATGAACGAACAATCCTTGGGAATTTGATTTTAACGTACGAGTAAGAATGATTTCGATTCCGTTAAGAAGGCAGGTTCGTATGGATTCAATCCGAACGAAAATCTAGTCGCAATGTTTTCGACTGTTCCGTCATTTGAACACTGATTTGACAATTCCGCATAATATACAATGAAAATAATGGAAATGTTGGAATTATTCGAAATGTTAAAAAACATAGAGTTGGATCCAGAAACATGTTTTGAAGCCACCTGAATGTTTCTAGGCCTGTTTACGAATAACTGTGCACGATGATTCGATTAGAACATAAGAATTTTTTCCATTCTTAAGATTATGACAGAAATTTTAATCGACATTGAATTTTTTACATTGTTTTCGAAAGAATTCGTTTCGACACGATCACTGTGACTTTTAATCCGGCATGCTATATAAAATTGTATAGGGGTGTCAAAAATTCAAATTTTCAATTCGAACTTGCCGTAACGGATCAAATCATTGTGATTCCCACTTCAAGCTAGCGTACGTACTTCGTCAGGGACATTTGTAAATATGCAAGATTTAATCAATTTTTTAACTCAGTTGTTGTTAATTTCTGCATGAAATTCTACGTTTTTATTGTATTTGGCCATCATACTCTAAAGAATCGGACGTAGGCATCGGTTGACCTAGCTTTAAATCTTATTAATTAATGATTCTGTGTATTACCATATTTCGCAACCGATTTAATGTTTTCTAATTAAAATTTATAAATATGTAAATTAAATTACAATGATTTAATTATTGAATTTGATAATCCAAAAATAAGAAATTCCGTAAGTATAAATATTACAAAAACCAAAAGTTTGTTATCCTTAAATTAAATCAAATAAAAAATATTAACATAAAATTGTCCTTCGTAAATATTCAAAAAAAGATAAAAATCAATTCAATTAAAATGAAATAAATTTTTTATAGTCAATTAGTCTAATACTTCGAGAGTTTTTTTTATGGAATTGAGGAAATAACCTTAATTAGTACTAACCGTACCGGATAACTAAGTTATTCAAAAACCGGAAACCTTCTATCAAAAAAAAAAAAAAAAGTATTGAGGAGGAAATGAAAGTTAATAAAATAAAATTTCATTTGGGTTACTAACAAGTTAAAATTTTGTATAACAAAATTCATAAAATTTATTCGTTTAGGTCAATGATAAAAGACGGGGTGTTTGGGTTCCATAAAATTTGCAAATTGCTATAATTGATTAAATATTTTGTATTAGCAATAATTTTTTTTTTAATTTGATTGTATCCTTTATTTGCATTTTATGTTATTTGTATATATTTCATTAACACTTTGGCCACCATGTCAGTCAAAAATAATTAACACGTAATGACAAACAATTTAGTATGTTCATGAGCAACGTACTACATTTAAGTTTTCTTCATAAATTCGTTGTTGTAGAACGTATTGGAAATATAATCAGTTAATTGTAAAATATTATATTAAAGTTCTCTTGAAAAATTAATGTTCTTATCAAAATTATTTTAATAGTTCAATTATATTTTAAAGTTTAAAGATTATTTTTCATTGGAAATATAGTTTAGTGACCTAATTTTGAATAATTTATTTAGCATAGAAAATCTATCTTAAAATCACAATAGAAAATTATGTAAATTAACATTAAAAGTTTTTTTTTTTTTGCTCGTTAATTTGTGATATTATCTTGCCCTCTTATGTAATGTTGTGAAGATTTAAATTATGTTGTCGTGAGTCGTGAATCAATGACAATATAAAGATTTTAAAAATATGTATTAAAAAGTTAATGACTTGTAAATTATGTGTTTTTTTTTTGTTTATGTAATATGACACATTTTATCAAGATCATTAAACATTTTGATAAGTACTACATAAAATAAACATAAACAAAAACGATAATATAATAAAGAATAATAAATTAATTTATTATCCGACGGTACGAAAAAATAGCTTATATTTTTAGAATTCTTTCTTACCTAATAAATTCTGGGTACTATATACGTCAATAGATGGTGAACGATGGTATTTTCTTTCTACCCAATAGAATTCTCAATCTAAAAGATAATTCAAAAATTGATTATCGACTAGTCTATTTCTGACAAATATTTTTAGGTACTCAATTGTTAAGCTAAATTCACTAACAATTAATCAATTTTTATATATTTTTATGATTTTAGTGTTTAAGAATGAATTTGAAAGTGTCAGAGTTTAAGATTTTTTGAAATATTTAAAAACAAATTATAACTTATGAACGAATCTATAGAAGTATAGTATGGTAACATACAAAAAATTAATCAGACAATGTTTTTTTGATCCAAATTATTAACATATAGACTTACAGATTTACAGTGATTGATAATCTAATCTAATTGTTATTTTTGTACTTTTGTGGATAGGATGGAAATTTAAGAAATAGCAGTTTAAATAGCGATTCGTAATCACTAAGAGTTCCATAATAATTAATTAATAATAAGGCAAAATTACCAGCAACTAATTATATACGATTTAAATAAATGTTTTATTATCTGTGAATAATTGACCATTTTGAATATTATTATTTTCTTAGGCTTTTTGGATCCATTTAGACATTTACTTCAAAAATTTATTGAATATTGCTGGATAAATTTCATATTTGTATTTATTCGTCAGTTAATTTACCAAGTTGATACCAAATTTAGCTCATTCGGAAAAAAATTATACTCTTCTCTTAACATTTTAGAACTTCTTCACTTTTCTCATGTCCTATTTTGATTAAATTAAAATAGTTTTACAAGATTTCGATACCTTCAATAATTTATTGTTTAATTTTAAAACTATACTGAAAAACCATTTTAATATAATAATTACATAGTTAGTTAATGACTTAAGGACACCGCGTACCGTATCCACTTGGGTAACGTTACAGAAAAGGTTTAATTATAACTGTGGTATAAGTTCATATAACAAGGGTCGAACGTGTTGTTAACATTCATTTCGTGTGCATAATTTTTTTGAATATTTCTCAGACTACACTTTATAAAACAGTCGCACAGAAGATGCTCCAAAGATTCATCTTCTTCTTCGAAGCTCCTACAGATGGATAATTATTGTGTTATGTGGCCACTTGTTTCATAAGAAAACATGAAATGTTATTTTTGCAATTCCAACAAATTATTATTACTAATATAAAATTCTAACTTTCTAATTTTATTTAACAATTATTTTTACATATTTCAATCTAAATTCTGTTACACGTCTTGTCTCAATAAAAATAATGTTATTAAATTTTCCGACATTTAATAAAAATTTGATATTTCATTATTTAATTTCGATGAAATAAAAAAAAATCTGTTTAACTTAATCAATCAAAATTCACTTCATTCTAATCATCAATCATGAATGTTAAAATATATGAAAAATTTAACAAAAAAAAAAAATCCCCAAATAAAATAATCTTTTGCATCAAATCATTTCCATTTCCATCATTAGAAAAGGATGTTTTCAAATATTTCTTAAATATTATTCTAGAATTTCATCCTTCTTTTCCATATTTCTATATATATATATATATATATATTTTTTAACACTAACAGTATAGAAAATGAACTGGCGTTGTGGTTTTAATATTTATTTTATAATGGTTTTTCCATATGCTTTTTAAAAGCACTCATCTTTGTCACTTTTTATGACTGTCATAATAATGTACTCTTTCAAAATCATGTCAAACCCAGCCGTCATGTTTTACAACCCCAAAAACACACAAAAGTTATATTAAGGATGTTTTTTTGTTGTTGCTGCTGTGGAATGTATGTCGTAAGGATATTTTTGAAGTAAGTTAATTTAATGTGTTCTGTTAAAATATTTTTATATTTAGTTGTTGTTTTTATATATAATACTTTTTAAGTTAAAAAAAAAAAAAAATCTAATGTCATTTATAGTAAAAATGATTATGTCTTGTTTTCAAAAGTGATTTGTTATTTAATTTCAAAAATTTATTTGCCTTAATGGATTTTAAAAATTTGTTATTGAGTATTTTTCTAGAAAAAACTATATGATTTTGTTGATTGGTTCTAAAAGAGTGGGAATTACAAGAATCTTACGTACATAGGCCACAGAATAGCGAGCCCGTTGCACCCTCCAGTCAAACGTTGGATTATTGTTACAGTTTGTCAACCAACCCAACTTGGACAGTTTGTCAACCAATCATATCATCTTGGACGGCGTCAGTTTACTTCCGTAAGATTTTCTAGAAATAAATTACAAAATATTCTAAATCTTGTATGTTGTATCGAGGAGGCGCAATGACAACAAATGTTCCATAGTCTCCTCCTCCTTCATGCATCCACAATATGTGGTGGATGTAGTAAGGCCTGATGGTATTCTTTCTAAGAACCGTATGTTCCTTTGCATTTGCCTTATATAATCTGGCTGTTGTCTTGTTCATTTTAAAAATTATTTTGGTCTCCTCGTGATATTACTAAACTAATCACGTACAACCGTTCAGCTCATACTATTTTGAAGTGCTAAATCTTATGGCCCAATTACTTATTGACCTTTTAATCATTATCGGAAGATAACATATTTTATAAATCTCTAAAGAAACATCAATAAATAACACATTTCCGTGCTAGTTTATCTGCTTTTTCACTTCCTTCAAAATTCAAATAGAATGGCTTGGTGACCATAGAACTTTTATATAAATTTTATCATTATGTTTTTCAGCATATTTTGTAAAATAATTCACAATAGAATTTTTATTTTTATACAAAATTTTACCTCCAACAACATTTTTTAAACTTAAGAATGCCACAGAAAAATAAAATAGTTTATTAAAATTCTAATTGAAAAAATACCTTATATAAATTTTTTAAATATTATTAATTCGTGATAATTCGAAAATGTTTAAAACGTGTCCAAATTCAAGAGGTCAACAAATATAAATTATATTTTCTAATAAACAGAGTTTTATTTTAGGAGACATTCTTGTCTAAAAATATCTCATAACAATATTTGCTAGTTTATTGAAAAAATTGGCATTTATATTATGAAAATAGTGAATAACACCACCACAATAAATAGGGTAACATAACCAAACTACATTACAATAGTTTCATTCGGTATGAGCTTTTATTTGGTGTCGGAATTTCGATGATTATATCATACTATATACGATTTTATATATAATCAACTTGAAATATTTCAAAAATATGCTTGAATTAATATTGAATCATGTTTTTTAACCTGTAGCGCCATCTAACACAAAAAAACATAATTTTTTGTTGAGACCATTTACTGTGTTAAATTATTCATTAAAGTTTCATATGAATCTTTTACGAATCAGCGCCTCAACTGGCAGAAATTTGAATTAGATAATTTTATTCAGAAAATTGAATAAAATTATGTTAAGTTGGAACTATTTGTTAGAGAAAAGTTCGGATAGAGCACACGAATACCTTCGCCCAGCGTACGATTTTTAAATACGAAAAAATTCGAAACTATTCACTCACTCCTGAGTCCTGACAATATAAAATACTGATAGTTTCTTCCTAGAAAATCGTAAAGACGGGGGTAAACTGATGCCGGTGATTACATTAATTAATTAAGTGAAGTGAGTCGTCATGCTGTTAAAATGATGTAACGTTTTCACTAATATGTGGTTTCACTATTATGTGCGTGGAAGTCCCACTTAAAACCAACCAAATTTAAAATTTAGATGCCATAATATTATTTAGAAAATTTACAATTCTGATGAACAGACAGAAAAATGTATATTAATATAATGAAATATCCTTGAAAATATCCTTCACAGTAAAGCTATTTGGTCAGTACATCAATTTTACTATCGTATATAAAGGATATATAACTAAATATATACATGAAAAGTTTGTATATTTGTATCGTGTCCAAATAAAAACATCATAAAAGATCCTATTTAATGTGCATTCCTTCACACAATATCAAAACATTCGTATTTTATTGGGTTTATAAAAGATTCAATATTATATTATAGTTTGACTTCTTGTTTGCTGTCCATCGTATATAAATAGTTCAAGAGAGACCAACAGGCAAAAGGAAAATCCCCTTTTTTTTATTTTGTAAATCCAGTAGTGATCCTTTATAAAAATTCTTTAGTATATATTTCACGTACATTAAATGATTCAATAGAGGACGACAAACACTCTTTATATAAAAATTAGAGCAAATAAAGAAAGAAATTCTATCACTGATTTTATTATTGGATGATACAACACCAAAAACTACATAAAATTTAATATGGTGTTACTCTCTATATAATAAGTCCTTGCAATACGATATTGTCACATATTATTGTGAATGACTTAATAAAAATGGTAAACTATGTAATGATATTTAGGTAAAGGAATATAGGAAACATACTAATATAAATTTAATAATAAAAATGTTATGTAATAAAATATCCTTTGTATATTTGGATTGATTTCAAAAGGGTATAGAATATTATTATTTGTATTTTATTTATCCAATAGGAGAAGTGTTTATTAATAAAAAAAATTGGTGAAATCAATTAATGCTTTGACCTTGTGTATTTTCTTGTTAAGAATAGATCTGCAACTGTTATTATCCTGGACCATTCAGAAAATTGAAGGGAAGGTCAACAAACCTATATTTTGATTAGGTTTTAGTTAAAGCTCTTTCCATAGCATTGGAAGTTTGTATTCATTGATTTTAAGTAATTTGTAAATATAAATATATTTTGGTTTTGGTCAGAAATATATTGGAGTAATACTTGTGAAACTAGAAAATATTGTCGAAAATTGTTTGTTATTTGATATTAAATGTCTAAAATTTAAAGAATTATGACTTTTTTCCTAGGCCTCATTTAGCTGAAACAAGTGCAGAGGCGTGCCTTACATAAGTGCAATGGTACATAGACCGCGAAAGAAGATATAAAATTAGTAAAATCTTAGTTTTTATCATATATACTCATCATTTTAGTAAATATAATACGTTCGGCACGTCACACATTTATATAATCTATCAATACCTACTCATTCGTACTTTTACAAACCAAATGATTTAAATATAGAAAAAAATGTCAACCAAAAAATGGTAAATATGGAGGCAAATAATTAAGGAGGCCAAAGCTTTCCCAAATCTGTAAAGCCACAATAAAAAGAGGAACATTTTTGATATATGAAACTTTTTGTTATTACCTGAAAAACTAATAATCGTAACTATCAAAACATGTAAAAACAAATTTTTCGTTTTATAATTTCATTTCATAAAATACATAATTTCCTCATAACATTTTTCTGTTAAATAAAAATATCCTTTTTCATGTTCTTATACATTTTTTACATATATTTTTTTTATTTAATCAAAAATCTTTAATATTCCCATTACATGGTTAACTAATTAACACGGATCGTTACCAACAACAATAACACTAAATAACAAAAAAAAATCACTGCAAAATTATAAATTTTTTTTTTTTGGTTGGCTGTTAATCAACTTAATTAAAATGAGCTAGTCATTTTTTTACCATAAATCTTTAGACACAAAAACTAAATGTTGTTTTCTTTACGTTTTATATACCGTAAAATGATTATCTCTTCACCGGATTAACTATGGATATTTAACACGCACAAAATTCAACCCACCACCAACAACAACAAAAACATTGTATCGCACATAAAAATGATAAAGGATTGTCTGACGGAAAGAAGGTACTTCAACAATTTATGTATTTAATGATATGTTCAAACCGTGCCTAAGTCAATTAACCATTTTGACATTAAAAACGTAGGCCATTTTTTTTTTGTGTTTTCGTTAGCTATTTTAGCTATATGGAAAAAAACATATATAGAAAGTTTTACCTTTTAACTACATCATTTTTGTATTATGAAATTATTTCCTATTTTTTTTTATTTTTATGATTATTAAAATCATAAGGAAATTTTTTGATGGAATTTCAAATATGATCGTATTATATTTTATGTATGAAAATGGTGAAAAATTAGTTTTATGATTTCATTTTGTAAATAAATTTTATTTTTAGATGTTAATTTTTGTATTTGGGATAGATGGAAAACGTATTAAAAGAAAATTGACAGGTTTAACTATTCGACAGGGCTAAATTTTGATGATATGAGTGTTTTTTTGTTTGATGGTTCTTTTTAGATGTCACAAAATTAAAAGACCTTCGCGTGTTCTTTTACTATTAAATTAAATGGATATAATATACCGGAAAAATAAAATTATATAAATAATATTTAAATGTGATTTTTTTTTTGTTTTTTTGGTTTTTCTTAAAGAAAATAATATTTTGATTGCGGATTTCAAGGAAAATTATAAAAATATGAAATTGTATATTGTCAAGGTTAACGAATAGGAAAATATAAACTAAAAAGTTTTTCAATATTTAAAAGTTGCCACTGGTAATTATGAAAATTATAGATATTTTTAAAAAATATTTTTAAAATTTTCATATTACAAAAAATAGCATTTTTAGCTAGCATCGTAAATTTCCGGAGCCAAAATTATAAAAATATAATGCCAATTGAAATAACTTTAAATTATTTCCTAGGATTTGTAACAATTTTCATTAAGTTTTTATGTAATTTGTCATTGTTTTTATATATAAATAGATCTTGCGATATAAATCGATTTGGTGTATAATGTATATAAATCGATCTGCTATACGTATAAATAAATCGATTTGATGAATTTCTAGTGGTTTTTACACTGTGGTATGCCAAAGGTTATATTATTTAAATCCATTAACTTCGACTAAATATTTAATCGTAGCATGTGCACTAACTTTAAATGCATTTAATTTTAACTTCAGATTGCAAGGTTTTTGTTTAAGTAAAAGATTAAAATTAATTTCATATTTAATTTAAAATGTAAAAAAATGTTTACTCTTATATTTGTTGTTTCGTCAAGCTGGACAAAAATATTATATAAATTTTTAATTTCATTTTAGATATAAAGTTTAGAAACATGATTCTGCTGAATGAACCAACTTTTATATCGGGATAGTCATTGGTCATATTCTAACCAGGAAGCAAACAAGGAGTTAGGAGACTAGGTTTAGCAGAAACCTCAATATGTAGAAAATATGCGCAGAGGTGGCCATGTCTATCATAAAATGCATTTATGATAGAGGTGTAAAGTGTTCTTGGAATGATTTATACAATGGACCCTCGAGGTCTAGGTATGTGGAAGGTTTTTTCTCCTCCATCCCATTAAACAAACCATCCATTAATGGCTTCATGAAAGAGTTAGGATGGGACATTTTTTGAACAAGAAGGCAAACATCGGCGGGAGTGTAAATGGGTTTTTGTTGCCTAGATACGTGAAGGTCTTTGTGGTCTCCCTCCATTCAAACTCTATTGAAACCAATCAAGCAATCAACCAACAAATGTTCTTATTCTATTCTAAAATTACAAAAGTAGTTAATAATTTCGACCATTAAAACTATGAAATTCCTTAAATTTTATAATTATTGGCCTCGTATAATTTTTCAACATATGCTAACAAAAATATTTTTATCTCTTTCAATTTATTTAAATTGATCTAATTATTCAATGAAACCGTAATTAAAAGCATTATTTATTAAAAATACATTATACATAATTTTTTTTTTAAGAATTATGAAAATATTATAAAAATTATATTGAAAATCATTGAATTAATTTTGTTTAAAAGACTTTAAAAATATTAGTTATCATGTTTGGTACCATAAGGGGTTCTTCATATTAAAAATGATTTAATATGAATTTAAATAATACATTTTTAGGATATAATAACTATAAAAATTCAATGACTTGTTATAATTTAATATATTAAATTAAAAAGTTTTATAAATACATTTTTTATGAGTTGATTTAATAAAAACTATAATTTTATATTTCTGAATTCAAACGTTATTTACATAAGATCCAACTATAATTTTATATTTTCTAATGTATTTCGATTATAATTTAATGAAAAAATATGTAAAAAGAAGCATATAGCCAGAGAGCTATAGCAAAGGATTTACTTTGGTTATTTTAGTAATCATGATAATGAATATTCACTTTTATTAAATAAGTGTATGGATTAAATAAGTCACTTATTTTTTATTAAATAAGTCACTCGTTGCATTTTCAAACCCATGAATTTAAAAGGTATGTAATCATTAGTAAAATAATTAATCACCAGATACAGTCCATATATGCTCTCACTTGTTCGAAATCTTATTTGCAATTTTTCAGGATTTTAGTTCAGTTATTTTGAGCTGATTTTTTAATGCTTCGTTTACATTTATTTAATATCTTACTTAAATACCTTAAAGAATCTTTCAACGATTTTTAAAAGGTATTATGAACTCACTAAACATGAAAGCAGGGTTTTCATGTTTAGTGAGTTCATAATAGTAGGTCGACGCATTTTCATAGTGACTGCTAACCAAACTCTAAATATATTTAGAGCTTCTATGAAATTCTCTTTATTTACTTATTTTTTATCTGTTTTTCTGTCAGTAAATATCGACCTACATTATTGGTAAACTTCTTGGTAGGCATAGAGAATGTTTAAGATATTAGCTCTAGAATATTTGTTAAATATATTCTCTAACTTAGTAAATTCAATAGAATTAGACTTATAGTTTTAATTCGTTATGATAATATTTACCAAGGTTCATATATACAAAACCCACTCTGGCAATACTAAAAGCAATTAAACTATTCAACAGTAGTTTAATTGTGCAGTTCTGTTGCTAATAAATAATACTAATTGATTTACCATATTACTTTGAAGACAAAATTATGATTTGCAGACAGCAAATAAAATGTAATTATTCAATAATTCTTTTAATTTTCTATTCAAAAAAGCAATTAGTTCAATATTTTATAATTCAATTAGTTTAATAAAAAAAAAAACCAATTAAAATCAATTTAAATTTCAATAAAATTTCATAATTTTTATTAGTAATCGCATAATGGCTTTACACAAATCAACACATTTTATAATTTTGCTAGTAATTTTTTGTAATTATTTAAATATTGCCAGTGGTAATAGTTATCCTAATTTAGAATATAAACCATCACAATTAACAACGGAAAATGCTAAAGCAATTTACTTTATTATACAAAATACATATCAAAAATGGTCTATAGTTTCTACTGTTCGAATTTATTATCATAATCAAGATAAATGTCATTATCAATCGGATATTATTACATATTTATTAAAAGAATTGTCACCATATAAAATTGCATTAGAATTAAATTTTTCACAAAAATCATATAAATTTATATCGGAAAGTCATCACGTTTTTATAATTGATTCATTTGAGATATTTTTGTAAGTATATTATATTTTAAAAATATAAAAAAATTATTAAAATCAATATTAAAATAAAAATTATAGAGGAATCCATCAGAATATAACAAAACGAAATTCTAATGAACATAAATTTTATATAATTCATTTATTATTGCGCCAGGAAGAAAATTATATGAAAATTATGCAAAAGATATTTGAAATATGTTCTTTTTCACGTCTTTATGATGTTAATATAATAATACAAAAAGATGAATTTATAGAAATGTATACGTATTATCCGTTTAGAGAATCAAAATGTCGAATTGTAGAACCAATATTACTTAAAAGATTTTTTAATAATATAACAATATCAATTGGCAATAATAAGAAAGGAAATTCTATATTTCCATTTAAAACTAAAAATTTAATGGGTTGTCCAATCAAATTTGGTTTAATAAATAATCCTCCTTATATTATAATGAACGAAACTAGTAAAACATTACTACAAAATTCAGGAATTGAAGGTGAATTGTTAAAAATATTATCGGAATATTATAATTATACAATTGAAATAATTGTACCAAATATTAACGAATATTCAGTGAATAATTTAACTAAATGGAATATATTTGGACCTTGGAAATTAGTGAGTATTAGAATTTTAGTTGTACTATAATAATTAAAGATTGAATTTAATTGATATTAAAGAAATTTTGAAGGAATGATTTGGTAACTTTAATTTTATTAAAGTTAACACTTTTTAATGGAAAACAAATTTTTTGATTGTAATATAAATTATATCTAAATGTAACTTTCTTAACTTATGACTTAAATTACCAAGTGACATTACAGGGAAGTAATAACACTCTTTTCAGTACTGCGAAGCGTAAAACTACGTGTGACCTGGTCACTACGATGACCTATTACTTTAGTTGTATTTACTCTTGATCTAAAAATTATATATTTTAATGATTTGAATTACCAGGTTACACAGGACGAAAGTTGTAGCATTTTTTTCAGAATTGCGAACCTCTAACTTTCCCATATGTGCCCATTTTCATCGTAATATTAAGAAGGAGCTTAATCCAGAGCTAGTAGAAGATTATATACTCGATTACTTATTAAATAATTAGAATATTACTTTGTTTTACTTCTTTCTCATTTATCCGAAGGGCTAATGTTAACTTGAAAAGCTTAAAATTGTGTAAAATAGTGAAATTAGTTCATTTTTTATAGTACCAATCGGAAGACTTTGATAAACTTTATCAGATTTTCTTTAAATTTTAGATTTTCTAGATTTTTCAAAAATTTGTAGACTTGTATCAATTTTTGTAGATTCTTTAAAATTATTATAATATACTAAACTAAACTTGTTAATTATCCATAACATTGAGGTTAAAAGTAATAATGGACAGAAAGATAACGAAAGTTAAGGAAACATAACAAAAGTTTGAGCTATTTTAAGAAAATAACTAAAATTATTTACTTACAAATTTGAATCTCTATATAAATACTTTAATGCTTTTATACTGATAAATATTTTTATTGTATATTATTTTAGCTTAAATCTGGAGCAATTGATGCTGTATTTGGTGGCTATCGTTATACACATTACAAACGTGTAAATTTCCCATCTACAGATCCGTATTATCAAACCCCAATTGTTTTTGTTATAAGTAATAAAATTAATGATTTCGGCACAATGTATCGTTTACTAGTTCCATTTAATAACACACTTTGGATTTACATTATAATCGTTTATCTAATTACATATATAATAATAAAATTTTATCAAAGAATTTCATTTCGTAATTTAATTTTACGAAAAACTTATCATAATTCAACAATATTTTTAAATATGTTGGAAATTTTATTTGGTAATTCAATTATTCGTATTCCGATTTATAATTTTCAACGTTTTTTATTAATGGTTTGGATTTTAATGGCATTAGTACTTCGTACTTTATATCAAGGATCACTTTATGACAATATTCGTGTACGTAATAGAAATATATTACCGAAAACTTTACAACAATTATTAATTGCAAATTATTCATTTATTGTAACAAGTGACACCCAAGATATAATATCAGAATTTCCAGAATTAATGGACTAATCAACAGTTGAAGATTTTGATAAAATTGTTAATATGTTACAAAATAATGATATAAAAAGGAATATTGCAATATTAGATCGATTGGATCGTATTATTTATTCAATTGAAAATAATTATAATCGTGATTTATATATTTTACATAAACCATTAATAACTTTTCAAATTGCATTTTATGTTATAAAATATTCAGCATTTGTTGATGAATTCAATTACCTTTTAATGAAATTAAAAAGTAATGGTTTTTTTAATAGATTTGATGATACTAGGAAATTTAGAAGAAATATTAATAAACAGAAAATACCAAAACCATTAAAGAATTTTATATTATTACCAATTTATAAAATTTATTTTGGTTTTCTTGTAATTGCAATAATTATTTTTATATTTGAAATAATCTCAATAAGAATTTTGATAATACGGCAAATAATTTCAATAATTGATTATTAATCTTTTATAGGAACTTTTAAAGATTTAATTGCAACTTCACATTGACTACAAATACCAATTTTAATAATAATATAGTATTTTAAAAAAATTCTAAAAAAATTGCATTAAAACATTTATTACCATTTTATTCTGAAGAAATTTTTCTATGAAATTAATTCAAACTTTCCATCAGAACTTAATTAAAAAGTAAACGAGTGAATCAACTCAGAAATTAAAATAATTGAGTTATGACCAAAGTTTAAAGTTTATGTCTTTATGTAAAAGTTTTTTAATTTCTTTTTTTATTAATATTTTGTTTTTGCACAACGTCCTTTGCGGCAATTTTGTAAATTACATTAAATAAATTAATTTTTGTTTATATTTAATTAATAAATGTTAAAATTGTATTTGAAAGAAATATAATTAAATAAATGCAAACTTAAATAAAATTATGGAAAATTGTTTTAAATTAATTTTTAATTAATTTTCATTTATTTGAATATTTTTTATAGGAATTTAATGAATTATTTTGTATAATCTTTAATATTTATATAATTAACAAATGGGCAGTAAGTTTACCCTGGGTCTAATATACATTTTGGGTAATTGACATTGGGTATATTAACTATTAGTTAATTTTACAGTATATTAGGATTTCAACCAAAGCATTGCAAATAGAAAATAAAATGTTAGCACTGTATAAAATGAAACATGCAATCCTTAAAAAGCATGCGGCGAAGTTTAAATTGGCCACTATGTCAACATACACAGGATGTGAGAAGGAGGGGAAATTAGTGGATCATCTACTATGTCATTGTCCTTTGACGCAATAAAGAAGGTTAAGGGGTTTAGAAAAATTTCTTCTTGGATAACTTAGGATAAGTTAAAATGATTAAGTTCATTAGAGAAGTTTCGACACGCTACAATACAGAAAAGTGATAAACTGGGTACTACAGTGGGTCATTTAATAAGATTTCAGTGTGGGGGGGGACAATTTATTTCACAAAACAAACCTTTTAAAAGTAAGCTCTAAAAATAGAAAATAACTTAAATTTATCACTGAAGGACTCGTTTAAATTGACGAATTAAGATTCCTAGTAGAAATTCCAATTATTACCTAAGTGTTATTTAAATGTGTAGACTATTTGGAAATACCTAGGAGTATAGTTTGTAAGAAAATAATATTTTTGTTATGTGAGCAATGCAAATTTGTAGGATTCGAAAATTATTTTTGACAACAAACATTTTGTGTAATTTTAATTTTATCTATAGTATTTGAACTCTAATCTAATGAAAACCCTTAACCTGTTAAATCTTTGCATATGAACTGATTGTGATCATTCAATAGAGAAAAACTGCTGCACTAAACGAAAATGTTAAAGTACTAAAGGTTTTGTTGAATGTAGGAATTTTCACTATGAAAACTTATCTCCGAAGCACAAATTAGCGAAAATGTGACATAGAACTAGTTTAGATGTAATGGTTTATGGTATAATGAAATATTATTCAGGGAATGAATTTTATAATAATTTGAATAGTAACTTGTTGTACTACTGTAGGACTTAAATTTTCAAACTAATTACTTAAAATGTTAATGGTTAGAATGAGTTCTGTAATTAAGTAAATTTTCAGCAGTAAATTTTATATTTATCATCAATTGGAAATATTTCAGAACTCTCTAAACTCTAAGCTGTAAATAAGGTAAAGATTTTCAAATTTCTAAAAAAAAACTTTAATAAATTAAAAAAATATAATCTTTAAAATTTTCTATATATATTTACACAAAATTTTCTATTACATACATAAAGTATAAAATAATATTGCCAAATGAACCTGAAAATTTCATACTTTATTTTCACACTTTTGCTTTCTTTTACAATTTTTCCTAAAGCAATTTTATTTTTCCTTTCTCAAGTTTTGTACAAAATTTAGTTCCAATATAAATTTTAAGATTTTTTTTATTTTTTATTTTGACATCCACCATTGAAGGAAGTCGGAAGTAACATTTTTTATTATATAGAACCATAAATTTTATTCCAATTTTCCGGTTACAGTTTCTTCCGGTTCAAGAAAAACTTGTTTTTTTTTTCATATAGATTATTATTATTAGAGAGTGGAATTAGGTGCGATGTGTTGGGCATTGTGGAATTGTTTTATTAAAATAACCAAACAAGAAAAAAAATAAAAAGAAAGTTTTATTTGTTTGATCATTTGATTTTCCAAATATTTTCCAAATATTGGTTTAAGTTTTTGTAAGAAAAAAACGAAGTGCAGAAAGACTGAAGGAAGTATTTTATATGAATTGGCTTTTTTATGTACCAATAGTTGAATATCATACTACACTTCTGCAATTTTAAGAACAGTCTATAAAAATTGAATGTAATAGTTTACTTCAACGACATCTACTAGCAGAAGAACGAAAGTGTTATAGTAAGGTAAAAAAATTAATAGATAAAAATCTTCTTAACAAACTTAAAGGAAAATTATCGAATAGCACCATCTATCGCCTGATTTTTAAACTTCAGCCGATAGCTAATCTTTAATGCACTTTTTACTGATAATTTAGCCAATATTTATTTGAAAAAAAATCCAAATGCTAAATAACGTATTGTACAAATTTGCAAGAGATGGACGGACTGACGGATACTAAAACCGTTTACATAAGGAATTTTTTGTTTCCAAAAAAGTCCTAAGAACCATAAAAAAATAATATAACTGAAAAAGTGTTAAAAAAAGTTATCTTGAATTTAAAATGAATTTTCGTGAACTTTTAAAGTGAAAGGACAAACAGAAAGAATTGATGCATTTTGAATTTTAAAATATAATTTTCTTGGTTTTTATGCCTTTAGATGAAAGTTAATGTTCGGAAAAGTGGTTTTGTTGACATTATAGATTTATATAATTTGTGATTCATTTTTAACTTTATATTATTTACAAATGAAAATTCGACAATCTATAGTGGAAAGTTTTAATATAGTTTGTTTTTGATTTTTTATTAAGTGGAATTTTTTATACATTATTAACATAATATTATTATTTTTTTCTAATAAAAGTTTTCAAAAATTGAATTTTTCATATTATTCTTTACCGCATTGAAATTGTAAAAAATAAAAATAAAATAAAAATAATTTCAATTTTGCAATTTTAAAATCCTTTCCTTGAAATATACATCACATTAGTTTCACAAAAAAAAAAAAATATAAAAAAATGGTCGTCTCTATAAATTGAGAAAATTCACTTGGATTTTTATATAGAATCAGCAAAAAGGACTTAAAAATGGATTTTATTTATCCTTCCTATTTTTCTCTAGAAAATGGTCATATATCCATTAAAGTGAAGTGTGCATCATAATAATGTTTGCTATATAAAATGAAAATAATATCGCATATATAAATTTAACAGATGATATAATTTTCAAATATATTTCTTTGGGCATTATACAAGATATAAATTTCATATATGATAAAAATATCTCATTTTCATTTATATTATTAAATTGATATTATTATTATTATTAAAAAAAAAAACATTGCAGTGTACAATTTCTATCTGGCTTTGAGCTCAGAATATTTGATCATATTACTATATGTTTTGAAAAATGAAGTATGTTTTTCTTTTTTATTAAATTTATCGAAGAAAAAGGGTCAATGAATTAAGTTTTTATTGATAATGTAGTAAAATTGAAAAAAAAATAAAAAATATGCAATCATCAAAATTGTAAATAAAAACGAGGATAATTTGATTGATTATATAAATATTGTAGAAATTTAAATAATGTTAAGCTTGATTAAATAATAAAATAGGTTAAGGGAAAGTAAGAATTTATCTAAAGTAAGATATGATAACTGATAATTAACTAATTCTGAACCAGTGCAGATAAATATTACTCCAAAAAGGACTTCAACACCTTGAAACCTACACCAAATCGTTGATTGAATGTGACTCTCCATTATTTCGAAAGTAATAATTGCGAAGAATCAGAAAGTATGTCAAATTCGTTTATATACATTAACACCTAAGTCGCAATTTTATCGATCCATTTTATGGTTAAACTCGAGAAAGGACATGATGCCATTATCGTTTTGAAGGTCCATCACCATTATGACACAAAAATCCATTAAATCATTAATGTCACGGTACCATGACAAGCTCCGTCGATCGGTTTTTAATAGTTTCGAAATGAACAATATTGTCTCAGCACATATTTTAATGTGACAGCTGACAGATCAATTTTAAAGTTAGAGTACTCTGTATAAGAAAACTTTGTTCATAAGGAAGAATTATTAATTTCAAAAAGCTCTGTCTCGCATGCCCTCGTAATGAACTATTTGAAAAGTCTCAGCACCAATTTCATAAACAGTAAAATAATGCTGGGTCATTATAGATTACGTACTTGCATCTTGTTTCAGTAAATGGTCTGAAGCTTCAATATATTCGAAATTTGAAGGCGCTGGTATTCAATATATTGTTAATCTATTTCCAAAGATTGTAATGCTTGTAGTCTTTTCAATTTATTTAGTAACCACTTTTCAATCTATAAGTAACAATTTTTTCAAATTCCCAAAGCTTGTAATGCTTGTACCTTGTTGTCCTTTCCAAATATTATTCTAAAAACGACTTCAAAAACTGTCTAAACAAAATGTTGAATAAAAACAACTGACAGATCATCACATTAGGAGGTCAGTCAATATTATAAATAAATAAATTTCCATCAATTTTAATTTATTTTTATTTTCTATTATAATTTCAGAAAATTTTATATATATTTTTTGTTGAAAATATCACAACCAAATTCTTATATGTATTTTATATAAAATCACGACATCCGACAGTTCCTTATCATTAAATTAATTAACAACAAAGGACATGAGATTAATTCTTTATATATATATATATGAGTTTGTACACATATGTATATGTCAAAATTTTGTTTTTGTTATTTTTTTTTTGACAAATAAATATAATTGACAATCCCATTTCTAAGTTTATTATCATTGCCATAAATTTCTGAAAATATTTATAGACACGCATACTCTACAAAATTTTGTTTGTTTGTATTATTATTTTTTGTTGTTGTAGTTGTGAAGGATTTGAAGGATTTATCAAAGTTGTGGTTTTTTTTTGGTTTTTGTATAAGTTAAATTATTGTACTAAAATCAAAATATTTTTATATTTAATGATTTTATCGTGTTAAAGTCTATTAGCCAACATTAACCACAGGAAATAGGAAAATCGACTTTTATATTTTTGGTGAAGAAGGGCACAGAGTAGAGAGAACGAATTTTTATTATAGATTTGTGAGTAATGATTAATAATTTTAGGGGTTTTTTATTTGGTTCCTTTTCAAATCATATATGGAAAGTCGCGAAAATCGGTTACAGGTAAATAATTGGTTCACAATAGAATTTGACAGGTGATGTATATTTTGAATAGTCATTGCGTGATTTTTGGATATCAAAGGCGATGAAAAGTCCATAAATAAATTATGGATTAAATATATATATATATATATATATATATATAGAGTATTATTATAATTTCATCATGAAATGTTAAATGTGGTGTGAATTATTGAAAAAATATTGGCCTGGTAATTTTGTTTATATGATTTGGCAATAATTTTAGTAATAGAAATCGTTAAATTTAATTCAGGAACTTTATGTAAGAAAAATAAAATTTAATTTACATTTCTTTAGATATGTTGACAGTTTAGTAGATAAAGATGTTGACTGCTTCACTGGCTGAATATCAATTATTGTAAAATTTAGAGCTGAGGTTATTATCAAGTTATACGATGTTCTACCTCATTATCACAGGTTCTTTGTATCCTTAAGCTAATTGGAAATTGTTTTTATAATTTGAATTCAACATGAAGGAAAATGTTGGTTAAGATATATATCAAAAAAAGGAAGTATTTTTACGAACTCATAACTTAGCGATATTTTATAGTAAAATTTTAAATTACTTTTTTTATTAAATTTGTTTTAAGATGTTTGTAGTATGAATATTAGTGATCGTGACATATGTGATCGTTCCTTCCAGAATGATGGAATAATGGAATATTTCACTGAATCAATAAGCAATGTATCAGATTATTCCAGTGACAATTAATTTCAAGGAATGTTAAAATAAGTCTGTATAACTGCTGTAATACTAACAATTTGGATGTCCTCCCTTAACAAAAATACTTAATTTAACTTCAGTTTTCAATAATAATTATTCTAAATATTTTTCACTTGTTTGCATATTCAATTTTATAAGTCTTATTACAATTTTGGTATATTATTTGAGAGGTCATTGAACATAATATTTAACTCTAATTATCGATCGTATAATAATTATTAATTAGAAATATTATTCGTGAGAATTATTCACTACAAAAAAGTTTATATTAAATTTAGATGTTCTTGACCATACAGATCAATTTTATATTGATCTCCTGTAATATTTAAGAAACCACTCGCAGATTAATAGGTCACAGGAGTACAAACTTAAATAATAATTTTGTTCTACTTCTAGAGATTTATGTCAAAATGGATTTAAAAGTATCAACTAAATTAAAATAATCCAATTTAAATAAATAGTAACGATGATAAAATATGACTCAGAATTTTCGTAGACAGTATGAAAAGCATTGGATTGGAAACGATACAAATATTCAGTATTTAATTAAAATAGCTATTTAAACTGCGTAAGTGAAAATTCCATATTGCAAATCTTATAGTATCTGTTAAATTTATTTTTTGCATTCATTAATTGTTGACTTCTCAAGCTAAAGTTATGCCATACCTTAAAAACCATTGGATTATATGAAAAAGTTATTGGATATATGAACTTTATGTACTCTTAGTTATCTAAGATCAAATTCAAATATTGTAACTATATGCAACAAACAAGTTCGTTCACCATTTAAAATGTTAGCTAGCAAAGGTTTTTAATTTTTTTTTCAAATAGCAATAACTTGTTTTGAGCAAACTATATCTCAAAAAATTTGTAAAAAAAAATATGTACACATTTTATTGAAAAGCTAAATCTTAAAACCAATTCAATTGTACTACAAGCAAAAATAATCACAATTGCTCTATTTATTTATAACTTTTATGCTTACTCATTTATCAACTTGTTATTGCTGCTATACTTGTAGATATAAAAAAAATATGTTTAATGCTCTCATTTACAAGCGTTTCTTTTACAGTATCATATCAGCATAAATACTTTCTAATTTCGACCATTCATTATTCATTAATATTTTTATTTTATCATTCTCTTTTGGTGTTTAAATTAATTTTTTATATTCAAATTAAAATTTATTTAATTTATTAAATATCTCCAAATAGCCGTGATCGTCTAGTGGTTAGGACCCTACGTTGTGGCCGTAGTAACCCAGGTTCGAATCCTGGTCACGGCAATGGTAAAAAATACCATTGTAATGGCACAGGGAGAAATATTTTTTTTTTTAAATGAATTTTAGAAGAATATATATTAAAATTTCACTAATAAATAATAAAACTTAAAAAATTACTAAATTATATTGTGGAATTATTTTAAAACAATTTTAGAAGCATTTAATTATTAATTAATTTATAACCAATACACGACTTTTTTCTATTCAATAGTTTTTCTGAATATACTATCATTCTAATACTTGTTTTATTGTTGTAGATTTAGAAACTGTACGCTAGAAGACAGCTAAAAATTTGTCTGCAAACTGTACGTAAGAAATAATAAAATTGTCCATTTCTAACGAGTAGGCTATACTGTATACAAGTATATTCCATAGGATTTGCTTTTTGACTACCACCATCACAATCTCCTTATCATTAAAATTGTTGACGTTATATAATTTTCTGGTATCAGTTTAAAATTTAAAAGATCTTGGTTAAAAAGTGACACTTTCATTATATAAGAATCATTCAAAAAATTTTCAATATGTAAACTGAACGTACTTGTAAAAATGATTCAAAAAATTTATTGTTTCTTATCGAAATAAATATATTTTCTTTTACAAAATTGAAATATATTATTCTATTCCAAATTCAAAGCCATATGTAATTTTAATGGCTTTGCTTAATTTATTTGAAAATTTTACTTTAATTGCTACATGCTATCTAAGAATTTCTTTTAAATATTAATATTTATCCTTTCTTAAGTAAAGTGATTCAAAATTAGCAAAATATACAATAATTATGAATCTGGGGGATCTTCAATTTATAATTTTTGAAATTTAAGTGAATTCCTGAAGCCATTCAGTAATCTTCTATAAATATTATGCACAAAGCAATTTAGTCTATTTTCCATTGTTAACTTTTACTTTACTTTCGGTATAGAAGTGGGAATTCTAAAAGTAAATCTTTTAATAAATATAGTACACATAATAAATAATTACTTTAATCATAAAAATATTGGATTTCCTTTAGTAACATATTTTTAATAAACTCTTAAATACACCATAAATACAAATTAATAAAATTCCCAATATAATAATTTCTATTCCCTGATACCAATTAAACCTATTATAGAAAAATATTTAAATTGTACTTAAAAAAAAAACCATATGGTCTAACCATAAACCATAACTTTTCTTTATTAAAAACCTCAGGAGTAAATAAAAGAAAGTTTTTCTTTTCATAATATAAAAAAAAAATATAAAATGTAGAAAGAAAAACTCAAGATATTTCCATATTTATAGAGGCAAAAAAACAGAAAAAAAAAACTTTACTTAAACATTTATTTTTACTTGTTGTTGTCTTCTATCTTGTCTTCCTCAACAAAATTTCTGACTAAGTGAGCAACAAAAGATTCATTTACCAAGAAAGAAACCAGAATAAAAAAATAAATCCTTAAGAATATGATAGGTTAAATGTGTTTTTTAAAGGTAAAAATGAAGCTTAAGGCTAAAATCCTCTTATTTAGGGTGTAGTTCATTATTTACATCTTAGATCTCACCTTGTTCTTTTTTTGTTATATATTTTGAATCTTTCTGTACTACTATCAACATTATTGTCATCACCTTTTTTTTTTGAATACCATACACAAACACAACAGATAAAATATAAATTTTTAGTCTCTGTGATGTTAACCATTTAAGGATATTTTCAAAGGATCAAGAAAAATAATTTTTTTTTTTTGCATTATTTGTGGAAAAATAAATCTTGAAGAAAATTATAAAATAATTTTTTTTTTATGTTTCAGGATAATAATAATAAAAATGTAAAATAAAAAATTTAAATAAAATTTATGTTTTATAATATTTAAAAATTTATTTATTATTATTTCAAATTTGATAGCATAAAAGTATGGAAATATTTGAAATAACGAAAGACAAGATATAATAAAGTTATCATTGGATCCATTGCAAAAACAAGGAAGATATCTAATCAATGCTTTCAGAGATGAAGAATATTGCAACGAATTTATCATCTAATAGGTGATCGAATATGTCATCCTCATCAGTCTTGGATATATCCTGTTACCAACAAATTTGGGGCTTGAGAAAGAAACTTAATCATTAGTTTTAATCAGTAAAACCAAGTTTAGAGAGCGACATTTTTAGCATTTTTAGTAATAAAGTATCTTTTATTTGTAAGCTCAATTAGTAATATTTTTTACTAACGATTATACGCTAACTACTTAGTACAAGCATTTGAATATAAATAAAATTAAATATATAATTATTAGAAAAATAAAGCAGCTAAAACTTCAGTAGATAGGTTACCATTTACAGATAGAGTAGTTTCTGAAAAGAAGTATTCTTTGCATCGTCACGTAGTAATGCAAGCTGTAAAAAATTGGAAATAACTAAAAAAAAATGAACTTAATTAGTTATACAAGTATGGCAGGTTCTACCTCCAATCTAGAAGTAAAAATATTCATTAAGAAACAACCTAAATTGTAGTTTAAAACTACTAAAATTACAATGGGATGAACCAGTTGATAAGTTGGTAAAGGAAGCTAAAAACGAACCGGTTAGATGAAGTTTAAGGGAATGCTAGAGATCAAATAAGTAATTGATATTCCTCATAAAATTATTCCTTAAAATATTACAATAATAAACTAGTCGACAAATAAATGATAGACAATAATTTATTTATTTCCAATATTAAAAATGAACATTTTGTTGGAAGATATCTAAATATAACCTTTTATTTTTCAAATTACCTTCATTTAGTGATGAATATATTTTAATTTATATATAGAACATTTTTCTACAAAACCACACAAAAAAGAAACAATTTTAAGATAATTTTTTTTTCAGAACCTTTTTTTCATCTTATGTAAAAATTCTTTAATGTGCGATCCTTGAAAACATATTATTGGTTTCGTAAAAAGACATAAATTAGTAGATAGAATTACATCGTAAATATTTCATTGGTTCGAAAATATATTGTATTTAGGGTGGGACTAAATGTGTAAATAAAACTCGGATCTTAGAGAGAACATTTAGAGAGTTAGGGGTATTTGGTTCAGAAGGAAACGAATAATGAATGGTCACACGCATTCAGTCCTGAATAAATCCGTTCTAAACTGTTGTCGATAAATAGATCTTTTTGATATGATAATTGTCTCATATCATTGCAGAGAACGCGACAAGGTGGAGAAGCTTTTCTAGAAGCATTTTGACACCATATAATCTACAAGCCATTCTTACATTTATCTGAAACTGACTATGATTACATTGATGACTTAATGAAAGTATTTAAGATCAAACCGGAACATTTCATATAAAACATGGATGGTAGATCGGTGGAATGCAGAAATAACCACATAATGAAGCCATCAAATTTCTAAAGGCGTTTACAATAAACTTTTTAAGTTTTAAGTCCGCAAAGAGAATTTATTAAATAACTCTAAACAAATTTGGCCAAATAATTTGTAAAAACAAATACCTTGAGTACATGCTAAATATGTATGAATTTATGTTGTCTTTTATGAACCACACTAATAAAAATAATTCACCTCTGCAAAATAACCTAGAAAGAAAGAAAAAATTACAGACATAAATGTAAAGAACACTTCTGTTAAAGGTGCAATGGCAATTCATTACAATCCATGATGGATAATGATAGTACATTAAATATATCTGAAGACTTAAATATTATTCTATTTTTTCGAATTCTTAGTTACAAATGTTTAAGTAATAAATTGTGAAATTACTGTACATAAATATGTAAAATTACGTATTCAAAATTTAAACATTTAAATTATTAAATCATTAAAAAATATTATTTGGAAAATGCACGTTCTTACATTGTAGATTTTTGAAGAAAATCGATATCAGATTCACCCAAACATTATAAATTTTCTTCATCTTTATATTTTTAGATTCTATCGAAATTTTTTGATACTTTTCCTATTACAATCCAAAGAGGAAAATTGCATCGCAAATAATGTAGAATATTTTGAAAAATGATAATATATTTAATAAGTTTTTTTGATGTTGATAAATCAAATCAGACGAAAAAATCCTTAAAAGGACTAAGATTTTGAAAATAAAAATATATTTATAAATTTTATGATTATAAATGTTCAAGGTTGAAAATAAATTATTTAAGGCTCACAGAGGTCAAGTTTATCATAATAAGAATCTATTGTTATGGCCATTTTAAGTAAATTACATATGAGTTGATGAGTCCGTATTGAAATTGAATAGAAAATTTATGAAGTTATTAGACAAAAATTGATTTACATCTTGGTTTGAGTAATTAAATTCACAATTTTGATATTGTCCACGGTTAGAAATCTTTTGGTTATTTTTTTTAATTTGTTCGTCTGTGTCTTATTGCATTGCTACTTATTCTCCGAATTTTAAACCACGAAATGACAGTAGACGGTTTTGATGGGGAGTATTAGCATTCTTTTGAGAACTACGAAACTTTACGGTTGAGCTGCTATTTA
This sequence comes from Rhamphomyia laevipes, assembly GCA_963920725.1. Classification (NCBI taxonomy): domain Eukaryota; kingdom Metazoa; phylum Arthropoda; class Insecta; order Diptera; family Empididae; genus Rhamphomyia; species Rhamphomyia laevipes. The sequence goes on from OY987256.1 coordinate 43,072,157, forward strand.
ACATTTTCCTTATCGAATATTTTTACTTGTAGACTGCTGATGGAACATAACTATTTTAGATCTACAATTTTAGCTATAGTCTAATCTACGATCTACAATTTTAGCTATAATGGCATGAATTACCAGATGACGACGCAAAAAAGTAGTAGCGTTCTTTTCAGAACTTTGAAGTGGTAGACTGTTAATTTAAGTTTTAATGTTTTGTTTTTCTAATATATTTATTTTTATTTAATGCTAATATAATATAAATTAGTTAAATCATTTTCTATCTGATTTTGTTGAAATAAACAATTGTGTGCTTCGGGTGAGGTAGGCCACAATCGACCTTCATTAATTGAGATTCCAATTCCCAAACCCTTTAGAAAAGTTTTCTTAAATAAATGAATGGAATAAAATACAGTGAATTAGATTTTGATCCGTCGACTTTCAGTACAAAAATCTAATAATTTATTTAAAATTCATATTTAAAATAGAAACTTTTATATTGAAAATTTACATTTTAATATAAATTTAATAATTTTTATTACAAAATTCAATAATTTTAAATATTATAAAATGGAAATTTAAATAATAAATATTAATTCAATTTTTAAAATTCATAAAAGTACATAAAAAAAGAAGATATGTAAAAATTATTGCACATATGGTGATAATAAATTTATAAAATAAACACTTTTTCTGGCAACCTTGGAACAAAATCAAATAAATTTTTAAATTTTACCTTAAAATTTTGTTTGTTCATAAATAATTAAACTAAAGCAATCCTTAGAACCCATCAGACTTTCAGACGTTTATCTGAAGCGAAAAAAATTCCTTATTTTTAGGCTAAAATATTCCATTAAAATAAAACAATAAAATGTGCCGAAAAATATAATAATTCCTAAAATTTATATATGATAAAACTTAAGGTGTGCCATTTTATGTTCCACTTTTCCAGCCTAACCTCGAAAAAAAAAATAAAGTCGTCTCGCTCACAGTTAAAAAAAAACAAAAAAAACTTATCATAAAAATGAGAAAAACAAATTTAAACACTAACCTAGACCTAAACTTGAGTTGATTTATTACCAGCACAAAATGTAAAGAAAATTCTTTTTATAATGTTTTTCATTTTTCCATTTTATTTTTTATATTTTTTCATTATCAACTCGACAATAATAAACAACAAAGTGAAAGATAAAAGCCAGTCAACAAAAAAAAAGGAAAAATTTGCACCTTTTGTGACACCATAGCTCATTTTACGTTGTCATTGGTTGTCGTTGCCCCCCAAAATTGCACATTTATTATATTACTAACGAAATAAATTTAGAAGACAAAAACAACAACAATAACAGCAAAAAAAAAAATCCTTTAATATTACGTTTTTTTTTTTATAAGGATAATAAAATATTCATATCATTAAGTTAGAATGATAAAGTGAACACAAACACGACGTACGTACAAACGTATACGATTTATTTATATATATATATATACATTTTTTTTTTGTTTCTTCCTTATATGAACCAATAAAGTAATTTTTATTTGGCGGATTGAGTGAATTTTTTTCAGTAAAAATAAATTAAAAAATTATTGTGTCAGAAAAATATTCAACATTTTTTTGTTTACAGTGTAAAATTAATTGCTAACGTTTCAGTATTTGGAGCGGTAAATTGTAGTATATTACGCTTCTTCCGAAATCTGAACGTATGGCGTACGATGTCTGTCAAAATAGGCTCTCGCATATACAATTTGTATTAGAGAGCTTCCGGAATACGTAACGTACCTATGCTTAGAATTCGAATTTCTAATTTTGAGAAGCGTATAAAGTACTATTCAGTTTCGACATTTAATAATTTAAAACTGTGATAGTGACACTTTAAAACACTGATGGCCATAGGCATACCAGATGTATTATTTCAGGAGACTAGAGTATGGGCATATCGACAATACATATCTGACATAACGTTGTTATTTAGGTAAATAGTGTTATACTTTAAACCTGTAACTTAGTTTATGTAATTTTTTGAAGTTAAATATATATTAAATTTCTAATAAACCTGATTTTCGAAAGCAAGAATGACACACGGAAGTTAAAGAACGTTAAGAAAGGTAAGAATGTTAAGAAATGTTCATAGAGTTTTATAACAGATATAAGAATCGGAATAAAATGATCTGTCAAATGATAGTTTTCTTTTTTAACTAACAAAAACAATGTGCACTTCAATGCACTACGTACGGCAATAAACACAGAGTTGATGATATAAGCGTGGGTTATAAATCAGGCTTAAGTAATAAAAACATGTAAATAATGCAAATTTAAATTTGGTTTTAAGTAAATTGGTATAGATGTAGACTGCATAAATAGTTCTGTAATGTAATATCTGGAAAACGATGATTATCTGAAACTTGAGCCCATCATGTGCCATTTTTCATCTGATGCATTATTGGTAGAATGTGCCGGAATCTTACAGATTGTAGATTTCTGGTTATACAGATCATTTAAACTGAAAAACTTATTTGAATTCCATAAGAGAGAAATATGAACGCTCAGGTGCAATCAGTTATACAAAATTCAGAAATTTTATTAATTGATTTCATCCAAGGAGCGATTTCAATTGAAATTAGGTGACTAGAAGCATTAATTGTTTAGAAATTCTACATCTAAGTCATATTTTGGTAACTGATTTTCGTTTATTTTCTTAAATTCGTTTTTATAATATTATTTCATTTTATTAACTGTACAATAAAAAATTACCCTACAAATTTCATTGACAACTAAACAACCCTTAAAAGATTTTAAATATAAAAAAAATTGGTGTGAAACCATATAGGAAAAAAAATACGTTCAAGATATAATAATAAAAAACCAATTCGTAAAAAAATATTTTTAGAATTTATTATATTTAAAAGTAAATAACATCCAGCAATTTTCTTCAATAATTTTCTTTTTTAACTTATTTTGTGTGTTTTAGAAAATAATGTAAAATAGCAGATAAAAGGTGTATAAAAGGTGCTTCACTTTGACTGTTATATCACACCCCCACCCGATTTTTAAGAGGGTTGAAAATTGAGAAAAATTTGAAGAAAAATATAATAAAAAAATTATATGAAATAAAAATAAGATATTTAAAAAAGTGAAAGATAATATTTTTTTGGAGTAAAATATGATTTTAAAAATTATTTTAACATATTTTGAATGAAAATTTACATTATACTAGTTACACAACTTACCGTAACTCTTATAAAAGTTACATAAACTGTTATACTGTAACTTTTATACTTTGTTTCTGTAACTGTTACAACTGTTACAAATATGGCGATCTGATGAAAATAGGTGTAGCGGATGCTGATACGAACGTGAGACAGCTAAACACTTTTCGTATCATTTGGTACCTGTCTCATGAACCTGCGACAGTAATGATATGATTTTTACTACATGAACTAACTTAATGCAGGAGGAGTTCTGGATTGGGAACTAAATGTGATATTCGGTCGAATGAGTTGCTGGTTCTGCCAGTCGCCATCAGTCAAGGTTACGAGGAGTAAAGTGGTTCTAATTTCATTTATCAAAATATGACGTATCCTGCTTCAATCAAATCTGAATGTTATATTAGATCTACCAATTAAATTATAGTTAAATGATTTTAAAATATAATTTCTTTTCAATTGAAATCAGTATTGCAAAACGGAAAAAATATAACGTTACAAATCCTATGTAACGAAATAATATATTTTTCCGTTTCGATATTCAAATATATATAACAATTTCTGATTTCGTTATGTTATAAACGTAATGTTCTGATATCGTTATGATTTTGCAGATCTACAAAATCAATATTTAATATTTTTGAATTCTTAAGGTCTTTGACAAGAATTTACTCGAAAATAATCGAAGTAAAGTAAAATTTTTAAACAGTAATAATTTTTATAATTATAAATATGACATTATTTACTAGCAATATTAGAGTGAATAGTCCTCGATTTTTGCAGAATAATTTTTCAAAATTGTGTAACGAAAAACGAAACAAATTTATTGCGTTATCGTTACGTTTTTCATTATTTGAACACCATTTAATTTATTAAAGGTTATGTAACGTAATTTTGATAAATATCGCCAATTCATTTCGTTATTTCGTATTATCATTGCATTTTGAATAATGTTTGGCAACTCTGATTTATTCCACTATATTTTGGAAATTATTAGAGAAATGAACAAATTCCAAAAATATTTTTAACTATTTTCAAGGCTACTCTGTAACAAGTTTAAAGTTAAATTATAAAAATATTACAAATATATTCAACAAACCCTTCAATTACACGCTTAAATATAATTTTATTTTATTATTGTTATTATCCATCCTTGATAAAAATTATTTAAAGAGGAAAATGTTTTTTTATGAATCACTTTTTGGTGTTTGTGCAACACCAATGTAAATAAAAATTTTGTTTTTTATATAAATGAATTTTATGAAAAACAATTTTCTGAATTTAACCCATAATATTATGCTATTGAGGAAATAACATCAAGATTAAACTAAAGATAAATTCGTTTTACAATTTAATATTATATTTTCAAGATAAATTTAAATGGTATAATTACTAAAAAAAAATTAATATTTGCCGGCGTTTCATAAATTATTATTCAAAAAAATATTGAATTTAGTTTTAAACTTTATGTCCTTATTTTGCATTACAAAGAATAAATTGATTTAGTAAGGAATATTTTTAGTAATTCCACAAAGATTTTTTACTTTTAACAAAATATTACAAAATTGCATAATTCATGTTGTTAAAATAATTAAATGTTTTGAAGGATGTTATTTGTAAATAATTATAATGGAATATTCAAAATTGTGTAAAAGAAAATGATTTTTATTATTTTTAAAATATTGTTTGTAAGTTGACAATTGATTTTCGGAAACGAGCTGAAGTTTAATAAACTTGAAAAATATCTATTTCGTTGTTGAGGAGTTTATTAAAAACCAGTGAAGCTCACATAATAAGAAATAATTATAGAAACCTATTGCAGATGATACTGTAATATTCGGATTAAAAGAATATGTACTGTTATATTAGTGCAGTACTTTGAAAGTGACCTCTATGATCAATAGAAAGCTGCAAACTTTCTTTAATCGCTGTCGGAGGAACATTATGCATATTATATATATCAAATGAAGAATTGTTCCTCATAACAAGCCACGAAAAAATAGATAGCTTGATCAGAAGACAGAAGTTGCAGTGAATTGATCAAATTCTGCATATTATGTAAAGGCTACAATTTTAGACACTTAGTAAAAACTGAGGGAAATTGAAGCACATTGCCCGAAATTAACAACGGCGGCGCATAAAAAAGGACTCTTTATACTTCCTTAGGTGATGTAGCAGCTAATGAAGTAGGTAAAACATGTACAAAATCATAATTATAAGGATACAGAGCTACAGAATTATGTCCTTCTGCAATATACAATTTCTTTATGTCACAAAATATTTCATAATTAGAATTTTATATTTCTGATTAAAATTTAAAGTATAAAAACGTAAAGTAAATCAAAGTCTCATCAAAGTCAAGATTACTAATTACTATGAGCAAAAACCAAAAACAAAAACAAATATTTCATTAAATTCTTAAAAAAATGCTTAAAGAACGGTTTCATTCTGAAGTTTACTTCCAAAAACCCACCACCAATAACAACAACCCTGAATAGAAATCTTTCTAAAGAAAAACTATTCATTTAATTAGTTTGTTACTTAGTAGTTAAATAAATATTTTAAGTGGATTTTTCTTTTTTCATTTGAATTTATATATTTTATTTTTAACACCTTCAATTTCCACTTAACTTTTATAATTAAATCTGAGGTGAAACTTTTTAATCAATTTGTTTAGTGGTTCAGTGTGCAGATCTGTTTTTAACGTTCGTTTGGGGTTGAGAAAATGTTTTTGGAATTGTGAAAATGGAAAATAAACAAATAATTAAGTAAAAGAACATTTTTGTATTTTTTTTAGATTCTTCTTTAGATTCTTGAATTTTGTATGATAATTGTTTTGAGATTTTTTAGGATTTAATTGACAGAAAATCTGCGTATATTAAAGTTTTTTATGTCTGTCCGTCGGATTGGGTATTGTTAGATTAAAATTAAGAATAGTGTAAAAACACTTGTGAGATTTCAGTTGATCAATTTTGAACCCTTGTTGATTTTCTAATAGTTTGAGTTCAGAATTTCTTCAAAGATTCTGATTTTCTTTAAAAAAAGATAAACTGAACCTCCATAAACGTAATTCCGATAGTGTCAACAAACATTCTATTAAAATGTTACCCAGGTAATTGTAAGGAGATGTATGACGAGTATTGTATACCTTTTCAAACTAATATTTTTCTAAGAATAAGGATCTACTTTGAAAATTTGAACGAAGTTAGAATCAGGCGATTAAAATTTTAATTACATTTTGGTTATAATTTTGAATTACAACTACTTTTAAAAAATTTCTATCTAGATTATTCAATTAAAATTAACAAGTCTACATAATTCACAGCTGCCGGTATACTCAAAACAACCAATACATATATGAAACTTGGCACGGAATGCTTCTTAATGTAAATAATTTTGTTGTCTATGATAGTACGCGATATTTTAAATTTCAAGTAAAATGTTTATTTTACAGATTTTCATTTACTTTCCTTATTATTATATCACCATTACATTTCAATTATCACTTAAAAGATTTTTGCTGTATAGAAATAAATATCAAAATAACAAGAATTACTTAAACTTATGAAATTTTTAGATAATAACTTCAATAAAATAATTTCAACTTTTACTAACAAGATTAATCATAAATTTTGTTAATATTTCATTTTATTTATATCCTTTTTTATCACCTTTTGAAAATTCCACTTAAAATATTTTTATTATTAATAAAACTTTTCTAAAACAATTTTTTTTGTTCACAATTTCCATATTATATATATATAAAATAATCAAGTTAATTTCAACTTTTTATAACAATAAAATTGTCCTTTAAATTATCCATAGATTTAATCTTGACTTTCAAGATGATTTCATGACTAAATACTTAATTTCCTACCCCAACATAAAAAAAATGATTGTTTTTAATAGAATTACTATGGGAATATAAAAATTAAACATTATACGGTGTTAAAGCACTAAAATAAAAACGACAGTCAAATTCACTTGAAACTTTTTTAAAAAAATTTTTAACATAAAATTGTCGAATATCAAAATAAATGAAAGAATTAAAGAAGAAAAATAAAAGTTTTTCTATGGTGTGACAATGATGAGACGATGATTATTGTACTAACAGATTGTGTTAAAAATATATGTTTTTATGTTACAAAGTCTGAAAATGACTTGAAAAGGATTTAAATGAAGATGAAAATAGAATTACATGAATTTATCTTTTATAATTATTTTGCTATGTTGGCATTAATATAAAATGGATTACTCTTTTTGGATGTTGTGTAAAATGATATAATAATTTTGAAAATATCATTTTTAATGTTTTATTGATTTAATTAATTTGTTTATAAAGTTTATAAGAAATATTTTTATATTATATGAGAGAAGCTTAAATGTTGAAGCATATAAATCCAAAAAGAATTTTGTAATTTCCTGAAATTTATTCCCGAAAAAAATTCGGCATGGAAATACAAATTTATAAGCTTCAAGGTTGTTAGATAGTTAGACAGATATAGTAAATTCTTCAAGGTTTTCTTATCCATTACCTTCCTCTACAACAAAGGGACTTGAAATTCCCAGAATGATACTAATGCCAAATCGGTATACAATCTCAAAGACACATTTTTAGTATAAAATTAGATTTGATATGATAGGAAATAGATAGTGGCGGCGTTAACCATAGCTCTGGGCGATAACCTTTATGAGAAATTTTACAGACCAACCCTTAAATGAATATTTTAAATTAAGGACCAAGGTATTTAGGACGAATTGTTTACTATTAGTTTAAAGGATTTCGTGCTATCAATATACTTTAGAGGTGCGTTCTGATGGCACTGACCTGTTTTAAAATAAATATCCGCCTAATAATATGCAACCTTCTAGCATTTCTTGCAAAAACAGGTCACCAAAACCGTGTTTAGATGTGATCAAGTAGTTTTCACTGAGAACACTCATTTCTTACCTAAAATTTTCGTCAAGGCTTTAAACGCGTTAGATTTATTCGTAAGGCATGACTTTATAGTAACTGATCTAAATTTTAAAATTTAATTACCAAAGTACTTCCCATAAATAAAGTTATATTATTTTATTTATATATAAATCTACAAAATAGTTTATAAAATTTGAATTAAAGTCGGTTTTGTATAAATTTAACAAACAGTATATTTCTTGTTGATATAAATTGCTACCGAAATTTTCCTTTCCACCTTTACGTAATGTCCTTTCCATAATGTTTAGCAATGCTTAAAAATGTATGTTTTTTTCTCATCGGAAATATAATAATGGTCAGCATTTTAACAGGGATTCCTTGGGAAAATAAGGATATAAATAAAAGTGTAAATTTTTGTTTCACACAAGCTATAATATTTGGGGTTCTTTTCGGTGGCGGAAAAGATTATAATTTATGTTATATAAAAAAAAAAATAAAGGATCAAAGTGGAACAATAAAAATTTACTTTACAAAATAACCTAAAATTTAATAAAAAAGTTAAACAAGTTTATTTTATGATTATTGATTTAAAATATTTAATTTGTTAAAGAAAATTTATTATCCTGTCATAAAATATATACAAAATATAAAAATTATTGATTCTTCGTTAAAGAGAATTTCTTAATTAAAAACAAAATTTTCTTAAGTCATTTTTTATCCTTGTTAACATTAAATATCCTTGCAAAAATAATAACAGAAAATTTATTAAAAAGCGCACAAAGTAAACATTAAATATATATTCTGTGTCCTTAATTGTTCTTTGTATTAATTTATTAATCCTTGTTGAAACTCTCCCATATTTTGTTGTTTTTGTCGCCTCTAATATTATTTAAAGGGTATTGCATTCTAAGGAATATTAAATGATAGTAATTTTGTTTATTAAATTGAATTTTTTTTTTGTGTTATTTTATTACATAAAATCGAATTTCACTAAAATAATTTTAATTAAATTAAGTAAAAGTCATTTTAATAGTACAATTTATCGTATCTTTAGCTTTAGAAAAAGTAATTTTCTTGTATCCTTTTGATGTATAAAATTGTATCACTTAAATTGTCAATAAAATGGCATTATATTTATTTTAATTAAATGAAAATGGAATCATAAATATACAAAGTTTATGGTTTGTAAAGAACAATATTATAAATATTATATACCAAATTATTTATAAAATAATATTTGTTGGTATTTTAGAAAATACAATAATTTATACCAATTTGAATGAATTTAAGTGCTTCAGGCTTCATCTAATTGTGATATCGCATGAATAATTTAAAATATAATTATAAATAATTTTTTTAATATTTTAAATTTAGTTTAATTCCAATAAGCATTTTATCTCTCTTCCAAAGTAACTTTAGTGTCCACTTTTCCAGTTTAAGGTATTACGTTTAAATTTTTGTTTAAATTACTTTTCCGTTTTGGAAGGTCCGTGACATTTTATTGTTAGTTTTATTTGTAGATTTTGTATAAAATCCTGTAAATTTGATGTGAGCTTAAGGATATCAATAAAACAACAGACGAGTTTCCAAATAATTTCAAAATTGCAGCAGATTAATATTCAGTCCAAATATATAGACTATTTTCTCAGTATCATTCAAAATATTTAACATTTCTCAGTTTAGTGTTAACCTGATGAAATTTACAACAGCATAAAACGTATAACTTTAAACCAAACAAACAGTTTAGTTAAATAGGACCTTAAATCACATTGAAAAATGGGACGTACGCAACATAATTTTATATAATATTATGTTTAATTACAATTTCTTAATCCTGCAGCAACACGAAGTTAAATGGAACATTTTCTCCTATAAATAAATAAACTTTAAAAAGTTAATAATTTTAATATTTTTCAATACAATATTTAAATAAAAGTTTTATTGATTTTTAAACAATTTTATTGACAATATTTATGATTATAATATATTAACTATCATAAAAATTAATACTAATATAAAAGTCGGAACGCTAATAAATTACTATTTGAAAAATATTTAATATTATTTATTACCAGGCAATTTACAAAACAACACAATATTTTCATGTTGATTTTTTGAATTTATTAAAAATAAACACTAAAATTGTATAAAATCAATAAATATTCAAAATCTTCCATTTTTTCACCATAAACATTGAAAATTCCATAAAAGAAATGATAAATATTCTGAACATAAAAAGAAACTAAAATGAAAAACTGTCTATGACTTATATAACCTAGTCCAGTCCATAAAAATATATTATTTTTATCATTAGTAACTGAAGGACATTCATCAGACAAGAGTTGACTAGAAAAAATAAAGTAGTTTTTTTTGTGTTTTGGTTTTTTTATGCTGGAATAAAAGGATATGAAAAATACAATAAAGAATATAAAGTTAAAATGAATTTTGGGGGGTACAAACTTTTCTTAACCTTTTGATATAATGACTTAACATTTAACATTTTTTTTTATTTGCAGAATTTATAATAATAAGGACACTATACATAAAACAATACGTAATAGTATCAAATTCAAAGTGAAAAGACCTAAACAAAAATATTATGCCGGGACATTTTATGATACACCCCGAATACGAATTTGATAACCGAAATTTGTAATTTTGAAATTTGATTTCATATTTTGTGAACTATTTTTGAAATGATTTTTGACTTATCCATCGATGCAGGTTTAATTTTATGCGGGACTCAGTTACAAGTTATCAAATTTACAATATTATGATTTTAAGATAAGCTAACAAGGTAATTTGTCTAGACTAAGATGTCTACGCATTTATTAAAATTCCTAAGCTTAAAACAATTGCAGGAGGTTTCATTATAAAGAAACTCGAAGTCGAAATAAAATAATAGTATTCCAAATAATATAATGTGAGGTTATTATATAAACTGATATAATCCATCAAAATCGTACTCAAACTTTACCAAATCTTAAATGTATTAAAATATCGAGAGACAGTGTTCCGTGGTCCGTGGAACTGCCAGATTAAATTAAAGAAATAGTACATTTCAAAGTTATTAACAGTGTATTTTATTTTGTATCTCCTATTTTTTTGATGAACTAAATACTGTTCTATATTTTGAACAATATGATATCAACTATTATTAACTTCTTCTCAAAGATGAAAATGTCCAAAATGATTTTGATAAATTACTTTGGATATGAAATTAACAAAAACTTTTAGGTCAACATTTGTCATATAAAAGTATAATGAATAAAAGTAAAATGCGTCTACTAATTTTTTTCATTATATTTTGTTTGTTTTTAGAAATCCTATAAAACAGATCAAATTATGTTGTCCTTTTTATTCTATAGGCTTTTACATTTAATAAAAAGTTTGTATCTTATAATCTAGTGGCCAAATAAAAGTGAACACTTGCAATTAGAAATTTTATGAAAATAAACCATTTCAATTAATATTGTTTTATTTCTTTAAATCGTCTGTCTCGTACTAGTTGTTGTGTGCAATAATGTTGAACAGAATTATATCATGGATTCCATTCCAGTCCAAAATAGTTTTAAGTTAAATCAATTTTAAATTAGAATGGTTAATTAATTGAACATTTGTAAAATTCGGATTTAAGGTACGCCACTGACAACATATTTCAAAAATCATTAATACAAAAGTATTCAATAATTTGAAAACCTTTAGTAGTGGCTCTAAATTGCAATGAATTGAATTGTTATTAGTTCCATAAAAAATATTAGATCAGTTATTTTTGCGTTTGAAAGGAGTGTAAATTATGAGACTCCCCTGTTCGGAGGCAACATATTAGTGACCACGTTGTTCCCTTCTGTCGAACGCTTTAATCGTGCCGCCCCAACATATTTCTTTAACGAATGAAATCACTTTGTAAGGCTTCAGTTTATCATTGTTTTTAATATTTTCTAAATACCAAACTTCCAAAAATCTTTTATGTTGGATTGAGGAGCAAGAACATATAAATTTTTAGTTGTCTTATCCTTCTCTATACACCCACGACAAGGAGAAGATTTAATAAATCCTAACATATCATGTTTTCTATGAATCGCATGTCCTGTGATAATTCTTAATCTCGCCGTTTCGTTGTACATTTTTAATATTATCTTGGACTTTTTATTGCTCGAAATGCTCCAGAACATTTTTGTATACCATAGAACCATTCTACTCATTCCATTTGAAAGTGATCTATTAATAGAAATACTTATTCAGCTCTTAATTTGTACGGGGTGATAATATATATCATCTAGATTTCTAAAGAGAATTATATCATCGAACGAACAATTTTCTGGGTGACCAAAGAAACTTTACGTTTGCTAATAGATTTAGATTAGTTTTTCATGATATTTACCAATTTTGATTAAGATTTTACCCAAGAATTTTAAAGCCACTCTAAAGAGATTAGTAATTTTTAATAAAAAAAAAACTATTTCAAAAATATCAAGGATGTTAACTTTAATCGCCACTACTGTACAACTATATATATAAAAAAAACTTAACTAAAAAGATATTTCCCTTAGGGACAATTTCAACTAAAAAAAATGGTAAATTCTACTTATTTTTATTTTATTGTTTTTTATTCTTTATTCTTTTAAACAAATTTTGAAATTTTGTTTTGCTTTTCAAGTAATAATCACAACAATAAAACAAAACATCCTTTTTTTCTACACATCCCATTAAGGATTTTATGTTGAATATGCAAATATTTGTCCATCATAAATTCTTTACATCGTCCTATAATAAAATAAAAATGTTTTTAAAATAATGAAAATGTTAAATTAATATTTAAGTGTTAAAAAAATTATTTAAGTACTTAAATTTGCTGTCGTTTTTTTTTTTGGCAAGTCCTTAATAATTCGGAAATTTACTTAAAATAGATTTAATGAAATTGTAGATGAAAATTAATATTTTTACGGACATATAAAATGGTTTTTTTTTTAGTTTTCGATGTTTATGGTAATTTTGTGTATGAAAACATGTTGCAAAGATAGTTCCTGGTTGTATTTTTAATATTAATATTAAATTTTGAAAGGATGTAGTAAATCTTGATAATTAAATAAATTCTACTAATAATATATCCTGTCAAATTATTAATATCATTAAAAAAAATGGCGGTACAGCTCAGAGGTATTTACATGCTTTACAATTACGTTTCTCCAACTTTTTCAATCGTGGTCATAAACAATCCAATTTCTTATGAATTTTCTATGCCATCTATAGAAAATTCTTGTATCTACTATCTTTGCTTACAGCTAGATGATTTTCCATTCTTTCTTGGTTCTTTAATGAATTTAAATCTATAAACTAAAAATCGTTCTCATTCAGTTATTTTAGTATCAGTTTATAACCAATTTGTAATATTACAATAAATATTTTGATGAAACTCTTCCACAAACCCACATAAAATATTTACCATCAAGATTATTAATAAAAACAAAATTTTTTTCTTTGAAACGTTGTACTACTCATTAATGTACGTTTAAGTTAATTTATTTAATTTTTTTACGTAATATTTAACATTTAAAACCATTTTGCGGTTGAATATTTCAACTAATGAGTACAAATGACAGAAATATTTCACTTTTACATAAATAAATATATAAATAAATATTTTTTCACACTCCAGGAAAAAGGAAATTTCTTTTAATGTTTATATTTTTCATGTTAAATAAATAAAAAAAAAAGTATTTCTCTAACTAAAACATAATTTTTAATGATTAAAAGATTAAAATATTTTATGATTCAAGGAAATTGTAAAAGATTTATTTTTCGTATGCGTTTTAAAGTTTCGTCCTGTCGACATTTTATGTTGGGGGTGGTTTTTTTTTCGTTGGACTTGTTGAAAGGAAATTAAAAATTCTGTTTAATGTTTATTTAAAGATCTGTTTTTTTTTTTTTTACGTTCATGTTATTTTAATAAATTAACATGAACATTTCTTTGTTTTGCAATTGTAATTATTGTAGTTTTCGTTGGAATAGAAATTTTTTGATAAACTTAAGGAAAATGCATAAGACGAAAAGCTAAGATTCTATATAAAATTTTTGTGCTATAGAACGATAGTAATTTTAAAAATGAATAATTTTTGCTTAAAGTTAATGCAATTTAATGAGTTTTTAATGATCTTAAATGTTAAAATTCTAGAAAGGAAATAAATTTTATATAAGAAAAAGAAAAACTGGAAAATAAAAAAATAATATAGGAAAATTCATCTTCATTTAAGAAAAACTGTATTAATTTACAACAATAATTTTATACTATAACTCAGAAAAAATAATATAAATGCTAAATAAATGTAAATTTTTAAGGATATACATGCAGGACATATAGGGACCCTGTCGAATTTAAATATAATAAGTATAATTTTGAATTGATTCAGGAATATCAAATGAATCTTTACAATATAATACAAACTCATAGAGTCAAATTAAAGTGTGCTCCTGGATGGACATGGACAGGTATCTCCGGAATAACTGAAGAAGCTTCTAGATTATTGACGAACCTTTCTAGATTATTATCTATATTCTCTACTATATAGAAGGAGTTGAATTGTTAATTCGTAATCCTAAAAAAAATAAATGAAGACTGGCTTAAAATTCAGACAGTGTAAGATGTAAGTAGTGTAAAACCAACTTTGCAGAACACATTCGCGAAATTGGGAATTAAAACTTACTTTACAGAGTACAATAGAACCAATTATAGTCTGAATGCGTGAACACTTATAGTCGTGATTAACTTTTCTTTCAATCTATCCATCCAGCTTATTTGGTTATTTCTCAAATTAATCTCCTTAGAAACTGATCAGCCTCCTTACTGATCACTGCTGGATCGGTAAACACAATAACTACATTGCGATTCCAATGAATCTTATGCCACTGTATGGATGAAGCTATAGAACCCACACCTTCCATAAATTTGTTTGTGTCAGCTACCATTCTTAGAAATTAAAATACTGCACTGTTGATCGGTCCTTTTAACACTAAATTTGTGGAGAACTCTTCTCTTCAAAAATGTAAACAGAGTTTTTAACCCTGACATAAGGACCACAACGTATCCATCAAGATCTTTCGTATTGAATGATGACCATGGATCTTCACGCACCCTTTTTAACCTAACCTAATCCTTCTGATTCGTAAGGACTTTGAACTAAATTATTAAATTATTTTTTTAACAAATAATTCTACTTGTTATATGGAGTCCAACTGAGAATATGAAATAAATGTTCAATAGAAAAGGTAAACTATACAAACATGAAAATCACAAATTCTATAAATTTAATTATATTTACCAGAAAATATATTAGAAATCATCTTATTCAGAGTAACCGAAATTTTTTTTTTTGTATATTATAATCTACTTCTAAAATATAAAATCATTGGAATTTTTATTTATATTATTTTGACGAAATTGAATGTACTCAACTTCCTGGGTACAAAATTTTATACGTGTTAGGATTACAAATTGGTAAAATTTCAATTCTAATTACAGTTCCAGAGCATCAATATTTTTGCTAAAGGCATGGCAATTAAATCTATGATTTTATACAAAATGTACATACGTATACTAATAGTCATTATGTATAGTAAAAATATGTTGAATACATAATTGTAGATAGAAATGAATGACACTTTTCATTTTATCTACAATTTGGATATAAAATGTATTCAATGTTTTCGGATTCTGATGGATATTGTAGGTTTTTCCTTATTTTGTTCAATGAGTTCTTATGGGAAAGTGGATGCATAACTGAAATTTGCAAATAAATTTTTGTTAATGAAAATTTCTCTTATGAAATTATATTTTAAATTGTATATAACGTATTGCAAAATTTTATCAAAATATCCTATTTTTATTGTTGAGGATTGTATTATAGATTATAGAATACTAAGAAGAAATCTACTTAATCGACAAAATGCGGAAGTATTGATAATAAATATTTAAATAACTAATACTGTAGAGTAGACGATATATTTGTAAGGGTTAGTCCAATCTAAAATTCTGAAAATAGTCTACATAGATCAGTGATGGCAAACTTTTTTAACAAGTGAAACAACTTTATTTATATTTTTGAATTTATTATGAATTTAGTTTTTGGGAATATCTACTTATGGGTCGTTTATTACTTTTTAAATTAAACAAAATTATTTTATTTAAATTAAACATATTGAAGAATATTACACACATACGGAAGTCATTTAATTAGCTAGAAGTCTATTTCTTTGAATGGATTTTATAAACTTCATTGATAAAAATAATTTCTCCCATAAATTGAACCAAACATTGTTAAAAGAACATTTCGCCGGATGAATATTTAATAAATGCAACATCATTCTTAACATTTTGGGAAATCAAATATTCATGTTTGAACCAATCTGACCGATAGGATTTTATAGTTTTTCTATATAAGCTCTTGAATATACAAAAATTTGACAAACTGCGTTTGCCTCAAACGCCACTTAAATAACAATATGCAAATTTATATTGTGATGTACGCTATTTATAAAGCTAAATAAAAATTTGATTACTTTGAATAAAACAATTAAGTTTATAACATAATGATCAATTTAAAATACGCTGCACCTACAAAAATGTCGTTTATGGTCTACAAATTTCAGCCGCCGATTTTTCAGCTTTTTCATTGCATTAAATGTATCTGATAAACAGAAACCAGTCCCTTTCTTTTAATATTATATTACTAGTTTTGTGCTCGAACTATAAATTTTTTTTTAACTGAAATTGCCTCCGCAATTAGCAAATTGTGATAGTGTAGATATTCGCAAAAAACTTTGTTAATTTACCAGTAAGCTTTGTAAAAACAAACAAAATTCAAGTAAAATATTTGATTGCTCTTTTATGACAGAATTTCATAACTTTTACAAAACAATTTGTGGGACACTTAAAATAATTGTGTATGTTAATTTCTGACCCGATCATAGGTTCGCCATCGCTGATATAGATCCTACTAATTTACATTGTTGAAATTGTCAATTATTAAAATTTCTTAAATTGAATTATTTCTTTGGAATTGAAAATCGCATCATATAGTTCGAAGAAAACATTTTATATCTAAAATTTTGCGAAAAGTCCAGGCCTTCTACTTCTATATTCCTAATTGTAAACTACATAAGGAATTTTCATTATGCAGCTTTCAACTTTTCGAATTAATAAAATAAAAACCATTAAAAATAATTTACAATGTATTGGTTAAAAATCACTTAGTTTAAATTCAGTTAGTTTAGAAAATTATTTGGTCGAAAATTATTTATCGAAATCGCAGGTCGGATATTGTCTCAATCTTTGTTCAATACCTAAAAGCGGATCTAAAAAATATACTGGTGATAGTAACAAGCTTAGTCACCAAGAAATATCTGCAATGTAGCAAAATCTCGATATTTATATTTGTAAACCGCCCCTAACATGATACGCAATGCTTACTTATCATGGCTTTAAGATACAATTGAACGTATGCGACACAATTGAACTTTTTTCAGGTACAGTGTATCATGTACCAGAGACACAGATGCTTTAGAACTTCTGATTCATACTGCTTATGACAGTTTATTGAAACAGGTCGAAAGAGTTGTTAAATCACCCAACCGCCTTTGCATGTGTATCATGAAGAGTACAAGGGGTATTCTAGCATCAGCATCAGTACTTGAACCCTTAGCGATTACATTAATCAATCAAATCTACTGATCGGAAATAACTATATACTAAAAATTAACTATATTGTAAAACTGTGTCAAAAAATTGTGGTCTTTTAACTTGCTTTTAAAAAATTTCTAGTAGAAAATTGAGAATTTTATTTACGGAATTTTTGACCAAAATATGAACTTATTTTCGAATAAATGCTATAATAATTCCCATTAAAATTATACCAATGAAATTTATAGTTTCTTTGGTTTACTGGGTTGGTTTCTTTTTGTGGTTATATAAAAATTTATGATGGTAATATTTTTAACTAACTTTGTATATTTATTTAGTAAAAATAAAATTATTTTATTTTATATGCACATATGGGACTTTATAAAACAAAAAATATTTAGTGACTTAATTTTAAAATTATATTTGCAATAAATATTATAGACTTGAATTATTGAAAAAATATTGCTTTAAGACAAATTAATATTAAACCAAAAATAATTTTGGAATACTTCTTAATTAAATAGAATAAAAATTTAATATTATTGATATTTTATTGATGATCTTTATTATTCGTTGAAGTTCCATGAAAAACTATTACTTAATTTGAATCCAGGCTACTTGAATTTTCTTGTGAATTTGTATTTGGTGTCATAGAACTTTCACCATTTTTTATTAATGAGTTTTCTCTTTATTTTTCTTTTGCAAAATTTAACAGGAAAATATTTGGCATACAATTTACTAAAATGACGAATTTTCAGGAAAGTTTAACTTCTTTTTTAAGGTTAATCAATTTTAGTAAAATCAGTTTGAGTTCATTTCAAATCATTTTAAATTCAAAATTAATTATTAAAATATTTAATAATTATGTTGTAAATTTTATTTCAGTTATGAATATATAAATTATAATTTGCAAATAATTTTTTTTAATAACAATTAAAATATCATTAAAAATATAATAATAAAAATTATGATAAAATATTTACAAGCATAATATTAACAAAAATAAATAACATAATTATTAAAATATTTCAAAAATTATGTATAATATTTACAAAAAATACATAATTATTTTAAATAAATATCAAGCAATTTAAAATATACACATTTAACCGGATTAATCGTCTGTAAAATTACACAATTCGGGTGTTAATTTCCACATGTTTATAATAAAATTGAATTTACACACTCACCCCTGTAATGTCAATTAGGTCCTTGAATAAACATTTATACCAAAATCATTTATGTATAACATTTATTTAGTATTTTAAGGGTAATATGTTTTTCTCTGTCTGTATGTTTATATATACAAATATTATACAGTAAAAGATTATTGTCATGTATAAAAGGATAAACTCCTTTACTGTTGAGTTGTTTAACATATTTTATACGTTTTTGATTTTTATATAAATGATTATGGATATGGATGTATATATATAAGGATATAAATATCCTTGTTTAAATAAAACAAAAATTGTGTTATTATATTTAAATAAATCTCTTTCCTGTACGCAATATGTTTTTTTATTGTATTAATAAGGATATATAATAAAAAAAAGGATAATTTTCACCTGTAAAAAATGCTGCTGAATTAGGGAGAGCAGATAACTCGTAGTTATATCCAAGATTGATTTGTAATTAATAGATGGTTTATAAATAACAGAGCTTTGTAAAAAAACTCTTAGATACTTAGATATAAACTGCCAAGCCTAAATTTTATAGGCACAAACTAGACAAATTTAATATGTATAACAAATTTCATTAAATTTGGATAATCATTACATGCTTTAGAACGTAAATTAAATATTCTTACGAAACTAAGTTGATTATATATTAGTTTTCCATTAACCAACTGAAGCTGTACGATCGCGAAAACGCCCAAATCCATTGCAACACTCTGAGTTACTCCCAACTACTTGTAATTTATCAATTATATTTCTTGAATATAGTGCGAATTTTAATCAAAATGTTCCATTTAAAATATTTCCAAAAAAAAATACTATATAATTTTCTAATTTACCTAAATTCGAAGACAATCTTTTGAGTGCTTTACATAATGATGTAGATGTAGATGTAGATGCAGATGTTTCTGAATGCATCTTCCAAATAAATTATTATGTTATAATGAATACATGCTGTCATTAATTTAACTAGTTATGAACTTACCTTTCATTTCCAGGCAATTATTATCCTTATTTTAACTTAAATATTAAAAATTATATAATCTGTATAATTATATAAAGTTGAAAATTTCATTTGGTTCATTGGCATTTTTGTTAAAATTCCAACAGCTTTTTGACCTTTCTATATATTCCGAATTACACTTTTCACTCTCATTTATTATTTTCTAGAATGTTAAAAAATTATTAGATATTTTTTTTCCTGTATAAAATCATTAGATAAAAGAGCTGGAAACTATTTTATTTGTAAACTTTTTATATAACAAGCGTATAGAAAGTTAATTTAATTAAACTATACTTTATTCATTAGTCAATGGAATTAATTGAACGCTACTCTTGGTATCTGTAATTGTATTAATCAACATTTGGATATCGAAATATTCAATAAAATATTGGAAATGTTTTAATGTAATTTAAGTAATTTAAAATCATATGGAAAAGTCTAGTATTATTTGTTGTTAAATTGAAAATTTATAAAAAACCGAAATTTGTAATTTTCATTTTTCGTTGGTCATATTGACTAATTTACTATTGCCTGCCACGGTGACTGACCACAGCTTCATATTATTTCTTAAGTAAATGTATTAAGATTGTTTCTAGCTCTCTATTTATCAGGTTTTATTTTACATTAATTATTGTAGTCATACTTTTATAGTTGACATTCTTTTACTGGATTTTTTTTTTTGAAGTTTAGGAAATTTTTTATATATAATTCGTTAACGTGCTTTTTCATTAAAAAATATATTTTCGTGGAAAACTTTTCTGTAATGATATGAAAATTCAGATTTCCATGGAAGTTAAATTATTTTTGTAATATTAAATATATTATGTGGAAGCATGTCTTTTGATAATCATGAACTAGTTATTTTTTTGGTGGATACAGAAAGAAGTTACTTAATAAATATATTTTTTTGTAAGTATTGATCATTTATGTGGTGTACGCTTCAATAAAGATATGGGAGAGGTCAACGCTCTTGGTACAGCTGGATATCTTATTTTCTCGACAAATACACTGAGATTTGGTATTTTCGTTTTATTTCTTAACCAAAAAATGTTAAATAAGGCCATTAACATGTGTCATTATCTCATATTGAAGAGGTATTGAAGTATTGGCGATATTAACTAAAATAAATCTACAATCATAATCTGTTTTTCATCATTAAATAATTTCAACATTAAAGATAAAATTAATCAATTATTTAAATATTTAAAATTCGAATGTTACTATTGATGTTAACTTGAGTAAGAATAATAATTAAATTTTCAATTTATATCTTTATATTTTCATTTTCATATATAAAATAGCATAATATAAATTTTTGTTCCCGAAGGATTAAAATGAAATTTTAATCACACGGGGAGAAAAAATGACTTTTAATACCGAAGGGGAAGCAAATTGGCACTTTACTTCCTAAAAAGAGGAATTTTTTAAATTAAGTAGTTTACTCCTGGTATGTGCAAAAAATATATTAAATAATAAATAAGTTTTTATATTACATAATGTAATTGTATTTTATATAAATTCAGATTAAATTTTTTAATAATTATTGTACATTTTTATAACCTGGACATTAATATTTTACACAAAGTACACCATCACAAAAAACCATGCATTTCAATATAAAAATTAATAATAATAATTGAAAATGATTTCAGTTTTCATTTTATATACATCCTGAAAATGGTAAAAATTAATTAATTGTTTTTATTTAGTAGCACTTTTATCATGATAAATGTGAAACAATTGTTTCCAATTTGGAAATCCAACAAAAAAAAAAATATACAACAAACAAACCTATAACCAAAACCAATGATGATGATGACTTTTATGTATCATCTCATAAATGAAAGCTATAAAAAATTATATTTGAGTCCCTTCTGTCTCAATTTTGTTTTTTCATTATTGTTAAAATATTACTTACAAAATATTTGTTGTTCATCAATATTAATTGAAATGAAATACGAAATCCATCACAAACAACCAAATAGCCAACAATCCACTTAATATAATTAATTTGATGATTGGAAAAAACAATGAATTTATTTTGTTAGTTTTCATAAAATACAAAAATGAAATTGTTTTAATATCGAAATTATTATTTCCAATGTTTTTTTTTTTTTTTAAAATAAATAAAAAAATTTTTATTTATAATTTAATAAATCGTTTAAATTACAAAATGTTATTAACTATATTTCCTTAATTACCATCAGGAGCCAGGAGTCACGAGAGATGACTATAAAAATAAATTGAAAATAATTTTTACAAATAATTTATACAGAGAAAATAATAAATAAATTTTGTGATTGGAAAATATGAAAGTAATTTAATTAAATTGGATTTTTCTTAAAAAATAAGAATAATTTTATTTTTATTATGATATTCTGCAGCTACAGTCGAAAATTACAAGTTATAAGATCTGCAAAACGTAAGAAAACAATATTTGAGATAAAATAGATCGATAAAGGTTTGGGTAGGTACCGATGTTTCGTATTTACTGCGTCCACTGTGGGCCTAGCGTGATATACCCTTAAGTTATAAAAACCTATCCCAAGCTAGTACATTCAAATATGTATAGTAAGCCTTTGAATAAGTGCGACGATATTTTCATTAAAATATGAATTGTTTGGCAATCTTGTTACCTTGTACAGAGTACAGAGTTACAGTGTGTTTACATTTGTGAAGTTATCCATCTCTTTATTTCCAGTTCAGCTGTAGTTTAGTGGTATACCTCAGAATGGTATTGCGTTGGTGAAAGTTTGTTCCGATCATTTTTTCTTGCTAGAGAATCCGCTACCTCATTACCTTCAATACTCTTCAATAATGAGTGTTACTTAAAAAATTAGTGTTACTCTGTTTTTTAAGTATTTGAAAGGTAGTCCCAGACAAGTTTAGATCGGATTGAGTATGAGTTTAAAGCAAGAAGTTATATTATTTGAACTTTTTCTGATATTCTCTCGAATACATAGTTTAATAGCGTGAATTTGGACTTGAAAGATGGTAGAGTATTCATCATAGCTGGTGTGAATCTGTTATTTTGGACGTTACCAGCGCCCACCCGCCTTTCTGATCGATCTCTATACCTAGACAGGCCATTCTTTGAAGTTTGTTGAGCTGATTTTGGCTGTAATTTCGACAACCATACCGAGGAAGCATACAACATAACTGATCTAGCTATTTGAGAATATGTCTTAAAGTTTAGATATTATTAACAACTTTTATGATTTATTTTAATTTTATTTTGTTAATTTTTAAATTTAAACCAATCAAAATTGAAATCTTCACAAAATTCTTCAAGATATTGAAAATTGACAATCTGGAATTGAACAATAAATCACTTTCTATTTTATACTTATTTAATATTAATCCATTGATTATCTCACATATTTTTCAAAAAACATATTACAAAATTTACAAGAAATTTCCTAATTAAAATATCGTATTGCAACCAATTTATTTTATAATGAATTCAAATAAAATACAATATTCAGATAACCTTTAAAAAATTTCATTTATTTTCTATAAAACACTACAAATTATTATCAATTCTATCAGCACAAAACTATATAATAAAAAGTGCATTAATTCATAATAAAATTCATCTTCAGGATTATGTTTTTCATATATAATATTCACAAAAAAAAAAAATAGAAAAAAAAAATGTTGTTCAACATATCCTTTCATTTCGTCCTTTCTATACAATACAATATTTATACTTATATATGTAAATAAATAAATCACATTATATTATCAAAATTCAAAGTTCATTTATATATAAATAGAAAATTCATCATCAAAAATATCACTCGAAACGTATGAAATGAATTTTAAATGAAAAATTACTTTTAATAATATATCTACAAGGATATATAATCATATCCTTCCTTATACGTTATATAAATATATAGTTTTTTGTTATCTATATATATATATATATATATATATATATAGATGAATATTATTAAAGATTCACCTATACATGATTATTATATTAACGGAAATAAAATTACATTTTAGATTTATATCTTTATATCCTTTTTCTATGATTTAATAATAATATTTTGCATATAATGGCATAATGTATTTGTGTATATGCTATGTACAAAAAAGGAAGCAATAGAATTTCAATTAGCAATAGGATTTTACGATTAACACTTTGATTCTTCTATCTACATGCAATAATTATGTTATATCCTTTTTTTGTTATACATATATTACATTTTATATAGACAGGTTAACAAATTTTCAAATTATTAAATACGAATGAAATAATGTGAAAATTTTAAAAAATATTTCAAATTTAAGTATTTTTCGAAAATTATTAGAATAATATTTTTGGTTAAATTGTGAATAGTTTTGTAGAAAATATTTTATTGAGATTGGCAAATTTTGAAGGGAAAGAAATCATTAAAAGTATATAAAAATTAGGATTCTTATCAAAATCAAATTGTTCTTTTACACAAGTCGAATTTGTTTATAATTTAATAATGGCTTTAAAAAGAAGATAAAATTTAATTAGAAAATGTTTAATTTAACTTGAAAAAGGACCTGGAAATATCTATGAATTATAAAAAATTATAAATTTTTGGGTGTTTATTAAGAAAATTGTAACTTGATGATTATTATAATAAAATCGTAATTTGAAATTAGTAAAAATTGATATCTGTATTAAAATTATGTCTTGCAAATTTTAAATATAAATTCTTTTTAATATATAATTTTAAGTTTTAATGTAAAAAAGCGTGAATTAATTTCATTTTAATATACATTATGTATTAAAAATAATAAATACAAGAGATTAAAACTAGTTTCCAGTGGTGTAACAATTATTTATGAGCCCTTCTTTTTAACTAATGAATTTGAAAAGAAATTAACATCCTTTTGGCGATAGTTATAGATATCAGATTTATTGACCTATTCTTTTCCAAAATTTAGAAAATATTAAACTAAAAAATTGAAAAATATTCAATCTATATGGCGATGATCTGAACAATATTTAAATAATGATTCTGAAATTGCATGCAATACTTATGAAATATATAGAAATTAATTATAATTTCTTACTATGCCCACAAAATCATTTTCTCACTTAGTACGACACCGACTTGACCATATCGTAATAGTTCGATTTTTTGGTTTTGGAACCAATAACGAAATAATTTCGGTTTGCCAGTCCCTGATTTAAATTAATTTGACCAGAAGAAAATATAAATAAAATTTATTTTCAACCACAACAAAAATAAATTATAAATCCCATTAATAGGATCAATATTGTCCTTCAATGACACATAATCTTAAAAATATCCTTATTTCTTAAAAAAAAATATAAATCGTTTATCATTAAATTCCCTTAATTAAATCATCAATTCCAAAAAAAAAAAAAATATTTGTCTGTGCCATAGTAAATACATAAATAAAAATAAAAAATAACATTAACAAAATCATAAAATCAGCTCTAAAATCAATTTAATTGAATCATCAATTTATCATTCATCAAATTATTATCAATATCAAAATCGCTGCACAACAACAACACCAAAAATATTTTTATCATTAAAGATTATTATTTTTTTTTTTTATTTTTTTTTTTTCGCTCATAAATCAATCTTGATGATTGCATCCGCTCAACAAAAATTATCTAATATCAAGGAACAAAATTATTTTGATTTTCTTATATTTTTTTTTTTTTTTTGTTTTTAAGGACCAACAAAATATAAATTTTCCTATAAAAATTAAAAAAAAAATGTCATAAAAATCTTTACGGCAGTTTGAGGTTATATTTTTGTAATGGACGCCATTAAGTCTGTTCGAATAATTTTATACTATGATGGCGTAACTTGGCGCCAGACTTTATGTCGTCAGATGCGGGAATTTAATTCAATGCAGAAAAATTTATATAAAAAAAAATCAAAGAAAATGTAAGACAAGAAATATTTTAGAAAAAAGAAAATGATAATATCGATTTCCTTCTCCTTGCCAAGGATTTTATTATGACGTTGTTTAAAGGAAATAGTATAGAAATTTTTTTATTTGCAATACTAAATTCTTTTTATGATTCCTTTTTTTGAATATCAATATTTTAAGGATACACTTAAATAGTTTTTACACTTTGTATTGATATTTTTAAAATGAATATTGAAAGTTTTGTTAATCGATGAAAAAAGGTTAACGACGCTAAGATTGTTAAGTGCTTGCTACTGTACGATAATAAAAATGTAATTTGTTATTGGATTGAATTGGAGAGGGGAACTGCTGTGGGTTCTAGCACTTAGGCCAGAATTAAGCCCGTTGTACATCTAGAATCACTTGCTGCGGTTACTGGCTGAGCCAGCAACTCATTCGATTGAATTTCAGAATTAGTTTCCAACTTAAAACAGCTGCTTTAGGAAACCAATAGTAAAAAGTAGTAAAAATTAATGCATTTCCGGCACAAGTGCATAAGAGGGGGCCAATGACACAAAAAGTGTTCAGCTGCCCTATGGTTTTCTCCCCATCCTCTTACACATGTTTACATTGGATCACCGTAATTTAAAAGCATCATTCCTCAGCATTGAGTGTCATTTTAAGAGCGCTGTCGCCAGATATGCTAAGGTTTCGCAATTGTTTAGATAATAGCTGGAGCTGGCACTATGATCTTAGCAATTGATTTGATCTGTTGTGACATTAATTTGAACGGAAGAGGAATTTTATCACGGATCCAAAATGTAGGAAAAATTAGAAAACCCTAGATTGAGGTTAAGTAATATTGAAGTAATTTTTTAGTATGACACTTTAAATTTTATGTAAAATAAAATGTAGTGGAATTTTAAAAAAATTGTCTGCAAGGATATTTTATAAGTTCATGAAATTTGTTTTGTTTAAAAAATTGACTAAAACAAATTATTGAATTAAAATATAAATTTAAATATTAATATTTAATATTTTCCAAATTTATTTTAGGTGACTTTGAAAATTCTACACTTTACTTCATTTTTAGCTCCTCTTCATTTATATAAAAACTAGTTCAAAAATTACTGAAAATCCACACTAGACACAACAATTATATTTATAAGGACCAAATTTTCCAAAAAAAAAAAAAAACTTGTACCTTTTGTTACTCTATTTGGCAATATACAATTTTAGTGCATCACAAAATAATGCACACTCAAAAATAAATATCCTTAATATTACTTGCTTCCACCAAAAAAGTGTGGATTTTTTGGTAAAAATTTTTCCAATAAAAATTATATTTTATTTTGCAGATACGACGAAGTTAAATATAAAATTTGTTGTGGAAATTTACGGATTTTCATAAAATTTTCAATGAAATTTTATTCTTTCCTCAATTACGGTTTATATGAAAGTTTGAGAAAACTTAGAAAATTACTAAGCATTGTGTGTGTGTGTGTGTATGGAAAACACAAGTAATTCCATCAAGCGAAAATTTTGAAATTTTTACATATTTTTGCATGCATTTTTACATTTACATACAAGGAAAATAAGGAAATTTCTAAATTGCACAAAATAATGAAAATTATTCGCTAATTATAAAGGATTTTATAATTATGTATGTGTGAAGGATACCTTCTTGTTTGTTTGTGTATGTGTGTGTGGTTGACAATAAGAATAATTTTAAAGTTATTTTGGTTCTTATAAAATTTTATTTTGTGGTTAGAAAAGTTGAAAGATTTTAATGATATTTTGTGTACAGTTAAATAGAAGAAAATATGTTTAAATGGAATTTAAAGTAAAGTATGTTTAAATATTTGATTATTAATTATTTAATTACATATTTAAGATGCAATATATTTATTAAATAGTAATTAAAATAATAAATATTAGTTGTAAATGTATGAAAATTAAATTTTATTTAATGTTTATTATTCATATTTTAGTGGAAAATTAAAGAAATTTGGTTTTAATATTTTCCTTTTTTTGTAACGCAAATTAATTTTGGGTTGAAAAATTTATAAAAAATTCTAAAATATATTTTTTATTTTACGATATTGTCTCCTCATCCGCAATCAAAATTGGGAACGTCAAATAAACAGTTTTACTTTTACATATAAATTCCTTTGAGTATATTGAGATTTGTAAGTCTAACCTTTAAAGATCCTTAGACAAATGCATTAAACAAATTTTTATACTTTTTATGAGTATACGTCAGCGGCAGCGAACCATTGTTAAAAGTAAATTACAAGACATCATGAGAAGCTTAAATACAGAGAAGGACTAACAATAGGGATAGCGGCGTGCCAATATAATATAATCTAAAATTTACATTATTCTAGGAATATTCTAATCTCGGATTTTAACAAGCTTTCCAACTTCAGTAGAACGAACTCACAGACGTATAGCAACAAACGAATACGATGAGAACTGAAAAATAGTTACAAAAATGTTTTAATCAACATGAAGACGAAAACGACGAATTGATGTGCAGATTATTCAAATACACTATTGCAACTGTAGAGTTTTGACAGATGTGAACAAGTAGTTTCTTTCTAGAATAGCTTGAAGATGTGGATAAACTGAAGCCTACCAAGATGATATCGTTCATTCTATTCGCTGTAACAATGATGCAAAGTTCGACTAGCTGTAACAATGATGCAAAGTTCGACTGGAGGGTACAAAGGGCTTACTTTTATGTGACCTATGCAAGTAGGTGTGATGAATGTCCTCATGGGACATGAATTCTATTAATTCGACCATTACACATTTGTTAAAAAAAATATTTAGAATTCTACAATTGTCATTTGCTTTATGATAAGGTTCAGCGATTGATGATGATAAATTGTTTTAATATAATATTAAAATAACGTTAATTATACTTACATTTTAAAATAGCAATTATAGTAAGATCAATTTATCAGTCAATCTGGCAATTATCTGTCAAAACTTGTTACACTATCCTACAAAAGTGTTAATGTGGATCATAGTTCAAAAATCTACTCTACTACGTTCCACGTATTGTGTGTGGTGTACATAATACGTGTTCGTTGTAGTTTTATCGATGATGACACTGCGGTTTTTGTAATATCCTACATTACGCACTGCGTGAACAGTCTTTTAGTACAGTTCCAATAGCACTATATAAGCCTGTATTATTTTCTTCATCTCATTTAATTTTAGTTCAAACCTAACATAAAATCCTTAACCTGTCGCAAAATATTATTTTAATTAAATAATTTTAGCCAAATATAATTTTTTATTAATTTATTCATTTAGTTTGTTTTTAATGCTTTTATATATTTTCACATTATTAATTATAATAATTTTCTGCAATTTTGTTATTTTATATTAATAAATTATTATTTTTATTTTTGGTATTTCATTTTGTTTTTAGTATAAACTTATAACTAAATAACCATTTAATTTTTTTTAGCAATTGCATTTATAATTCGTTATTTATTATAGTAATTAGTAATTTATTTAAATTTACAAATTATTAAAATATTTAACATCAATTTTTAGTAATTTTGAATAAATTAATATTAATATATAAAGAAATATGTTAGATTATATTTAAAATATATATTATAATTTAATTTAATTTAAATAATAATTTTAATTTGCTGTACACCATATTTTTTTTTACATTTAATTTAATTTTAATTATTTTTTAATTAACTTAATTTTTAAGTTTTTTTCTATATTATGTTTTTTAATATATATAGGATTAATTTTTACTATTTTAATATCTTTTATACATTATTAATTATTAATTAATTATTTGTAATTTTATTTTATATTTATTTTATATAATTATATTTATAATTTTTTATTATACAAATAATTATTTACAATTTGTTTTTGGTTTTTGTGTAATTAAATTTTTGTTAATCATTTATATAAAATTTAAAGGTTTTTCAAATTATTGGATTTTTCACATGTAAATTTCAGCAAAATAAAGAGAAAATTAAATTTATAAATGGAAATTTAACAAAAAATGGTAAAATTTATTTGTTTTTCAATTACAAGAGCATTAACTCTTTACACCTGGAGGCTGTTTTCATTAATTGTTAAACTGATGGTTATATTAAGTAAAAGGTAATCGTTGTAAATGATATTTTCCATGTGTCAATTGCTCTTGAAGGTAATTGTACCATCAGAATTGACGAGGTCCACTAATTTTTATGTTGTAAATGATTAAACGGTTAACTTAATGCCTAATTTAAGCTACATAAAGTTTGTTGTGCATTCGATTTTGTCAAGATTTTTAAAAAGAGTCATTTCAATTTAGAATTTAGACCTAATAATATTATGTGGATTCCGAACCATAACAGTCTTTTATAGTGAATAAACTTTTGATTGCAAGAAGTTAATAGCTTTTAAAAGTGAGGCATTTATTGTCAGTAAAGGGTTTCAACTGTTTCAAAGGGTTTCAATCATTTTTCCCAGTTTTAAAATCACAATTACATAATATGCAAATTGTATTACTGAACCTCATTTAGTGCAATTTAGAGCAACATCGATTACTCGGTCTGGTATTAAACCCAAGACCTAATTCATAACAGCATAGCATCCTACTACTACGTCACTGGTTTTTATTATACATTTAGAATTATTTTAATTAATTTCTTATTTACTATTTATAAAAACATTTTATTTAATTTTCATGAAAATAATTAATTGTCTCACTGTATTACAATATTGAAAAAAAAAAACAAAGTTTTGCAAATTCATAAGCTGAAAATAATTAAAGGACATAAAGACTGCATTGCAACCCCTAACACATACTAGAGCGAGAGTAGTAGACTACAGGACAATACTACTTTTAATGTTATATTTTGATTGTAATCAGCTTAAATTAGGTATAAAAGTTGTGAAACAAAGTAACTTTCATCACTGTTCAAAAAATTTCAATTTACAACTTGAAACATTATTTTTATTATAATATTTTACAATTTAATTCTCTTTTAATCTTCATCAAAAAAAAATAAACAAAACTTTCTATAATTATTTTCCGCTTTACGTAATTTTGTATAAAATATTTTTGAAAATGTTAATTTTGCGTGTTACATAATTAAAATGTTATTAAATTTTATACTAAGAATAGCTAAACATAATTTATGTATGCATCATTAAATTTATCAACATAATTGTAATTTGAATTTAATATTGTTAATCCCTGGCTAAAAAACATAATTATTGATGCACATAAAAGAGCAGTTTTAGTTCAGTTAAAATTAGTTTAGTTAATTAGCTAAATGTAATTAATTTTAAATAATTATGTAAATAAAACAGAAAATGTAAAATTTATTTTATATTTGGATTAACTCCTAAAAGTAGTTAAATTTATTTATGTACAACATACCAAACAATAATTTACATTTAACACTAGCACTTACCAACAAAAATATGATATCTGATATTTCTATCAAATCAATCGAAATTGGAAATGTATAATTTATAAAATCTTGTAACTCTTTGAAATTAAAAATTAATTTTCTTGCAATATTTTATTTATTAAACAAATTATTAAAAAATATAATAATATTCCAAAATAGAAGATAAGCTGCGGTCCTATATTCACTAATAAATGGCAATACATCAA
The DNA here is from genome assembly GCA_963920725.1 of Rhamphomyia laevipes. Lineage (NCBI taxonomy): Eukaryota > Metazoa > Arthropoda > Insecta > Diptera > Empididae > Rhamphomyia > Rhamphomyia laevipes. Next base: position 43,103,648 of record OY987256.1, read on the forward strand.
ATTCTATGTTACAAATGAGATTATTTAAATAATTTTGCTATTAGGTCAGCCATATTTGACAGTAATTTAGATTAATGTAGGCATATAAAAATGTTTTTATCAAATTTAATAATCTGAACTCAATAACATAACATTATCCAATAACACCTAAGGCCATTGATAATACAAGTAAAAAAAAATTAAAATATTACCCACAACGTCATAAAAATCATTACAGCTTCCAGAACTCCTGAAACTTCTGAAATTAAAATGTTATCCAAAACGTCATAAAAGCAATAACAGCTGACAGAATCTGCTGAAACTTCTGGAATTAAAATATTATCCAAAACGTCATAAAAGCCATAACAGCTTCCAGAACTCCTGAAACTTCTGAAATTAAAATGTTATCCAAAACGTCATAAAAGACATAACCGCTTCCAGAACTCCTGAAACTTCTGAAATTAAAATGTTATCCAAAACGTCATAAAAGCCATAACAGCTGACAGAATCTGCTGAAACTTCTGGAATTAAAATGTTATCCAAAACGTCATAAAAGCTATAACAGCTTCCAGAACTCCTGAAACTTCTGAAATTAAAATGTTATCCAAAACGTCATAAAAGCCATAACAGCTGACAGAATCTGCTGAAACTTCTGAAATTAAAATAAATATTATCCAAAACTTCATAAAAGCCATAACAGCTGAAAAAACTCCTGAAACTTCTGAATTTAAAATATTATCTACAATGTCATAAAAGCCATTACAGCTGACAGAATTTTGGTTTGAATTTAAAATGTTATTAATAATTAAATAAAAACTAAAGTCAATTTTATCAGATTTTTTTTTTTTGGTAGTTCTAGTGTTAATTACAAATTTCTTTATCAATTAATTTAAACTTTTTATCTTTTTTTAAATATTTTAATTATTATTCAGACAGCGTTTTATTTTGTAATTTTATAGATTTAGGATTTTTTTTTTAATATATTTAGTATTTTTAATATAATTAATATTTAATTTTTATTTAATTAATTCGTTATTGTCCGCCCTTAATTACTAATAATATTTAATCATAAGTTTTTTTTTAATTTTTTTATTTTGTATTTTGAATTAGTAAATTTCGTATATTTACAATAGAAAAATAATACAATTTTATAATTTAAGTTTAATTGATTTTTAATTGACATTAATATTAATAATAAATTTTAAATTTCTTATAAATGCTAATCAATTTGTTATAAATTTTTTTTTATAGCTATTTACCAAATTGCATAATTTTAGGATTTTCTATAATTTTGGGAATTAATTTTTCTGCATTTTTTTTTTTTTTTTTTTGAGGCATCATTTATTATTTTTGGTTAATTTAGTTATTTATATATAAATATATTGTTTAATTAATTAAATATTTTATTAACAGATTTTTATTTCATAAGGAACCATAACTGAATAAATCAAAATTAATATTATTTTTTTTTGTAAAATTAATTTTAATTTATCTACACAAATTATCATATTTTTATTAAATCTTAGTGTAGTGAACGAAATACCGTATCGGAATTTAATAAATTTCGATCTCTTCCAACTATACCATAATCCGAATGCCATTTATTAGCTCTATAATACATATCCGTATACATAGATGGACAATTTTTATTTGGATTTGGATTCTGAAAATTATTATTTATCTATTATTGTTTGGAGTTTCATAATTTTCTTTAAATTACCTTAGCTGTCTTAAAATCTATATTTGTTCTAATTGTTCTATGATGCAAATGTTGCAATGGTCTGGCATTATTACCCAATGGAGCTTTTGGTGTTTGTTCAGATCCTTGCATTAAACGTCTTAACTGATATAACTTTAATAATATATATGGAAATTTTGAAAGTTTATATTATTTCCAATTATTGAAAAGCATACACAATAAAATCATATCAATAATTTCAAATTATCGTTTTAATTAAATTAATTAAATTTTGGTATATTTATAACAAATCTTTAAAACAAATGTTTGGAATTACCTCTTGTTTTGTTATATAAATTGGTTTATTTATAATTATCCATACAGTACTTTCCCAACAACCAGGATGTGTTGTTGATCCTTCGTATGTCATATAATGATCAGTATTTGGCAATAGAGAACGTATTGAAATATGTCTAATTGGTGTTGTATATCCTATAGACAAATTTAAAGTTTTATTTAATCAAATTCATTTTAACAAATTTTCAAAAATAATTGAATTTGAATTTTAAATTTATTTTTTTAAGTATGTACTAATTTGGTAAACCTAAAAAATTTGGTTAAAACTTTCCGGTAAGTAACAAAATAATTGAATATTGAATGAAATTTGAATAGAAGAAAAAGTTTTTCTTCTGATGGAAAACTATTTTAATATTTATTTTTTGTATGTATACTACAAAAAATTTAGTTTCCAATTTGTTAAAATATATTGTAATATAAAAATATTTTTATTAGAGTACTGTAAATTTAGTAGTACACACAGTTGAGTAGTACATTTAGTTATGTAGTACATTTATGTTAAAGTAAATTATAAAGTTTTATTTGAAACTTATCAATTAATGATGTAAAAATATGAAATATTTTAAATTTTTCATATATCCCAGCAAGATTTTTTCGAAAACTTAATATCTGCGATATGTAAACGTAAATGCGATAAGCTCTCTTCGTATTAAGATTAAAAATTAAACCTCTTTGCGATATGCTGTTCGCATTACTTAGTCAAAGTAAATGTATTGCGGTAAGATTTGAGATGATGTACTCAATGGTATCATAAAAATATCGCGTTGCGATATTATTATAATTTCTGTTAAAGAGATATAATGCCATCCGGTTCATTTATACTTTACAGTGCCAATTAATCCATAATCCGTACATTTGGTTACATACATAATCCGTACATTTGGTTCGTTCATGCTTTACTCACTGTATAATAAAACTTTTTTTTTTGTTTAATGCTAATACGGGGATTAAAATACCGGACCTTAGAGCATTATGGCAGCTATACTATAACCAAAAATTTAATAAACGAATTATTTATGTTTTAGATTAACACCAGGATAATCTACATGTAAGTAGGGTTAGGTTTACGTAATGGTATTTTTTATAGATAAAAAAAAAAACAGTTTATCGCCAGGATACCTCTTGGCAACCTGAAGTAATAAATGAGTTTATCATTATCATATAGCTAAACAAAATTATACCAGCAATAAGGTTTGCGAAACATACGCGTTTATGCCGAGTATTTGCTTGGCGGATAGTCAGAGTATTTTCGTTGATATTTCGCGCTGTTTTTTATTAAATGAAATATTTAAAAAATATGAAAATATCGGTAACCGGCTAAGTGAAACTGAAAATAATTTATCGAATGCACAATTGCCTGAATTCAAATACTGAACGGACATGACGAAATACCGAATTAATTGATAGTAAATTTAAAAAAAATTACCGAAACTAAATTTACCATATCCACAAATGTAATTAATGGACTTTTTATGATCCTTCACCCAATCTTATTTAAATAAAATAAATTTCCAATCTTTCATGGTAAATTTTGTATATTCACTTTAATTTACATAAATTCGTTCAATTTATATTTGTTAAATTTACATTCGTTCAGTTATGCATTATGTCAATTGTAAATTCGATTAATTGTTTTCGATCAATTTACAGAAAATCGAAAATATCGAAATGTTTAAATTTTTTTGTTATTCACTTATATTTATAAAAACGATTCGAAAGTTAAATAAAAACTCATAAATTATTTTTCTTCAATTTTCTGATAAACATTTTTTTACAATGTTTTTCTTCCATTTCCCGAAATTTACAAAACAACAACACTTATAAATAACATCATTACATATATAAAAAAAAAACTATAAATATTTCCGAAACGAGCGATACAAATAATTTTAAGTTTTAACAAGAATATTAAAATTTTCCATGTACGGAAAATTACCCCTAAAAAAATTGCTATAAATTTAATGTTTGACCAACATTATAACAAAAAAAAAGAAAATAGGACACAGGACGAAGTAACCATAATACCAGCCGCGCGGCAACCAGTAAAAAAAAATTATATATTTAAATGGCGACTATGAAAACAGTCAGGACAGGACTATTTGGTCAACATTAAATAGAAAATAATATAAAATAAATATAAATAAGTGAAGTAAATTATTAAATTATTTAACGAATACGATAAAGTTTTCAGGATATTTTTACAGGATATTTAACATACTTAATAAAAATTTTAGTTGGGAATTATTATCCTTATATAATATGGTTACTAAATTTTTTTTTTTATTTTAAAAATCTATTTAAAAATTTTATTTTTGTTATTCATACCTCGATAAAAAACTTTATTAAATGTACTAGTAATTATTCTAAGTTCTGGATTTGGTGTATCACCAATTTGTACCATTAATGATACACCAACAATTCCTTGTGATTTATGTTGTGCATCTGACATATTTAGATATAATTCTTTATTGTAACCATACAATTGTATCTATAATTAAAAAAAATATATTTATATATAATATTAATTAGTTTTTCTATTTATGTATATTTAAAAAAAGGAATTTTAATTCTTCAATACTGTATAATAGAGAAAGGTTCTAAATATAATCTATAGAGAATTCTACAAAAAAATAAATATATGGAAGAAATTAGCTTCTGTCCTTTTCAAAAATATAATAAACCTTTGTATATATATACAAAAATCATGTGAATATCATTTATCATTATGATTTATCAAAGACACTACTTGTGCTTTACAGTATTTTAACTAAATTTCTGTATACTATACTGGACATTATGGTCATAGCTTTCAGCACCACATGACATGTACTTAAGTTTATTAAAGCAATTTGAAAAACCACATGCTGGTAAAGGCATCAAAGTATAATAAGCATTGTTAAAAAATTTATATATAGTAGAAGTAGAATAAGCTTATTGTATTGAAGTTAAATAGTATAAGATAATAAATACACTGTGAGAAAATATAAGGTTAAATTATGTTTTTTTTTTGTTAAGAGATGACATACAAATTGTCAGTACTATATCAGCCATGCAGTTTATTATAATATCCATTTTAATTAATTGTAAATCCATTAAAACTGATTATAAAGTTAGTTAGTTAGCCTCAATTTCATATTCCATAATTCCGAAGGAATAACCATATATCTCACTCGTCTCACTCTACGTCTCACTCGTTTTGTACATTGTAAAATGAAATAATTAAAATAATTGAAATAAATAAAACTAAAAATTTCATATTGAATAAAAAATTGTTTGAAATGTCATCTAAACTTCATATTTCTAGAGAAAACAAATCGAAGTCCGAATGTAATTATATTAAAAACTGTGGAACATTATAAAATCCAAAAAGACTTTAAACTCACGAAAAGATAATCTTTAACCATTTGACACTATAAAAAGTGATAATTACAATTGATAATTATTAGCAAATTAATGTACAAATCCGTAAGAAATTTTGAAAATAATATCAGTTTTAATTAATTATTCCGATCGTAAAGTAATTATTAAGTAGAAATTAAAATGAAATTTAATTTAATAATAATTTTATCGATTTTCCAATTTTGTGAAATAATTGGACGTTCAAAATCAGTCTACCAAAATGAATACTGCAGCATCAACGATTATGACCAAGATAAATTAAGTTGCTATAACTTCAAAATGGCAGATATAAACCGATTTACTTTCCAGAAAATTAGCGCAGATAGAATTCATGTTAATATAAAACACTTACAATTTTATGATTCTCACTTCAATTTCTTAACAAGGAAATTTTTTGGATATTTTTATGGAAGTTTACAAATTATTTTGGCAAGCAATTGTGGAATATCCGACATAATTGATGAAAGTTTTAGAAATGTTCCAAATTTGACAGAACTAGATTTACATGCAAATTCAATTAAGGAATTGAGATCTAAAACATTTTATAAATTAAAGAAACTTAAATATTTAACTTTAAATGAAAATTTAATAGAAACAATTGAACCTGATACATTCAAAAATTTAACTGGTTTAAAAAAACTTTATTTGGATAATAATAAAATAAAATTCATAACGCCAAATTTATTTAATATGATAAAAAATATTGAATATTTAACTTTAGACACGAATCCAATTAATGGTGAATTAAATTTGAACATTAATAAAATTCAAAGTTTGTCAGCTGATTTTTGTGGTTTAACAAAATTTTCAATATCTGTTAATTCTGGTGGAATTCAATATTTGTCGTTACTAAACAATAGTTTGGCCGAAGTATTTTTAACTGAATTTAAAGTAGCAGATCTTGTATTGGCTTATAATAAAATAAAACGTCTTGATAAAATTGACGGATCAGAATTAACACTACTGCGTTTAGATGGAAATCTTTTGGATTATCGCAACATACAAAATGATTTTGAGCGCATGGCAAAACTCAAATTTTTATCTTTGAAGTCTACTAATTTAAAAAAATTAAATAAAGATATGTTTAAATCGATGAGTAACTTAAAATTCTTAAATATTTATGGGAATCCCTTGAAAAAGGAAAAAGCACTTGAAGCTATTAAGGAAATTCCCAATTTACAAAAATGTACGATAACTTGGCCAATGTTAAACTATTGATATCATCTGACAATAAGAATTTTATTATAAGGTTTTTTAAAATATACTTTTAATTTATGTAAATTGTGCAAACTTTTCCAATAAATTTATAATATTAAATTAATAAAACTTTAAGATTTTGAAATTGTTTTTATAATTTTACTAATTCACTAAAATCAATTCAATCTAATCTAACTAAATTCTATCTGGTGTGAAGAAAAATGATCGTTTACTCGGAGTGGATAGTTTAATTTGTCAGAAAAAATTTATTGTTTTGTTTTGTCTTTTAAAATAAATATTTAAATTATGATGTTGATTAATATTCAACAACGAAAACAGAATTAATCCGAATTATTAAATTATAAATGTGTAAAAAATGACGGAGCAATTCCAGAACTAGCAAAAACTTAAATGTTTATACATTGTGTAACGAGCTAATAAATTCGTCTCCAAAAGTAAATAGAAATTAAAATCAAATTTAATTCAATAATAATTTTGATGAATTTACAATTGGACTTTCAACATCAGTCAACAACTGCACGATCGACAATTATGAGCAAGATATATTAAGTTGGCAGAACTTCACAATAGCAGATATAAATCGATTTACTTTTCAGAAAATTAGCCCAGATAAAATTCATGCTAATAAAAATATAAAAAGCTTAGAATTTTCTGATTCTCATTACCATTTCTTTACAAAGAAATTTTTTGGATATTTGAAGATTTATCTTTAGATACGAATCCAATTAATGGTGAATTACATTAGAAGCTTAATAAATTTCAAAGTTTTGTCAGCTGATTTTTGTGGTTTAACTAAATTTTCAATATCTGTTAATTCTGGTGGAATTCAATATTTGTCGATACTAAACAATAGCTTGACCGAAGTATTTTTAACTGAATTTAAAGTAGCACATCTTGTATTGGCTTATAATAAAATAAAACGTCTTGATAAAATTGACGGATCAGAATTAACACAAATGCGTTTTGATGGAAATCCTTTGGAATATGACAGCATACAAAACTTAAATGTTTATCTTTGTAAGTCACTTAAATTAAATAAAGATATATTTAAATCGATGAGTAACTTAAAATTTATGGGAATCCCTTAAGTAACAAATAAGGAAACTAATAAGGAAATTCAAAATTTACGAGATTGTACGATTATTTGACCAAACAAAATTCAGTTAAACAAATGATATCATCTGACAATAAAAACTACGTCATTACGTTTTTTTAAATAAATTATAAAATCATGTAAATTATGCAAACAATAAATTTTAAAATCATGTAAATTAAAATTATGCAAACTGTGTCAATAATTTTGTAAGCTTAAGTTATTAACATCTAATAAAAATTTTATTATAATTTTACTAGAATTATTTATTTTCTCAGTGTATAAATTACAACTTTTAAAAATACTCATACTCTTTATAAAATTTTTAATGACTATAGTAAAACAGATTTCACATCCACACATATAAAATTAACAAATGTGAATATATATAACAAAAAAATAAAAAGATTCTAGAAAACATATAAATAATTTACCTCTCCTGGAAAACTATAGCCATGTATTCGATGTTCTGATCCTTGACTATTTTCAGTACCATAATGTATGTAAATTTCTTCAAATTGATAGCGGTAAGCAAGTGGTCCCCCAGAGATATTGACATGTTGTTTAGTATCCTTATCGACCCGGAAGACTAACGATTGACCTGTATTGTGTAGTGTTCCCGAAACCTTTTTTTTCATTTTCATTTTATTTCAACACATAATAAAATTATGTTTTGTGTTCATCCCAGATAAGTGTTAGGTACAGTGGACAACGATGAGTAGATAATTTTTTTGAAGTTCATTGTTGATGATGTATATATAAAAAAAAGGATAACAGTGAGAGACATAATAAGTATATAGTATTATATGATATTAAATTTTTATATACCTTTTGATAAGTTGATAACTTACAAAAAAAATATATATAAAAAAGGATCTAAAATAAATTGATATGTGATTACATATCATAATCTAAGGGATTTTCTGAAGTGCTGAACAAAATTATATGGTTAATTTTCCCAGTGGGATAATATTTTTGTTTGTTGTTGTTGATGGTTGATTTAAAAATGATTAAAATGTCAAATTTTGAGATATATATGTTGGGTAAAATTTTAAAAGGACTTTTGTATCAGCAATTTTATTATTAGTATATTTATTATTAATTTACAAGAATTTAATGCATTCAAATAATGAGGTGGAAAAATAAAGTTTTTAGATTGAGTCAGATTTATAAATATATTTAGGAAGTTTTACATTATTATAGCATACCAAAATTTAATAATTCTATTTCTTCAAATGAGTTTCAGTTACGAATAGTTTTCGTTCTGTAAATATGCCTGGACCATTATCTTTAATTGTTTATAGAATTCTGATTCGGCAAAGTAAATTAAATGTCTTGAAAATTCTAAGAAAATTATAGACTTTAGAATTATACATTGTAGACATAAATTGATAATTGAAATAAGTGGATTAGTAATAAGTCAACACTTTTTTATCATCAGTTCGACATCAGTGTTTTTCACAAATGTTAAATATTAACGAATAACGTGAACATTGGAGATGAAAGATTGGAGAGTTCAAGTAATAATATCCATAAATTTCGAATATGCAATTTTTTCCGCAAAAGATAGCGCTACCGGATATCAAAATTGATTTAAAATTTATGATTACAACTGTCACCACTCAAAGAAATTTTAAAAATGTGAAGCTTTATCAAGGCAACCCGTTTTTTTGAATAATTTTCTGCAAAGGACACTCACCTTATGCTTATCAATATGTAATGTCCTCAAATATGGATCAAATAATAATTTATCTGGTTCAATATCTATTGGTGATTGTCTTCGTCCTTTATTACACATATTCCATTGTGGATTAATAAGGCCCCAAAATCCTGGTCCTTTAATTAACAATTTATTTGTTATTATAATTTCAATAAATTTGTAAAATTATAATATAATTAAAAAACTATTTCATTATTTTAGTTTTCCATAATTGAAAAACAAATAATTTATATTTAAATAAAAATAATTGATAATCAAAAAAACAATAATATTAAATTTATTAATTTACCATAATAGAATTTTCCATAAAATCAAAAATAAATAAATTATATAAAATAATGGTATAAGTCGGTAATAGTCATTGCCTAATTCATCGTAAACAATTCATTGTACTATAGATAATTAAATGCGTAATTAATTAAATTGATTAAAAATTGTGATTTGCTATGATTAGCTGAAAATATCGATTAATTACTAATGATGAATTGCTTAGGAAGAACTAACCTAGAATTAAAATAATCGATTATTTTCTAGTGTTCTTTTGATTTACCATTACCAATTTTAGCAGAATAATATTTGTATCTCTAAAAATTTCATTGAAATTATAATATTTTAAATTGTTTTAATCTCCTGTTTTTTTTTCAAAAAAAAATGATTATTATTATTATAATCACTGAATAATTGTATAATTAAAAATATAATAATATTTTGAACGATTATAAATTAATTTTTATTAAAAAAAAGTCATTCATTGTCAAATTGGAAATTATACAAACAATTTTTTTTTTTAAATTTTCTTTGAAAATATAAAATTTATGAAAATATTTTAAATATTTTATTATAAACGTAATAACAAAAAAAAAAACTTACCGGAAATGCCATCATATGTCCACCATTCCTCCCAGCTTGCTTTAATTCCTGTTACATAAAAAAAAAAAAAATGGAGAATAATGAAAAACAGAACAGAAAATTATTAAAATAAAAAAAAAAAAAATTTGTTTGTACTTTTTTTAATATTTAATAAAAAAAAAATGATAATTTTAAAATGATATCATGTTCACATTTTTGCAGCGCAAAGCTATTTTCATCCCGAATCATTGAGTTTGATCTCTGGGATATGAAAAGAATCATAGTTTAATATAACAACAACAACAACAAAACAATTACATTATATCCTTTTAAAATATAATTTATTTTAATGTCATGAGTGTTGAATAATTTGTTTTAACGAGGAGCTGTGAAGTTTTTTGTGATAGAAAATAAGGTTTAAAAAATTCAAATTCCGCAAAACAAAATTTTCTTTAAGTTTTTGAAAATGGAGATTCAAAAACTTTAAAAAAAAACACGAAAAACCACGTGTCCCTTTGTATTTGTGGAGCAATATCTCAAAGTATTTTTTCTATCTATCAAAATATCCGAATTATATAAAATTCATTCTTAATGTCCTTAGCGATCTGAAATATTTTACACATTCCTGAAATATTTTACAAAAGTGTTTTGTTTTTAACAAACTCCGAGTATTAGCCTACCCCTAGTATAACTAATTTTTTAATGTGTGTACTTTTTAAGTTTGAAATTTTTATAAAAATTATATTAATAATTGTTATAGTTGGTCAGTCAACTTGTTAACAGGTTACTGAGAAATATGAACATATAAATATATAAGAAATTAAAAATGGGAGACTCGATTTCGAAATATCTGTCGTACTCGCTTTTCAGAAGTATTCTTTAATCTCTAACCGATAATTTTTAATCAATATTAGAAGTTCTTATATATTAATTGGTAATAATTAATTGTCCTACAATTGAACTGCGTCAATGTTAATTTGAAATATTTTATTTTTAATAAACATTAAATTGCAGACTGTGGAATGGAAAGCTGCTATACAATGTTTGTATCTACACCCGGGGAATCGTACAGTATACTTGTAACAACTTTTAGGTTTTGTACTACCAAAAACAATATATAGAAAGAGTTTAAAACTTATATAAAAGTTTTTGTATGGACGCAAATACTCATACTTCCACAAAACTAAAACTATATATGTATACTTTTTGGTGTATTTGAAAAAATCTTCTTGTTTGCGGGTTGTTGGATTTAATCTTGAAGTCTTGAGAATAAATTGCACAATAAAAACTTTTATATGAGTTTTGATTTCTTTCTATACATATTTTTTGATATACTGCACTACATTAAAAATCAAATTAAAATATCATGAAAATCTTTTAAAATTTTATGAGATTTACAAATATGTTATAAGAGTTTTAATAATGATTCTAAATGATTTTACCACTTTTAGAAATATTCTTTTTAATTAGTAAATCGCCGTAATTTCTTCCAAAACAATTTTTCTAGAAATCATTAATTACTATATATAAAAACAATTCTTGTTACTATAACAAAACCCCAAGATTAAACATCATATTTAATATTTAAAATGAATAATATTTTAAAAACATATGATTGAATAAAAGTCGATTAAATAATTCCAATTATGCAAAAATAAAAATTGCAACCGAGCATAAAAAAAATCTTTATGCATGCGGTTTCAGAAAAAAAAAAAACTTACATGTAACAATAATGATTGAATATAAAAATAACAATTGACTTTTTTTTTAAAAAAAATCATTTACATGAAACGGGCATGAAACATAAGGTTACAGAGGATCAAAAAAAAAATGAATTTAATATATTTTTGTTAACCACCAAAATAATAAAAATACGATGGACAGTTCTGAAAATTTAATAAAATTAAGCAATTTATTTTCACTTATTTTTAAATGTTAAAAATTTACGTCGTTTTTTATATGTTAAAAATAATCCAATTGTAATGATCTGATAGCTTTGGGGATGATGTTATGAAAATTGGAAATTTATGACAAAAAATAGCAACCAAAAGAGATGAAAATTGAAAAAAAAAATATTAAAATATTCATAATAATAATTGCAAAATTAAAGAATTTATTAATGAGTAATAATTTTTACATTTAACAGTCAGAGTACCAAATCTTAAATGTAAGCTTACCGAAGAGAAAGGAGTAAGGAGTAACAATAACAAATTTCTCCATTCTAAGCCATGAGGCGGAGAATTCACCTCTCGCATACACGCAATTAGACTAGATTGTACGATCTTAATCTAGGATTTTATATATCTTACTGCCAGGACAGTAAAAGATGAACCTTACTTTGAGTTAAACAATGAATAACTCATGTGGCAGATCGAATAGTATATGAAAAATCGTACGAACAATGAAAAATCGTACGAACTGTTAAGTGAAATTTCATTTATTTCTTGTCTAATTCTTCTTCAAGTCTGGTATTACCTAGCAAATGCTGCTGAAGATTTTAGAAAAATTAAATATACAAACTATGTGCAGCAGGAACCAGAAACTTTTATTGATATAATAACGATTTACAGTATTTAGGATACTAAGAAAATGATTATTTATTTTTTTATAAATATAGCAATAAATAATGAAATAATATAAGGAAATTGTAACATTTTGATTAAATGCTTATGATTTGCAGATTCATTCTAATTTTTAAAACATCTTCTTTAGCATTGTTTTACCCTACAACATAAAAGATTGTATTTATTTATTTGAATAATATATTACAGATAGCCACAGGGTAAATCCGGTCAGACTGACATCATTCATTAGGGAAACAATAGAATAAAAAAGAATTGTATATTGAAAACTCGATTTCCGACAAACGAATAAGTGAATAGTCATCCTGAAAACCAATTTCATATTCTACTCCTTTCAAATTAACCAATTTTCAACTTTAAATTAAAAACTGGTTTTTCTCATGTTTCAGCAACAAAGAATTTCCCATAACAAACAACAACAAAAGTAACCAGTCTTTATATCCCCCCAAGGATATTTATTCATTGAATAATTTTTTTTGTTTTTTTTTTTTTTTTGTATTTTGTCCTTCTAACTATATGAAATTGAATCATCAACAAAACTATGATATTAGATAGTTTACTGAAATATTATTAAGTTGAAACGCGTTTAAAAGGCGCGGCGGCGGCTACAATATAAAAAAAGTTCTTTTTTTTTATTATTATGTCATATAAAATTTTATATTTCAGGGTACTAGAATAAGGTTTTGGTAATAAATTTCCTGAATTCTGGGGGAGCTCGGTTGGCATATAGTTCAGAACAAAAATACAAAAAAAAAAAAAAACTGTATTACTAAAACTTTTTATTTTATTTTGATTTATTAACAAAACATATTCACATATAGAAAAATTCATAAAAAAAATATATTTTTTTTTTTGGATTTTTTGTAAGTGTTTGGCAGTCGGATTTTTTTCAGGAAATTGTGAGTATATACAATTTTTTATGAAAACATTTCGTTATTTATACGTTTTTATTATATTGACGAAAAACTATCTGTGTACAGGATAACTTTATAAAATATCTCTACATATTTTTCGAAATTATGTGAAAAATTCCATAAAACATGCTTTATTTTTATTTAACATAGAATCAATAAAGGACAATAACAACAACAAGGATTTTATGCGTAAATATTTTCTATTGTGGTTGTATATTATTTGGTAACCAAAAAAAAAAAAACAATGAAAATTTTCAATTTTCATAGTTTTTTCATCGTAACAATTCTATTGAAATTCTATACCTATATTTTTTCCACCAAAAATTTCTCATCTAAAATTGTTAAACATTAATCCTTGAATTTTTCGTTGTTATGTTGGTATTAATGTTCAGTAGCATATAAATATAAAATATATAAAGAATTTATTAGAAAAATTTCATTTTGTTATGAATTTAATTGAAACAATAGAGAAAAAAATAATACATAAAACTGTGATTTTCCAAATGAAAAATTTCAAAATTGTAAAATGAACATGGAAAAATTTAATTTAATATAATATTTTTCAGTAATAAATTTGAGTAGTTTATGAAAAACTATTGATAACGTTATGGTAATTTTATTGGAAATATTTTCGAGGTTTATTGAAATTTCTGTTGTTTTGTAACAAAATTTTCAATTGACAATTTTAAAGAGACATTCAAATTTAGTTACCGAAAATGGTATCATTTATTTATGAATTTCTATATTAAAAATTCAAATTTCAAATAATTTTGAGTTTATTTTAATTAGTTTTGTTATCTTTTATTATAGATCGCATATGTTTGCCTTTATTTTATATAATTTTGGAAAAATACTGATTCTGACTATGAAATTTTCTTCCAATTGTAGATATTAAATTATTATCAAAAAATTAACTCCCATAAGGAAAACTGAATTCCATAACCGAACTATATAAATATAATCGTGAGGGAATAATTAGTAACAAGATTGCCGATAAACTAGCTAGAACATGGGCTGAGCGCCCTTCATCGGGCCCGAACATTTCTGCGGTATTTCTAAAAGCCACATAATGGAGGAAATAAGGGAATAGGAAAACAAAGAGATATCCACCTACTTGAACAATATCTCAGGCACATGACAACGGAAACGATTCCTAGATTTCTCAAATAAAAGAGCTAAAGAAGTCCTCACACTCAACAAAACCGAGCTACGTACAATATAACCGGCTTGTTCACGGATATTCGTACTTCTACCTTAACGATCCCTTTATTATCTTGTCTTAATGTAATCATAAAAATTATATAATATTTACACAGTAATTAGAATATAACAAGATTGAATATGTCCCCCAATCTCTGCAATTTGATATCGCTGATTAATTTGGAATTTTTATTCTACCAAACCCGCAATACTCGCTTAATCATTTTACTCTTCCTTTTTCGAAGCTATTCTAGCAAAGTAACAAAAAATCACAGTCTTTAAAAAAGTTAGTAATCGAATTTAGTTTTTAATAGTGTTATGCGTTAACTTAATTTTGTATCATTTTTATATAAAAGGTTTTGAAACAAATAAAAATCTTTAATTAGCTAAATTACAAAAAATGTTAAATTATAATTAAGAAAAATTTAAAAATTAAGTAATTTCTTCCAATATTTTGTAAGTAAACTCGTCACTTAGGAATGATAAAGTGTTAGGCGCAAACCATAACAAATAAAGTTGCAATTATTTTTCATAAGAACTTTTAACAATAACTAAATTTCACAAAAAATCATATTAACATTAAAAATAAACAATCGATTTAATATTAAAAAAAAATGGACTAAAATTACCTTACAGAATAATCATTGCTTTCGCCAATTATAGAATAATTTTTGCTTTCGCCAATTACAGAATAATTTTTGCTTTCGCCAAATCGGAGTAACTACTTTGAAGTACTCTAGAGAATGAATCGTAAAAAGTAGAATCTACATTTCTTATTTGTGAACAAAAATGCAAAATACATATAATACACAATTTCGGTAATAAATGAAGAACCATTGGCAATTTACTACTTGTCCAAATCTATAAAATAAAATTTAAATCAACTTTTCGTAAAATAAAAACTTATATTATATATTACATCTCCTACCATGAAAAATCATGAAAATTAATTCGCCAACATAGTAAAAAAAAAAGAGAATTATATAATTTCCAAACTTTTCATAGTCATTCTGTCGCCGTCTAGTCATTGGCGCCAACAAAAAATAACTCCTCAATAAAAAATTACATTCCCTCCCTTTATATCTTTATTATCTCATTTTCAAACAGTTTTTCCTCATTTTTCAATTTTCCATACCAACAAAAGCAAAACAACATTTATGAATTACAAAACAAAGTCAGACAGTCTGAAAAATTACTTTATATATACAAAGTAAAAAAGAGTTTTGCATCAGAAGAATAACAATTTCAGAATAACTTGTTGTTGTTTTCGTCCTTTAACTGAGGTTATAGTCATATTCCTGTTAATCAAAAAAAAAGGAAGAATGAATATTTTATGCACATTTTTACTAGAATGACAATGAAAAACCTTATTCAAAGATATCAACATCCTAGCATTATTATTACCATTTAAAATTATATATCATTTTTATGATTTGATTTTAACTATGTATGGCATAAAATAAATTTTTTTATTTAGTTAACATATTTATCCTTCCTTTAAATATGAATAAATTCTGATTTTTTTTTTCAGAAAATTACATAATAACAACAACAAAAAATTTTAATATCTCACTTTAACTATAATAATTTTTTATTCTGTCTATCGTACCAATAAAAGAAAACACTTTATTTTATCCACCTCACCATTCCTTAAAAAACATAAAAGAATTTCTATACGATTTAGATGGAGAAATGCGTATTTGTAGTTAAATTTTATGGAATTTTATTCATTCAGCTTCATTTGCTTGCATTTTTAAATTCTATTTTTTTGGACTTGTTTAAATCGTCTGCATGTTTCGTCTGTTCGTTCCTTCTAAGTACATTAAAAAGTGAATCAAACTGACATCAATTCAGAAATTATTAGCTAGATGGGCTAACATTTGCCTGAAAGTATTTATTTTAATAAGGTAGTAAATATAGTACGAAAGTTAATGATTTACTAACCACTGGAAAGGTAATAAATAGTGGAATAAAATAGAAGAATCTAGAGTTAAATAATCTGCCACTAGAGCGCACATAGTCAATTCAAATATAATTTATAATTGTTCACTAAATATGCTATTGCGTCCAGAAATACATAAATAATGAAGAGTAAAACAAAATAGCATTAATAAAAGTCTCTGCGAAATATAATTAACAATAAGATAATATGTCGCCATTATTATATTAATTATACCATCCATGCAGAATCTGTAACGATTATGAGGAGACAGCCTCCCATTTCCTTTGTGGATGTGCAGGACTGTCTTTTAAGAGATTTCAATTTCTTGGTCACTGGTTTTCCACACCTTTGGATATCACACTTAAGAAAATTCTCAAATTTATAAACAGTTTGAGCTTTTCTAGTGAGCTCTAAAAATTTAAAGGTACTACAATAGGCCGCAGTGGTATCATTGGTCGCAGTGGTATTTGTGTCTACTTGTCCAACCCTTATATGCTTCTAATGCTAATTCTACACCATTCGTTATGTGGCGATAGTTCATTGTACAACAATCGGCAATCAAACAAAATATCCCTTAATATGCAACTGTTGCACAGTAGGTCTACTGCGCCACAATTTTTTTATAACTCATGCCAGTTACCATTATAGTTCTTAGGAATATAGTAAGTGCATGGAATCTGTTCAGCACTTTATTCTGACTTTATTAAAATGTCTAATAAACTGAAAAAAAGAAATCAGTAGTACACAAAATAAAATAAAAATTTATTATTGGAGTAAGAAAAAGCTAATGAATCCTAATAGCATAAAAATTTATTCCCATCGCGAATTCAGCATAAAATTCTATTGTAGTGTGTATAATGATTTTATGTAGGAGTTTTGTGACAAATCATTTAAGCTTTTCATAAAAAGAAAATAATAGTGGAAAAATTTTGTTTGAGTTAATTTGCGACGAACGTTGTTATTGGGATTATAATAGGATCAACATTATTAATAAGAAAAATTAAAGTTAGAGTAATGCGTTTAATAGGATATGGAAGAAATTGCAGATATTTTGAAGTAATTAACATACACAGTATGAATGTTATGACTAAATTGAGAGAACAGCTTTAATCGGTAAAGACATTTCTTGGAAATTGCATCTTCGAATACTCATCTCGTTTAATTATATTAAATTACTAAAAAATAATGGCTTAGCAGTAAAGAAGGCTCCGTTTGTTAACTGGTTTGTGTCACAACAATTCCGGGGGAAAAAAACAAAGTAGACGACTCGAAGAGGATTGGTATCAAAATTTTATTTTATTTTTTCAAATTCCGTATACCCAGAAATTTTAATATAAAAACCTTTAAGTACTGAATTAAAGTGTTAAATATTAGCATGTCAAACAGTTTTTCTAAAATGATTTAGAATTTCAGTTTTGTGGGTAAATAATTAACTCTACAGCAACACCAACAATTTTCCAATTTTACTTTAAAAATTCGAATTAAAAAGTTAAAGAACCTAAACATAATCTCATCATAGTCTGAAATGCTGGAGGCAATAGCATTTTGGTAACAAGTGTCAGATTCTTAAAATATTTCAATTTTTTCCCACTCTTTATTACCTTTCGAAAAGGAAAAAGGATTCTTAACTCAATTATATCATTATTATAATTAGATTAATACTATTTATATTTTCAATTAAGTATATTTTAATTATACAATCCTCTATAATTACAATATCAACACTTAAATCTACTTATACAATTAATTAAATTTAAAAATTTATCCATTTCACCCTTATAAAAACTATATTCACCAATTTATAAATTTCTCATTTTAATTTTCATATTATCTACTCACAATATACAATTTTTTATTTTATATAAACAAGGATATTATATTATCATATTGTAACTAGTACTATTGCTGAAAAGGATATATTAATTAAAAAAAAAACAGGAAATATTTAAACAAAAAATTCCGGCAGAAATAAAAAAAAAAATTATGTAAAAATGTATTTTTTTTTTAAAAGTGCACTGACTGATCTGATGGAATAACTTAAATTGTTTAGCAGGCACAAGGCAGACAAAATGTTCGCCTCAATTCACATATCCTTTATTTCACATACGCACACATACATATACAACTCATATTTATATTTATATTTATGTATGTGGAAATTCATAGAAAAGTCACGTTTATTAAATGTGAATTCAATGACACCAACCAAATGAGTTTTTATTATTTTATGAATATGTAAAAAAAAAAATATAAACAAGGATAACATAGTAAAAAAAGGATTTTATATTGTGAATATTATGATTATAAATATTTATAATTTTTTAACATTTATTCCTGTATGCTAGAATAACACTATGTGCACAGATTGTTGTGCAAGTCAATTTCTATTTATCACTGTCAAAAGTTTAAAATTTAGTCAACTTATTGGAAATTGAAGTCCCGTATAATGAACAAAAGGCTGACAAGACAAAAATCGGATATCCTGAAACTTATAAAAATTGAAACCATTCATGTCCTTTTTTAATGCTGCGCAATTCGCAATACTTGTTAATTGCACAGCTATTAAAATAAACAACAATGTGGTAAAAAATAAATACGAAAACATTGAAATGGGTATTAATAAATTCTGCAGCGTGCAGGACCCTTAGAACTTATCTTTCGATTTTTAAAATGTTGTTCCTTTATTATTAAGGACTTTGTTTCTATTGCTGTATCAGTAACTCAGAAACATTATTAATACATATCGCGACTAATACCCAGAGTTGTTAAATAATGCATTATTTTTGTAATGCATTTTGAACTTCATTAGCATTATTTTAATAATTCAATTTGAATTAAAATAATGCATTACTTGTTTTATTAATGCATTATTGTTGAATTAATTAATTAATATAATGCATTAAAAATAATGCATTACTTAAAATAATTCGAATTATATGAATTAAATAAGAATTATTTGAATTATTTTTGAATTAAGAAGAATAATTCAAAAATAATTCAAGTAATTCAGTGAATTATTTTTTTTAATTCAAAAATAATTCAAATAATTCATTGAATTACTTTTCTTAATTCAAAAATAATTCAAATAATTCAATATATTTGAATTATTTTATACAAATTAAACATAATTCAAATAAATTGAATTATTTGAATTATTTTTGAATTAAGAAAAGTAATTCAATGAATTATTTGAATTATTTTTGAATTAAAAAAAATAATTCATTGAATTACTTGAATTATTTTTGAATTATTCTTCTTAATTCAAAAATAATTCAAATAATTCTTATTTAATTCATATAATTCGAATTATTTTAAGTAATGCATTATTTTTAATGCATTATTTTAATTAATTAATTCAAAAATAATTATGAATTTGAATTACATAAAAATGAATGCATTATTTTGAATTATTAATTATTAAAAATAATGCATTACAAAAATAATTCATTATTTAACAACTCTGCTAATACCGATAATATCAAAAACTTTTTACAAACAAATTATTTCCTAAATAAAGCTGTCAAGCAGAAAAATAGGTTGTCAGAATAAAAATGTAATTGAAATTTAGGAAAAGAAATAATTTATTTCATTCTCAGTCACAGTGTGATTTTCAGTCGTAAGTTGAGTTTAAACTTCAGTTTCAACTTATTTTATGATTTCCCAGCGCAAGCTTTAAGATAAGTCTGCTTTAAAATGATGATTAACTTAAGTGGAAAGTTGGGAATATCTTAAGACCCACTTTTGGTAAAATTTAACTTAACTTAACTTAAGGTCTATTCTTACTATTTTACACATAAGTAGAAAATAAATTAAAATTCATTAACATAAATGAATTATATTCACAATAATTACATTTTTTTGCTTCAGATTAATAAAATAAATAGCAGACTTAAGCCGTTCAATCAGTTTAGTAAAGCTTAAGCTATCACTGGGTAATTGGACATAACTGCGGTAACAAGTCTCCAATCAATGCCAGCGCTATTAAAAATTGATAATAATAAAAATAATGCAAATAATAACAAATATTATTCAATTTTAATATTTGTTTCAATTGATTTGTTTTTTTGATCGAAAATTTAGTTTTGTTTATTTGGCTATTTTTTTTTTGTTGTTGTTACATAAAATTCTGAAATTGATTCGCAAAGTTTAATTATTTTTATAGATTTTATTGATTGTAAATACAATTTTTTGAAAAATATCAATTGGAATTTAATAAATTTTTGTTGGTGTTCATTTTCAATCAATTCAAAATTTTGAAATTAAATCAAATTATTTATTCAAAACAAATTAAAATTATTGGAATAGTTTCAATATACAATTTTTACTCCCGAAACTTCATGGAAAATGAAAATATTATTTTAAAATATTGGAAAATTTAATGGTCCCTTAGAATTTTAATGAGTTATGGAAGAATATAGTTGAGGAAAACAAAGCTTGGTAGTTTGTTCATTTCAAACTGAATGAAATCGCCAATGGGGTAAAAGTGATTTAGTCGAAGCCATAATAAAATAATGTTCAATACAATTTTTATTAAATGAGTAATTTTTTTTAATCATTATTTATTAGTATTTCTGCATGAAAATATAATAAATAACTTTGCCGATTTATTAATAGCTATTATAAAATTGGATTAAAATGAATTATTATTAATGATAATTTTTATAATTTCGATGAATTATTTTCAAGATTCTTTGTTTGCGTTTATAATGATAACTTATTGACCTTTAAGCTGATTTTAAATTTAATGAATTCGTTCCAAAAAAAATAATGTTTTTATAAGTTCAAAGCTTCCGAAAATAAAAATAATTCTGCCATACAAACATTTTTGAAACGACTAAATCTAATATGAAAACGTCGGTTTTCCAAATATTTGATTTAATTAATTTTATTTTTGTTTAAAGATAAGAAATTCTATTACTATTAATTTTTGATATAGACAAATTTATTTGCACAAAACGAAATTATTTAAATTTATATAAACTTTATAGTTAAATGCATTTAAAAAAAATACCTTGGGAAAACAGCACTGCACTAAATACAATAATAAATCGATTGGTCATTGCCATTACTCTAACAGCACTGCTATTTTGCTGAATAATTGATTTAATATTTCACTCTTAATTTTTTGTTTTTAAATTTCAGATAATTTCTTGAATTAATAACTTATTGACCGAAGCTTTTTAAGTTTTCTGCGAGACTGAATGTTTTGACAGGCGTCGAATAATCTTTAAGAAAAAGATTATATTTACTTTTATACGAATTTTGATAACACAGTTTGGGACAGACAGAGAAAATAAATCAGTTTACTAGAAATTCACGTAATATTTATGGTATCATTGAGAATTGAGATGTAAAACGAATAATTTAGGTTAGGTAACCATATTCAAGTTGATGTAAATATATGAGAATTACAGATTCAAATTATAAATTAGTCGTAACATGTGATGCTTAATGAAACTGTATAATCAGTTCAGTTTTGCTTAATTTATTGACGCCGTCAACGTGATATCTTACTTACAATAGTCCGAACTAACTACAATAGTCGTTACATCAATATTAATTTCTCTGCATTGATTTTAAATTATAATGGAATGCGTTGAATTACAAATTACAAAACCATTAACTAGTTAATGATTAATACTAGTTATGATTAACTAGTTTATGATGCCATAATACTAGTTTATTCTTAAATATTGATAAATGCTTTGCAATGAGTTTTACGCGAAAGCTAAAATATGATAATTATAAATTATTATAAAATTGATTTCACAAATTTCTTCAATTGATCTTGGCGTATAGCTTGATACAAAAGTTTCTTTTGTAGAACATTTAAAGATCATAACATAACTAACAAAGCTAATTCTTCGTTGGGCTATGTTAAACTTCAGTGTCGTATTATTATTTAAATGTTGTTAAACTTCTTTGTATGACATTTGTACGTTCTTTGCTAGAGTATGAATGTCAAGTTTGGTGTCCGTATTACGATATTCACAAAAAACGGTTTGAAAGATTTCATCAATCCGCTCTAAGGAACGTGAATTGGAGGGATAATTTAAATCTCTCATTTTACCTTTCAGATTTGCTTTCATTGGAGAAAAGGCATGATTTTTTAAACTTTAGTTTTAACTTTTGATTAATCGGCGATACGGATTCATTACAATATTAAGGTTAAATTTTGAAATACTTCACGTTTTGTCAGTATTTTTCAACCATGTTTAATTTTTGAATTCTTTAAAGATAATTTCTATTATTCAATTTTTTTGCATATATTTGTTATAAATAGTACTTAAAGTTGATTCCATAAATTTTTTTAAAAATGGTTACCAACACAACAACTGTCGGCATTCCATAGCGTGTCCATACGTTATAATATGAAAGCTATAGTGGTACAACATTTCAGATGTGCTTTAAAAATTAATATTTATGTTAAATAGAAAAATAAATATTTGGTTTTATATATAGAATAAAGAAAAACTATTTTTTATAGTTCTGGAAAATTGAAAATACAATTTCCTTCTTTTTATGTACAATATAGAAACAAACAAACAAAATCTAAAATGATCAATCAAAATTCAATATTCTGTGATTTTTATCACCCAAAAAAACAATTTTTTTTTTCTATAGAAAATTTACTCTTTCACTTGTGGTAGATGTGATAAACCAACTCAAAAAAAATGTCATCTTTTTTTTATATTTATTCGGTCAAGACAGGATATCCGATATATTCTATATATTCTAGTATTGGTTTCCTTCGCAAGGAATCAGTGTATACAGCAACATATTATATAGTTCATGACAGTCATGATTGAGTATATTTGTATTATATAATATTTATACATACATATACATCTATATATATATATATATACATCTGTGGTACGTAATACGACTTCCAAAGCTAACATATATTCATAGAAGTCAGATCAAAGAAGAAGAAAAAAAAAACGATATAAAAGGAATTTCTGGTATGCGGTCAAAAAAAGAAAGAGGATATCAAAAGATTTTCACTAATGAATTGTGGAAAACATTGTGGTCATAAGGTCGTTTTGATATCAATTTAATGTCTGGATATACAAAGAAGAAAATATTCTTATTGTTTGACCCGATAAAAACCTTATTTAATGAAATCGATCTATTATTTATCTATATATTTTATCTTTAAGAATTCGTATTTGTTTGTTGTTATTGTCCTTTTTTCTTCAACATTAAAAAGGATTAACGTAAGGATTCTGTAATTATAGGTTGTTGATGTTGTTGTTGTTGGTGATAATGGGTACTATATTTATAGATACAAATGGCTAGGTAAGACAAAAAATGTAATTTGTAATGCTATTATCTTGGACAGACAATCAGATGAGGTGATAGAAGATATTTTATTATTACAAGACGAAAATTAAATTGTTATAGAAGATTAATTGGACAGAAATGTGTTCAAATTTAATTAAAGAGGTAAAAATAGGATTTAATTAAATTCTTGGACACAATATGTTTGTAAATATTTAAGGAAAAAGTGAAAAATATTTTAGGTAATTTTATATTGTTTAAAAATTATATCTCAAATTGTAATTCACAGACAAATTTGGGGTAAATTTAAGTTTGTGTTTAAGTTGGAATCAAATTTTAATTTTTTCTAACCACAATTATTATTTTTCAACATAATCATGATTTAATCATAAAAATTTGGCAATTCAGAGAGACATCTAAAATGCCAGTTTTCACTTATTCGATTGCGAATATAAAGTAATTTAACAGAACTGACGTCAGGAGTTTCTGAATCAGACAGAATATCGACAAAGAAATTATTCAGAAGAAATTTAGGTGACTGTATTATAAGATTAATTATTTGCCTTTAATATTCTTAAATTATTTTCATAAGTATTTCAATAATCCTAATATATTTTAATCTTCCTTATCACGATTTATAAATTAATTACCGAAAAAGATTTCCTCAATAAATCACTTTAATCTTTCATCCTTCAAATAAAAAAAAAGTCAATTGTCAAAATAAACAAAGTATAATATCAAAAATATTACCATATAAAAATTGTAATTAACAAAAAAAAAGTGTTTTTACCACTTTTCCTTAAATCCGTTTTTATGTATTATCACATTACCTACCATCAGAGGACCGATTTTGAAATATATACAAAAAAAAAGTATCACAAAATACCATGATTTTTTCATTAACACCAATTATATTACACTGAGATTTTACTGTGGTACAATTTTTATTCTTTCATACAATTTACACAATTTTTTTTCTATCCATTTTGTAGTCGGTTTTTAATTGAAATAAAAAATGGTTAAAGGATAAAAAGGAGAGTGATAGGAAAAAAAAAACCATAATCATCTTGTCGGTAATGAAGTTCCCCCCTCTTTGAAAGCATTAAAATGAAGTTTTTTAATTTTTACCAGCAAAAAAATTCACAATATTCGTTTTTAGCATATTTGGATAAAAAATTTCGAATAGAATTTTCATTTTCATTTGAATTAGATCTGTTAAATGGTTGGTTCGTTGGTTAGTAAGGAGGAGGATTCGGAAACCTAACGCACTGAAGCCCGTTGTATATCCCAGTCGATGGCTGAAATTTTTCTATACCGCATCAACCTATCCCACCTCCTTAATGAACCTAATCAGGTCGGCAGGTTTCCAAAGATCAGTTAAATAGAAAGACTATTTCTGACAGCATAAGTTAGTAATTTTTCGTGTTTTGATACTAAATTATGTAATGCCAAACTTAAAGTCGAATTTAATTATAATCCTGTTGAATATTTTATTTTCAAAATTTGATATAATACCTCACAAATGAAGTATTATTTTCAATACTGTCCCACAGATGGTGATGCAAAATATTTTAAATCTTTTATTCTGGAATATTCCAAAAAAATTAACTTTACAACTCATTCAATAACATGTTTTACAACAACTGTTGGATACTCCAAGCTTCACAGTAAGAAACTACTGAATAACATTTCGTCTGTGGAGCATTTTTCTACAATTTCAAATATCTTATATTAAAATACGTTTAATTTTTTTATTTTTAACCCTCCCAGGATAAGCAAAAATGAATCTTCCAATACAAAGAAGATTAACAAAGTGGCATACCAAAAATGCTTCATTGCAGTCATTGTGGAATTCTATAGTTGGCTATAGAATTAGAGGGGTGCATTAAAAATGGAACGAAGGAATTCAATCTGGTGGACTAAAACAAAAAGAGTTGTGGGTATACACAATCTAGACATGATTAACTTTTTCATTGTTTTAAAAGAGTAAATTAGAAAAAAAAAATAAAAAATATTATATCAATTTAACCCATGAAATGATGATGTTTTATAACAACATAAATATTCAGGACATTTGTGAATAAATTGAATATATGGCAGTAGAGAAACTGCAGATACAAAAAGGGAGTCGAAGAGAAATGGAAAATTGTATTAAAAAAAGACTGAGTTGAACTATATGCGAAAAAGTTTCATTTATATAAAAAAAATATTTATAATGTCATACTGGAAAAGCACAAAAAACAACAAAAAAAAATTGTAGACATAGACATAGTCCTGAAAGCAAGAATGAATGAGATTGTTATCCTTAATGAAATAAAATGGAGAAAAAAAAAATGTTTAAATAAAAAAACTTTTTATTTTATCTGGTTTTCTCTAGTTAATTATAAACTTATCAACAGGATTTTATTTTTATTGCAAATTGTTTTTTTTTTTTTTGTGGTCCTTTTTAATGTTCAAATTAATTGGTTTATAAATAATACAAAAAAAAAATTACCAAAATTAACAATATTATTTAAGGGAGAATTTTTAAATAAAAAAAATCGAAAATGTTATTTAAATATTATAATAATAATGTGTAATTATAGTTTAATGAACAGGATAATTTTCAGATGTCCCTGATTTCAGTTAATTAAGAAAATAAATCAAAATAAAATTAAAAAATTGTCATTAAGCGTATCATTTTTAAAATTAATAACTAATAAATAATATATATATTTATTGTTGTTAATATTTAAAATTTAAAAATATTGACTCGGTCGGAATTTAGTTTTAATTTGTATATATATATAATAAGGAAACGTTGAAATTGATGTAGAGAATGCCGATCAGTTGAACGTGATTGTGAATTATATTAAATGCATTCCTAATGTCCTTAGACATTTAATAATTTCGATGTTTTTTTTTTCAATGACTTAAACAAATTCTAAATTCCAAGTTTTACCTCAAAATTTCTGTGATATTTAATCACATTTTTACTATCCCGAAAAGTTTCTTCAACAATTTTTAAAACCGAAGAAATTTCATAAGTTTCACTTGCTATGGTGAATTTAGTTATCAGTAAGAACAAAAGTTTTAAAAAATATTTTAAGCAAGTAGGTGGTCACGTGAGTGGTAGAAAAAGCGTGTTGTCGTGATCCCCGGCTTGTTGTATGAGAACCGTCAATAAAATCAAGAAACTCATTATTTCATTTTCGCAAGGAAGCAACAAATCTGTACTTGTACATCTTAATGCCAATACTCCAAACTCTTCCAGTCCCATTTTTTGTATAAAAAACATTAGTGTTCAAGAATCGTACAAAAATGACATGCGTCATTGTCAAAATTCAATCTTTATTATCAGATTTTCACCCAATTTTTAAAGAGTGTTCAAATATGTGTTTTTCTACTTAAAAAATATTAAATTAATTCCTATATTTCTTAAATTCTGCAATAATGATTTTTCGATTTTTATTATTCCAAAATCTATTACCAATCGATAACTAAACATTCAAAAACTACTTACAAATCTTTTCACCTTGTTACAATAAATTATTAATTTTTTATTTCCTAAAACTTTAAATTATATATAATTCACCTTCGAAAATATCGTTAACAAAAATCTAAAATTTACAATTCTTTAAACTTTTATTTTAAATCTTTTGGTAACATGAATTTACCCAGTATCAATTTTTGATAGTCTTATAACCTAAGTAACATTAAAATTTATACTTTTTATGTTTAACTATTTAAAAATTTATGAGCTTATTCACTAAATATTTGATACTGTATAATGTTTAACCTAATAATCTTTTATCTAATATAAATCAAACCATCAAAATCAATCAAGCCCATAAAACTTTTCCAAAGAATTTTCCGTAAAAATATTTCAAAACAAAAAATTGATTCGTTTTATATTATATTGAAAATTTAGAACTTTAACGTTGTCTTAATAGCCAAAAGAACGTGTGTATTTTAATATATATAAAAAAAGTCCTTAAAATTTCTATGTATTTATATTGGGGATGAGGATTAGAAAAAATCAAAACAGCTGCTTTGAAACTTGTGTATCCAGGAGATTTAGAATACGACTGAATCGATCTGGAAAACAAAAAAAAATAACCAACGAGTTAACCTAATAACTACTCCCCTGGGCTAGTCATAAATTAAGATTTTTCAGTACGATAGGATTGTCGACAATGTCCATGTTTAAGTTTACTATATAATATAACATTAAATTTTCTATATACATTTATACAAATATACAAACTAATAAAATGAAAATCAATTCGTAAAAGAAATTTAAAAAATAAAAAAAAAATATATGCTCAAGGGTAAGAAAATTCTGAAATAGCAAAAATGTCACTTGGAAAAGTTTGGATGAAAATTTTCATTTAACTTGTGGTTACTGTAGTGACCCGGTACAACAATAATTAATAATTTTTATTAATTTATAATTATTCTCTTGAACAACAAAAATTATTATTGTACCGGTAACTAATTGTTTGTTAATAATCGGATGATGCGATCATACCACCCAATCATATCATTTTTTTATTTGCTGCAATTATAATAAATGCAAATGAAGAGATGATAAGATCATTATTCTATAGTCAGCAACGAGAGTGTTCAGATCGAAAAATCGATCAAGTTTGAAATAAATTTAATTGTGCGTTTATAATAAATTACAAGTTGAAGTAATAAATTACAACTATTAAATATAGTATATTAAATTAAATAAAGATTAAATATAAAAATAAATTACTTATGTTAATTAAAATAAGAATTTGGAACAATGAACTTAAATATTAAATATAATAAATAAAATTATAAGTTAGATAAATAACATTAAGAAATAAGTTAAATAAATAAAATTTTATATATTTAGTTTAACATACATTAAATAGTTTTTTATATAACAAAAGATAAGATCCTTCAGGACAAAAATAAAGACAAGTGAGGTTGGTAAAAATTAACACGCGCACCATCCCCACAACTGGTGACCCCGAACGTTTAAAAAGTACCACAATTAGTGCCGGAAAAATTAAAATTAACGTGTAAAATAAAAACACGCAGTAAAATTGTGGTATAAAACCAAAAAAATAAAACTTAAATCATTGTGCCGCTATTAAACCACTATATATATTATAATTTATAATATATATATATATAAATTAATTTCATATATACAAAAATATAAAGATTAGTTTCCAAGCTATAAATATATTTGGAAATTGTCATCATTGTCAACATTGCGTTGATCAAGAAAATTATCATCAGATCATCAAAATTAAACAATTTTACGTCATCATTGAACCAATTCAACGTTGCCCGATTCATCGATCATCAATTCATCGAAAATCAGCGAGGGAACAACTTCATCATATAAAAATTCAAGATCACGCCAAGTAAAATTTTTTCATTATTTTGTACATTTATATTCAAAAACAATAACGAATGGTACAGTCATATAATTTAAAAAAAAAAATCCATTCGCATTAAATTTAAAATTAAACTTAAATTAATTTAAATTAAATCTTTATTTTCATTTTTTTAAAAAAAAAAAAAAAAAAAAAAAAAAAATTTAAAAAATTCATATGCTAATATTTTTAAATGAATTAATATTTGAAATAAAAATCTTTGTTTTTGATATCTAAATTAATAAATTGATGATATCGTCTATAAAAATTAATAATAAAATACACAGGTTTAATTAAGTGTTATAGTTGCATACCAATTGTTAATTCGCTAATATAGAAATTTAAATAATAAAAAAACCTCTATATATGATATGTAAATTTATTGAAATACCTAAAATTTAAATCATTTTGAATATCATAAAAATATACTATATACTATATAAAAATATACTATAAAATTTAAAATTTTTTAAAATTAAATTAGAAATTTTTTTTTAAAAAAAAAAAACAATAAAAAACGAATTAAAATTATTTCATATGCATTTATCAAATACACAAAAATAATATTTTTTTAATGCATTATATAAATTAAAATTATTTAGTATTTATTCTAAATAAAATTATTATATAAATTCTATATTCTATATTATATTATATAAATTTTAATTTCATATATAAAATACATATTCTTATATACAAAATTTTTTATTAATTATATATCATATACTTACATTATAAAACGATATATTAGAAATACATATACATAAATATAAAAATCGCTGAATTAAATTTATTTCGCATACATACACTTTCGATTTCTCTTACACGCTCTCTCTAAAAATTTGGTAAAAAGTATCGCATACACACATAAAAAAAAACATTCAATTTTTAAAATAATATTTTTACTGTGGGACCGTCCGAAAAATACATACGATTTTTAAATATTTTTGGTATCATCCGAATATTACGTACGATTTAATATACGAGTATTAATATTTTATTTTTTTTTTCTCGTCAAGCGAACTATTTTTGAAACTTTTTATTTCATAAAGAACTTAGTTCAAGTAAGATACATTCAATTATTGTTTACTTTAATTAAAATTTTTTTAAAAAAAAAAAAAAAATACAATGAATGCTGATGATGCAAAGACATCTACTGAGAACAGTACAACGCTTACAGGTACAAATAACGAACCGAGTATTGCCTCCGTCCGCGTTCGTTTACCATCGTTTTGGCCAACCAACCCGACAACGTGGTTTATCCAAGCCGAAGCGCAATTTAAAGCGTATCGGATAACGAGCGACGAAACAAAATACTGTTTAACTATTTCTGCTTTACCGCCAGAATCGTGTAACTCTATAATAGACATACTCACTAATCCGGCAGCTAGCAATAATTACGAATATATAAAAACTGAACTTATTAAACGGCATTCGGTTTCGGAATCAAAACGCCTCGAAACACTAATCGAAAAAGCAGGCATCGGCGACCAGAAACCTTCAGAATTATTACGACAAATGAAGCAACTAGCCGGTGCAACTTTTAATGACGACACTATGAAAAATTTGTGGTTAAGAAAATTACCACAAGTTATTCATATAGCTTTAGCTGCATTCGCCGAAAAACCGCTTCACGAACTAGCAGACGTCGCCGATAAAATACATGAGGCACAGCAGAACGCATCGCTGTTTGCTATCGAGAAACCAATGTCGCGCAATAGTAAATCGACAACGCAAGTCACAACCACAAACAAGGTTGAAGAAAGATTATCGCGACTCGAAGCGATGATCGCAAGACTCGATGTAAATTACGATAAAAATTTTAGATCGCGACATAGAAGCAATTCTAGAAAACAGCGCAGCTCGAGTAAAAACGCGGATCATTCTGGTTCATCATCAAGTAAATCCACGACCGAACAATGTTGGTATCATAAAAGGTTTGGCGACAAAGCGACAAAATGCACTTGTCCAAGAAAACCAACAGAGAACCACCCAAACTAAAGACGACACCGCGTATTGCGGCTACCGGTGTCAACCAATTTACAAGCCGCCTTTATATCCGTGACGATACTAACAATATTTCATTTTTAATCGACACGGGAGCAGATTTGTCAGTTTTACCATGCAAATCGCGCAATATTTCAGACCAAAACATCTCTTTATCTGCAGCCAATGGTACTGCAATTAATACTTTCGGCACCAAAATGTTAAAAGTTAGGTTGGGGCGTAGAGCATTCATTCATGAATTCGTTTTAGCGGATATCGATCGAGCTATCATCGGAGCTGATTTTTTAAAGAAGTACGGTTTTATCGTAGATTTAAAAAATAGAAAAATCATTGATCCACTTACAAATCTTTCGATCCATACGTTGAATATTACCGCCAACACGCCGACGCCTAAAGTCAACGTAATCAAGAACGAATTTTCAGAAATATTATCTCAATTTCCCGAGCTTACACAGCCGCCTGACTACTTTAAAGAAGTTCGTCATTCGGTGGTACACCACATAATGACCGAAAACCGGTTACCTTGTGCGAAACCGCGCCGTCTCGACACTACTCGCCATGACGCCGCGAAAAAGGAGTTCGACTTAATGGTTGAATTAGGCATATGCCAACCATCGTCTTCTTATGTTTCTTCGCCGTTACATATGGTGCCCAAAAAGAATAATAATGAGTGGCGTCCATGCGGGGATTACCGTCAACTGAATGCAGCTACTATTCCGGATCGATATCCGATTCCGCATATCCAGAATTTTGCAGCACACTTAAACGGTACCAAAATATTTTCAAAAGTCGACCTCGTCAGGGCATACCATTTAATACCGGTAGCAGAAACCGACATTCATAAAACCGCAATCACCACACCATTTGGGTTGTTCGAATTTCGGCGAATGCCTTTCGGGTTAAGGAACGCAGCCCAAACGTTCCAAAGGTTCATGCATCAGGTGTGTCAAGGATTGGACTTCGTGTTCATCTACATAGATGACGTCCTTATTGCATCTGCGGACGCGAAAACGCATAAGGAACATCTCCGACTGTTGTTTCAGCGGTTATCGGATTATGGAATTACCATTAATGCAGCAAAATGCGTTTTCGGAGTTTCTGAATTAAGTTTTCTCAGTCATCTCGTTACTGAGCATGGTATTTCGCCATCAAATGAGAAAGTCGAAAGCATTCAGAAATTCCCAACACCTTCGTCAATCCGACAAATTCAGCGCTTTATAGGGATGGTAAACTATTATCATCGCTTTATACCCAAACTAGCTGAACTGCTCGCTCCAATTTACGCGTACCTAGTCAAAGTAAGCAAAACTAAAGGAAAAAACAAAATTCTTGACTGGCCAGATGAACTCACCTCGGTGTTCCAAAACGTTAAAGCAGCGTTGGCACATGCCACCATGCTTGCGCATCCGCAATCGAACGGAACGCTGATATTAGTTACCGACGCATCAGATATCGCGTTGGGTGCAGTGTTGCAACAACCAACAAAGCAAGGATGGCAACCACTCGCATTCTTCTCACGCAAATTATCGCCAGCCGAAAGCAAATATTCTGCGTTTGATCGCGAACTTCTAGCGATCTACGCAGCGGTCAAACACTTTCGATACGCTGTAGAAGGACGAGACTTTACAATCTTCACGGACCACAAGCCACTTATCAACGCAATTTGCTCTAAGACCGAACGCAACCCACGACAGACCCGCCACCTAGACTACATTGCACAATTTACCACTGATATTAGACATATTGCTGGAAAAGATAATGTCGTAGCGGACAGCCTCTCTCGTTTTACAGAGATCGCGACGGTAGACTGGGACAGTTTCGACTTACGTAAAATTGCAAAAGAACAGAAAATGGACGACGAACTAACAAAACTTCTTGCACATCCGAGACCATCAATTAGGCTAGAAAAAATAAACTTACCTGACCTAGAACTCTACTGCGAAATTTCTACGAAAAACAACCGACCGTACATTCCCGAAACATTAAGACGAGTTGTTTTTAACGCAATGCATAATTTGGCACATCCTGGCATTCGAGCAACCAGAAAATTGCTTGGATCACGATATTTTTGGCCAAACATAAATCGTGACTCGAATAATTGGTCCAAGGTTTGCATACCCTGCCAAAAGACCAAAATTCATCGTCACACAAAATCTCAACATGGGACTTTTGACATACCTAACGCACGATTTGAGCACATACATATAGACTTGGTAGGTCCTTTATCCACCTCTGACGGAAACTCATACATTTTCACAGTAGTCGACAGATTTACACGGTGGCCTGAAGCTTACGCCATACCGGATATGACAGCTATAACAATCGCAAAAACATTCGTGATACAATATGTATCCCGCTTTGGAATTCCAGCAACCATTTCGACGGATCAAGGATCACAGTTTGAAGCCAAACTTTTTCAAGAGCTTCGGAAACTGTTAGGTGTGTTTCGTACCAGAACCTCTCCGTACCACCCACAATCTAACGGACTAGTCGAACGGTTTCATCGACAGCTGAAGGATACGCTCAGAGCACGTGGTAATAGCCAGAACTGGAGTATAGAGCTACCATTAGTTCTCCTGGGAGTTCGCGCCGCGATCAAGGAGGATATTCAATGCTCTCCAGCTGAATTAGTATACGGCCAGACACTAAAACTACCGGGCGAATTTTTTATAGAATCGACAACGGACGTACCGGACTCTAACGTACTAATTACAAAACTACGCGACACAATGCGAAGTTTGGTACCGACGCCGACACGAAAAACAGACAAACAACAAATTTTTATACCAAAAACTCTAGACACATGTGACTACGTATTCATTCGGAGCGACAAAATCAAACCAACGCTGACACCAACTTACGATGGACCTTTTAAAGTGACCAGACGTCTACGAAAAACGTTTATCATACGTATCAACGACAAAGAGAAAGCAATTTCAATCGACAGACTAAAACCGGCTTATGGAGTTTCTACCATGAAGTCGGAGTCAAAGTGTCGTAGAGTTAGTTTCAGTAAATAATAATTGTTAACTTCTTACTTCAAAAATCAATTTCTTACTTATTATTTTTTTTCCTTTTCGCAATTGACAGGCAAACATTTATTAGCATAGTTAAAACATTTAATAACGATATATTCGATATAAATAATATGTAATATTCAGGTATACAATCGTACTTCCTCACAAATTAAAATTTACGTTTCACTCGGAGGAGGGTGATGTAGTGACCCGGTACAACAATAATTAATAATTTTTATTAATTTATAATTATTCTCTTGAACAACAAAAATTATTATTGTACCGGTAACTAATTGTTTGTTAATAATCGGATGATGCGATCATACCACCCAATCATATCATTTTTTTATTTGCTGCAATTATAATAAATGCAAATGAAGAGATGATAAGATCATTATTCTATAGTCAGCAACGAGAGTGTTCAGATCGAAAAATCGATCAAGTTTGAAATAAATTTAATTGTGCGTTTATAATAAATTACAAGTTGAAGTAATAAATTACAACTATTAAATATAGTATATTAAATTAAATAAAGATTAAATATAAAAATAAATTACTTATGTTAATTAAAATAAGAATTTGGAACAATGAACTTAAATATTAAATATAATAAATAAAATTATAAGTTAGATAAATAACATTAAGAAATAAGTTAAATAAATAAAATTTTATATATTTAGTTTAACATACATTAAATAGTTTTTTATATAACAAAAGATAAGATCCTTCAGGACAAAAATAAAGACAAGTGAGGTTGGTAAAAATTAACACGCGCACCATCCCCACAGTTACCATAACAAAATTCTTGACAATTGACATTAAGTCAAGTTTTTTGTATATAAAACTATAATAATGTAAAATAAGAATTTTGATTTGGTTACATTAAAATAGTATGAACTTTACAAGAATTTACATAAATTTGAATTTATTCCGATTAAGTAAATTCTTCAGGAATTTTATTGTTAAAAATCATGTTAACTGTGGATTAAATTCAATATTTATTTAAAGATTAAATGAAAAAAATTAAATAAATAAATATTTATTTAATAAAATCATTACACAAAAAGCGAACAAGAAAATGTAATCGACTAGAATTTAATGAGAAATAGAAATTTTAAAGAAATTTATTTTCGAAATTATTATAAGCAGTTTGGAAGTTAAATTATGTAGCATAATTAAATTGAGGTGAGTGGACTTATTTCACATAAATATAATATTAAAAGGACAATCTAAATATTGAGGTCATATAGAGTGTTTTTTTGAAATCTGTTATGTTTTTTTGAAAAAATAACAGAAGAAATTAAGATTTAATATTTTTTTTTTTATTTTATTTTTAAGATGCATGACATTCAAAAATAATGTCGAGCTTTGACGAAGTGCATATTTTGAGTCAAATTTCCAAGCATTGTCATACGCATAACACTAAAAATCTTGACTTTAAAGCCTCAATTATTGCTGTAAGATCACACGATCTTGTAGTTAAATTTACAGATCCATTTCTTAAAATTAATTATCACCAAATCTTTTCTTTAATAATTCTATTGTACTGGTCGCCGTATAGTACGTAGCGTAATCCTGTTAAAACCATATCAATTTCATCCATACTTAGAAGATGTAGAAGAATTTTTTTTTAATAAGATTAGAATATTTAATGGAAAGCACTTGCCACTAAATTCCAGATAGAAGAGTATTCTTTGAATATCTACATAATGTGAAAATAAAAATAAAATATGATGAAAAAGTCGTGATGACGATCCGAAGGTCGCCGTTTTTATATTAACCTTTAAAATAAAAATACATAAAAATATGAAAATATGGATACCACTGACTTTGTAATGTTATAGTTTGTAGTGTATAATAGTTGTATTAAATTGTTCGTATAGTTCATATAAATGAACCAATAATCAGCATTATTCTCAGATCTTAAGTATTTCGATACTATGAATCCTCTGTTCAATAAACTCTGTTAAAACTAACAGAAAATCAATTTTGTAGAGTACGTCAATATGAAGATGACATGGTAGAGTAAATATTCAGCAGCTACGAAGAACAAATGTCCAAACGAATTAATGTATAAATATAGAACTAAACTACAAAATTATATAGAAAGTTATTTGCATAAACTAACTAGTCTTTGTCTTAAGGAATTAAGTTTTATACTTCTATTACTAATTTCCTATTATATTATTAATGGGGAAATAGGTCCTTAAAAAAATTAATTTCCATAAATCAAAATATACGAAAAGCTAAACAACTTAATTACAATTTTATATTTTTCCAGATTTATGCGTAAATTATTGTAATGGTTTGTAAATTTTAATTATATACATCAAGTGAAAAATCAATTAAAATACAAATTATTTCTATATTTTTAAGTCTAGAGTCTAGACCTAAATAATTTTAAAAACACCTTTCAATATTCCTTAAAACATTTTTCCTTCTAACACGCAATAAATTCTATGCAATATACAAAAAAAAATCCTTTCGATTAAAAATAATAAACTATTACAAAAATAAGTTTAAGGACTTTTTATTTTTATTATTATATTTATACTCAATTAAATATTAAAATAACTTTGACTTTGTCGTATTAAATTTCCATATATAAATTTAAAAATAAAATTCAAATTTAACACGCAAACTTCTTTAAATAATTATTTAACAAAATCAATAAATCAAATTCAGAAAAATAAAGAAGAAAATTGTGGAAAATTAATTAAATTATTTATGAAAATATTTTATTTCACGTGGGAAAACTGACGATAAAAATAGATATTCACGTGACAATTACTTTGATGTCCTTTTGAAATTTCTAATAATAATTATTTATGAAAATTAGGTAGAAAATTTTAAAATAGAATATTATAAAATTGTGGAAATGGTTTTTTTACAATTTAATTGAATTTATAAAATTTTGATATTTATGATTTTAATTTACTTAATATCAAATTTTATGAAAAATTTTATTGAAATTTTGGTGGTTCGAGAATCGAGATTAATCGTTTTTAGACTATATAAAATTTTTAATGAATAAAATTAGAATTTTAAAAAAATTACTTATATATAATTATTGCCTGGGAATAATAATGTAGCTTATGTTCAGCTAACAGCACTGGCATAACTTTCGTTTCTCGGTTTGAAAGTCTTGATATAATTTACCAAAACAAATTCAACTTATTTTAATCAGAATTAACATAGTTTGAAAATGAAAATCTCCAAAAATTATCGATTTGTTATATTTGAATTTGAGACTTGTTGAAGAGAATTTTAGTTAATTTTATCACAATCCGCTTCATGTGGTCACCTAATTACTTCACAAACCATTGTTTTATTAGATGTATGTCTTAAGTATGAAATATAGTCAAAATAGTCTGGCAGAACTTAGTATAATATATAAAAATTTATAGTTGAATGTGGAGTAAGGTAGCAAATGAAGAATATAAATTTTAAGTTAATTTCTATCTTAATTTGAATAATTCTAAATTAGGAAATCGGTAAAGTATTATTTCAATAACATTAAAATTATTTTTAATGGCTATCATTACATGACCTGTTCACACTATGAATAGTATTTTCTCTGAAAACAGAATATGATGGATCAAATAAGGTTGGATGGATCAATTTGATATAATGTTCAGTGGTAATTTAATTGGACATATAGTTAGACAAAATTTTACAGTTTTAATTCAATGGTATTTAATTATAAAATTAAATAATTTAATTAAGATTTGAAATATCAATAACTTAAAAATATTTCTTGAGTACTGGTTTACTTGTATCAATTACTTTTCCAAAGATCATGACTACTAGTTACTCAAGAACCTTAGCAATCTAGCGGTTAAGACACATACAAATAATAGTACGGTTTCTAAATGATAACGAAATAGTGGTAATGCGCTAATTTGGGCTGCCGTGGATGGAATGGGATCCGCACAGTCACTGAATTATCCATACAATCACTGAATTATGTTACTCTCGCTCTCTACTTTATTTTAAATAATTTTTATTGTTTGGCCAAAAATTATTTTTTGATGATCTCGATTTCAATACTAAATTAGATTAAAAATCATAAGACTTAAATTCTGAGTTAAAATTGTCTGTCAAAATCAAATTAAGATTAGTTGTTATATCATTTAATGGGGATTTGAAGTTTCAATGGGGATTGAATTCAACCCACAAATATGTAAATTAATTTATTAAATTTCTATTTAATTTGTGATTTAAATAATATAAAAGATTTAAATAATTTGTACACAAATTTCTTAGATATTAAACTGATTCATTAATTTCAAACCTTTCAATTACAGAATAAATAAAATCTCGAGTTCAGAAATTCCTAAAAATTCTCAAAAAATATAATAAAAAATTCAGATTTTTTAAATATCGAAAATTAAGTTATAATATAACATAAAAATTTCAGGTATAGCATAATATGAAATTCCAAGGAACAAAAAACTTTCGGAAAACTATATTTCTAAGCTAACTGACATTTATAGGTTTAAAATTTCGAATATCAATTTCATCCATATTTAGAAGATTTAGTAGAATTAGTCTGAAATAACTACAATTTTTAATGTAAGATATAATTAGTAGTTAATTCGTTAAATTCGTTTTTAACATAAAATTCATTAAAAAATCAAAACTTAAATTAAATTTCAATTTCAATAAAGAAATACAAAAATTTCCAACTTACCAATAACACCTAACAGAATAATTAAAATTGATGGAAATGTAAAACCAGATGGTCTCACCATATTAAATATATTTATTTAATTTAAAATATATTTCTATAAAATATTTTACATTATTTATAAATGACACTTCACGAAAATATTTAAATTAATTTTCAACAATTATTAATACGAATTTTTAAAAACTAATTCCAAAAATTCCTTCTAAAATTATATTTCCGAAATAACAACAAAACACAACAAATAAAGAAAAACTTTACATTTATTAATTAAATTAAATAAATTTGTATAAAATTCAAAAAATTTCTGACATATTTCCACAGATTTAACCACATTAAATTTCAATTTATATTACAAATAATTATATCCTTTATTTATAAAAAAAAATTCAATTAAAAAATCCTAATGTTTTAAATCATAATTCACAAGGATTATTATTATTAAAATTCACCTCCGGTTTATATACTTTTCAACAAAAATCATTTTCATTATATAATTTTAAAGGATGACTTATCACTCTTGTTAAATTTCAGAATTTTTTTTAATCCTTAAAAAATTATTATATATATTATTTTCAAAATCAACGATCCTGAAAAAATCTCTTGAAATATCTACAAAATATAAATATGTATAAGGATAATACAAGTGGGTTTATGAAAAAAAGTTATTAAATAAATTGTGGCAGCACTAAAATATATTCAAGAACCAATTAAAGGATAGTTAAAAGTACCAGTAATAAAAATCATTTTTTTGCTGTTAATTCAAAACAAACAAAAAAAAGGATAACCTATAAAAAGGTAGTTAAAAATTTTAAATATAATCTAGAAAATCCTTTCTTTGTAGCGGAAAAAGAATCATTAAATATATTTTTTTATAAGGATTTCCAACCGGAAAAAACATCAAAATTTTAATTATTATCAGCAAAAAAATAAAATTACAAATTTTTGGGCTGCTAATTCTGATTTATAATTCGGGGGAATTGAATAAAATTGATCCGGATATTTTAAAGATTTACTTATTTACGGTTAACTAATACATAAATTTAACTACAACAAAATTAAGGATTAACTAAAATTCTAAAATTTTATGTTTCTACCCAACAATTTTTTTTTATATTATTTTGTAATTGAATTTTTAATCAACACTTTTTAATGCATAATATTTATACTAACACAAATATATCCTTAAAACAAATACATATACAAAAACACTAATAATTATTAACGTTTATTTAACCGTTCATATTAAGGATACATCCATTTCGAATAGAATCCCGCATGAAACTGATTTAATTTTCAGTTTTGAATAAAAAAAAAAATATTTATTTTCAAAAAAAATATTATGTTGCAAAAAGGATTCGTTAAACATATTTTTATGATTTTATTTACTTTCCAATGAAATTTATTTACTCAATTTAGAGGGCGCATGTCCACTGTTATCAGTAAAAATAATAAAATTTTCGTTCAGTTGACACGAGGATTTTTTTGTTATTCATGGAAAAGGACGATTTTAGTTTATTCAGTCCTCGATGTCATGAGGTTATGTCAATACGTGGAGGGTATGGAAAATATTATTATTATTATTATTATTATTATTTAATTTACTTTTACGTAAATTATTATAATTTAGAATTTAATTTGTTTAAATTAAGTGTTTGGCTTTCATTATATTTGGAAATTAAATTGTCGAATTTATTTTATAACAATTTCTTATGAATTTAGTTTTTAATAATTTTTTAAGAATTATTAAGTCATCTAATAACTTATAAATATGACTCATAAATTTCGTTATTGACAATGATTATTTGAATAAATTTTGATTGTATAAATCATTCAATTTAATTGATATAATTTTTAAAATTATGATTTCCAAACCAAAAACAAATCATGAAAATTAATACATATTAGTATTAAAATTATAGGTAATCATTTTGGAAATAAGTATTAGTATTTGTAAACATTCCAATTTTGGAAATTATTAATAAAAATTTTGAAAAAATCAGGGCTGAAAACCGCTTTATCAATGCCAAAACCACAAAAACCATAAACCTCACAAAATTAACGTAACTATAACCAAAAGAATAGTTATAAAATCAATAAATCAATGAAACTGGAAAGTTTAGAGATGAGGTAATATAATTAAATTTATTTTAATTTTGAAATTATACAATATTTCTACATTTTTTTTTAATATTACTTGAAAACTCAAAACCAAAATCATTATTTAAATATTTATAAAACCAAAACCAAATCTTATTGGTCAGAAAAACCAAGGAAGTTAAAATATAATTTGGTTTCCAGCCCAGGAAATAAAACTAAAGGTCAAATGTTTGTTTAAGGGTTTAGTTAAATTATTAATGAAATTCACCCATGGTGCCAACAATATATACTGAGTATCTGACAGTTCCTATTGAAATCTTCATTTTCGATCAATTTCAGATCTTGTACACATATACAAATGAAAAGTATTGTTTAAACTACTACAACATTTACACTTGAAGTAAGTTAATGTAATTATCAATCTTCATATAGTATTCGACCAGTAATAAATGAATTTCTCCAGTAACCTGTTTAGTTTTCAAATTTAATATAATATATTATTATCTACCCACCAGCAGAAAACCTTTGAACTACCGTAACAGCTAATCTTAAACTTTTCCAATGCAATTATTTGAACATTTATAACTTGAAAATGTTTAAGTTTACGATGAATAACGCCAACGATCAACAATCAGTTGTCGCTGATCAGTTAAAAACGATCAACGACAACTGACAGAGAGACAAATAAATGAATAAATCGACAAGGACAATATAAGAGATTAGAAAAGCCTTAATGAAATTAAAATGCTGACGCGACTTTTTTACAGTTCTAGATCGGAAGATCAACTAGAGATCCTCAGCCAGATGTAAAGTTTCATGTAAGGGGAGCACAGATGAGTTGATCTTAAATTTTAACGATCGTTGATGGTGACGTTAAATTTTAAATTACATTACACGCGTTGAAATGAACTTTACAAATTTGCAATTTCCAAACTTTATTGGGAAATTAATTCCTTAGAGGTGTAAAAGTGAGCGGTTACTCTACATATAAAAAAGATTTTCACAATTAATTTTAAACTTAAATTTCAAACAAAATATATTTAGTTATATGTATTTATGACCGCGACGGTGGCATTATGATTCCAGCTTTACTCTAACCCTCATGAATCCAAAAAAAATCCTTTATACCAACAATCAAATTATACAAATTTTAATCAACAATATTTCTATATATACAAAACCACTGATTATTTTTAAGGTACACTTTTAAATATTCTTTCCGAAAATTCCACCAACATAAATTATTTACATATTTCATAAAACTACCTCAAACTATATTTGTTTATTAATCTACC
This sequence comes from Rhamphomyia laevipes, assembly GCA_963920725.1. Taxonomy (NCBI): domain Eukaryota; kingdom Metazoa; phylum Arthropoda; class Insecta; order Diptera; family Empididae; genus Rhamphomyia; species Rhamphomyia laevipes. Next base: position 43,146,368 of record OY987256.1, read on the forward strand.
CAACCCCTAAATAACCAATCCCATTTCTACTTCCCCCAAAACCATAATTTTCAAAATGCTAAAAAATATCATAACCTGTCATCATCGGTGGTGTAATTTACCTGTCTATTATGACAACTCAATTATGTGCGAATATAAAATACCATAATGATAACAAAACGATTAAATCCGCTTAGAGACCACAAATCACCATCACCGTTTTAATCTTTTTATAAAGAAATTTTCAATCATATTTTCTTGTTTATTCAACGGTGGTGTTTTGTTGATACCGTGCTACCTTTTCATGCCTAAATTAAATAAAAGATTGAATATTTAGATCCTTACTAGTCATTGGTTTTGTTTGTTTTTCATGAAAGAAATTAAAAGATATAAAATGATTTTCATTTTTTTCTTTTTCCAAGATGATAATAATTGTTTAAGTAATGGAAATGTGGTGTCGTTTTGTTGAGGTTCTTCATTTTTTTTATAGTATGTAAACAGAAAATTGTTTGATTTAGATGGGGTGAGAATTCATCGTTTGTATAACAATTCAACAAAAAAAAATTATGGTTATTGTGTAATAAAAGGAATTAAATTGAATTTAGTTTCCTATGTTGAGTATTTAGATAAATGAAAAATTTAGTCTCTTGAGAGGTTGAAGTTTATTTTGGTAATAAATCTCATTAATGAAATATTAATTAGAAAAATCTGTGAAAATTCAATGAAATTTTATGATAGGAGAAAACCGAGTGAACCGAAATAGGTCATTTTACAAATAACATTCTAGAACTATCATCAATTGCAAGACAGTGCTTGATAAAATGTAAAATTGAAATATTACAGTCCAATTTGCTTGTTTGAAACGAGTACTACTATAAAATATGAATATGCTAACTATAACAAGAATTTCCGTCTTAATGCGGTAAGAACGGTAACAACGCCGTCAAATGTATAAATAACAATTTTAATATTTACGGCGTACAAACTGCGACGCCACACATAATTTTATTTTTTGACAATTCACAAAACTGACGGAGATAATATACATTCTATCAGCTCACTAGCAACCACGAAATACAGATAACAGACTTGAGCTTACCCTGTATAAACATGAAACAGGTAAAGGATATCAGTTACTCTTTCTGATTTCAAGAACGCATTTGATTCTAGATTCCCAAGTACTTGAAATGGCTAAAGGCTATCAGTCACTTACTCCGGCTAAGTCTGATTTAAAGAAAGTATTTGATTCGAGATTCTCAAGAACTTGAAATGGGTAGAGGCTATCTGTTACTGACTATGTTGAAGCCTGATTCATGAAGGCATTTAATTCTAGATTCCCAAAAACATTTAAATGGGTAGAGGCTATCAGTTACTTCGTCTGTCTAAACCTGATTTCAAGGCATTTGATTCTAGATTTCCAAGACCTTGAAATGGGTAAAGGCTATCAGTTACTTACTCTGTGTAACAAGTAACAAGAAGGCATTTGATTTTAGACTCCGAAGAACTTTAAATGGGTAGAGGTTATCAATTACTTACTCTGTCTAAGCCTGATTTGAAGAAGAAAATTGATTCTGCATGTCTAATAATTCAATATTTAATAGAACAATTTTATTATATTTAAGTGATTTAAGTAACTTATTACTTTATCCAAAGTGTATGCCGAATACGAATCCCCCTTATAACAACTCACTTATAAAGAAAAATAAAGAATAATTTTATGCTTTGCGACAAATTATTCATTTTATCTCTATTTAAACCTTAAGTCTATTACATACACCCTCATATAAGTCAAAAATATCGTAATCGTTCATGATGTGTTTTAATCATATATTTCTCAAAACTTCGGCACTCATAAACAATATTATACATTCCACCTATCATCCATACGTCTAGTAAAATTTAATTCTCATTAATTGTAATCTTTAGTATACAATTATTCCCTTAAAGGCATTAAGAAAATGTTCAAAAAGCTAATTTGAATAAATGGGTAATTTCTCAACTCTACATCTATTTATATAGTATATAACTTTGGAAAATTAAAACCATATTCATGCAATTATATACCAGATACTATACTTGTATACTTATATACATAGTTTTCCATTTTCAAAACAATTTTATTATCCTATTTTCCATTTTATTTTTGATCTACAATTCCAACGTTTTGTGTTTACCGAATTAAAGATTTCTTTTGTAGAATTTAATGCGGAAGTCGTTTTTCAACTCGCACTCTAAAACAATATTTTTATTATTTCAACAAATTTTTGCACCGTACTCTACACCAACAAGGAAAATGGGGTGGACATTTAAGCAGCACATATGTCTGTATTTTTTTTCCAGTAATTTGTATGTAGTGAGCATTAAAAGGATGAGGTTTACCGATGGTGTGAAATCTTAAACACTTTATGTTTTTTTGAGAGTGTTTGTGTATGTAGTACGGATTGTTTAGTACGGATTGTTTTAAATGCAATATAACTTTATATAGTTGACGTTAATTATTCGCTTAGTGTAAGCATTTATATACTAACCGAGCATAGAAGCTATACACAAACAATTATTTATGGCACAATGGTGAAATTAACAGCATACAAAATTGGATGTTTCAAACTCCCTTTTTTTATGTAGTATTTTTTATAATATTTAAAACAATTTTTTTTTTAGTATGTATTTAAAAAGTAATAAACAAATATAAAAAAAGGATTTTTGTGGTCGTTTATTTTAAAAGAATTTGTGGTGTTTTTTTTTTTGGAAAAATAAAGAAATTTGGTAGGAAAATTTTATAAATAAATTAATAAATATTTCTATAATTTCAGCTTTGAATTTTAATTTTGAAAATAAATTTATATGCAATTATATTTTATTCAGTTAAATTTATTTTTAATTTAGACATTTTTATTACAATGAGATTTTAATTTTAATTATTATGCGCTGGGCAAAAGAAAATGTGTAATAAATTATTATGGGAGCCTAGAGTTATGCAAAAATTTATGTAATTAAATTCTTGGGAAATAATATAATTGGGAAAAATGTGTTTTTTTTTTTTTTGGAAAATATATTATCATATACGCATACATATATATCTTATAAAGAACATTATTCTTAGATTCGTTGAATGTAAATTGGTCTATCCTGTTTCAAATAATTGCCAAATAACAATCCGATGTAGATTACAGGGCTAATTACCAGAAACAAAATTCCTGATGAACTGGTACACCAACTTGTCTGTCATCGGACTTTGAACATTTTGTGGTAGCTCGAAAAATCATTTAATGCACCAAATGGAAAATACTTCCAGTTTATCTTATATAATTATTCCATAGGAATGCGCTAGGGGAAGCAGTTTCATGATTTTTTCAAGATAGATAATTAAAGTTAATACTCAATCTATTTAATCACTGCGGCGACTGGTACACATAACTATTAGAAACCAAAATAAACTAAAGAAAAGATGCGCACTGGTTTCTTTAAAGGGCACTCGGCGAATTGAAATATCCACTGATCCAAACGGGAAAGCCAATAATACTGCTTGTAGAATCTGCTCGTATCGGCAAGAAACTGTTCAACGAATGTTCCATGAATAAATTTCGAATCTATGCAACGAATGTGCAGTGCAACCATTGTCCGGAAAAATTGATCTGGTAGAAGTGAATTTCCCAAAAACTTTATATAAATTTTCTAATTAAATTTATAATTTCATTAAAATATTATTTTAATTTTTGTAACAAAAACAACTATCAATAAAACAACATGTGAAAGTATCTAATTTAGATTTGAATAATAGTTTTTGCTTATAAATTACAATACTGTTTTTTAAAAGCCTTTTTTTTTTAAACCAGTTAATTAACGTTTTCCCGAAACAAAATTATTTATAGGAAAAGTGTACGTACTATTTTTACAAGGAAACTTTACAAGGAAAAGTTGTTGTCGTTGTTGATGTTTTGTATCGTGTCGAAAATTGTTAAACAATTAATTTAGTTTTGTTTCATGTAAAATTGTATTTTATTTTTCTTGTAAATATAAAATTAAATATTGTAAGTTTACATGCAAATAATTTCAAGTTCCGGATTGTTTTTTTGATAAAAAAAAGGAAAATTCTGCGTTATTCAATACAGAAGAAAATGCTATTGTCAGTCTATATGAAAACTTTGACTTCTTTTAAAAAAAACTACATTTTTACATAAATTATTTAAACATTATTTATAATTGTTAAAATTTCCATTTAGTAATAATTTTTTTTGATGAAAACTTTTTAAATTTTTATTTAATATTTTATTTAAATTATTTCTGAATTCTGAAATCAACTGCAGAGACAGTCGCAGTCAGTTTCATTTACGAAATTTTGAATCATAATTAAATAAGTAAATTGGACATTCACAATATAAAACTGATGAATCATTTATATTGCTATTTTCATGATTTAAGCAATTATTATTGTGAATTTACATAACTAGTCAGCATTAATATTAAAATATATATATCCGGATAGAGATTGGTCATATTCTACTCAAGAAGCATGCAAGGAGATTAAGTTTAATGGAAAGAGGATGAAACAGTAATATTTCACTTCCTCAGTTACTACCTTGCGGTAGGATATAAAAGATTTAAATACATGGAACATCATTTTTGGACCGGCATGGCAGAAGGCGTCAGATTGAGATCTTTAGATTATTTGACGGTATTCATCTCTCGCGAATTGTTCATGAGAGATGTGAATTGGAATGATATGCTTCTTCTAGAGTAGAATAAGCCAGTATGTAAATAGGGCAATCGAGGTCTAGATGCATGGATTATTTTGTTAGCCCTATCTGCTAACTCCCTTCAAACCAACCAACTAAATATTAACTGATTTTAAATCCAAATTCTAAATAACCAAAAAACATATAAAATCTTAATTTTATGTGTGTTTTTTGTTAAACGATACTGCAAAATAGGTCAATGAGAGTCATAGTCTGATGAGACACTATTTCATTATGAGATAACCTATAGAACTGAATCTATTATCGTTGGTTGGTTGGTTTAAGTTGCTAGCTACATATAACACGACTGCAACTCCAATTAGTTTTGCTACAACTCACTTGACCACCTAGCTTTACTAAGTTAGAGACTTTAAGATCAACTCACGTGGTGAATATAAACTAAATTGAATATAAACTCAATTGAATATAAACTCAATTGAATTGCTGACATCTCTATTGACATTGAACATTTAAACTCATAAAAATATAAAATTCAGTATAATTTTAAAGAAAACCCAAAAACACTTTATTAAATACAAATTCCATTTAAATTTCATAGTCAAACTTGACCACATTTTAATGACCTCTTATTAAAATCAATTCAAAGAAAACAATTATATTATTTTGTGTCATGTCAAACACCTAAAAAATTAACTTCACCAAAGAAAGAAAATTATATAAAATTCGTCAGCAGTAAAAGTATTTTTTCAATACAATATAAAATATTTTAGGTTTTCTTTGGAAAATATTATTTTTAATAAATGGAAATTAAGTCAATTTATATAATTTTATATACAAATAAAAAAACAGGATTTCTTTTTTTTTAAACACTTTTTACAATTGACTTTTTATTATCGTAAGAGTGTAACACGAAATCAGTGTATAATAATCAAAAACGAACAATTTCTTGTGTTATTTCTAAAAGGTTTTCGTGTTTCTAATTTTTATGGTAAATTATAGTAATTTTTATATGCAGACGTAAAGACATGGAAAATATTAATTTTTTATGATTATATATTTTGTAAAGAAAATATCAACATATATAAAAAAGGAAAAAATTTAAATGAAAATTAATAAATAATTTTATGTTTTTATGAATTCCTTAAGTGCACACTTATTATAACGTCTACGTATTTTGTGAATAGGTTCAGTATAAAAATTTTATGACGATATTATTAAACATTTATAAAAAAAATGAATTATTTACAGAATATTATTGGCCTTATATTTGAAATTAGTTAAATCAAACTTAAGACTGGTTTTTACCAAGTTCAAGAATTGATTAATTATTTCTCTATACTAAGTATGCGTCACTGCGTAGACCCCGAATGCCGCTAAAATAGTAAAACTGCTTAAGTGACAGAGATCAGGATTCTGAAGGTTAAATTGTGTAATTACCGATGCGTCGTTTCGTTACTATTTTCAAGCTAGTGCGTAACATTTACACAGTTTCATTCCATGCATTTCCAAGTTCGTGGACAGGCCAGGTATGAACATATTCGAATAATCTTCAATAATATAGTAAATATTTCAGATCTTCTTAAATCATATTTCAAATTGCCAATGAAATAAGATTTTTTAAGTATTTTTGAATTAATATTTCATTTTGTTCTTGGAAACTGATTAACATAAAAAGGTATCACTTTTTTTAAGACATCTTAGTATTATTTTTAAATCCCCTAGAATTGGCTTTTAGCTATTTCCCAAAAAAAATATTACAAACATTATGGTATTTCATTTACATTGACAAGTCACTTAAATTTATGTTAAATTATATTTATTAATTTAATTAATAACAATAATTGCATTAAATTTCAGATATCTATAAGTAAGACATCAATAATTTACCTTACATTATTTGAAATCTTTTTTACGAGCCTACGGAACGTATCGGCCTTAAATTTAATAGACAACACTTAAGATCATGAAACAAATTTCATTGTAATTGATGTGGGTTCCATCACATTTCATATAGTTATCCCATAACTTCTCGTAAAACTATATCGAAAATTGGCAACATATTCTCCAATCTAAATATAATAAAAAACTTCACATATTAATTATTAAACTTTAGTTGTAAACTATTATATAAAAAAATAAAAAATCTATTAAATTTCTATATTCAATTTTTATGTTACACGTGAGAATATAATATTTTTTTTAATATCCAAAAAATCTTCGTATTTACTAAAAAATCTATAAATTTCTTTTCTTTGAATCCCACGTTATATTTCCTGACACTATGACATTTAACCATGTCTGTTAAGTATTTGATACCGGACGTGGTACCAGGTTTTGGTATTCCTTTTCCAAATAAATTTAATATATATATTTCTTGTGCAAGAATTCTCACCCATATCAAAAATAACCAAAAAAAAATAATTCGTTTTTAATAAAATATTCTACATATGACTTTAATGTTTCACCTCGCAACAGCAACAAAAAAATATATTAAGAAAACTTATTGCACAAAAATCAACTCCTGATCCTTTCTATAACCACCTTTACCAATCCTAGATGATTATAAACAATTTTATCGTCTATATTTAGGGCTTAACAGGAAATCGAAGACGTGAATGCGTGCAAAAGTATTTTTTGATGAATTCACGAAGGATATTAGATATCCTTTATATATAAATATACATTGAAAATATATTAACATTAAAATGCCCAAAAAAAAACAGAAAACGTATATAAAAAATAGGGATACGCACGTTTACGTTTTTATATATATATAACAACAAATAAATGTAAACAGTTCGTCATTTGAGCTTTTTCTTAAATTGAAAAAAAAAACACTTGTACACATTTTAAGGATATCGAATGTCAAAATATAATACTAAAGAACACAAGAAAAAATTACTATCAGGAATCATTTTTAGCACAGGCTGGCTAGCCATCATGTGCTCTGTAATATTAAATGAACATCAAAATTTATTTTTGTGTCCTTATTAAAGGAATCCTCTGGCAAGAAACCAAACCGATTTATATATAAATATTTGTATTATATATAAAATAGTCGATTTGTAAAGTAGTTAAATTGATTCTATCTCTTAATAGTCTGACATGTCTTTTTTTTGTGCTGATGCTGATTATATGGTGATATAATGTTTTCAAGAGCTTTTAGTGTAATAGAGAATGGAGGTATTTATGGTAAATGGTTAACAATTTGTATTTATGTAAAGGATATAAATAAAATATAATATTATATATAAAAAAAGATGAAAGAAAAACCAATCAATTTGTGGTCATTTTTGTTATTTGAAATTATTGTAAATCATTTATCAATATCATTTATCAATTATTGTGTATTATGAATTTACGTTATTTAGGATATTAATATTATTGTTGATTTGGAGTTGCGACAGGATATTTAAAGAACATGAATAAGTTTTTGTTGAGAAAAAACCAACATTTGATTTTAAAAAACAAATTTGTTAGTCTAATTAAAGATTAATTTCACTAAATGATTACTGTGACTAACAAATTAATAGTATATCTTTAAATTACCTGGAAAATTTTAATTGATTCTAAACTCACATTTATTCATCATATTTCAAATAACCCAATTCCATGTTTTCCGATGGATTTCTGATCTGTATGTTTTAAAATCTACGTTTATTAGTTTAATTCAGCTATTTTCGGAGACTGTCTTTCAGCGTCAGGTATGGTACCTCTATTATATTAACCAATTCAATAGAATTGAGTCTGTCCCAAAAAAAGTTTTTACGTTTTGTTTTGCGTGAATTCTGTGTAATCCATCCACATGATTTATCATCTTATCAGGAACGTTTATGATTAATTAACTTTGTAACATTAAAAAAAGGAAGTGAATTTTTGTTTTACATTTATGCATACCATAATTAATGGAAAGATTAAGATTAAGTGTCATCAACTATCTTGTTTAGCATTAACTTTAAAATTCCGTGCCATAGTTTTAGGAACCAATTAGTGGTTCAAATAAATTTTAATCCCTTTTTGCATTTTCATATAACTAATTGTGAATTTAAAATTGTTTTTCAGTAGTCTTGTCAGCCTCGAGCTGTGGCGATTATATTACTTTTATTTGGTTGATATTCAATTGAGTCTTTAATTTAATTCTGTTTCACAATTCTCAGATTTATGTTGTTGTTAAAGTGAAATCCTGTGGTCACAATATAAGTGTATCAATGTAGACCCAGCCACCATCAAAATATTATTATATATTGTAAAATTAAAATTACTATTCATAAACGAAAGATCTTGATTATGTCCTTGACCTGACACTTCTTTAATAAGCTTAACTTGATTAAGCTGAGTAGAAATATTTGTATAAAACTAAATTCTTGTTCTTTTTTCTTTCTCATTTTATTTATATTCCTTACCTTTGGTAGTACTAGTAGTCAGAATTGGAATAACAAACAAAAATCACAATTTTCTAGCTTTTATTTGTCGTTTCTATAAAATTGCCATAATACCGAAAAATGTATTGACTAATGCTTTATCATATGTATCCAATAATACGAAATGCAAAACCTTCCATATGTTATGGAACCATATGTTATGGAACATTATTGCTCGGCGTTAGTCTCTCTAAATAATTCTAAATATTATAATTGGTACATAATTAACACTAAGTAGAAATGTACCGACACAAAAATAATTGAATTAATTTAATTGTTATTGCATCTAATCTAAACTACTCTAGTAAAAAATTGGTTATTTTAAAATATCTTTGAAAAATGTTCTGAATGAAAATTATCAATTCTATTCGACATAATTCACATTCAAATAGTACGATTTCCATTAGTAAAATATAAGCTAGCAGTTAAGTTGTTATAACAAGTAATTTTACCTTTAATAGATTTCATTCTGTATGATCGATCAAATGAGAATAATTGTTAGAGTTTCTGAATAATTTAATGATAAATCATTGATATTGTAAAAAATAATATATAAAATTGTCAAAATTAAGTAAGTTATTTCATATTTCGTATTATAAACTTAATAAATCTCATCGAAATGAATTTAATTTTCTAAATATAAGTATATTTCTATAACAATTTACTTTATTCATCTCGTTACAATATTAACTCATCATTCTTAAAATAATTTTATTACATAACACCAACAAAAAAAAACCCAATTTGTTACACTTATATTATATTTATTACTTTATATATATGAACACTTCAAATAAATATTAAATAAAACCGTGTAGTTTATACGCATAAATGCAAATTTTATCTTCAAAACAAAAAAAAAAATTAAATAAAAAACATCGCCATAAAAAGCAGAAAAACCAATTTGTTACATACATCAACAAACATATATAAAAAAAATATCCTTTTTTATACAGGGAAAAATTCTTAACGTTTTTTATGAACAATAAGTTACAAACAAATTGACTCATAAAAATCTTCACCAACCGAAAAAATATGAAAAGAAAATTAATTTTCTACCCTCAAACTCATCATTCTTCAAAAAAACAAAATTTCATCCTAACACGCACCAAAAGAAAATTTACATTCTTATTTTTTTTGATAAGCTATTTTCAGGATCCTTACAAATAGGGGTTTATTATTTCTGTGACATATTCTATCTCTATGGGTAACTAATGTAGACATGTAAAATCCCCTATGATAAAGTAATTCAACAAAATGCAAAATGATCTTTAAAAAAAATGGAAATAAGTTACTTAGAGAGTCCTTATTTAATGTTATAATATCCTTTTTTCTCATGTCATTTAATATTGGATATAACTTTTTGGTTATGTTCAGAAAGAAGATCAATTGACCTGAGCTTATAAAATGACAGAACTTATTATTATAAAAAGGACTCAAACTGAATTTTTTAGGGATTTCTATTTCCACAAACATTTTTCAGCTTTTTTAAGGTTACGTATTTTTGGTGGCTATATAATAGAATTAAATTTCTAATATGGATGGCATATGTTTCTCAATAATTTTTTTTGAATTACTTTGACGTCCGATAAGTTTGGGGTTTGAAATGCTATATAAATTCAGAATTGAATGTAGAATGATAAAGAATTCATTGGATAACTAAATAAAAATTTAATAATATTTTTTTATATATGAAAAATATCAAATTTTTTAAACTAAAAGGTAAAAACCCTTGTACCTTTTCATTTACATACTCAATTTTCACATTTAAGAGTTTTAATCCAAAAGGAAGAATTCAGTTTTTGTTATGATAATTTTGTGTTTTTTTTTTGTATATATCAAAACTTGAGAAGGCTTTTTATTTAAAAGGATATTACATACAGATAAAAATATACATATATATTTTTTTAAGGGTTATATCAAGTGAAAACAGATATTTTTTTTATATTTAAAATATTGTCCTTTATATAAGGGAAATTAAGGTTGTTGTTGGGTGAAATTCTTATATAAAAGCTGACAAAGATGTTCTGTTTTTTGGCTATTTATCTTTTTAAGAAGATCTTTTTTTCATATAGTTTCTTTTCATTTTGTTGTTATTTACTTAAGTGGTTCCATAGTACACAACAAAAAAAACACCAAATATTTGAAAATGTAAAGAAAAACAAGTCAGTTTTATTGACTTTAAAAGAGCATAAGGAAAAAAGGTTAAATAGAAAGGACATATATTTTTCTTTTTACAAAAAAAGGATATAATAGAAGTTTTAGTTAAATCTATTAAATATTTTGCTAAAATGACAAATTTTATTTAATAAAAATAAGGTAAAATTTGATAGTGTTTTAAAAGTATAAAATGATTTACAAATAATAGAATTTTTTTGGATATAATATTACAACTTTTCTGTCACAATCAATTTAGATTTAAAAATGGATCAAAATATGTTTATGTAATTTTGATGAAAGTTAAAATTTATTATATAGAATAGAAATTTGAATATCATTTTCCGAATAACTTGATAAAAACGGGCAAAATAAAGCCAGCCAAGTTAAAATTAACTAGTGTGAAAACGATTAGATTTTAGAATATATTAACACATCGCAACCAATTAAATATACTTCTATAAATAACAAAAACTAATTGGGGAATAATAACAAATCTAGGAATTATGTATAACTAGGCATACTGTAGCTGTAAAGAACGGAGTGAAAAATAGACGATTACACACTTCATATGCGAGTCTACAGCGTGGGCCAGTGCAAGGTTTTTTTCTTGTAAACCACGAACTAAACTATCTTACCTATCTAGCCAACAAAAGACCCACGGAAACGTTACACTTCCTGAAAGACACGAGTTGGATCTAATAGGTTAGAATAACGCGACGGTCTTAAGCCACCCATAGGCCAGCGAGAGTCTTAAGCTTTGCCACTAACTAGAGAGTTATGAATCTCTGGGTAAAGATTCGATGAGTTGTCTGAAAGAAGCTCGAAAAATTGTGTGCTATTCGAGAAATTCAAAATCATCCTGATATAGTGATTGCTGAAATCTCCTCGAGTTTATGGAAGAATGCTTGCCCGAACAATCCCAGTTCCTTGCTAATTGTCAATCCCAACCTGACCAGTCATCGCATCCTTGCCAATTATGCAGTGTCCGGTCATGATACCTACTGCTTTCTTGCATTGCGTGGATCTACTAAACAACTCCACATAATTCATCTTTTACGAAAGTTCATGAGCTCACACTTCTCACACTTGAAAATATATTAGTATCAAGTTTAGTATCAAAATGGTGGTAAAACTGTAATTTGACTGTTGGATAGGTTGTCAGAGACTCATCATTTTAACCAACCAAGCAAAAATTTATAACGATATAGAAATATGAAATTAGATTGACTAACCTGGGCACTTTTATATTTCTTTGAAATACTTTCACTAAGAATTCTGAAAATAAATAACTAATTATCGTACCAAGGATTTAGGTATCAATAAGAGAACTTTTAGCTTTCTATTTGAGTTATTTCTAGATATTCTAAATAAGAAGAATAAATTTAAATTTTGATATCCTACGAAAAAACTTATAAATATCGTTACAGAAATAATTACGATTATATACTGGTATCAATTTCTTTAATGATTTTCCTATATGATTACAAAGTTCACGCATTAAAAACTTTAAAAATTCCATTATAAGAAAATTGCACAATAAATGAAGAAGATGCAGCTCATCAAAGTTTAGTAAATTTATGCTACTTTCAAAAGAAAACAACATACTGAAAATTTTCTTAAGTTTTTTTTTTTTAATTTTTTCTTTGTTTTAACCAACAAATTGTGGTAATTAATGTGAAAAACCTGATGTTTACCATTTTCATCATCATCAGTATAATTTTTATTTTATTTAATAATTATGCTGCAATGAAAATTTCTACATAAATTTTTAACATAATAGAAATTTTCTTTTAGTTAGTATTGTAAAAATTCCTTGAGTAGTACAGAAAATCGCAATACGGGTTTGTTTTTATGATGATGATTAGTATTTGTCAGGATTTGGGTTCTTATTTTAGTTGGGCTTATGGTATGAGTAAAATATAAACATAATAACTTGAATCATTAAAAAGACAAGTACATTAATAATTTTCAGCACGTGATTTTAAAATTATGTACGTTTTCCTTGTATACATAAAACGGATTATAGGAATTCCTTTATATTTTTGGGTAAATATTAAAATTATATAGTGCACATAAATAGTTATAAGAAATATTTTATGTTTTGGAATTTTTATAGGAAGGAAATTTGATGCATGTGTAAAGAATTTTGAAAAATATTCATTTATAAAAAAGGATCCTTTATTGTAGGGTAAACATTTATTATAAGGTTTTTTTTCTAGTTTGGACATTCAACGAATTTATTTTTTATTTAAAGGAATTTTCTTAAAAAAGTGAAGTAAAATTATGCTTGTAACTTTGAATTTTAACTGGCATAGTAAGAGAACTAATTGGGTTATTAATAAATATGAGCCCATAAACTTTACTGGTACCAGAAAAATTATGGAATTAAATGAATTTGCGATGGTCCTGAAGAGAATAATCAAAAAATTAACAGCTAATAAGTGCGATGTATGACAATTATTAAGACGATAATAGTCTTAGAGATGAACCGACGTAATATATATTTGTCGAATATGCAATTCCTAGATTTTGTGTAATTCAATACAGATACAACTAGTACGTTCATTAATTATCCTGTATTATTTTACCTAACTGATTTTTTCACACATTACACGTGTCTGAACGTTACGAAACATCGTTCTATAACTAAACCAATATATTTATTCAAATTTTAGGTTTCGATTAATGCAGCGACTTTCGTACGCCAAAATTTTCTAAGCTTAGATCAAGAATTATGATACAATAACATTTTCTATTTAATATTTTGTTCCTAGACTATCTTTATTACATGTCCTTACACATTTTAAATAATTTTAAGTTTTATTTGTTATGTATATACATATTTATAATAAAATGTCTCTTTAGACATTTAAATAAAAAACAAAAAAAAAATAACAAAAAACTTCATAAATAAAAAGGATTCCAAAGAACAAAACATAAAACATAAAAATTTTTGTCATATTTTCTTTGGCATGAATTATAGCGGTTAGTTAAACTTAAATAAGTAAAAAATACAATAAAAAAAATATGAACAAAATTTCGAAACGAGGATATGACGTATAAAAGAAAATGCGGGTAATAATTCTATGGTAAAACTTATATGTTTTATATTTATAAGAAAAGAATTTTAATAAATAATTTACAACATATTTTAAAAAAAAAAAAATGTTGTATAAAATGGTTTATATTATAGCCTTTTTATTTATATAAACATATTTTAAAAGTCTACCTCTACTCACTACTATCTTTACACTGAATACATTTAGTAAAATTCCAGAAATAAATGTAGGCTTATTTTCCTGAAAAGTTTCTTGTCTTTTTTAGTGAAAACTTTTCATTATTTTATTTTGTATTATGTTTTTCTTTCTGAATATCAAAAAAAGAAAAATATCAACCAAAATTTAAATATTTTTACCTTTATAAATTGTTCGTACAACAATTTTTTAACCAAAAATATTTCTATGCTTTGATGTGGTCTATTATAGTTTTAATTCATTTTAACATAAATATAATATAATAAATATAAAATTACGTTAAATTGTTTAGATGAAAATTTATCAAGTTTTTATGTTTAGAAAATATTTAAAAATTCTTTATAGTTTTTTATACCAAATTATTTTGAAAACACAAATTTAAAACCAAAGTTATTTTCTCTTAAAAGTATGGACCAACAAAATATCAACCAAAATTTTCTTTTGAAGAATTTATAAACAACAATAAAGGAAACCTTAGAAATATGCAATTCAACATTGACGAAATTTTAAATGTATTTTTTCCAAAGAGTCTATGTATTTAAAAAATAAAAAATATAATTTCAAAATTAAAACAAAATTATATAATGAAAAGATTGTGTGAAAAGGATTAAACTGAATAACGACAAACTAGTATAGCTTCAAGAATACCAAATTTCAGGAATAACAAAATGATACGCACAAAAAAAAAAGATGCTTCCGTAATAATATGCTAACGTTAGCATTTACTAATATGTATAACAACAATTTAGGATGGATTCTTAGTGATTACTGGATAGAAGACCATTAGCAATAACTACAAATATGATTAGATTGTAAAAATCGGTAAAGTAATATATTGACAAAGAAAATGTAATTTAAAGGCAAAATGTCGGTTGTGAAATTTTAATACCAACTGAAAAAAATGTCAATTGATAATAAATTAAAAATTGAAAATAGGTTTTGAAATACGTCAGTATTTTCTTAGTCTATAATTTCTCAGTTAACTTTTTCAAATACCACATTTTCTTAGTCCATTTTTTCTAAGTCACATTAAAATGAAAGTCTTTATATTAAAGCCGTCTTTGGCATTACAAAATTATTATTCTTTTTTTATTTTAAATAAGAGATTTTTCAACGCTTACCCATCTGACCGGATATTGAAGAAACATAAATTTAAATATAAAGCTATATTTATTTATCAGGAACGGAAGGAGGAATCAACTCAGGATGAAATATTAATTATTATACAAATAATGAATTGATTTTAGATTATACAACTTTTAAATGGGCGCATACTTGTTACTTGGAACTTTGTAAAAGTTTTAATGGGTTAATGAAATAAAATTATCAAAAATTAACACTGTAAAATTAATAAATCATAATGGTTTTAATAAATCATAATGGTTTTATTTCCTTCCATATTCCTTCTTCAACGCATTCTATTCTATGTCAAACCCACAAGTATTTTCTTTCCTAATTTTGCTATTTCCTAGTTCTCCGCAAAGTTTCATTTAATCTGCCTAGTTTTCTCCTTTATTGTGGACTCAATTCACTCAAACATCTGCATACGATTAAGATGTTTCTGGACTTCTCAGTATGTAGATATTCCAATTTGTGTTTCAATTGGTTCTTGTTATGTCAAATTCCATAAGTTTTCATTTCGGATTCTCCGTAAATTATAAATTGTAAATTAAATATAATTTATAAACTAAACCAAAAAGAACACCAAAAAATTCAATTTACATTTCTAGATATCGCGATCGTTATCAATGTTCAGAACTTTGCACATAATTTAATTTTATCGACCACCTAAAAGTATGCAAGAAACTCCGTTCTATATATAAACTCAATAATTCATTCTGAATAAAATAGTATAATATCTTTTCGTAATTTACAGTTTTGTAATTAAATACTTTAACTAAAAACTATTGAATTCTAAAAGTTTCTATTTCAATGTTAATTTTTTTTTTTGTTTTAGTCAATTTTTCACATACAAAATATAAATGGTAATATAATAAATTTTAATTTTCTCATATTATACGAATGGCCAACAACTTTTTTTTTAAAAAAATAAATGTTTTCTTGATGTTTATTTGATATTAATCTTAACTGCTCACCTTAACCATAAATTTCCGATTAATGTTTCTCACCTTGTCTAAACATAATATTAAATGTTAAATTTACCAAAAAAATATATATATAAAAATAGAAAAACTGAAACAATATATTTTTCTATACCTAAAAAAATATAAAATTTTCGATTTTAATCATGTTTTCAACAATTACACCTTGTGGAATTTTTCATTTAACTTTTATACTATATAAAGAAAGAGCTAACAAGTAATTACTATTGTGGATAATATTATATTAAAATGTATATAAAATATATTTTAATCCTTTTCATTTTCTTGAATTTCCTTTCTATTTTTTTTTTTATTATTTCGTTGTTAGTTTGTTTTTCATTATAGAAATTTTCTAAACGAATTATATTTTCTCTATCAGGACATTATATTCATATATTTTGTGTGTAGTACTTCAACATCAACATAAAAATAAATTTATAAGATATATTATTATGGTTTTGTTTTCTAGAAGCCAAAAACAAATGGTTTCCTTTAATAATCAAAATATACAAAAAAGAGAATAAACTATATATAAAAAATATTGGGTTAGGTACATAATTTCATATTTCATGATCTTGTAATTTCAAATTTCAAAATCTCAAAATCTTGTATAATAAGAGAATTTTTAATATATTTAAATTTCATTTTTCTTATTATAGCTCAAAGAATCAATGTAAGCTTCAATTGGAAACTTTGATGTGAATCTTCAAAAAATTTGACATAAATAAAGCATGTTATGTTAACTTCAGCGCAGAACATCAAAATCATGAAACATTATTCCCAAATAAAAATTATATTAAATTTGGTAGTTCAATGCTATGAACTGTCATTATTGAATAAATTATTTAAAAAGTTATTACTAATTCTTGCATGACATCAACTTAATTTTTACCATGAATTTTTACACACTGCTGAATATCTGGCTCAGCTTCTATTAATTTTTTATATTAGGCACCGAAACTTACCTAGAAGATTATAATATTCATTTCAATATAAATGTTTAAAGATGAAGTTAGAAGTTTTGTGACTAAGTTGCTAGCTGAAGAAACGAAAAAATAACCTTGGAGGTGTCGAAGTTGTCTTGCTATTGCCATATAGTATGTGTTGCGGCGTATCATCCTTGTGTTGACAGAACCTACACACCTGATCCACTGTAAGTCCGATTTTTGTGTAGGTGAGTTTTGCAGTGACTTGTAAGGAAGCCTTGTACAGGACCTCTGTAGCTCTGTAGATCCCATTCATTTGAAGTACATTATGTAGCTAAAATTGTTAACATATTAGATTTTATAAATTTCTTTTATAAATTCAAATCGTAAAAAACAGAAAAACGAATTAAGATATAAAATAAAATCAGTTTTACTACGAATTTATTTACGGTACAGGCAAATTTCTCCGTACGAGTATAACTTAATCTATTTCAATATATTTTACTATTTACAAGCTTTTCAATTACGAGATTTAATTTAAAAACAAACAATATTTCTACGAAATTTCGTACCTACAAGATTATATTTTACTAGTTTTCGTGGCAATCCCTATAAATATATGTTTAAAAAAGGACTTTAATGAAATTGTGGGCTAAAAATGATTTGGCCAACAACAACTAGAAAGAAAATTTAAAAACCCACCAATAAAAAGAGTAAAATTTCAATATATACAAACAAACATATCACATTTTAATAGCTCCCACATATTATTATACAGTCTATAAAAATGAATATAGCCAACATTCATATCTCTCTACATATAAAAAGGATTTTTTGTTTAGTTATAAATGAAATGAAGATAAAAGATGTAAAAAAGGATATATTTTAATAGTATGTATATACAAGAAGAATTACCTATAAAGATTATAGAGTATACAAAAAAAAAATTATATTTATCTCCTATTGAACAAAGGCGATAATCGAAAAGGATACAGTGATTATAAAGGTACCAAAAAAAAATATCTCGTTATGTATAATATACGTAAACATTATATAAAACATATAAATATATCTAATTTTTATTAGATTTTATAAAGGAAGAAAGAAAATGTTCTCTAATTTTCGTTAAAGTTATTATCCATTTTAGTTTTGTAAGAAATTAGTCCTAAAAGGATATATTTATAGAAAAATATCATATATATATTTATATATATAGAGAGAGAATAATATATTTGAAAGGTGGAAAATATTTATTTGTCTTATTCAAGGATATGCAATGTAGAAAGACAATATCTAAAAAGGAATAAATAATGGATAGAAATTGTTAAAGGGGTTTTATGGTGCAATTAGTTTTAAGGAAATATATCGTATTTTATAAGGGGTATATCGATAATATTTTAGGAATTTTTAAGGTTCAACAATTTAACAATATAATTTAAAATCTTTTTATAGATTTTATGATCTAAATTTAATAAATTTCTTATTCCTTTCTTACATAACAATACACCAGTGCATTAAATTTAAAAATTTGAAATATTCTTTGAAAATTTTATGGTGTACGGATCCCCTTTACAATCAAAAAACTACAATCGAAAAACTTTCTTTATTCAATTTTTATTACGCTAACACATATCGTGTTTGTGATTACTTTTCCAATAAAATATTTATATTTTTGACTTTTAAAAAGGACTCTTTAGCTAAATTTTGAAAATTTATTATAAGCCCATTTTTAACAATAAAATTATATTACCAAAAATTAATTTCTCCAAAATATTATAAAATTTATTTAAAAACAAAATATAAGTTTACAGAATTTTTAATTAATTGAATTTAATTTCATTCGAAATTGTTAAATAAATATTAATTTCCTTTTAGAAATCTGTCTTATTATTTACTGAAATAGTTTTAATTAAATTGTTATAAAAAAAATTATTTAAATTTATCTACTAACATTTTCCTTAAATGACAACTTTTATAAAAGTCTAATTTCAAAAAAATAAAAAATATATCCTTATCAGTTCACACGTTTTATTTTAAAATCCTTAAGCTTAGTCTACACATATGTAGCTAGATTGAAATGAAATTTGAAAGCGATCTTCAAAGCTCTCCAAATTGTCCAATGAAATTGGCCTTGAAAAAACTGTGATAATTTTTTGGCAGAAAAATTAGAAAAGATTATTTGATATTTCAATGTTTTGACATTTCAAAAATTTTTTACGAGTATGTACATTGTCAATATGTACATTGTGTTGATGGGACAACATACTATCTTTTTTCATGATTTTTTCACATCAGTTTCGTACTAACTGAGCGAAATTATAAACAAGTTTTTTCATTTAAAATTAAATTTTGATATGATAAATTTATATCAAAATTTAATTTCATTCGAGCTCCATACTAAGCTTTAGAGCTATCCACAAAAAAAAAACCTGAGTAATTTAAAAACTAAATGAAAAAAAAACGTTAAAAAAATGCATATCCTTTTATAAGATAATGTGTACACAAAATGTGAGATGTCATCAACACTGCGAACAAAAAAAAAACACAATTTTTCCACTGAGTACTGTGATTTAGTTAGTTTTTAAAAGGACTTTTTTTTATGTTGGTTACATTTTCAAATAAATCTATTTTCCACTATTATGCATTCCCACCCATTTGATAGTATACACAGTGCTGAAATTATGATGACCTGAAATTTAGAGTTGAATTTCAAATAAAAAATTATCCTTAAAAATTATGAAAAAAAAGGGAAATTATATAAAAATGAACAAGATTATATTTTTTTTTGTAATGGTCCATCCACTTTTGTTATAATACTTATTTTTATGATGAGATGTGCAAACCGGATAAGTCCTTGATGGTCAGTGTAGTATAAAACTAATATGAAAAATCTACTTTAAAAGAAGAATAAGTAGAAAAAAAAAACAACTTAGATATTTAATAGAACTTTACAAAAGGATGAACACAAATACAACAAATATATATATTAAAATCCTTTGAAGAGGAAAACTTATAGGAAATTAAATAGACTGAATTATTGCGGAAAGAAAAATATATAAATGTCAAAATATAGTAATAAATACATATATATGAAAAGGACATGAATTTAATATTTATATAAATTTTATTAATAAGAATATGATTAGATATTTCTAAAAGGACATGAATTTGCATAGGATGCATCAATTTCTTACCAAAAAAACAAAAATGTAAATATAAATCTTGGTTTTGAATATGGAAATATTAAAAAAAATTGAATAAGAAATAGTAAAATTGTGTAATATATAAAGAATATCAAATAGCTTTAAATTATGTTATTTTTATTCTTCTACTTTTCTTTGTACAGCCACAGTTTGACCATTAGTATAGTAGCTAAGCTGAAAGTCATTAGGTTTAAACCAGCTACTCTCCATTTTCTGATATTTAGAACCTGGTTTTCACGGCTCTTCACATATTGTTTTCCCACCTAATCAGCGGTTTTCCTACAGCTCTGCTTCCACCGGTGGTGCCTTGAAAAACTTTCTTTACAATCCGTGTGTTTTCCACGCGTTTTAAATGTCCAGCTGACTGAAATCATCTAAGCTTGATGAATTGGGAAAGTTTATGTTCTTTGTATAATCCATAAATTTTATGGTTGTACTTGATTTTCTACGAATTATTTCCAATTTGTTGAATAGTATTTTCTCCGAAGAATTTTCCACTCAAATACGCTTCACGAGTTTTCTGTCACATGGTATATACGTTTCGCTACCATAACAGATAGTATGATGGTCTTATATACAATCTTAGCTTTGATTATCCTACTACGCGTGATATATTACACATTACTTTCCTACTATTATTAGTTCCCATCTTAAAAGAAAATAGAAGCTTTACAAAAATTGATTTGATCGTTGAAACCCTAAAATTGTACTGGTATCCAAATTTATCCAACTATTAATTTTTTTAAATTTTACCTAATAAAGAGATTCGAATTTATGATATTTACTTTAATAATATAATTATGTTATTAAAATGCTTCAAATAAAAGTTAATATATTAAAATTACATATTTTCCAAAGAGACAGAGATTAAATATATATATTTTTTTTTTGAGTCATGAACAATCCTTTAATAACAAACCTTTTACCATATTATATATTTTGATTATTTTGCAAAATTCCAATTTTACCTTTAAATATGATCTTCGAACTCCAATAACATAAATTTATTGGATAATAATAATAATAACTTAGAATTGGTTGAATCGTATTTTGTAGAACGCATTTGAGTTATATAAATCGAAACTATAGGCTGAATACTTTAGCTAATTTGAAAGGTAAATTTGATATTTGTGTAGCTCGCAATTATTGGTATTAAGAGTTTATTAATTAACAGTGACATGAGTTGACATAGTTAAAGTATATAACAGAGATAATTACAATTAAAATTAATATAAGTTTTGCTTTACAGATTATTTCAGTTTGGTTTTCATTCTTCTAAGAGTTTTTGTACGATTGGATAAGTTTGAATACTGTTTTAATGCAAAATTTTAAGAAATATTAAATAGCCTAAATTGTTTGTTATAATTTTATTAGGAATTAACTTATTCATAAACTTTCAAATTCTTCATAGCACGGTTCAATTTTCCCATAACAAACTACACAATACCAAAATTATTTTCTTCATATACCAAAAAACATATAAAGACAATATCCACCCAAAAATAAAGGAAAAATCATAATATTTAACATGAAAATCCTTACCTCAAGGGCTATAAGATTTTTTGTTTTAGGGTGGGGGGAGATCATTAATATATCGCTAGTATAAAACAAACTTTTGTGAATTGACTTTTTTGTGGTTTTTTATATATTGACGACGGTTGTAACATTGAAATATTGATAAAATTTTGTGTAACATTTTGGATAAATTTATATCTTATTATCTTTGTGCCCTGTGATTAATCCACCCATGAATATAAACTTAACTTCAAACTGGTAACAAAATCGCTCAAGGATATATTAGCAACAAAAAAAATGGAAAAGAAGTTATTATCAAACATGTAATTTATGTTTATATGTGTAATTTTATTTTATTTTGGTTTACAAAAATATTTTTTTTCTTGATTTTACTATTTTTCTTTAGATATTATTTTATTATTTTAATATATTAACAAAAATAATAAAAAAAAAAAAAGGATATGCGTTCAAGATAATCATAAAAATTGTTATTTATGGGAATTACTATATATTTGCAAGACAGTAAAAAAAAAAGACTATAATTAGAACTTTCTTATGTAATATATGAAAATTATGTAATTTATATCAAAATGGATAATAATAAAGATTTTATTATAATGATAAAATATGATTTTTATATAATCATTAAAAAGAAACCAATAAATCTAGAAAATGCCAATTAATTGTTAGAAATATAGTTAAATTATTTGTATAAGGTAAACTAGTAAAGGTAAACTGTCGATTTCCAGAAAATTGTCTTTAAAAAAAATAAAATAAATATTTACCAGTAAAACTATTTCGGGCCTTTCGTTTTAATTTCATTCCTTTTTATAATTATTAATTTAAATTATACAAGTAACAATACTTTACCATTTACTTTTTATTTTTCAAAATAGTTTTTCTGAGAACTGCTTTTCTGGAAACAATGTTTTTATGTATTCTACCATCAATTAATATTAATTCTTCTTACTATTTAAACAAACCTTTAAATTTATAAAATTACCATTAAAATACAATATAAATTAATCCTTAAATTTAATTCACTATAAATAAAACAATCAAAAATATACTCACCTCATACTACCACAAACAAAATATATATTAATAAAAATCAAAACTTTTTTACTAATCACATTATTTCCCCAGTAACTTTATATCTTAATTCACATTTACCAGGTAAACATTTCTCACACTTTCTATAAAAACCTGTCAGTTATTTTAGTACCAAGTCAATCCTTTTTAATTAGCCGCAAGCTAAACAATTCAAAAAAAAAAAAAAATCTTTAAAATTTTCTTTCATTTGAATTGTTATTATTTAAACTTTCGAGAAATTCTTCAACACCAGCTGTTACCCAAAACAAAAAATAACAACAAAATTAAATTTATTCTGAATTTTGGTGTCTGTTAAATCCATTTATAAATTATATAACTATGTATATATAA
This sequence comes from Rhamphomyia laevipes, assembly GCA_963920725.1. Lineage (NCBI taxonomy): Eukaryota > Metazoa > Arthropoda > Insecta > Diptera > Empididae > Rhamphomyia > Rhamphomyia laevipes. The sequence continues at coordinate 43,170,068 of OY987256.1, forward strand.
ATAGTATACCTAAGAAAAACGAATTTAGCCTTAAGCTTAATTTAACCAACAAAGAAAAGAACCATTTAACCCATCATCATCATCAAATTTATCGTCTTAATAGAAATCTCCCACATAAACTGTTAATATATAAATAAATTTTCACAAAAAGGAGCGAAAGGATAAATACATGGTGGTAACAATGGAACTGGTGAAGAGATTTCTTCAAAACCTCATACTTTATTCAAAAGTTTATTTTTCATTTTTATTTCAGGTAAATTGGAATGGTTAAATATTTATTTCATTTCATTTTTTTTATATGGAAATTGTCTACTATTTTAGTTTGTTTTCCTTGTACGAAAAGAGGATGAAAAAGTAAATTTAATTTTCTTCGTTTTTCATCTTCTTCGACCATAAAATGTGGTGATTTGTTTGTTCTTTTAAGATAAAAATAAGTAAAATTAAATAAAGAAAGTATTTAAATAATTAAAATTTAATGAATTTAAATATTTAATAAAATTTAAAATATTATTTGTCTTAATGACAGTTTAAATTAAATATTTTGAGTTATGTAATTATTTTAAATGAAACTTGATGAATTTGCAATACAGGAAATCATTCCTTAATAAAAAAAGGAGCTGCTGATTACGGGTACTTTATCAGATAACTCGTAGTTATATTCACCAGTGATTAATATCGAACAGTGTTTTTTAATTAACAGTATGTTTGTAACAAGCAGTTACAACCAACTGCTTGTTACAAAACTCATATTTTAACACATCTGTCAGGTATTGAGATTATTAGAAAATAAAGCTTGTCCATTCCAAAATAAACGTTTTAACTTCTATAGTATTTCTATAGTAAAATTACTTATGAATAATAATTATAATGAACTACTAAAGGATATAGAAAATTACAATATTTTAGAATAATCTCAATCAAAGTCTAAGAATTATTATTAACTTTATTTAAACCCCAATAAATAATTGTTTTTATCACAATTAAAAGTTCTGCAAATTTGAATATAACCCCAATAAAATAGCTCTAAAAATTTTAATTTAATTGGAGACCTCTGTATTTTTGCTCTACGGAAAAATTTCATATCTCAAACGTGGATGAAATTTAGTACATAGGTTGGTATCATGATTGTGCACAAGCGTACTAGGTACAGGTGTCTGTAGTTTCAAGGGTCCATGGTAAAATTTGCTATTAAAATTTCATATGTTCTAGCTAGAGGATATACAAATTATTATCTAATTAGCATGAAATTTGGTACATATAATAGTTTCTTTAAGTACTTGGAACCTGTTAAAATTGGTACTTCAGTGAGTCGATGTCAAAATTACTTTTCATAAGTTGAATGCTCTACATGTTACAGTAATTGTCACCCAATTTCTATAATATTACATACACAATTTTATTTGGTTATTTATTTGGTACTGTTGAAATTTGCAGTTGGTAGGTTTAGTGGGTTCATAGGAAACTAATATATTAGCAGCTGAGTTTCCGAAGAATATTTGTTTTATGTTCTAGAACATGTAATTATTATCCGATTTCAATGAAATTTGGTACACAGGTTGATTTCGTAATCTACTTAAAGATAGTATCTTGAATGGGGTCTATGCTAAAATTTCCGATTTATACTGGATCTGAAGAAGCCTAGAAAAAAAATTTCAGCGAAATCTATTCACCAGAATCCATCACCAGACTTCGTAGTTATTTCATAACTACTCGTAAAATTAATCCATTTACCAAAACTTATTCTCCACTTTAGATTACCATCCCTCCATTATTTGTGACACGATTTCCTAATTTTATTTTAATAAAAATTCAAACATATTTCTTATATTTTGTTCTTCTTTATTTCCTAATTGATCCATTTATTTTTTCGATAATTATACTACAAAAAAGGACAACTCGTAATCCATTTTAATCATATGTTGTGGTTCCCATAATTTGTAGGAATTTTATACAGTACTCTTCTAAAATGGCAATAGTTACGTCAATGTTTCTTTCAGTTAAATAGTTAATTCAATGGACAAATAATTTATATAGAAAATTCGTTTAATTGAAGGACCATACATCAAAATTGCAATGTAGTCCATGGACGACTGTGTTACTACTAAGTATAGGCGAGAATTTATACATTATTTTAATGAAATTCTAATATTTTTCACAAAGTTTGTTAAAATGAGGTTAAACTTAGTTTCTGGTGAACATTATTTATAAAATTGTCCTTAACATAAATTTTATCTATAGCGTTATTTAGACACTGTTAATAACGATATTACAGTATATCAATTGATGTGTAACATAAATTTAGGTTAATATAAAATATATTTATTTCTAGTAGCTATTTATATCTAAAAAAAAAACCTTAAAATTAATTAAATTTTTCCCAAAATTATTATTTTCCAGACAAATTTATGAAAAATTACGTAATATTATTTTACTTGTGAACACATTTATTTACTAAAATCAAATATTTTATGGTGTTACCTAATTTACCACTTGATGTCAAGTATATTTTTGAAGTAAGTATATCATCAAAAAGTAAATAAGTCAAGTTAATAAGTAACAAGGATGTATCATTTACAAGTATGTATATACTTAAAGTAGAAAATATAATTCTGGGGGGAAATTATTTTGATTTTTATCAATGGAAAAACTATATTAAATTTGTATTTTATGTTGGAAATTTTTGAAAATTTTATTTTATATTAAATTCAATATATTTTTAACAATAGAAAATTTTCAAATTAGTTTTAATGACATATTATTCCACTTTAAAGTTTTCCTAGTATACACATTTTCCCACCAAATATCTAAATAAATAGCATAATAATAAGCCACTTAATATTTGCTCTTAAGTATGCTGAAAAGCATAAAGAGGATAATAAATTTCAAAGATTTACAATCATGCAAAGAAAATCATAAAATAAAAAAAATCTATATTTTTCCAATTTTTTTCTCTTCTTGTTTTTGGCAATATAAAAATAATATTAAACACTATAAAAGTTCGATAAGAAAGCGATGTTGAAACTGTTAAAGTTAAAGCCTCTAATATAAAATAAACACCAAAAATAACAACAATAAGAAGAAGTGATGCCGTACAGCAGAACAACTTATGCAGTAGTTTTATATTAATGGGCTTTTTTCAGTGTCAATAATTGAATATCAGCTTTAGAAAGTTTTATAGATCAAGTATTTTAAATATAATTTACTTTTACTGTTATCTAACAATAGTATAAGTAATGCGATTGATCGTGATGTATGTACATTGTACAGTCACATAACGTACAGAACAGCTTCAAATTAATCCACCGCAAATTTATTCTTCTCTTATTTACCTTTTTAAGACGACACTTAAAAGACCAGCAAAATTTTACGATATGAAATTAAATTCTGGACTATTGTGAGGACTTTAAGGGTGGCATAGTGGCAGTGCGCTTGGCTGTGATGCTACCAAACCGATTCATCGATGACGCTATAAGTTAACTCAGCTTTGAATGAGTACCAGTAAAAAAAATTCCAAAAATTTGAAGACTGGGAAAAATCCTATCGGTTGAGATCAATTGCTGACATTTTTGATAACTGCAATAAAATTTAACGAAACCTATTTGAGGAGGTTGGATTTCGGCTGTACGCATCATTGCAAAGAAAAATGACGCTTGTACAGGACAGACAGACGAAGATCGAAACGTTGACAAATTCCATTTTTATTGTTTTACAAAAATGACTGAAATAAAAACTGATTTCTTTTTTCTTGATAATTTTTTTCTCTTCTTTTTTATATAAATATTGTTTTCTCGTCCTTCAGTTAAATCGACAGGATATCATAACATTTATCCGCAACAACAAAAAAAAAATTATTGGAAATTATATAGAATAAAAAACATTATTATACCCAAAACGACATCGAACAAGTTCTAATATTCAGTTTTTTTTTTTATATTTTGTGGTGGTATAAAAGTAGGTATTAAATATTATTATTATTTTTTTGTTTCCATTCATAAAGAATGTTTCTAAGTTATTACCAAATATAATAATATCCTATCCGGATATTACTTTTGTATATAAATATTGAGTAGTAATAAGAATTATTATATTGATGAGTTATTAAAGATATATTTATTATGTTTTGAAGCAATACAGTCAAAAAGAAACTTGAAGAAATCTTATATTAAAAAGAGGAGTTTTTATTTAAACAAATGGAAATAAATTCTACTTGTAACATTATTAAACTTATATAACTGATATAACTGACTAGCTGATGAAGATGAACCTGTCTTTAAAATTTTTATAAATGACTAGCTGATGAAGATGAACCTGTCTTTAAAATTTAAGTGCTTAATAATCAGTAAAAAAAATCGCGAAATTCCATAATTGAAAATATTACAAACATTTAAAACCTCACACGATATATTTCAGAATTTCTAAATTCATTATTTGACGGCAGAGTGTCACATATACCACATTTGGTCTATAGCGGAACTAGTTTATGGATAACTATCTTTGACTAGGTATTGAGATAATTTCTAGTATGTCGAAAGATTTAGTAATTGCAACAAATTTCAGAAAGTTATGTGCCTCTATGCCCAACAAGTACCGGAAAGTCGCATATGAGGTGCTCTACGGTTTCAGCTTTTCCTGGATTTATCACTAACATCACCGACCCAGCAGCAGCCATGAGGATGAGATATATTATGCCTTAGTTTTATGAGTTCAAATACAGAAATTTGAAATTCTATGATTTTTTATGAGACCGACTCGAATACTGACTTCACAACAATTTCAGTATTGTTGCTTGTCTGGCAGTTTCTTTTCTTTTCGTGACGAATTATTTATATTTATAAATCCGTAATATAGCGTTTAATCATTCTTGGATGGTGACGGTGACATAGCATATTTTTGAAATATAGGAAAGCGATATTGTTTATTACGATATTGATAAATATTACCGCCGAAAGTAAATTTCAAAACCTGAATAATTTGCGCCATTATTATTTTTATCAAATAAATTAGAACAATTCTTAATAAACTAAGCTAAAAAGTTACAATTTTACATCAAACAATTCAAATTTGATATTTTTGTATCATGTTCAATAGTGTTATAAACATTTTATACCAACCGATAAAATAATTCAATAAAAATTAATAAATATGTAAAAGAAATCAGAAATTGATGAAATGAAATCAGAAAATAATGTAAATCTTCTTTAGATTTAGATTATTAAATATTTTATGATACTTAAACTTAAGTCAAAAAATATAAATACAACAATTAATATTTGTTACAATTTTGCTTATACTTCTTGACAGCTGAAATTTTAAATTGTACTTCATGAACCGATAATTGAATCAAAATCGAAATTAATTAAATTATACAAAATTCCTATATATATTTTAAAAGATAAAGAATTTAACTCTTGTTATCTATTGTAGATTATTAGCCTATGTTAATTATATGTATACATCTAATCTTTTAAATTATATTTATATCACTGGCAGTAATCTACAAAAACATAATTCATAACGTTCACAGAGCCTAAATTTAAACAAAATTTTATCAATTTCCATATCTTTAATTATAATCATAAATTTTATTTAATCATAAACTTTATAAATCATGAAAGTCATGTTCATTATATAACCAGAAATATTACTTTTAATAAATTTTTTATTTGTACAATTTTAATTAATTCTTAGTAAGCAAATTACAGAAGATAATATAATTTAACAAATTCTTTCGACTTGCAATTTCAAACGTTTCGGTGCCAATAATTCACTACTTTTCCAATCTACTTCAATTGGTATTTTTGTATTTGGTGAATTTGTAAATTTATAATTTTTTATTAATAATGACAAACCAATTTTCGATTCCATTTTACCAAATCGTAATCCAATACAATTTCTCGGTCCATCACCAAATGGTAAAAATGCCATCGGATGTCTTGCACTTACAGCTTCTGGTGTAAAATTATCTGGATTAAATTCATTTGGATTATCATAATAATCTGGATCTAAATGATACAAAAAATATGGCAATACTATTGAAGTTCCTTTTTCAATTGTGAAGTTCATATTTGGTACTGGATAATCCTTATTACAAACCCGTAATACTGATGGAGCTGGTGTGTGCAATCGTAAACTTTCTGAGAAAAATATAATTAATTTACATTATAAATTTGCTAATTAACTTTATGTGTAATACCATTTATAACTTGATCTAAGTATTTCATATCTCCCAATGATTCATAGCTCAGTTCTCCATTATGTTTTTTTAATACAGCTTCAACTTCATCCCTAATTTTTTGTTGGATATCTAAATGTTGTGCCAGCTCGTATAAACAATAAGTCATTAGTGATGATGATGTTTCATAACCAGCTGCAAAAAATACAAAACAATTGGCCAAAATATCATCAAAACTGATTGAACGATCTTTGGAATTTTTCATATCAATAAGTAAATCCATAAAATCTTTTCTATGAATATTATTTTTTTCTCTTGTTTCAATTGTATCATTAACAACTTTTGTGAAAAAACTAATTTCACGACTAGAGCGTTCCCTTAATCGCAATATTTTTGCCAAATTTTGAAAATTATTACGAATAAAACGTGGAAACGCTCCCCAATATGATGCTGCAAAAATTCCTTTACCAACTTCGAAAAATTCCCCATTTGGATCTTTTAAACAATTACATTCAATACCAAAACCACAAGTTCCAATTACATCAGTTGTATAACGTGCCATTAAATCTTTTATTTCAATTTCAGTTGAAATGCCATTATCACTTTCTTTAATATATTTTCCAGCTGTATCACTTAAACGTTGTCCCAAATCAGCAACAGTTGAAAACATAAATCTCATTTTTCCAGATGAAAATGTCGGTGTCAATTTTGAACGAATATTTTTCCATTTAGCACCAGCTAAATTTAAAAGATGACCTGATAATGGATCATTAGTTTCATTGTGATAATTAGGACGATCATGAAAATAATCAAAATCCTTAATAAGTATATTTTTTACAAGATCAGGATCAGTTATTACAAGTGCAGGTTTTATTAGAAGATAGAATCCATAAAATGGTTTATATTGTTTTAATTGTTCATATGAATTTTTAAGATCGACAAAATATTTTCCAGTCATATTTCCGAAAAAGAATCTTGGTGTTAAAGATTTTACACCACGTTTTTCCCAATGCGTATAACGTTTGTTTAACCAAATATATCCCAAAATTAGAATTGGAATAAGAAAATATATTATAAAACTTGATAAAAGTTCCATATTGATGTTTTTTATTTGTATTTAACAGAACCTTCAGTTTAAAAAATCTTTGTGAAACTAAATCTAAATTATTTGTTGCTCAGGTTAAAATAATTTCATTTATATTGCCAAAAATTGTGAAAGGTTTAAGTTAATTATCTTATCTAATTTCAAATATTCTTTAAATTTTATCTGTATAACAATACAAATTTGGGCTCTTAATAATAGTTGTCAAAATTCTTAATTATTATATAAATATTCTAAGATATGTTTTAGCACCAGAAAATTGTGTTTTTAAATAAACTTTTCAGTGGTAATCTTAATTTAGATTAAAATATACAAATACAATATAATTTATATAGAACTTAATTAATATTACTCCAAATCTTCTGTAATTAGACAGTAATTAGTTAATTAAATAGTAAAGTAATAAGTTAGTTTTGATTTTAGAGAGAGTAGCCATACAGCGTACTGTGATTTCCCTTTTCTAATTATTTATCACTGCCCCGACCGGTACTGTCTGTAATATAGTACAGCTGCTTAAGTGACAGGGTAGGTATAATTATATAACTGCCGAGGTGTCGTAGCGAATATCTCGCATTTACATAATGTTCTGTTGTCCCATATTCGCCTTCACAGAATCTGAGTCAATATTTTTTAACTTTCCGGTGTCCTGATTTTTTTTCCTATTCATTTCTTTTCCTCATTTTTGAGATGGGCCATAGATGTATTCGAATGTTTCATACCAAAAATTTTTGTTAGCGTTGTGCAGCTTAGTCCTATTGAAATGACCTGAGGTACTAAAACGTTATATACTCTGCAAAACGGCAAAAAAACACTTCTCTGTGTTATTTAGGTCAGGATAAAATCATACTTCACTTTTTAGAGCGAAATATCAAATATTTTGAATGGCGAAAGTATGATTTTTTAATTGCAGTATCATGAAAGAAATCTAGTTGAATATTAAATGTGATTTTCGATTCCATTTTACCAATCGTGGTGGTACTAAAAATACCTGATCGATAAATTCATAACTCAAAACTAGAACATTAAATAAAGCCACATAAAATTATAAAATATTACTAAACAAAAAAATATTTTAGATATCGAAACAACGTTGTGAAAGTAATTATCACTTATCTAGTATCAGAAAATGCTATGATTAATAATATTTATATAATGATATGATTATGACTTAATTCAGAAAATAAATAAGACAATCAATTAATCGATTAATAATATTTAATAAATTGTATTTCATGAACTGACAGTAAATTTTATTTAAAAATAGAAATTAATTGAAAATATAAAATTATACAAATTTCTTTGTATACTAGTAAGATTTAAAAACACTAAATTTTTGATTTTTTGGTGATTTCTCAAAATACAGACATCTACCAACCGCATGCCGCCTTTTGAAATAGTTAATAACATAATTAAATGAATACTACATAGTTGTAATGTAATATCTCTATATAATTATATTTATCACTCCTTAAAATTATCTTTCAAGTGGCAATAGTCTACAAAAAAAAAACTAAATGACATAGTGATAATCTTCTATATTTAAAATCACAAGTACACCATAAAGTCTATAATCATTTAGTATTTGGTTAGGTAACAACAATAATAAATTTTATTAATTATTAAAGTCACTCAAATAATTAGTTTTAATTAAATTTTCATTTTTACAATTTAGAACTGTATCCACTTTCAAAACCTTTCGAATGTTATATAATAATAATGTTCAAAAAGTTTTTGCAGCGTTTATGTATACATATTTTGTGTACCATGAACAACTTTTTGTGTACTATGAATAATGCTGAAAAATGTAATATGACTAAATAAAACAAGTATGTATAAGCCACAATTTGATGCTGCAAAAAATTCTATGCGGCTTTCAAAGAATGTTCATTCCGATCTTTCAAACTATTACATTCAATACAGAAACGACAAGTTCCAATTATATCGGTTGTATAACGTGCCAATTAATCTTTTATTTCAATTACAGCTGTAATGTCATTATCACTTTCTGTAATATATTTTCCAGTTGTTTCACTTAAACGTTGTCACAAATCAGTAGAAATCCCGATGAAAATGTCGGTGTCAATTTTGAACAAATATTTTTCCATTTAGCACCCAAATATTGGATCATTAGTTTCATTATAATAATTAGGATGATCATGAAAGTAATCAAAAACGTTACTTACTTTGTTATACTACTAATTCCTCGCAATCATAATCTTTTTGTATATTATTATTTTCCGCATTACCACTGATAATTTATTCCGCATTACCACTGATTCGAATGTGAAGAATGATTAAGAAAATCTTATAATATTAAATTTTATAACCATGATTCTTCTATAATTACTACATAAAATCTTATTTCAAACTTTCGGTAATTATAAACATTAATTAAAACATACAATTAAATATAAAATTAAATATAAATTAATTTGAACTTAAAAATTATAATGTTGAACATTACATTTAACTTGAAAGAATATGCAATTATTTGTGTAAGTCAGACAAAACCACAATATTTTCTAAATATATTATCAATTCGTATAATAAAACACAAAGAAATTAGTATTTCAAATATAAAATTATAATTTAGATATAATATTACTGAATAAATATTTTTAATACCAAATACCATAATAATTTTTTACTTTAAATATTTAAAAAAGACAAATATAATTTATTCTTATCATCATAAAAATTATCTTAAGATGACTTATGACTGTGCATAATTGCAACTGAAACAACAATTATTTAAAAAAATTCCATGATATTCAGAAAAAATTACTCCAGATAAAAACAAAATAATTTAATTTAATTAATTCTTTCAACATTTAATCTTAAATTTTGTGGTCCCAAAACGATAAAACTACTCCAGTTTACTTCAATTGGCACTGTTGTATTTGGTGAATTAAAGAATTTATAATTTTTCAATAATATCGCCAAACCAATTTTCGATTCCATTTTACCAAATCGTAATCCAATACAATTTCTCGGTCCATCACCAAATGGTAAAAATGCCATCGGATGTCTTGCACTTACAGCTTCTGGTGTAAAATTATCTGGATTAAATTCATTTGGATTATCATAATAATTTGGATCTAAATGATATGAATAATATGGTATTATAACAGTTGTTCCTTTTTCAATTGTCAATTCGGTATCAGGTACTGGATAGTTTTTAGTACAAATTCGTAAAGCAGCTGGTGCCGGTGTATGAAGTCTTAATGTTTCTAAAAATAATACAGAAAATTTAAAATTCCAATAATTTAATATTTATTTAACAATTACCATTAATAACTTGATCCAAGTAAGTCATTTCTCCAATTGCCTCATAGGTTAATTCACCATTATGTTTTTTTAATACAGCTTCAATTTCATCCCTAAGTTTTTGTTGAATACCTAAATGCTGGGCCAGCTCGTATAAACAAAATGTCATTAGTGATGATGATGTTTCATAACCAGCTGCAAAAAATACAAAACAATTTGCCAAAATATCTGAAAAACTAATTGGACAATCTTTCATATTTTTCAATTCAATTAGTAAATCCATAAAATCTTTTCTATGAATATTATTTTTTTCTCTTGTTTCAATTGTATCATGAACAACTTTCTTGAAAAACTCAATATGTTTATCACTATGAGTTTTCATTCTCAATTTTCTAGCTAAATTTTTAAAATTTCCACGTAGAAATCTGGAAAATACTGTACTACCTGATATTGTAAAAATTTCTTTCCCAATTGAATAAAATTCTGCATTTGAATCTTTCAAACTATTACATTCAATACCAAAAGCACATGTTCCAATTACATCAGTTGTATAACGTGCCATTAAATCTTTTATTTCAATTTCAGCTGTAATGCCATTATCACTTTCTTTAATATATTTTCCAGTTGTTTCACTTAAACGTTGTCCCAAATCAGCAACTGTTGAAAACATAAATCTCATTTTTCCGGATGAAAATGTCGGTGTTAATTTTGAACGTATATTTTTCCATCGGGTACCTTCTAAATTAAGTAAATGTACAGATAATGGATCATCACGTTCATTATGATAACCACCACGATCATGGAAATATTCAAAATCTTTTATAAGAACAGTTTTAACAAAATCTAAATCTGTTAATATCATAGCTGGTTTCAATAGCAAATAGAAACCAATAAATGGTTTGTTATTTTTTAATAGTTCATAACAATTTTTTACATCTAAAAAGAATTTTCCAGTCATATTTCCATAAAAGAATTTCGGTGGTAAAGTTGCTACAGATCGATCTTGCCAATAATTATAACGTTTATTTAGAAAAAAATAACCGAATACTAAAACTGGTGAAATGAAAAATACAATAATATTTAATAAAATTTCCATTATTTCCATTTTGATTTTTTTTTTTTTTTAAATATATTATCACTAAGAAACGTGCGTTTTGTTCAGTAATTTACGAGTAACTAAAAACTAGAATTTGTAAAAATGAACGAAAGAATTGCATGTAAAATGTTTTATTATGTCAACAAATTAGTCATATTAAATTAGTAATGAGAATAATAAAAGCTACGTAATGTTGAGAAACCAATTTAAATTTTGTAATATTAGAGAGCAGATACGGGCTAGTTCATACTTCATAATCAGATTGTATGAACACTTAGATTATACTTGTACTTGTACTGTGAATGGACTCAAAATAATAAATTAATTTTTGACAAAATATATTATGAAATATGGTAACATGAGAGAATTGACAATGAGAGTATGACATTTCAATTAAATTAAATCTATAATACTATGGACTTTAAAATAAATGTGCATTATAAAATAATAATTAAAAAATATTAAAAAATAAATTCGTAAAAAACGTATATAAATATTTATTTTATATGAATTTTATTGTAAGAATGTAAACAATCTTATCAATCAAACAATTTTTTAATATTTTTTATTAAAAAATGATGTAGACTTGTCATATCTATAATCGTTCATAAGCTCTAACACAGTATAGTGAAACACTAGTTTAACTTCTGTCTGCGACGTAATATAAAGAATAAATATGTTTTTTTGGTGACGTACTAAAATTCTATAACGGCTTTATCTCCATAATTTAATCAATATAAAGCCATATTCACGAATTTTTCATTAATTAACTTTTGGATAGTTAAAGCCATAATTGCTTCCTATTTTTATTGAATTTCAAATTAAATAATGTATTAATAAATATAAAAGTTTAATAAATCAATTATTTATTCAATAATTAAATTAATATTATATAATAAATTGATATATCTTCCAAAAATTTGTAGATATTGCTTCACTTATAAAATTGAGCCCTGGTCTCTTCTAAGTTGTTTTTGGATATTTCATTGAAATTGGCACATGCTACATATGAATTTCGAACCATAAATTTGTTTATAGTGTAGGAAAAAGCTAATCACTTTTTGCAACAAGCTAATGGCTTTTAATAGTGTGACATTTGTTGTCAGCAAATTGTTTCAATCGTTAACAAATCGGAATTGAATATTGAATCAAATTAGAACCACATTGATGTCTCGCTTTGGTGATGAACTCGGAAACATATGCATCACAGTCAAGTGCATTACCATTTTGCTACCGCCATTCAATTCTTTTTCATCCATATGGTACCACATTTGATTACTTTGCCATACAGTCAAAACAGTTTTTTTTAATGGAAATTTAAAGTTGATATTTAAAAAATATTCTATAATGTAATATTTTTTCATTAATTCATTAAATTTCTTAGAAAATATTGTTTAAATATGAAAAACAGGAAAAATTACTGACATTTATTTAAAATAATTAGACAATGAATAATGATTTAAAATGACCCTTAAAGAATAACAAATTTAGGAATTATTTTCTGTAAGAAAAAAGATAATTTTCAACATTTTGACAGTTCCTTTAAAATGATGTAAAATTTTAATTAACTTTTCTTTCAAGTAAAATAATTTACAAAAAAATAAATAGTCTTGAAATTCATTATAAATAATTAATTACTAAATAATTGACTATGCAACAGGAATTTCGCTATGGAGGAAAAATCTTACTATATATTTGTAATTTCGGAATTTGTACCTAACCATGTTATAATACCTTAAAACTCAGACTGGTGGTGAAAACTATAGAAGATGAGTAAGAAATCCACCGGTGTAATTTACAATAATTAAAATATATTAACTTATAATAAATTTCAATGATATATTCAATAATATAAATTTTCAATAATTGAAACCGCATTAACATTTGTCACCATCATAATTTATTTTATTAACCACAATATTAATTATAATTATTTAATTTCGCAATTTAAGTTTTCAAAATATTACATAATATTATAATTATGTACAATATTAATATATATAAATCAGAAACAATAATAAATCTTATCATCCGCAAAAGTGATTAAATAACTCTAAAGTTTTTAGATAATTAAAATCCATTTTACAATAAACCTCAAAAGACCTACAAATAAAATAAATCTACAAAATTGAAAAAAAAATCCACTTGATGTCTGACACTTCATATATACAAAATAATAATAATAATTACGATTGTTCTCAAGTTTTATTTAAAATATAAAATGGAAAATAAACTTTTCAACAAGTTCAATTTGGTACCAATTTTATAAATGCTCTTCTTAAAATGCCAACAAGTCCTTAAGCACGAGAATTTTGATTTGCCAAAAATTTGAATCATATATTTTCAAATTTATAAAATAATTATGTCAAATTCTGATTCTCTACCAAAATTCATGTTTATGAATATGTATATATGAAAAGCAGGGTTCGCCAACTACCTGGCCCGCTTAAAGTTTTAGGCGACTTGTAAATGTTCATAGCAGAGTATGTCAGAGAAGAAAAGATGGAGGTGATAAAAACAAGTTACAGAAACAAAAATTTCAATTTGAACTCTGACAGCTAAATAAGAAGTTATCTACAGATCAAGTGAATATTGCTAACACATATGTCAGGGGAAATGCTAAAAACTGCAAAATTCTGCATTTCAATCTTTCAAACTATTACATTCAATACCAAAAGCACAAGTTCCAATCGGTTGTATAACGTGCAATTAAATCTTTTATTTCAATTTCAGTTGTAATGCCATTTCAGTTGTAAAAAAGTTGTATGACGACCGAGACAAATGACAGAAACAAATAGATTACAATTTGAACTACGACAACTAAATAAGAATTTATCTACAGATCAACGTCTGTAAATGTTGATAGTGAAACATATGTCAGGGAGCCAAGATTAAGGTAGTCGATGCTATGAGGATCATTCAATCATGTGCGAAAATTATATGGCGGCTTCGGAAGACCAAGAAATGTGACGGAAACATTAAATGAAGCTAAGGTTATAATAATTAAATAAGAAGAAGAATATTTGATATTTCATTGCAATCCGAAAAGTTATTTACCGATCAACGGCAAGATAAAGGTTGTGAAACGCTTCAAAGGTTTTGTATACGTACTCAGAAATATTTTAATCTATTTTTTTAATTCCGTTTGTTTTTTTTCCATAGACATTTTGTCACAACACCCCAACATAAATATCTCTTAAAAGTTTTGGTTTTATAGAAAATTATTTTAGTTGAAAATTTATTAAAATAATTTTAATTCATATAATCAACATGAATATATGAAAATATGTTGGTTTTTTTTTATGCTTGTTGTTGTTTTTGTTGTAGTGACAAATTTGAAAAATTAATTATGCCATGTAGAAAAGGATCAAATACACAAAATAAATCTGTGTAATTATATACAATATAAAATAATAATTTCAATATAAAATCAGATTTTAATTTGTTTATATTTAAACTAGGACGAGGAAATTATGAAAAGTTTTAAATTAGGCTAATTTTTGTATTTATAATTTTATATTTATTTTTGTTAAAATTATGTGCGGTATGTGAATATAATTCAAATGTCAAATATTAAAAAATTATATGTTATTAGGTCATTATACGAATTTTTATATAGTTTAGTAATTACATTTTCCACAGCAGATTAAGTTTAGAAATTTTTATAGAAAAAATCTTAATTATGAACTGGACCAGATACAATCCTAATCACTGCAGCTATTTGGCTTATTATCATATAATTATTCTTCACTCACCAAACCCAAACTGTTAATTAAACCTTCTAGGAGCCAAATTTGTCTATACATCAACGTCTCACAGTCACATTTGTTGGCAAAACCTACACACCTGGTGCGCTGATATTTTTATTGTATGTAGGTGCTTTTTCAGGTTACAGTGACCTAGTGACGTGTATGACAGCTTGACAGCCTACTATAGTTCTGATTTTCTTCCTATTCCTTTTTTTTTATGGTCCAGATATGAATAGATTCGCGTGTCTTAGCTTTGAACAGTCTGAGATTGAACAGTTAAATACTTTTGCAGGGCCTTAAAGTAACTGCTTGAGACACCACAGATTGGTTTTGACCCATTATGATTGCTTCTAGCACATTCATCCACCAAAAGATCTGACTCTCAATCAACTAACTAAAAATTGACATTTCTTATTAATTCATTAAAAATCAATTATTCAAAAATTTATAGTTAATTAAGATTAGACTATCTTCAATATAATTGAATGACAAATAATTAATCCTAATAAAGAAACTGTGAAGTGACACATAAAAGTGGCAATTCCTTAAAACTTTATTATTTATAATTTGAATTTATATATTCAAATTTTAGCACCTTATTAAAATTTAACAGTTTCTTTAATTTTAATGGACTTTAAGAGTCTTTGAATAATAAATTTCCTATATATACAAATAAAACATTAAAATCATTTTAAACTTTCAAAATTCAACATTCTAAAAATCACTTTTCATTCAAGAGTGATTCAAAAAAAAAAATATTTAAGATTCATAAAAAAAAAAAAATAATAATCATTCATAATTTTAACGTAAGTCCTTTTTTTCTATATACATACCTTTCGACAAAATTTTCTGAAGGACCTTTATGATTTTTTTTTTTAAGTATGAATAGTAAAAGTTGTGTTAGTGTTCATACAAAATATTTTCTTGATTAGCTCAATTTGTAAAAATTCATGCATTTTCACAGAAATAATAGTTTTTCCATGTCGTATATACGTGGAAAATGTGTGTTTGTGTGCCGAATATTCAACAAACTCTATATAGATGGCATTGTGTGTTTCAAAAGGAGTATTTAAAATATTTGTGCAAAAAAAAAAGGTAGAAAATAAATAAAATTATTATATTTTTTTTGTTGGTGCATTTTATTCATGAATGAGTGTTCGTGTATTTTATGTAATATGCATGAAGTCAGAAAGTCCTTATGACATTTTGATGAGCGACACGACTTGACTATTATTTTATTATTATTTTTATTATTATTACGATATTCTATATGAAAAGTGTACTTCTTTATTCAATTGACAGGCAGCAATGATTTTTTTTTTTTATAAATCTTTAGTAAAGAGTCCTTTATTTTGTACTATAAAATATTCAATATATCTTGATGTATATATAATGTTGGTAAATATGTTTTAATTCATATGTATATAAATTGGTTTGAATGTGCATTTGAAGGGTTCACTTTTTGTGTACATAAGATACAAAACAACATATTGAAAATCACGTTTAATAATTCTGACAAGTGAATTTTTGATATAAAGTGTAAAAATTTTAATGATATTTATGAGTTTCATTTATTATTATTGACATAAATGTAAAATATGTACAAAATATGTAATAATAAAATTTACATTTTTATTAAAATAAAATGTAATTTTTATATTTTAGTAATTTCTATTTAAAGAATTCTTTAGTTTAATGGTCGAATTTAGTACATTACAAATATTAAAGATAAAAAATATTATATAATTGATGTTTAATTGCTTTTACTTGTAACTTAACTACTTGTAATTTGTTTATCTAAGTTTATAAGTAAGTTTACATTTTAACAGGTCACACAAAAGAATTATTATATTAATACTCTATATGTACATTTGGTAATATATTACTGAATACCATCCGTTACCACTGAATAGCATCCGTTAATTATTAAAATAGTAATATTTAGAATAGTTAAATTGAACTAAATACACTTGTAATTAACAAAAAAACTAAGAATCCTTTGCTAACTAAGAATCCAGAAGATATAGTGGTATTTGAGACAAGGTTGATGAATTTTAGGCTATTAAGAATTCCCCTGCCCCTCCTATCTACCAAGTTGAATTCCCAGTAGCAAATGCTAAAAAATCCTTGGGTAAGTAAACGGAAAAGCATATTTCAACAATTCCACTAACAATAATGGTTTCTACGTGACGAAAACCATTTTGGGAGATGTAAATGCCCAAAAGTCTAAAAACATGATTCTGATGAATAAACCTATGGCATGGCCCGATTATATACCGGAATAGCAACTGTTCATATTCTACTCAGAAAGTATATGAGTAGATTGGGTTTAACAAAAATTCTTTATGCAGAGTATATTAGAACATCTTATATGTCACCAACCTGAAGATTGTAAGGCACGTGTAAGAATCTCTCCCCGGAAACGAATCAATATTTAGAACATATTTTAAAATTATTATTCAAAAATCTTAAAAGAAACCAGAGAATGATACATAACTATCGACAGCTTATTCGAATAGAAACCATTGCGTAATTAGCTTGGCCGATTTTTCCATTAAATAAAAGTTAACTTATATATCCAGCATAAACCTGATACTTAAATATGGTGTGCTGGATCCAGCTCAGTCCGAGTCAGAGGTTGTTGAAATTTCCACAAAGACGCTAATATAATAATAATATTGACGCTATTATTATTATATTATTATGACTCTATTGACTCATATTCATTACAAGCTTCATTGCGGCAAAGGAATAAATATTATGATTGATATGGTCCTTCTTTTGATATTTATGTGAATAGTAAGGTCAGAGGCAGTATTCACTAGCTGCTTTACATCATAATTATAATTTATAAGCTAGCCGGTTGTTATTTTGCAACGCACCACTGAATAAAATATTATAGCCTTAATCTTTAGACTTAATGACATTCGTCAATTTTCTTGGTCAAAAATTATTTATTTTAATTAAATTATACTTTTATTAAAATGTAACCAATAATTTTTAAAAAAATATATAAAAATTATAATTTCACAAATAATCCTGATTTTTTAGATTTGACTAAATCTACTCAATAAACATAATTATCATAAAAGTCAACGACACAAAAAAAAAAGTTCTTTTCTCTTTTTCACTTTAAAAGTTAAATAACTATGAACTTTTCTAATATAATTTTGGTTTGCTTTTTTTTTTTTTGCTCTTCCATACTTTGCAAATAGTTTTAACAAAATTTACATTTTTCAGAAAAAATTCAAGCATATTTTACTAGTACTACTGTTCTTTGTATGCGCGTTAACATAGAAATGGAAACATAATTTTTACGAAGGTTTCTTTTTAATAGTTCCAAAAAGAATTACATTTTTTTTTTAGATTCACCAAAGAAAAAATATTATATTTAAAATAAAAATTTTTGAATGCAATCATAGAAAATTTGAAATACAGAACATGACGGAAAAATGGAAAATTTACATAGAAAATATTTATTTTACACTACTATTACCATAAGAAGTTAATGATAAAGTTCTTTAATGGTACAATAGTGTAACTGCTTATAAAAGTAGTGCAATAATCTAACATCAAACAGAAACTTGCGTAGATTTACGAAAATGCAATCAGCTTGAGTAAATTTCAATAAACCAATAATAATAAAAATTCTGTAAATAAATAATTTTTCATCTTTTTATTATATAATGTAAATTTTTCTTAGGGAATTGAAGATGAAAAAGTCACTGTAAAAGTTTATTCAAATTAAATCATTCACAGAATAAATAAAGGGGAAAAAGTAAGAGTTTAACATCAACGAAAATTACTTTCAATTGACTTGTCGACTACGTAACGATCTGGAAATAAATTTAAACAAATATTTAAAATAAATTTAGAATAGCTATAGCTATATTAAAATTGATATATAAATTTTAATATTCAGAGGAAGGAAATTATTGTTGAGTTTTTGAAATTTGTTACAATTTGGTTTGGAAGATTATCAAGTATTTAAGGTATTTTTATTATTTGATTGTCTGGGAATATAATACAATGAAATCACTATTTAAAATTCCTATAGAGAAAGAATTAGAGCCTAGCCTAAACGACATAATTCATTATAAATTATTAACTGATAAGAAGTAATAGAGAATAAAGACAATATTAGATTTGTAAAATTGGTAATTTAATAAGGTAATTCAATAATATTTAACAAGAAACGTCCAAGAAGTAGATGGATTAACAATATTGATGATGATGATTATACAAGGAAATTAAATATAAGAACCTGGAAAGAAATTACCTAGAATCGTCCTACCTGGAGAAAAATTGTGAAGGAAGCCAAATATCTTAATGAGCTGTGCCGCTAATAGAAAAAGATGAACACTGATAATATTAATAAAATTAGGAGGAGTTATTGCTTTTGGTATTATCTATTACTATTTTAATTATTTTACCTTTCTCACATATCAGTAAATTCCGAAGAATTCAATTTTATCCAATCAATAAAATTTTATTTTGACTTATATTAGTCACAGTAATTTTATTAACATGAATTGGAGCTCATGCAGTAGAAGACCCATATTTTATTAGGTAGTAATATATTTTCACCAAAAGACACAATTTCTGATATTTTGCAATATCGCTAATATTTTGCAAAAAAAATAATGATTTATAAATAATTATTCTTCATTTAATGCTTTTCAATTTAAGGAAAATAGCTAATTTTATCCCCTTTTAAAATTAAATAAAATAAAAAGAAAAAAAAACTCAATTAATCTGTAAGTCATCATTATGTGTCTATTAAATTTCCGAACAAATTATTCACTTGTCAATTATATAATGTTCAAATATTCAAAGTAAATTTTACATTCTATAATATATGAATTAAATTTACGGGAAATATTTTCAGGAAAATCAGATTTTCCATTCAAATTTCAAAAAATCGTTCACTCTATAAACAAAAATCATGTCAAGTGAAATTGAATCTTTCACAATAAAAAAAACTAAAGTACATATGTATACCAAAAATCTGATAGAATTTTGTCTATAACACTTCTATCATTTTAGTTTGATCATCATCATAAATCCATCTATATAAAAAAAGGAACAAAAATTGAGTTAAAATGCCAACACCAAAACAAAAAAAGGACTAAAAAATTTCAAAATTTATTGTTGCCTTAATACACAGACACACAGACCCATACAGACTATCTCTTTAATTTATATTTTGTGTTTGAATTGAATTTTATTTTAGAGTTGATTTCTGTTGTTGTAGGTATCGTACTAAAATCCTTGAAGCATTTTTGTCTATATACTTCTATATTTTTAGTTATTTTTTATATTAACCCATCATCAACATTTACAGGTGATGGACATTTTCACCAACTGGCTTAGTCAGTTAATTAACAGAAAACAACAAAAAATATTTTGCTATTCTTATATGTATTTACTATGTCGTACAAAAATGAATGAAATGGACGGACTTACTAAAATTTCATGTCTGTATTTTTCATTCAGGATGACGTTTATATTAACCGAATGCATTTTATTTTTGTTTCTACTTTCTAGTTTAGATTATGAAAAGAGATTTTCAATTTTAATATTTATTTTGTTTACCAGAAAAACTTTATATACTTTAATTTCATATATACAAATAATTTTTTATAATCAAAATGATAATATTTTATTTGTATAAAGGTATCCTGGGCAAAGGATTTATAAGGATATTTTAAATAAATAAACAACAAAATAAATTTATTACAGAAATTTAAATTTTGGTACCAGAGAAAAAGAAATGATATAAGTTGAAGGATAAAATTTTTATGTATTCTATATAAGTTGAAAAAAGTTGAAATTATTAATATAAATTATTATATATAATTTGTATACAGATTCGTAATTTTGTAAATAAAATTAGTTTTAACAAGCAAAGTTTTTGATTTAAATCAGAGTAAAATTTTGATATATATTTAAAATTTTAATTAGTTACTAATAATATGAAGTTATTACAAGGATTATTTGGAATATTATTTACATAATAATAAATATTTTGATCCTTTAATAATAATATAAATTCAAAAATTTATAATAATGTTAATATATCGTAAAATCTTTATAATAGTAGCCGAACTATCCACGATTCTATGTCAATCAAAAATAACTGATTCTCATTTACAAAATTGTCAACGGATAGTTAAATAATTTGTTTGTAGCCACTTTTGAAATAAATATTTCCAATTTATTTGAAAAATATTTAGTAACATGAAATATAATGCTTCCATGTCAAAATTCTTTTTCAATTAGTTTCTAGAAGTAGGAGGATTCTTTCCCCCACGAACTGAAGCATTATTAAAAAAACGAGTTGTACTCTGCTGTCGACCACACTATAGTGTGAAACCAACCTATTTCTTTAACGAAATTAATCACTTTAGCCGAACTTATCCCGTCTTATGCTTCCTCCAAGTTATCTAGCATTTTTTCTCCAAAATCCTGTAGCTTCCTGCATATTGAGGTTGTGGTTAATCTTAAACCTGCATAATAGTTTTTGAAAATTTCATGACCCGTAGCAAATCCAATGAATAGTCCTGACGTGGCTTTGTTCATTTTTAAGAAATTTCTTGTGTTTCTATGATTCAGGGTCCTCCAGAACAGTTTTCTGTGTTCTGTGAATTACTTGATTAGCTTATAATGACCATACTAACAATCTAACTTGTTTATATTCATAATTTGAGCATGTTAATCAGATCATACATCTAAGGCTACTTTTTGACACCGAAACTGCTGTAAATGAATTCGACAAAAATCGTCTGGCAGCCAATAACGATTTCATTAAAACAAATCCTTTCATTCGAAATTTTTCGAAATTCCAAGAAATCCTTTCTTTCAAAAACAGTAGCAAATTAATCAAAAAAAAAAAATGTTATAATTTAATTTGTTATTTCACTTATTCTCCAAAAAAAATCTAAAGCTAAGAATCTAATTATCCTTTTTTTCCTTATTTCTTTCACTTTCAAGTATACTAACAATAAAATTTATCGCTTATTAATTCCGAATCATGTAAGCAAAAAATTAAATCTTATATGCTTCCTTGAATTTAATTTACTACAATTCCTTTTATAATGTTTATATATATGTATATACTCATCTTTTTGAGTGGTTCTTCCTTATACTAACACAGCAGACAAAATTATTATAATATTTATGAATATCCTTACCGAAAAAAAAAAGGTATACTCCTCGGTTATATAATATTATACCGCTGCCTATTCACTCTTAAAAAAGGCTTATAAACATATGAAAATTGTTAACTAAAATATTAAGGAAACAGCAAAGATAAATAATATTTATATATATAAAAAATAAAATCCCGGAAATTTAAACTTTTTAAAGGATGTTCAGTGAAATGAGTACTAAAATAAATGCGCGAAAATAAATTTTATTTTAAAACACATTACAAATCCTCTTCACATATTTTTAATAGTTTTCTCCAACCAAGCAAAAGGACATTTTTAAATTACTTGTTCAATTTTTTTTTTTTATTTTATAATTTTTTTGTCTTTATAAGGATCTTACGAATAATGACATATAAAACAAACTTTACAATAATATATTCTTATATACACTAAACTGGCGTATAGTTTGTGTCTGTTTTCAGCAGGTGACAAGTTATCACAAATAAATGACTTCACATTATCACAGAAATGGAAACGCTAAAAAGTCAAAAAACTCAAGAAACTTGATTATATTATTATTATAACAAACAAAAATGAAAAAAAAAAAAAGGATGTCGCAGGATATAAACATATGGTTTCATTTTCTTTTTCATTTTCTTTCTTTTTTTGTTGAACATTTTCTTGTTTTTCAGTTCAACAAAATTCTTGAGGATAATTGGAAAATTGCCAAAAAACCAAAAAAAAAAAAAAAATTCAAAGAAGGTGAATTTGAAATATTTCTGTGGATATATATATAAGTAATAAGTAGTTGATTGGTTGGAAAATTATAATTAGGAAAACTCTGAAAATAACATATCTTTTATATAGACAAAATCATTTTGAAATAGAGTTAAAATAATTTAATTTTGAAAAAATTATATGGAAATTTTTCGTATATCGTTTGCGGTTTAATTTTTTTTCAATTTATTTAAAAGCATTTTATATTTTTTTTACATATATTCAAATATTTATGTTTAATCAATTGAAAAATATAAATAATTTTAGCTATATTTGAATGGTTGAATTTGTTTCTAAAAATTCAATCAATTTTCCACATATGCTATATTAAATGCAAAAAAAAAAACAGTTTAGAAAATGATATGTAAATATTTCAAAAAAAAATATTAAATTAAAAATTGATTTCAGTTTGTATAAAAAATATTTATTTCGATTTAAGTTCATATTTTGAGGGAATATTTTATCAAAGGAATTATTAAAATTGGCTCAAATATATTATTGAAGAAAAAGGAAAATTGAAGCAACAGATTCCCTATGATCAGATAATTGAAAATGTTTCTATTTATTTATATACGAGTATATCATTTAATAATGTGGTATTAAAATCATTGATTTGGTTGGCTTCAAAAATATTTACTTACAGAGCAACCATGGCTAATTTTAAACTTAATTTTAAATAATACAATATAGTTAAACGTCTATAACATTTTGAAAATCAGTATTTGAAATTATAAAAGATGAAAAACTAGTAATATGTGAAGTGACGAAATATTTGTTGATTAACAAGGAATATTAGCATCTAAACGCGAAAGATCCGAACCATTTTCCATCTCTATAGTAAATATAATTATGTAATCCAATAATAAAACCAAAATTAAAGCTAAACTGACCAAAAATTAATGTATCAAATTATAAAACTGACGCTTACAAATAATTACATAGACTTCAGTATTTAGAACTCTTTTAAATTGTTCTAAATACTGAAATAAATGAAATTATGGTAGAATTGTATGATAATTTGTCCTAAATAGATTGTAAAATGTCAGAACTTGCTTCAGAATAAAAAACTGTTTTTACTACTTTTAACATTATTAATAGCCACACTTAATTCAAGATATATATCTATAGGAAAATATGAATTTTTTATTTCAACACTTTAAATCTTAAATAAATAATTTTATATTATGAAAATTGATTTGTTTATTTTAAAATATTTTGATTTAGACTACCATATTTTAATACTAATAAGCTTTCAACATTTTCCACCAGATTATTTATATAACCGGAATTGTTACATTAAAATATTTTAAATAAACTAAATCCATTTCCGCCAAGAAATTTTTAATTGATAAAATCATTTTTTTGAAAGCCACAGACCAAACATACTTGAGTTTAGTATCAAGGTCCCTGTGAAATGAAATATTCATGCAAATTATAATATCTATTTTTAATTTCACAACTTTTTTACAAAGAACTCGATACCGAAATCAGAAACAGAATTTTTAACTAATATTTTTTACACAATCTAAAATTTCAATTCACAGCGAGTTCCATTTTCCCCCTTTGTTTATTTCCTTGGGGAACATAGGTCTTCCACATTACCACTCCATCGCACTCTATTTTGTGCCATGCACTTTATCTCTCCCCATGTTTTGCCTATTCTTGCAATTTCTTTCATTACACATCACAGTTCTCCTCTAAGTCTCCACTCAAAGGCCTGCCTGTTTCTGGATGTTTCTGGTCTTCTTAGTATGTGTCCAATCCACCTCCATTTCTTTTTACGAATTTGTGTTTCGATTGGTTCTTGTTTTATCAAATTCCATAAATCTTCATTTCTTATACGTTGTGGGTAGAATATTCCGCATATAATTCTGAGGCACTTGTTTATGAATACCTAGACCTTCTGTGTGTTAGATTATGTGACTAGCCAGGTTCGATACTAAGCCTAAAATCTGTTTGGCCTGAAACTTTAGTCATAAAAATTTTAATTCTAAATTTTATTTAACAAAAATTCATAACAAAAAAAAATATTATAATTCAAATAATTCAAATGGAAATTTACTTCTATAAGTCATAAATCTATTCTGTGAAATAACCATAAAAAAAATTAATTCAAATCACAAATCAAAATCTTAAGTCCAAAAAATTAAAACCACAAAGAAAAAATTATTATTGTAACAAGAAAATAACATTTTTTTTTATTTAAATATTTTCAATTTTCAACAACCCCAAAATCATATCACGTTTTTCTAATAATTACAAAACTTTTTCAATCAAAGATCAGTCAAAAAACATAAAATCAAAAGTTAAAATTTCAACCAAAAAAAAAATTGCTCTTCAAAATTCATCATAAAAGATTTTTTGTCGTCCTTAAAATCTTAATAAAATAAAATTTAATAAATATATAAAAAATATTGGATTTTCATAAATTAAATTTCCAAAGAAAAATATGTTTCTAAAATTATAATTTTTTTTTATGTTGCTAGCCCTCTAATCTACTTAACAATTTTCCAAATTAAATTCAACAAAACTCATTAAAAAATTATAATTATTGTTTTGAGTGGTTTTATTTTTTTGTGGTGTTACTTTATTTATTTCCTTGATTTTTCCTTGATTTATCCTTGTTTTTTTTTTTTTTTCGTTTTTTTTTTTTTGTTCTGCAATGTCACAAAATATTAAATAAAAGTTTCTGTATTTTTTATGATATGCCAACAGTTGTGACCCTGTATATAAATAGACATTTGTGCAATTTTAATAAAATTAAAATATGATTAAATTATTTCCCTATTTTCATAATAAAATTATTTAAAAAAAAAATGAAAATGAAAACTTCTCTAATTGTAGAAAATGTCAGGGAAAAATATTTATACCTAAAAAATATAAAGGAAAATAAATTAAGAAATGAAAAACTTATTTCTTTAGTTTTTTTTTTAATTTGTTGGAGGTGGGTAGTCAGGTTGGGTAAATCACCTTTAGCAGGGGCGGGAGGATACATCACATTTCAGAAAATCTTTTAGCTATGTTGAAAATAAAATGAAAATTTATCAAGTCAATAGACAGTGCAGAATCACTAGATTTTTCAAATGTATTTTTTATAAAATATAGAACGTTAATATTTATTATTTAAATCACAAGCTTTTCACCATTTCAAAGAAGTGTTCCTTTTAGATATTATTGCAATTTATACTTTTTATATGGATTCCGAATCATGAGTTTATTTGTTATGTGTATACTATAAAATGTATTAATCTAATGAGTGTTAATTACAGGAAATTGAAGACGAATTACCTGAAAAGTTAAGCAAGCAATTAAGCAAATTTATTCATGACATTCCAGATTTCAAATAATAGCAACTTTTTACATACTCTGCCAAGTAGGTAGTAAAATTAGTCCTTAACTAAAAATAATTTATTATTAAAAACAAAATAATGAGCTAATGAAGTAATCCAATCTGCATAGAAAGGTACAGTACATCTTTAACTTTCCTTTTATTTTTGCACTTCAATTTTATTTATGAAGTGGCACAGATTGAGGTTCTACCTGTAACGTTATAATTTGTAAACCCAGCTATTACAGTCTTTCTATGCTGTACTCCTTCCGGAAATTTACGTTTTTTATTATTGTGGCTTCTTTAAAATGATTAAATTTAAACTAGCCTGGAATTAAGCAATAACTAATACAGAAAAATTTGGTACTTCTAATTGGGATGAAGCTGTTTAAACAAACAATGCTACAAAACTAACATCAAATTTTACAATTTAAAGCACTTGTAAATCTAATTTGTTCATAGAGACTGTCAAATTCGTAATTCGGTTCTATTTGCACCTTTGGTACCGTCATAACACTGTGCACTACAAATACATTTCAATTTCTTTGATTAGTTATAACCTAGTGAAAACACATTATTGTTTAGACTTCACTTCGTGTACTATTTTATACTTTGATACTGAAAAGAAAATGGAGATTCAGCCATTCAGATTAAGTAATCTTCGAAATGTTAAAAAAAAACTCAAACCTCCTAAAATCCTATATATTATTATATTCAGTGGTTGACATTTTAT
Source organism: Rhamphomyia laevipes (assembly GCA_963920725.1). Taxonomy (NCBI): domain Eukaryota; kingdom Metazoa; phylum Arthropoda; class Insecta; order Diptera; family Empididae; genus Rhamphomyia; species Rhamphomyia laevipes. Next base: position 43,197,443 of record OY987256.1, read on the forward strand.
AATACAAAGAGACAAAGTTTTAATTAAACTTTGAGGTTAAATTTGATCAAGAAATAGTTTTTTTTAGTTTGTATATTTTATTATTGTTTTTGTTTTTATTTTGTAATTTATTCTACATTTTACGAGCAGTTAGAATAAGTTGGAGTGTTGAATTGGACTTGAGTTCAAAGTAAACTAATACGGTATATCAAAAGTTTAGTTGCCGAAGAATAATATTTGATTTATGTTTCAATTAAAATTGGTAGACAGGATGGGATCGTGTTCTGGTTCGTGCATGATGTCGGCATTTGAAATTAACCCTTATCAAAAATTCGTATTATATCAAATGTAAAAATTATTGGTGTCTTAAAGCCGTGATTTTTATAGTGTTTTCTTTGATTACAAATCTATTTTGGACTTCTATCACTTTTTAACTTAACTACGAGGTACCTACTCCCCTTAGTTACCAGCACTTTCCAAGAACTGGAAATTGTAAGTACATTCAAATTCAACGCAGTTGAACATACAATCGCAAGGAATTCAATACAATTTCGTCCTTATTTTGAGACATTTGCATCAAATAATTCTAAATAGTTTATTTAAAAATGTATTTTTATATTTTAAGGAATTTTTAAAACTATATAATTATTTTATTTAATGATTTAATGAATTTTAATTTCCAAAATATTATTTAGAAAAAATTTGAATTAAAACTGATTTTAAAATTTTGGATTTTCTTGTCATTTCTGAATATTTTGTTTCATTTTTAATAAAATTCAATAATAATTCGAATAGAATGCAGAAATCGGTCAGCGCGATCAATTACAACATAAACACAATAATTGGATACGTTAAATGCGTAAATCCTGATTTTATTGAATTGGTTTTGGATGGAATTGTCGAGTTTCTTAATCTTAATTAGATTTATCACTACATATTTTCGTAACTACTGCAAACAGAGGAGTATTCATTAAAATCAGGTTTTATGTCCCCAACCAAAGGCAAATATGAGCATTTGCATAGCGCCTAGTATTGACCTCAAAAATTATATAAAAAAAATTATAATAAAACCTTCACAATTTAAAATTTAACATTAATTTAAAATCTTTTGTAGCTTCAAATCTCAAATCTAATACTCCTAAACGAATTAAATTACGGATGAACAATTTGTGCTTATGCTGAAAGATTATTTAAGACTACCTGAGAACAATACTTGGCCAAATAAAATTAAGGCTACCCTAGCCATTGAAACCTGTCTTGTCAAATAAAAATAAACTATGACTCATTAATGGATAGTTGTTTTTCACAGGTAAAACCGCGAAAAATAATATGTAATTATATAATCAGATTGCAATTTTGCAATATCTACTTAATGTTTTAAAAAAATTCGACATTTTCTCAGAAGGGATCACAATTTTTCATTTTTGTCTATGTCCCCCACATATTTAAAGCCACTTCTGAATGCTAATGCTAACAATATTACAAACACTAATCTAAAATTTCTTAAATTATTGTCTAACTAAAATGTAGTGAAAAACTAACTGAAACTATCAAAGAATTAATTTTATTAGTAAATATACTGTGAATCTAAAGATTATTATTGATAGTTATTGTAATTTAAGGAAAATGTATTATAATAAAATTTAATTTAGAAAAATCATTTCAATTAATCGTTATCATTGTCATAAAAACGACACTAACTTTCCAAAAGATTTTTAATACTTTTTAATTGCACAAATAATAATGTTTAAAATACTATTTCTTTTTTAATAATCGCGCAAATATTTTCCACTATATATTTACAATTTTCCAAGAAACCGGAAAATTTTTAAAAACTATTTTTTTTTTTTGTTAGAAAAGTAATGTTCAAAACATCTGCGCTGAATAAAATGAAACTTTAATTTTCAATCGATTTCAATATTTTTTTTTTTATTTATATAAATATTTCAATTACTATTGTTGCAATGCAATATAATATTCAACTGAAATATATAAAGAAAAATTTTTTAGTATAAAATTAATATTTTCTTTTACATATTATTATATATTTTTCTTCATTATTTTTTATGTACAATTTTCATTTTATTTCTACATAAAAAAAAAATTGTATATTTTGTAGCTATATGATTTCTTTATTGAAAAGTTTTCTTCATTTTCAATTTGGATTTGTACAACTTCTTCATAATTATAGTTTTTTTTTTGTTGTTGTTTTAGTTATGGAAAAAATATTATTTTGGCATATATTTTTTTAAAAAAAATATTGAAATTGTGAGGCATTAAATTTGTAATATTAAAAACATATATAAACAGTACCCCCGACTAAGGCTTTAAAAACTATTCTAAATTTTCAACCAATGGAAATATATGTAAAAAAGAATATGGCTTTAAATCAACATCAAATTTGATAAAAAAAAATAGGAGCCGGATTTCTGCAAATACAATACACAGGAGATTACAACATGAATGAAAAAGTTCACCGATAAATTTACGATTAGGAGACCGTCTAAAAGGGAATGAGAAAATAGTGTAACTCTATTCCACAAAATAAAATTATGATTTATACGGACGGTTCAATAATGGATACTGGATGTGATGCTGGTATCTTCACGAATAATTTAGATTTATATAAAACGCTTTGATTAAATTCCTACACCTTTACCTACAAAGGTGAGATCACACGACTAACAAACATGCAATGAGATTTGTAGCTTTATGATTTATAGAAGTGATTAGAATTTATTCTATCCGCAACTTGTCATGAGTGTAATGGAGAGGAAGGCACAAGGAACTATATCTTATGCAATTATTGTACCTTAGTTCAACATAAAAGATTTAAGAAATTATGTTGTTTCTTTCTAGAAAACTTTGAAGACACGGCTTAACTAATTCCAGCTAAAGTGATTGCATTAATTAAAGAAGTAGGATGAGTCGACAAGGTAATATGTGGACTAAGTGTGTAGAAGTCAGCAAAAACATATAAATGTAAGCTTACCAAAATGAAATGGCAAATACGAAATAATTTTAATTAATTACAAAAATCAGGGTTTTTACTGGCAGGGCTAATAAAATCATCGAATTTTAGCTTTCGAATTCATTATTCTGAACTAATCGGGATAATAAGCGACAACAGATGACCAAAGTTAAATTTTAATACATTTTGTATTAGTATAACGTGCCTGAAAATTTCAAATTTATTTGTAATAAATAATGATTCCAAAAATCTCTTTTAACTTCCCAAAAATACCAATTTCATCAAATTTCAGCAGTAATTCTTAAATTTATAAGGGATAATGATTATTTCGAACTATTTCTTGAGAGATTGGTCAATTACTAATATTACGTAATGAATTACGAATAGCATAACCGATCATTATGCTTTTACCAACCGGCGAAAGTTTACAATATGATAAAGAATTTAAGGTTCAATCTTAGAAATTGAACTGATTTTAGTATAAAAAAATCAATGTCGAGAAAGATTAACCATTTCCTGTTATCAATTATTTTTCGATATCTTTATGGTAACAGAGCATAACACCAAATAATTACATTGAATTATTGTCTGAATATTCAATTGAATCAATTAAATCCTTTACTTTTTTTCAAAAAGAAAACCTTTATTGCATTTATAACTTTATAACTTTTTACCAAAAGGTTAAAGGTCATTTTTATAAAATATTAAGAATATTATCTTTACTTTTTCCCAAAACAAACATTTTTTATACAATTTTTGTAAAATTGTATACAACCAAATATAAAAAAAAACCCCATCTAAGAACATTAAAATGCCAATAATATTTTTTGTTCGATTCCAACCCTTCGTAAGTTTTTCATTCTTTTAGTACGGAAAAATCTTGTATTTCTTATATTTGGTGCTTGCAGTATTAAAACATGAAAATGGAATTACCAATTTTCTTATTCTTTTTAGTCAACATAATAATAAGAAAATCAAAAAAACTAACAAAACCAAATAATATTCTTATATTTGTGGACTATCAAAAATTTTCTATATTTGTTTTTCCATTGTACTAGTAAAAAACAAATATTTCATAGGAAAAACAAACAAATTTTTAACTAGAAATATTTTTATTTTGAAATGTTAAAAAAAATCGTATTAAATATGGAACATTAGAAAAATATCACCACATTATATAAGATTTGCTGAATCTATTGAAAAATGTTTGTCAGTAATGTGTTCATGATTCTAAATAAATGAATTAAAGAATTACAGTCTCAATTACAGTCTTAAACGCACCTCCAGATTAATTTTTTTTAAAATTATATAATAGTTCAATCGATTTTAATTAACTTCGTAATTAAATTTGTCTCATTTAATAGCTCAACAAAAATTTAATATTATTTCACAAGCACCAACTCTTTAAATTGCTTTACCCAGCTCTGTATTTCAAATTCAATTTTTTAACCTTATAAATGTGTAAAAAACAAAATAAGAAAACCGAAAGAGGCGAAATTTAGATTTAAAAAAAAAAACATAGGAAAACACAATTTTTAGAATTTTTTTATATTATATCTTTATTTTATGTTATTCTTTATTTTGCAGCATCTTCAAAAAAAAAGAACGCTAAAAGTTTAAAATAGTTTTTTTTTGCCAAAAACTATGTCCTTATTTATATCGTAAGCAAATTGCTAAATTCAAACTTTAAATGTTGAAAAACTATAGCAATAAAATAATGAAATATATAGAAAATGTACATAGTTTGATAGCACCGATAGATTCCCAACGCAATATAAGTTCGTGACCAGTTTAACTGTCAAATAAAAGTAAACGTAGAAAAGTAGAAAAGCTCAATGGTTAATCAGAGTTATCCAACGTGCCATTAAAGAAAAGTAAAACCGAATTAAACTTATATAGCACTCCAAGTTATCAACTCAGTCAAAAGGTTGGGTTACATAGTATCGATCAGTTCAGTTTCGATTCGATTCAACAAGTGAAGCAGACTGAAATAACCGATTGCAATTGATTAAATCAGATATTATTTTGTTATAGTTTTAGTTTTTTTTTTTGAAACTGTTAAATTTAAGTTCTCTTAACATTTGCTTCAGTTCGAATTCGCAAAATTTCAATTGTTCCAAGCTCTTTTGATTCGATTTCAATCGCATCTATTAGTCATGTCAATCGATTTTCCATACAAAATATATGAAGACAAATTTGAACTTTACTGCACGAATCGGTACTGAACTGATCTACACATTGTAGCACGTATACTTAAATGTTGGAAACCAATTTATTCATTCTTCAAAAAAATTATTACCAGACCACTTTATCAATTGTATATTAATTTCATCATTGAGGATTATTGTACACAATGAAAACCAAAATTGCGTGGTTGCCATATTTACGCTGTAGCTCATATACGATTGAATTGTGTTAACATTAACACTGACCGTTAGAATGGTTGGTTTAAGTGGCGTGTACCGAGTAACATGATGATGTCTCCAATTAGCCAGTTAGCACTGTTTTTATACCACTCACGCGTTCCACCAATGTAGTTAGGTTATAATTTTAGATCCATCCCATAACACTCAGAAACTTAGTTGTTATATCGAAAAGTGAAGTGTACCATGGTTTCTTTCTCATTTTATTCTGTAATTATGACATGGTTGGTTATTTAGGATAACCTAATTTGACCGCAACATGTTTCCTTCTATCGTACGATAAAAATTTGCTGTGATAACTCTTTTCACCTGAAGTTCGCTAAGGATAGAGGGAAACCTGAATTCGCTAAGAGATAGATATCTTCAGTAACACTGTTTATTTCGGATTAGGTCAGCCATGCTGAAACTGAATTTTGAATTAAAATCTTTATTTCCAAAAAGAAGATTTTAAATTATGCATACTAAATTTGAAATTAATTATTTGCCCGCTACATTATAAATAGTTTCTCTAAAAAAAAAATTAAGGAAAACATAAAAAGAAAATTGTGAAAAATATATATTTATTCTATAACATTCAAATAACGAAATTCATTCAAAATGTTTTCTCAATTTTCTACTATAACGTTGTTTTTTTTTTTCTAGTGTACTTGTAAAGGTCGGTTTTTTTTATAACCATGGAAAAATAATCAGAAAACATTTCTTCATCTTAAAAGACATAACGAAATGACTTAAATGATAAAAAGTTTTTCTTTTTTTTTATGAACGAAATGGGCAACTCGTATGTCATCTACTCTTCCCTTCCAAAGGATAAAATACACAACCAACAACATAAATAAATGTTTATTGGGTTGTGGTAAAGATTTGAAAAGTGACTGTGTAGTGTTGTTTGAAGTCTTTATGTTTTTTGTATTTAGCTTGAGAGTGTATATTTCTCTCGAAGGAGTTGAAATAATAATAATAATAAAAACTTATAGTATGAGTACATATCCTTACACGGAACAGAGTTGTTTTTGCTGTTGTAATTTTTTGCAGGATTTTTGTTTTTTTCTTTTTTTGTGTCAAGATAACTTTCCAAGTGGACAACTCTTGTCAGATAGAATATTATCTAAAGAAATGTGATTGAAATCGTATAAAGTTTTCAATTTTTTTTTTTTTTTTTTTTTTTTATATTTTTATTATGACTTTTTCGATAAATGTTTTCAAACGATAAAAAAAAATGTTTAAGTTGATTTCTTGTACTCGAATGCAACGATATTTTTAAAAAAAAATTTGGTTTTTACAAATTTTTAAAACAAAAAAAAAATCCCAATTTATGTGAAAAATTCAATAAATTTAAATTTTTATCGTAAATAATTGTGAAACCATTTAAAAAATTTCAGTTGTAAGTAAATATAATAATTATCATAAATATAGTAGACTAGGAGCTAGCAACAGTTTTTTTTTTTTTTGCTTGATTATTTTGATAGCAGATAAAAACAATAAATTCACCATTCACGAAAGCTCTTTATGGAACCTAGTCGTACTGTGCTTTTGACAGCAACAGTTAACTATTAAAAAATATAGTTGGTGTTTCAAAGAAGTAAGTATTTAAAGTAAGCATGTTCCATGGGGTTACATTTCTCATTTTGAAAAAAATATGTATGTACAGCTAAATTATTATGGAAATAACATCCTCAATATTCTATGATACCTATAAAATGTATCCTAGAGGCTTTTTAAAAAGCTATTCGCTATTTTCTACTACACACTACACTACACTCACGGAAAGTCTTGCTGAAAAATGGTGTCAGTTAAATCATTATCAACTCTCTAACTATAAGTTTAATATTCCTATCTATAAGATTATAGAAAAAATATTTATTTTAAAATAAATTTCCAAAATTTATAAAATAATCGAACAATGTAGAAAAATAAATTATTTGTTTCAGAAAACAACAAACTGAACATTTAAAAAATAAATATAATTTTCACACGTAATCTATAAAATTGTTGAATTTTCACTGCGATATAATTTCCCTGAAAAAAAAAAATATTTTAGTTAATATAGTAAATTGTTTTCAAAGTAATCAGGAAAATACAAAATGAAGTTTTACTATACCTAAAAAAAAATTAATGTTTATTCAAGTGTAAATCAATGATAAGAATTGATAAGGACAAATAAATTATCATTTCTTTCATGTTCCTATTCTTTTCATTTTAAGGAGTAAATTATCCTGAAAGTTTGGTATAAATATTTTGTATATTTCTATTTAAAATTTTGGTTGCATCGACCTGTAATGAAAATTCAAAAAAAATTTGATAAAAAATTTTCCGAAGCAATGCAGTTTTTCCGTTCATTTGAATTCTCTATAATTTCATAATTGGATTATCAAAATAAAAAAATAAGGTGAAGTTAATTTTTTAATTAATTCAATGAAAAACTGAAAAAAAAACTATTATAAAATTTTGTTAATATATATATAAGAAAATTGTGTAAATTAGTTAACTTCTAGACTAGCACAAGGATAAATATTATTTATTTAAAAAAAAAAAGTTTGAAATTAAAGAAATGAATTGTTCATGAAAAATAATAAAAATTATTATTAAAAAAATATTATATAAAAACTTTTCAAATCTGCGAACTTCTATGAAAATTTAGCGCAACGAACGGTCAAAAATAATAAAAATCTTTATTGCATGTACATAAAAACTTTTAATGTTGGAAAATTGATATATCTAGCAACAACAAAAATAAAATTATACATTTTTACAGAGAAAGTACATTTCCAAATATAAAAATGTGCTAAAAAATATTGAATTTCATTCATTACTACATTAATGATTCATGAGAGGCAATATGGAAATCGCCTTACCCAAATATTAGAATTAGGCCTATTATTAACAAGAATGTTGCAACAGAGTATGTATGAAACATTGGATTTATTTGACACAGTCTTAAAACTTCCCGCTTGAAGTAACCAATTTCATGTTTCCTTATAATGAACAAAATTATTCAGATTGTTGATTGGTAAGAAAAAGTTCCTATTTCTGTAGATGGGTGCAATTAATTATCGCTACGCACATCAATCGATTACAGTTTGGCGGCTTCATCTCAATTCTCTCTATTAAATATCATCATCTTCTATGTTGCACTAAGATAGTAAGATAGAATAATCTGTTCTAAGAATTCCATCTCTTCGTCGCATCTTCTTAGACACTTTCGGATAGAATTGTCATCACGAGACTGTACAAATAACTGAACGAACAATATGTTCTTCTCAGATAATAATGAAAGACCCTCTACATTAATTTTTTACAAACATTTTTGAAATTTTGAGGATGTTAGCAATCATAGAATCTTTAGATGTAATGTAACTTATTAAAAAGACAATACTCTTCTAGAACAGACAGAAGTGGATTTTACGAAAATTGGGAACTACATTAATATTTCTGGAATTGGTTCATAGATTATGATTGTCGACAATTCGAGATTCTTCAAAAATAGTATTAATACCTTATAGTAATACAGGTGCTTTAAGAAAAGAATTCCGAATAACTTGAAAATTTTAAAACTTGGAACGATTATCCTTTAACATAATATGTAAAGCACTTCTTTAATAAGCAATGGTTAATTTTATTATAATCCAACAATTTTATCCTTGTCGTATCTTTAATTTAAAAAAAAAAAAACACAAGGATTTCTCAAATATGAAATAGCATAAATTTAGTTTTTGTTGCTCACAACTAGTTTATAGCATTGAACCAACACCTGAGCATTTCTAAATCATGATAAATATTTGTATAAGGGTTAAAATTATTATCATTAGCTTCGGATATATCAGTATTATCAGCAAAAGCTGTAAATTTTTCTATAACAAAAACAAGGAGTTGAAAAATATTATAAATACAATTGGATCTAAGACGCAGCCTTGAGCAACAAGTAACCCCTATATATTTACTTAGAGTTGAACTGAATTAATTGTTAACTTTAACTCCCTGTTTCCGATCTCTCAGATAATAAGCACACCAATCATTCATAAACCTTGTAAACCTATCATTATATAGAATTCTTAACAACTACGAATGAAATGAATGAAAACTTGCATGCTATGAATATATGTATGTACAGTATGTAAAAACCGTATTCGTACACCTCATCATGCATATATTCTAAACTAGTTTGAATTAATTTATGAAAAGCACACAGTTTTTAGGTAATATATAAATTTATTATTTGAAAGAAAAATAAAATCATTCTGTATATAAATAAGCGAAAATAAAACGAAACAAAAGAATTTTAGCAATCTAAAATTCATATTTGTAATTCGTACATGTAAAGAAAATGTAAAAGACGCAAAAAATACACAAATGCACCGTTAGATTCATTTCTTTTTAAATTAATTTGTAGTCACTAATTTGTTCAATCTCTTAGAAAATCAATAAACTAATTCCATCCAGCATTGAAATTAATTTGGCGGGTAATTATAATTAAAACACTAATTTTTAAAAAAATATTTTTGCGCGTTTTTTTTTTAAATTTTAACTACGCTCGGATTTTAATATATATATATATAAATATCCAAACAAAAATATTTTAAACCTTCTCCTGCTGGAGTGCGGGAAACTGACTTTATAACTAACCGCTTCAATGTCCATAACAACTGTCGTAAAATCCAGTCCTTATATCTATTTTATTCAACAAGCAGATGACTGATGACTGATCACTGATGACTGATGACTGATGACTGACTGATGTGCACCACTCATAAATCAAACATTATCAGTAAACAAGTTATTTCTCCTTACTGATATTAAAACCCGCGCCTAGTTAAAAAAAAAAACTCCAAAAAAACATGATCAGTGTTTTAATTACAATTACCCGCCAAATCAACTTCAATGCTGGACGGAATCAGTTTACTATCTACGATACATTTATTTTATATTTCTGTCTGGTATCGAAACTTGTTATGACCTATATTAATACGGCGGAGTGTAACCAAGCAAATTTTACCAATTGAAGAGTGTAACTAAGTAAATCAAGCAAATTTTTCAAAATTTTGAAGAACAAAAAATTGGACTGAAATTAATTTTCTAAGAGCCTCTTCACACTAAAAGATTTTTCAGACGGTATAAATTTATACTAGTCGTCTGAAAAATCTTTTAGTGTGAAGAGGCTCTAACAGAATAGAACATATATGTATTATGAGTGGAGTTTTTTTACTCACTCGTAACTATGTATTCAGTCCTAATGTACTTCTGTACTCAAGAATGATTATTCAGTGTCACGATCACTTTTATTAATAGAATTTATTAGTAAATTATTCAAATAATAAAAAAAGAAATAAAAAAAAAAATTCTTTATTAACTGAGAAGTTTATATAATTTAAATTAATAACATAATTTTTACAAAAACTAATAACATAATTTTTAATACCAAATATCAAATAAAACTAAAACTTATTGGTTTTAAAATTAATGACATTATTTTATTACAAATAATCATACAATCTCTTGAGTTTGGAATTTTCTTATAATTTCAAGCGCTTCTGCCATTTTCAAAAGATTTCCACCAATATTTAAATATTTTAAGTTCCTCAACAATTTCTTTATTTAATTTAAGTAAAGTATTGTCCATCAAAAACAAGTATTCGAGTTTTGTCATGTTAGCAAAATCATTTAGGATGTCGTCATAATCCAAAAGATTTCCATCTAAATCTAAATACAACTTCATTCATTCTGATACGTCAATTTATCAAGACATTTTATAGGTCCTTTACTTTAAATTCAGCTTTCCTAACGCCAAATGTTGAATTCCACTAATATTCTGAAAAGTAAATTCGTTTATGTGAAGATATGTAAGTTACCATACCATAACTTCACAATGGCATTTGAACTTTTCTGAATATTAGCCCAGATAAAATTAACGTTAATATAAAACCCATATGTTTTTATGATTCTCATTTGGATTTTTTTTTTTTAGGTACTGGATCTTGTTATGATCGGCGATGCTATAGTATCGTTTTTTGTTGACTGTTTTTTAATGCGGAATAATTTTACAGTATTGTAAAACCGACAAAATTATTATTAAATTGAATTTCATTTTAATTTCTAGTTAATATTACTTTACAATCGGAATGATTAATTAACACTGATATTATTTTCATAATTTCTTACTGATTTATACGTTATTTTGCTAATTATATCAAGTGTAATTATCACTGGGTTTTTTTTATAGAGTTTAAAGATTATCTGTGTTATGTTCATAGTTTTCTTAAAATCGCGATTAATTATAATTTATGAGTTATTAATATAGTCCTACTTAATAGTATAATTTATTAACATTATATTAATCAGTCCAACTTTGAGTAACGCAGTGTTTTTGTAGACAATTTAAAAATCTAAAATTGCATACAAAAATCTAAAATTTCGAAATTTTGTGAAGTTTTATACCCTAAATATATTCGTGAAATATTAAGTGGTGTGAATAAAAATGGTGTATAAGTGTTCACTTTAGTTTTCGGTGGGTTCAATCCATTGTGTAAATATGCAAAATTTCTTTAAGTTTCCAGAAAAACACTACACACCTTATGTTTTTCCAGTATATATTCGAAACGGAAAATATACTTCATATGCAAGTTAATAAAAACAAAATATTTGAGTGTTTCTACAATAATTTGTGAGGTAGAAATATAGCAGCCTCAATTGATTAAGTATTCATCATTTTGGCAATATTAAAAATGAGCCCGTCATACAACGTAAAAATATTTAAATTTTTGGTAGCTTTGGAATATCTCCATCACATTCACATGTTGCTACAATTTCTTCAGGCCCTTTTACAAAATAAGATGAAGGGAGCCATTCTTCAGGATGAAACCAAAATAAAGTTTTATTATTTAATTTTTAATAAGTGGAAATAATTATTTTTTTGTATTTGAATATTTATCAAAGCCATAGTTTAAATATTTATTTTAAAAGACAAAACAAAACGATCCATTTTTTTCTGTAATAGATTACAATCTCAATTTCGAGAATAAATAAATCTTATGAGACGTGTTTTTTTATTCACTCAAAACGAACCCCTCCACTTAATATCAGGACTGTTTACTCCGAGTAAACGATCATTTTCATTAACACCACCCAGCGTTTAGTCAATTAATAAAATAATTAAAACAAATTCAAAAACGAAAACTTTTTTATTAACTTAAATTTACAAATTGATTAGCAAAGTTTGCACAATTTACATAATTTTAAATTATAAATATAAAATAAATCTTAAATTTATTGATTTATAAATAAATAATTATATTCTTTTTTTAATAAATCTTGGTATCTCTTAAGTGGGGAATTTCCTTAATGACTTCAAGCGCTTCTGCCTTCTTCAAGGGATTTCCATATATATATAAAAATTTCAAGTTACTCATCGATTTGAACATATCTTTATTTATTTTAAGTAAGTTAGTGTTGCCCAAATATAAGGATTCAAGTTTTGTCATGTTATCAAAATCATTTTGTATATTTTCGTAATCCAAAGGATTTTCGTTTATAGCCAGTACTTCTAATTCTGATCCGTCTATTTTATCAATACGTTTTAGTTGATTATAGGTCAAATAAAGTGATGTTATTTTCAATTCAGTTAAAAAAATTTCCTTTAAATTATTTCCTTGTAACGCCAAATTTTTCAATTCGCCAGAATTAACAGATATTGATAATCTTGTTAAACCACAATTTGAAGCCACCATTTGTTCAATTTCATTGAAATTCAAATTTAATTCATCATTAATTGGATTATTGCTTATTATTAAAAATTTAATATTTTTTATGGTTTTAAATGTATTTGACTTTATGAATTTTAATTTATTATGGCGCAAATAAATTCTTTCTAAACGAGTTAAATTTTCGAATGTATCAGGTTCAATTGCTTCTATTAAATTGTTATTTAAAATTAAATCTGTAAGTTTTTTTAAATTATAAAATGATTTTGATCTCAATTCCTTAATTTCATTTGAACCTAAATCTAGTTCTGTCACGTTTGGAATATTTCTAAAACTTTCATCAATTATGTCGGAAATTTTACAATTGCGAACGGAAATAGATTTTAAACTGCCATAAAAATATCCAAAAAATTTCCTTGTAAAGAAATCGATGTAAGAATCATAAAAATGTATGCTTTTTATATTAACATGAATTCTATCTGGGCCAATCTTCTGGAAAGTAAATTCATTTATATCTGCCATTGTGAAGTTATAACAAATTAATTTATATTGGTGAAGGTTGCATGATCCTTTTTTATTGACTGATGTTGAAAGTCCAATAATTTCACAAAATTGTAAAACCGACAAAATTATTATTAAATTTAATTTCATTTTGATTTCTGCTTAATATTACTTTACGATCCGAATGATTAATTAACACTGATATTACTTACAAGATTTCTTGCTGAATTGTACTTTATTTTGCTAATTATATCAATTGTAATTATCACTGGATTTTTTATAGAGGTTAAAGATTATCTGTGTTATGTTCATAGTTTTCTTAAAATCGCGATTAATTATAATTTATTAGTTATTAATATTGTCCTACTTAATAATATATTTTATTAACATTATATTAATCAGCCCAACTTTGAGTAACGCAGTGTTTTTGTAGACAATTTAAAATAGCCTTGCATACAAAATCTAAAATTTCGAAATTTGTGAAGACTGATGCACAAAATATATTCGTTAAATATTAAGTGGCGTGAATAAAATGGAGTACGAGTATTCACATTAGTTTTAGCTGGGTTCAATCCATTTCCAGAAAAACACTCCGCGCCTCTTAATTTTCCAGTATATATTCGAAAGTCAATAAAAACTAAATATTTGAGTGTTCGTTCCTACAATAATTTTAGAGATAGAAATTTAGCAGCCTCAATAAAATAAGATAACATAATAAAGGGGTCGTTAAGGCAAAAGTATGAAACTCCGCCTCCTTACACTCCCTACAGAGATTTGTTGTACCTACCCTACTAATATTTGGTCAACTCAGGCTTCTGTAGAAGTGTAGAGTTTTCCCGACGGCCAGACTCCTGATTTCGATAGGGGTCAGAAATCCCTTAACTTGGTGTATCAGCGTTTTTCGGGTTATAGGCTCGCCATCACAGATTATGTGTTCCACAGATTCTGCATCATCCGAACAAAACCGACAGTCACAACTTTCCGATTTTGTTTAGGTGATACCTGAGCGCGCAGTTATTGTACGTAGCTCGGTTTTGTTGAGTGTAAGGACTTCTTTAGCCTTTTTGTTTGATAAATCTAGGAATCGCTTCCCGTGGCGTGTGTCTGGTATGTTGTTCAAGTAGGTTGATTTCTCTTTGTGTTCCTATTCGCTTATTTCCTCTATTATGTGGCTTTAGAAACGGTTCCGATGTAGGGCTGGGCAACACCTGTTCTAGTTAGTTTATCGGCAATTTCGTTGCAAGTATTGTTGTTAAATATTAATCAACGAAATAGTTTAAATATTTATTTTAAAAGACAAAGCGAAACAATGAATTCTTTGTAGATTTTTACAATCTCAATTCCAAAAATAAATATCAAAGAAAATATTGCGAATGAAATTTTTATTTATACACACGGCACAATCTAACTCGTAACGAATCTCCAGTCCAGTCTCAGATCATTTTTATTCACACCAGAAAAAGTTTAGTTAGATTAGAATTAGATTGAATATTAGTGAATTAATATAATTATAAAGACAAATTCAAAATTATAATTTTTTTTATTAACATAAACTTATAAATTTATTGGAAAAGTTTGCACAATTTACATAGTTTTAAAATATATTTTAAAAAACCTTATAACATAATTTTTAATACCAAATATCAAATAAAACTTAAATTTATAGGTTTATAAATTAATGATTATTATTTTATTACCATCCAATCTTACAATTTCTTAAGTTGGGAATTTCCTTAATAATTTCTAACGCTTCTGCCGTATTCAAGGGATTTCCACCAATATTTAATGTTTTTAAGTTACTCATCGATTTAAACAGATATTTATTTAATTTAAGTAAATTTGTGTCCTTCAGATTTAAGTATTCAAGTTTTGTCATGTTATCAAAATCATTTTGTATATTTTCGTAATCCAAAGGATTTTCATTTATAGACAGTACTTTTAATTCTGATCCGTCTATTTTATCAATACGTTTTATTTGATTATCGGTCAAATGAAGTGATGTTATTTTAAATTCAGCTAAATCGAATTCCGTCAAATTATTGCTTTGTAACCACAATGTTTTAATTCCACCAGAATTAACAGATATTGATAATCTTGTTAAACCACAGCTTGAAGCCACAATTTGTTCAATTTCATTGAAATTCAAATTTAATTCACCGTTAATTGGATTATTCGTTATTATTAAAAAATTAATATTTTTTATGGATTTAAATGTATTTGACGTTATGAATTTTAATTTATTATTACGCAAATAAATTCTTTCTAAACGAGTTAAATTTTCGAATGTATCAGGTTCAATTGTTTCTATTAAATTGTCATGTAAAATTAAATGTGTAAGTTTTTTCAAATTATAAAATGTTTTCGATCTCAATTCCTTAATTGTATTTGAATATAAATGTAATTCTGTCACATTTGGTACATTTCTAAAAGTTCCATCAGTTATGTCGGATATTCCACATTTGCGTGCCGAAATAAATAGTAAACTTCCATAAAAATATCCAAAAAATTTCCTTGTTAAGAAATCGAAATGAGAATCATAAAATTCTAAGCTTGTTATATTAACATGAATTTTATCTGGACTAATTTTTTGGAAAGTGAAATCGTTTATATCCGCCATTGTGAAGTTATGGCAATTTAATAAATTTTCGTCATAATTGGCTAAACTGCAATAACCTTCTCTGTTGACTGATGTTGAAAGTCCAATAATTTCACAAAATTGTAAAACCGACAAAATTATTATTAAATTGAATTTCATTTTAATTTCTAGTTAATATTACTTTACGATCCGAATGATTAATTAACACTGATATTACTTACAACAAGATTTCTTACTGATTTTGCTTATAATTATCAATTGTAATTATCACTGGTTTTGTATAGTGTCAAATGGTTAAAGATTATCTTTTCATCTGTTTATAGCGTTTTTCGCATTTACTTTATTTGCTTTAACTTTAAGGAATTTTATTTTAATTTAAATTAAGTCGCATCATTACGATTAAATTTGATTTAAAGTGAAAAAATATCAATTATCGCACTTTACAGACTTCAGAAAGTTCTGGGATAAATCATTTCACTAGTAAGAAACTTTCATTAAAAGTTTTATTCCAAATTACTTGACGATCTGAATGATTAATTAAGTCATATATTATTTGCAAAATTATTAATTACTAAATGGGCCTGATAAATTAAAACTATAGGTCCATCAGAATAAAATATTAAAATTCAGTAATAAATATAATTTACTTAAAGTGCAAATGAAAAAATAATAAGTAAATTAATTATGTATTACGAAATAGTAAATTTTTTAATGATGTATTGGGTATATCACTTATAAAAATAATAATAAAATGATATTGACTTTCACAAAGTTTTTCCAAAACATCAGAAAAATTGAAGCAATTTAATTACCAAAATGCATAAGTTTTGATGTTGACATAAAATCGTGTGATCAATGATCAATAATCGTGTTTTTAAACAAATAATTTAAATATTGACATTTTTTAAAAAGAAATTTGTAACTAATTTTTTAGTACTAAAGGACTAAATAATTTTTAATAGAAAAGTCCAAAACTATTACATAAAAACTTTTAAAATCTGCGCACTTGTATGAAAATTTAGCGCAACGATCAACGACTGTCAAAAATAATAAAATCCTTTATGTACATAAAAAGTTTTAATGTTGTAAAATTCAAATATCTAGCAAAAAAAAAAAATATAATTGTACGTTTTGACAGATAAAATACATTTTAAAATAAAAATATTTACTTGCAGTCGTTACTTTAAGTACATTGATTAATGATTCATAAAGCCAATTCCCTTACTCCAATTAATAACTGAAATGTGGCAACAGAGTATATACGAATAATTGAAAATTTTATTCACGTGGTGAATTGGTGATATCCACATATTCTAAAAACTTCCTGCCGGAAATGACCAATTTTATATGTTTGCTTTTGATTAAAAAAATTAATAATAAATTAGATTGTTGGGTGGTAAGGAGAAGCCCCTTGCACAAAATTTTCTTTTTGGTTTATTTCTGTAAATGCCTTGATTTCTTGTCGCTATGCATATCAATCCATCACATTAGGCCTGCTTCAGCTAAATTGCTTCTAAAAAATATTATCATATTCTATATAGCACTAAAGGTTAGTGACTTAGAAAGTATTTTAAGAATTCCATCTCTTTGTCGCATCTTCTCAGATAGAAGAAAATAAAATTGTACTTTTAATTATGAAACTCTGAAATGGGGTTTCCTTATACCTTAATCTTTTCAGATAATCATAGACCCAATTCTTTAATACTCTTACATTAATTTTTTACAAAACTTTTCAATATTATAATTTTTAAAAAAATTAAAAAAAAAAATCAAATTTATTACACAGTATTACACTACTCATACAAATTTTATATCCTATTTTATATTACCATATTCAAATTGGCACACAAGAGAACTGCTTCATTTTAATATTAGCACCAATTCTAGATGCAACAATCATTATGGCACATAATATTTTCTCAATGCATATTCCAATTCATACAAGAAATACAATTTGTTTTTACCTTATTCTTTCTTACCTTAACAGGATAGAATCAAAAATTACACAGACCAAAAAAAAAATATATTTCTTAATATTATGATTATTATTACGTTTTTTCTTGTACGTTTTCTAATATTTAAATAGTTATCCTTTTTCAGTCTATTCAATATAGACATTGTAAATGTAAAATAATATAAAAAATCTTTCCAATTTGTACAGAGAGATAAGAAGGCTGCAGCAAATGAATAACTAAAAATTCTAAATTTTAATATTAAATTTTGTTTTCCATATTAATATTAAAAAAAATTCACCTTTTTCAGCATTTCGTATGATATTTTTAACCCTCTACAATCCTACGTTTATTGGAAACTTTTTTTTTAAATAAAAAATATTCTTTAGTCCCCATAAAATCATACCAGAACTATTGACTCTATGTAGCAGATTTTTACGTAATCCAGCGATTTTTACAACAACAACAAAATCTACTTACTATGATTTTATTTCTATATTTATGTTAAACAAATATTAGTAAAGAACAAATTTTCATTTTCTTATGTTATCCTTGCAATTTTGTACTCTGAAAAAGATAAAGTTTATAATAATGTGTGTGTAAGGAGTTTTTTTTTTACAGCAAATAATTTGAAAAAAAAAAAATTCATTCACTTTTCAAAATTACCTACATATTTTTTTTTTCTATATTTTCCGAGCCCGAGAGTGCTTAGAAAGACTTAAAAGAGATTATTGGCTATAAGGATATGTACGATACCAATATATAACATATGTGCCGGGGGTCAACTACATAGTGATATGGAATTATATATATATGACACTGGTTATATTATATGGGAAGGAAGAAGGAAATATCAAATATAACTAGAAAGTTAATGTTTACACTACAGACTCGTTTGTTATAATAGGTATAAAAAGTCATTGGGGAGAGATAACCAAACAAATTTTTTTTCTTTGCGAAAAAGTAAGAAAAATTATTTGAACAATTTTTATATTTTTAATATTTTTAAAAGCATATAATAAAAAAAAATTGGAATTGAATCATGATATAGTACCAGAATATCGATTGTAATTCGATATATTCGTATCGTAATAATTTAATGAAAATAACTAAATATTTTCTGAAACTAATTAAAAAGCAATTATCAAGTTATTTTTTTTATAATTTTGTAAAGAATCTAAAATCTTGACATCTGAATAAAAATGATAAAAAAATGGACACCTGATACAATTAATATAACTTGTTGTATTGAATTTATCAATCATTGATATCGTATCTACTATTATAAATTAGGTCTTGATTAAATGATTAAACAAATATTGTTCTGTTTTTTTGTAGCTTATAATTTTCCACAAATTTTTTAGTAAGAGTGGAAAATATTAAGAAAATCTACCACGACAATCTATAAAACTTACACCTCAAATGTGAATTATAGAATTTTCAATTTATTACTTTCTTATAAAAAAAAAATTATTTTTATTTTCAATTTTGATTTTTCATAGGGTAGAAAATTTCATTAGATTGATTAAAAAAAAAACGTTGAAGGGAAATAAAGTTAATAGTATGGTTTGAATAATTAATATTTTATATATAGAATTTCAGAAAATGTTTGTTCTTAAGGTATTTCGTTGTATTAAATTAGTTTTATTGAATACCAAATATTTTTTTTTTCGAATTATTGAATCCCCAACATTTATGCACCACTAACAATTAAATTATCAGATTTCCTGCAGTACTTGCAGTAAAGACTCTTCAGAGGCACAGACTTTACAAAGTCACTACAAAATAGTCTACAGAGATTTTACAGAAGTTCTACAGAGACTGAACAGTGCCTCTAGAGTATAGATAGTTTCATAGTGGCGTTACAAAGAATCTACATAAACTTTACAGAGCGCCTACAAAGACTCTACAAAGTACGTTCATTGGCCAAATTAGTGGAATTATTTCAATTTTGTTTTTACTTAATTTGGATTTTACTAAAATTCATTAATATGAAATTTTTCATTATTTTAATAAGTTTATATTTGATAAGTAATATACGGTTAAGTTAATTATGTTTTAATTGTAATTTCCTGAAGGACACCGGGAATAAAGTCAGATTGGCTTTTAAAATTGCAGAATGGTAACTTTAACATGGTATAAAAGTTTTCTTTAATATTATTTATTTTGAGATTTAAAACAAATACTATATCAATCATCTTTCCATATACACAGTCAACATTTTCATAATATTGATTTGTAGAGTCCGTTTTTTAATACAGATTCTTTAATTATTTTTTAGTTTACTTTTTATATCTATTTTATGACAAGCAACATTCGTGAAGGATGTAACCCTAATTTTTACAATCGCTACAATTCAACGATCTAAACTAGAGAATTGTGCCAGAGTGCTCTAACTAAGTAAACAATATCATCAATCAATTTGGATTTTCTCTGTAAATTCATTCAATATAAAATACTAAAAACTTTAATTTTATTCCTGGTGCATTAAGTTTTAATTATTTGTTATTAGGAGCGATAATATATAATACAAATTAATAGTCCATAAATATTTCATTACATCAGAATTTTTATTACACATTATGTCCTTCATAGTTTTCTTATCAATATAAAAGAAATAAAAAAAAAATTATATATTCATAAATAAAACCATCACGAGGCCAATATATTCGCTTAACTTTAGCTAATCTTTGTCGCAATAAATTTTAATTCTTAACCCAACCAAAATTTAACCAACGAAATCTACTTTAAACCAAATATACTCGTATATATTTTTTTATCAAAAAATGAACGTTTTCCGTTTTTTTTTTTAGAGAATGAAAAACAACCGAAAAAAAACTGTGAAAAACTTTTGGAAAATATCAGTAAAAGACCCAGTAAAATTTTATACTAAAGAGTTTCATCATTTTCTAAAAAACCATAAAGATAAGCTTGTATTCAACCGACAATTGAAAATTATGTTTATACTATTTTCTTCTTTGTATCTATTCCCTCCCCCATAAATATTTCTTTACTTTTTTGGTCCTTACTACTTCGATATCGATATTGTGAGTCTCGCCAAATGATTATGAAAAAAAAAAAATATATGAAATTTGAAAAACATTTTAGGAAATTTTATTATTCTTTTTCTTATGCAAAATTTACTGAATTTTTATGTTAACATTTTCCAATATTTTCTATACTGGGTTGTTTTATATTTCTAACTTTTAAAAAAAAAAAACTTTTCACACTGTTTAAATCGTCCTTTTCGTCCTTTTCTGTCGATTGTACAAGACAAAATTGATCTAGAAATAGAAAAACTGGTTTCGGTTGACAAGAAAAAAAAAAAAAAAAAAAATATATATATAAAATATTAACGATACAACATACAACGGAATAACTTATCTAAGAAAAGCTGTTATCGTGCACGCTAAATCTTTTTAAAAGGAAAACGTTATTAAGGACAGAGCCAAAGTGAAAAGAATTGTATTTTTCAATCGTTTACCCTCATTCAAATTATATATAAAATATGAAGAAAAATTATAGCATAGTTTAAGAAATTGTATAGTAAGGTAGGTAATTTTGACAGATTAAATATGTTCATACTTCAAAAGAAAAATTGCTAAAATATTATTATTATAATTAGTTCAAAAAGCAGCTACTTTACTAGTGAGTAATATCAACAGTTTACTCATTTTATAGATTTAGTAAGAGCCTTTCACACTGTTAAACTGTCAAACATCTTACAGTCGCTCATGCAATTAGAATTTTCAACGATTTGTTGTCAGAAATTTTCAGAAGAGTGTGTACACTTGTTTATCATAAAATATCCTAAATTCGGAAGCAAAGAATCGAAAACCTTTCAGTCTCTATTCAGTTTTTAACTCTTAACAATTTAGAAATTTTATACTACGAAATATAGTTTCAATACTTAAAATTTAATTAAACTATACCAAACTATCCTATTTGTACCCCATAAAAAAAATCCATTTTAACAATATTCGTTAAGATATTTTCTTTAAATGTTCCCTCTTTTAAGCGACTTTGAATCCTCTGTTATATACACGATATTATCCTTATATGATTTTGACGTTCCAATTTTTTTTTTCTTACCAATACCAAAACTATATGAAGGGATAAAAGTAGAATGAATTTTCTACTTAATTTCATTTTTTTTTTCATCGTCGTTGTCATCTTCATAGCATATCCTATCAATTTAGAATCTATCTTTATTTTGCCTTATTATAACTCAAATAATAGAAGAAACGAGGATGAAATTTAATGCGACATTGGAAAATAGATTTTGTGGTATGGCAGAATGAAAATTACAATAATAAAACTGTATTTATATATAAATATTATATCCTTTTTAATATAAGTACAAATTTTAGTTCGATTATTCGATAAATCCGAAATAAAATGAATCTATAACGATAAGCTTAAAATTCTATCTAAATGACTATGCGGAATATCGATAGATAAGTAAAAGAAACCTTTTTATAAATTCAGAACGAAGAGTTTTTTTTAAAAAAAAAAAAAATATATAAATAAAATTAAGTTAAAAAGAAAGTCTTTAAGCTTGTCAGATTGAAGTAGTTTTGGTTTAAGGATATTTATATATTTTTTTTTTGGTCCTTGTGAAATTTGCTTTAATAATTTTTGTCAAGTGACTGATACGTGCTCTATTCACGACGTACAAAATGATTTTAAATCAGAAGCTTTTAAATTTTTAAATTATGTTTTTTTTTTTCCTCTGTATTTTTAATTTAATTAAAATTGATTTGTAGGATTATTTTTTCTATAAAATTAAATGTTGCAATATGATTCACTGAAAATTCGATAATAATTTTATTTAAAATTTTGTACAATTTTCTAAAATCTTTAAAAATTATTTTTTACAGGACTAGTAGATACCGTGCTCCGTTTCGTATACGAAATTTCTATATTTTAATTGAAATTTGATTTTTATGCTTCACCATTTTAATATCATCCACATCCTGTATATAAGATAATTATAGGAGTTACACGCAAATGGCCACTCATTAGACCACTTTGGTTAGATTACAATTCAGTAAGACGAACAACTAAAATCTTAAAAAGATTCCTTACCTTTACAATTATCGAATTATTTCAATTACAACAAACTTCAATTTCATTGCTTCTAATCTAATTTTGAAATTTTTAAAATAAACAAAAACTAAAATTGTACAAATAAAGTTTTTTATCAATTTCTTTTTTATTGAATCCGTACAACTAAATTTTTGTATTGTTATTTTCTGAAAGGATATAACGATAAGGACGAATGCCCTTTTAACCGAATAACGATTGCAATTTCAATTTATATATATACATATAAAATATATTTATAGATATTTATTAATATATCCTTTTTCTATACATTTTTAAAACTATTTGATTTTTTCACGATCGCATCAACAACAAAAAATAAAGGAAAATCTGAAAACAATGTATATGGCCTGAGAATATTTCCAATTGAAATTACAATTCGTCTTGACGACTATCAGAAAAAAAAAGAAAAATTGCAATTGAATGGTTTCTGCTGGCGATTCTAAACAATTTGGCAGGATAAAAAAACGTGCTATTTGAACATCACAACTCGATTATCGAATCAGACTAACTCTTATATATTCACTATATATATATATGCAATGTTAGTGAATATGGAAGGATGAGTTGTTAACGATTTTATTTAGTTGTCCTTGCAAAATTCATATCATTGATATAGAAAATTCTATGTTCTAAACATATAAAAAATCTAAATTTTACACGATTTTTGTTTGTGTTTATTTGTTCGTATGGGAATTTGAAAATTCTCAAATACAAATACAGTTCGGACAAAGTGTCTGAAAGGACATGATAGTGAAATACTGTAATGATTTTAAAATGGAAAAATGTGATATGGTTTTTTTTTTATTATTTGTAATGACCGCAGTATAAATTTTCGACAATCAGAGAAAATAGTAAATGTTGGTGGGTAATTTAATTGATTAGTTAACTCAATCTTTATAGTGGATGCATAAGTTTTTTTTTTTGGAATATGAACTATTCACAATAATGTTTTTTAAATAATTGACAATGCCGCACAACTAAAATCCCAATCAGCTCAGAATTCCGATCAGGATTATTTATGATTGTAGATTCAGTTCATATATTAATTTAAATTAGGTTCGGAATAATGGTTGGCGACAGACAGTCCTAATCACCTCAACCATTTGGCTTATTGTGATATCCCTTCCGATTATTCATCACTGACCAAGTCCATACTGTTGACACCCGCAATGTTTACGAAGAGGCTACAACTACAACACAGCATTTAAAGTGTCCTGTTGAATATTATTCATCAATACTTTATTTAAATTATTATTTGTTCCGCCTTCTTGTCCTCGTTTTGACAAAACCTACGCACCTGGTCCGCTGACATTCCAATTGTCTGTAGATCCTTTTTTTAAGGTTACAATTACCTGTAAAGAAACTTACCATTGTTCTATATGTGTCTTTCTATTCATTTGAAAAAGCTCTGTTGCTAGATGAATGAACAACTTCGAGTGTGTTAGCCCTTCGTATATGTTGCAGTATAATTCTTGATATTAGACAATTTTCTTCTTTTCAAGTTTTTTCAAAGTGCTTAAAAATGCTTTCTCTTCATTTCATAAGTCATTACTTCATTGATTTTTATACGAAGCCTGTTCCTCAAATTCCCTTTAATTTTTCTGTTTTTATAATTTTATTAGAAACCCAAAAAAACTATAAATATTTCTGCCAAATTCATTTTTTACTGTAAAGAAAATATCATTATCAAGTACAACGTCACTGTCTCGCTTATAAAAACCTTGCGTTATTCTTCTTCTGTACTAATTTTTGGTAAATGGTTTTATTATGTTTATTCACGAAATTTAAAATAGCCAATTTTTATTTCGTCAACACTCCTAAAATTAATAATAGTCAACGAAATTATTTTTTGTAGTGTATATAAAAAAAGTTAAATTTCTCATATTCATATTAAAATTCATTTTTCCTGATGATTTTTTTCAAATTCTGCTAGCTTTTTTTAAAAAAAAAAATTGTCTCGTTTCTAACTAAAATTCTGTAAAATCATAAGAGTGTTTTTTTAATGATATTTATGTTTTGAGTATGGATTTAACATATGTCCAATATTGGAATGATTTCCATAGATTATTTACTATGAATTCAAAATTTAATATAAAAATGTGTTAGCTATTTTCACAGCACCAGCAACAACATAACCTAACCAACTTGGCAAACTTTTATAGATTGTGTATTTTGTTTATATCCACTAAAATCGATAGTTTTTGTTTTCGAACCATTTTCTTTTTTATAATTTAGTCGAAAGATTTAATCCCACAGATTTGAATTTTCTAAACTCATACGGAATGATTTGCGATACAATGATAGAAAATAGAATTTATATAATGAATGACAGTATTGGTTCATAAAAACATAAGCACTCTGGCCGATTTAAAAATTAAAGAACAAATTATCAATTATGAAACCATATTTACTTGTATAAGAGAATATGGTATAATTTAGTTGAAAATCAACCTGTTAAACAAGCAGGTTTTCGTCCAGGTTTTTCTACAACAGACCATTTGCAAAATACAAACCAAATCATAGAAAAATTGAATGAGTACCAAATAAATAGCTTTTATAGATTTTTCCAAAGCATTCGATTCTGTTGAGCATTGTTTTATATAGAAAACGCTACAGAATCAAGGCGTACACCCGAAATTAATACGTTTATTTAAAAATGTATATAATAGCAGCACAGCAACAGTAAAAACAGATTGTTTAGGTGAACTTCTGAGGCAAACAAGAGGAGTTAGCCACCGGGAGTTTTTACAGCTGTATTACAAGAAATTTTCAAAGAACTGTACTGGAAATATTATGGTCTAATGATTAACAGTAATCGTCTTAAAAATTTTGCTGATGACATTGAATTGTTCGCGACATCACCAGATGAAGAGACAAACTTGCTAATTTTGATCGACAATGGTTTAGAACTGTGCAAGAAAAAAGTAGGTGGAAAATTGTTGCCTTATTTAATTTTTAATTTAATAATATTTTTAAATTTAAATTTTTAATTTATTAATATATTAATATATTTAGTACTTACAGTAATTAATTAAATAAATAAATAATTATTATTGAAAATGTATGAAGTAATTGGAATTGAACTATTAAATGGATTATAAATGAATTATAAACTAAATATTTAATTTACCTCTTATTGCTTGGTAACATGAAGCTTAGTGTAATGTAGCGTACTTCAAAAAACGTCAGATGAACAACGAAAACAACGTAACGTATTATGCACTCCACTCAAAATGTGTGGAACGTAGTAGAGTAGACTTGAACTACGATCCATTTGAACAATTTCGTAGGCTTTTTACAGATAATCGCCAGATTGGCAGATAAACTGCTCTTAATGCTACTTCCCATTAAAATTGATTTTTTTTTTGTCAAATTAAGTTAAGAACTTAAGTCTTGTATAAATCAACTTTACTTTAATATAATAAAAACAATTAAACGTCAATTGTAAGAGTTTAAAATTTATTTAATAGAAGCTCTATGGTCGTTGTACGCATAGTTGTATTTCCCCAAGAAAAACATTTATATCAGAATCATATTTACAAAACCTATCACGTAAAGAAGATGTTAGATTTTAGTCTGAAAATTGTTTTCTGAATTTGTAAAACAAATTATCATCTACAAAATAAAATGATCTAAAAACCAATTAAAATTATCTATAATAGAATATCTTTTATTTTCTGAACAAGAACAACAACAAAAAAATCCCATTATCATACAAATTGAATAAATCAAAAAGATTATAAAACACAATTTTCTAAAATCTAAATTTTCCCCTTGAAAAAATCTAATAACACGAATAGTTAAACACAGTTTTCATTTGTTATCCTTATCCTTAACATAAATAATTTTATGCAATGTCATCTACAAAAGAATTCAACAAATCAAAAAATTACATAAATTCAATTTCTTTAGTGTTGTGGGCCTTAACATACCACATAAAAGATAATTCTATAACTAATAAATCATCGGTGATATAACAAAAAGGATAACAAAAGCATTTTAATATTAATTTTCTGAATTTATTATATGTGATTATATAAAACTAACATTCATTTAAACTTCTCAATAAAATCATTCTTGTTATTTTCATTCTTAAATAATATTGAATAGTCCTTTTATTGTGATAATATTCAAATCCTTAGAGATTTTACCCTGTAATAATAATAATAATCATATAGTCATTCATTAAATGTCAAAAAAATACTTTTTTTTTTATTATTTGTAATTCAATCATACTCGTAACAACAACTAAAATTCTTAAAGGTGTTTGAAAATCGAATTATAACTCGAAACTTTTATGTTTTATGCATATATAAATCCATTATATAGAAAATATTTATATAAGTAATTTATGATATTTATGCTTACATGTTCCTTTCTATATAGACCAGTGGTTTTTAACCTTTTCAGTATTACGGAACACATAAAGTTTATCAGATCACTATGTATTTTTCCAGTAAAGAGGTAGATGATCTTCCAGTAAGGAAGGGAGCTAGGTGATCTTCCAATAAAGATCAATCCTTTTTAATTTTCCTAAACATTAAATTTAATTAATATTATTATTATGTTGATATATATTTGGCTATGTAGCTGTGTAATTTATTACTCTGCATTAAGTCTTGTTAACAGTTCTAGTGGTCTGAGTCTTCTCGTTACTCCACTGTCAATTAGCAAAGTTAACTGTAAATAAATTAAGTTAATATTCTAGTATCAACTAAATTTTGTAATCTTCCTGTCTTACTGTAGTTATTTTTAGACCTCTGTGCAAAACTGTGCAAAAATTAGGTCCTATTCTAAGTGCTTTATTTTGGAATGTTTGGATTATTATTATTTCAATAACGCATAGATATGAGGTGTCCTTTTTTCGATATATATGGAGAATCTTCAATAATGAAAATTCAATATTTGAAACATCCCAAATGGATTTCATATACAGAATTGTGTGTACAGTTAAATTTTCTCAATTGCGCAGAGCATCTGGTTCAAGGATGGCAGAACACCGATTGTCAACCACTGATATAGACTGTTTTATTGTGTAGTGTAGACATATTGGAACAACACTTTTAGTAAAATCATATTTTTGGTTAAAAGGATGATTAATGATTCTTTTATGAAGTGCCTGTTTTGTTATTCAATTATCGTTTATGTACACCATATACAAAATATATACATAAATATAATGTTGAACATAACAGGACAATTTAAGTGTTGATGAGTGAATTAGATAGGTAAATATAATTTTGATTCAATTTATTAGATTCATTAATAAAATATAATTTAAGAATTTGAAGGTATATAATAATATAAATTGAAATTGAAATTCTTTATGTATGGAATTATATAACTGAGGCTAATTAAGTTAAAAATGTATGATATTAATAATTTTCTATTAATTTTAATTGTAGTCATTAAATTGGCAGATATTATGAATATAAATTTAATAATTAATTAGGTCACAAAGGATATTGGTTTAAAAGATGTTTAATAAGCTATATTTAAAAAATATTGCTAATTAGGGTATCAGAGAACTCGCAGTTAGTTTTTAAACAGTGATTTGATCCAACAGTGTTTAGTAATTAACAATATGTTTGTAACAAACAGTACTTTAAATAGTAGAACTAAAATTACTGACTCTTAATTTTATAGACACCAACACCAACTATACATTAAACAACTAATATGTGTATATTAAATTTAATTAGTATCGTATAACATTGACCATATGATCTAGATCTAGAACATGTGAAACATTAATTGGATATTTTAGCATAGCCCCCGAAAGGTACTAATATCTACCTTAGTCAAAACATGCGTAATCACGAATCGAACTTGTGCACAAAATTTGATTGAACACGAATAATAATTATATGATATTTAAAACAAATTTTTATCGGCAACTAAACTGCTCATATATTAGATTCCCATGAACCCACTAAAGCAACCAATTACAAATTTCAAGAGTATGAACTAGATAAATAAATGAAACTATGTATGTACCATCATGTATGTGCATCATTGAAATTGGATGACAATTACTGTATGTTATAGAGAGCATTGAACTTATGAAAAGTAATTACGGATTTGACATGAACCGACTGAACTACCGAATTTAAATTTTACAGGCGCCAAGTACATAAGGAAATATCATATGGACTAAATGAAGTACATAAGGAAACTATCATATATACCAAAATATGTACCAAATTTCATCTCGATCTCATCTTGTACGGGCATCAGGATGAAGTCTGTGTGAACTTGTGTGCCAAATTTGATTAAAATCTGACGAGTGGTTCTAGGAGATGTTGCTGGGCACATGTAAATTTTAAGCACGCGTTCGTGCACGTATACTTGTACCCCGGACACTTTTTTTGCGGGGAGTCCCCGACTTTAAAAGCACCTAGAAAAAAAATTTCAGCGAAATCTATTTTTTTACCAAATCAAAATTGCACATGTAGAGAAAAATTGAGAATTTATATACCTACTCATTATCACTAATTACATGAGTATTATAGTTGTATTGTTGTATGGGGTATGGTATATACAATTTGCTTCTCTTGAAACACGTGGTAATTTTGGGCTAGCCAAAATCAGCCCGCCTACAGCATATAGAAAAATAATACTTTTTAAATCATGAAGTATTGAATTTTTTGTTAAATTTTTAACATTTTTCTCATTTTTCTAGAGTGGGCTCAGTCCCCCTAGCCCATTACGACCAGCCGCCATTGAGTAATGTAGTGTTTTTGTTGACAATTTAAAAAAGCCTTGCATGCAAAATCTAAAGTTTCGAAGTCTTGTGAAGATTGATACACTAAATATATTCAAGAAATATTAAGTGGTGTGAATAAATTAAGTGGAGTACTGGTGTTCACTTTAATTTTAGATGTGTTCAATGTGTGAATAAGAACAAGAGAAAGTTCGTTCAGTTTCCAGAAAAACGAAACGGAAAATATACTTCATATTCAAGTTAATAAAAACTAAATATTTGAGTGTTATTGAGGTAGAAATCTAGAATAAGTATTCATCATTTTGGCAATTATAAAAAATAATCCCGTCATATTATTTTGTTGTTGAATATTAATCAAAGCCATAGGTTAAATTAATGAAAGCCATAATTTAAAAGACAAAACAAAACGATCCATTTTTTTCTTTTTTTTTCTGTAGGTAATAGATTAGATTTGTACAATCTCATTATCGAAATTAAATAAATAAGAGAAAATAAATATTATGAGTCATGTTTTAATTTTTTTAATCGAACCTATGTATTCATTCCTAACGAACCCCTCCAGTCAGGATCAAGACTGTTTACTCAGAGTAAACAATCATTTTTATTTACACCACCCAGAGTTTAATTAATTAGTAAAATAATAAAAACATTTTTATTAATTTTTACAGCTTTATTAGCAAAGTTTACACAAATTACATAATTTTAAAATTTATAATCTGATAACATAATTTTTAATATCAAATATAAAATAAATCTTAAATTTATTAATTTATTAATTACATAATCTCGATATTTCTTAAGTGGGGAATTTCCTTAATAACTTCAAGCGCTTCTGCGTGTCTGCCATAAATAAATAATCTTTTTAAGTTCCTCATCGATTTGAACATATTTTTATTTAATTTAAGTATAGTAGTACTAGTCAAAAATAAATCTTTAAGTTTTGTCATATTATCAAAATCGTTTTGCATGTTTTCGTAATCCCTATCATTTCCATGTACAGACAGTACTTCGAATTCTGATCCGTCTATTATATCAAATTAGTTGATTATTGGCCAAATGAAGTGATGTTAATTTGAAATCAGCTAAAAAAATTTCCGTTAAATTATTTCCCTTTAACGCCAAATTTTTCAATTCGCCAGAATTAACAGATATTGAAAATCTTGTTAACCCACAACCTGAACAACGAAATTCTTCAATTTCATTAAAATTCACCATTAATTGGATTATTGCTTATTATTAAAAATTTAATATTTTTTATCGTTTTAAATGTATTTGACGTTACGAATTTTAATTTATTATGGCGCAAATAATTTTTTTCTAAACGAGTTAAATTTTCGAATGAATCAGGTTCAATTGTTTCTATTAAATTGTCATGTAAAATTAAATGTGTAAGTTTCTTTAAATTATAAAATGTTTTCGATCTCAATTCCTTAATTTCATTTGAACCTAAATCTAGTTCTGTCACGTTGGGAACATTTCTAAAACTTTCATCAATTATGTCGGAAATTTTACAATTGCGTACCGAAATAGATTTTAAACTGCCATAAAAATATCCAAAAAATTTCCTTGTTAAGAAATCGAAATGAGAATCATAAAATTCTAAGCTTTTTATATTAACATGAATTTTATCTGGGCCAATTTTCTGGAAAGTGAAATCGTTTATAATATAAACTTTATATCACCAATTGTGAAGCGAATACAAATTAATGAATCTTGGTGGAGGTTGCAGTAACCTTCTTTCTTGACTGATGTCGAAAGTCTAATAATTTCACAAAATTGGAAAACCGACAAAATTATTATTAAATTGAATTTCATTTTAATTTCTAGTTAATATTATTTTACGATCCTAATGATTAATTAACACTGATATTACTTACAAGATTTGTTACTGATTTGTACATTATGTGGCTTATAATTATCAATTGTAATTATCACTGGTTTTGTATAGTGTCAAATGGTTAAAGATTATCTTTTCACGTGTTTATAGCATTTTTCGCATTTACTTTATTTGCTTTAATTTTAAAGAATTTTATTTTAATTTAAATTAAGTCGCATCATTACGATTAAATTTGATTTAAAGTGAAAAAGTATCAATTTTCGCACTTTACAGACTTCAGTAAGTTCTGGGATAAATCATTTCACTAAGAAACTTTCATTAAAGGTTTTATTCCAAATTATTTTACGATCTGAATGATTAATTGAGTCATATATTGTTTGCAAAATTATTAATTACTAAATGGGCCTGATAAATTAAAACTAGGTCCATCAGAATAAAATATTAAAATTCAGTAATAAATATAATTTACGTAAAGTGCAAATGAAAAAATAATAAGTAAATTAATTATGTATTACGAAATAGTAAATTTTTCAATGATGTATTGGGTATATCACTTATAAAAATCATAATAAAATGACACGGTTTTTCCAAAACATCAGAAAAATTTAAGCAATTTAATTACCAAAATGCATAAGTTTTGATGTTGACATAAAATCGTGTGATCAATGATCAATAATCGTGTTTTTACACAAATAATTTAAATATTGACATTTTTTAAAAAGAAATTTGTAACTAATTTTTTAGTACTGAAAGGTTGAGCAAACTACGATGAATCGCTAGAATGGATGAAACTGCTGCACATAAAAGATCTTTCAGACAATCCCTTATAGTAGTCGCATTAGCGGCAGTTGGAAAGATGCAGTCATCCAAGACATCAGAAAAATGAATATTTCGAACTGGAGATAAGTAGCTACCGATAGATTAAATTGGAGAAGACTACCACACTCGGCTAAGAACTACTTTAGTTTGTGTGGTCGTATAAATAAAATACAATACAAATGTTTTAATTCTGATTGATTTGTCCAATTTAATCGTACTTATATTTAGAATTTTCATTTAGTTTAAATCATAATTAATTGTGTAACATTGTTTATAATTTAAAAATTTTATTTTAAATTAAAATATGTACTTCTAATTAATTACTTTCAAAATCTTAATTAATTTTTTATAATTAAATTACCATTGCCATTCATTTGCGGTTCAAAAATAATTAAACAACGAATTTCAATATGGCACTAAAGATATTAACATTCCAAATAAAAAATTATTTTCATTAGTCTAGACTGCGATGAATCTGTTCTCAACTATTACACCATTTAAATATATATTATATATTTTCTACATTTTATATATTCAATTTATTTGAATCAAAATTTAAAATTCTCCTGTCAGAAAGGATACCCTCTTTTATTTTAACCCTTCATTTAACATTTCTTTATCTGCTGAATTTTTAGGGAACAAAATTATATTGAAATTGAATCGTGCTATACAACCAAAAAAAAAATTGATTCTAATATCAATGATAAAATAATAGCATGAGCAACACCGTCAGATTTTCCACCAGGTTAAATTGAAATTCGATTACATAGTAAAAAAGGAAATTCAAATTGAAAACATGATTTTTTGGTTTATTAAGGAACAGTGTAAAAGAATGGAAAATTGGATGAAATTTTTTTATATAGTTCAATAAAATGAAAACTCTTTATATAAATTATTATGGTGTGTAATATTATTAGTGTGGAAATTCGAAAGAAAATGAGAAAGAGGAATTCAAACAATTGATGGGAAAATTGATATTTGATTGATTTAAACAACAAAAAAAAAATGTTTTCTCCTGTTTAGGATTTTCCTGATATTGTAATAAATTTTAAACACGTTTAACCAATTTCTGTTTTATTTGACTTTAGGCTGAGCGTTTTTTTTTTTTTTTTTGAATAATCATGACGTCACATTAAATGTTATTGGATTTAAAATAAATTTTATTAGTTGCATATAGAAATATTTTTATTTTATTAATTTTAATTCCATATGACAAACCGAATATCATGAAATTAATTATTATGAAGCTAAAAATGCACCCCGCAATATTAACAATAATTAGTGGCTCAACATCACGTCATCCGGTAAGATTTATTTATTACGATTATATGATGAGGACGATTCCTAGTACTTTATTTGGTGTACTAGGAATCGTCCTCATTTTAAGTTTATTGTAATTACTTTTATTTATTGTAATTACTTTTAAGTTTATTGTAAATAGTGAAAAAAAAAACACTTTATTTTATTTGGATAGACAAAATTAAAATAATTTCATTATTATGTTCGCTATATTTTAAATATTTTTAGAATAGATTATATAGTTGAATAAATAATGTTAATCACTCAAAAGTAAGCCATCAATTATCGTTGATTAAGAATGTGTAGCCATATTAGAAATTTAACTACATTTTGATACAATGCACATTTGAGAACGGTCACTGTAAGTTACTTCCATTTAGTGGCGTTCAGGAAGTGTTAAGTTTATGTAGGTCGTTTACTGGTTAAATCGTTTAGATTTTAGATCATTTAGTTTGTGGATACCAAGAGAACAATACTTAACCATGAACAATGCTGGGAACTTGGATACGAAGTGTGTAATTAATTAGCTCAAAGTCTACTTACAACAATACTTTTCATACTATGGACTCATTTACTTTTTTCTTAATTAATATTTACAAATTATGACGATAATTTTCTTAGAAAATATACTTTTATATTTTACATTTAAAATGATGAATTTTTGATAGTTTTACATATTATATAACATTTCGAAAATATTTTTCATATTTTCTTTATTTTATTTAAAAACTTAATTTAATTTATGTAAATAATTATAAATTTATATGATTTTCCTAATGAAATTATGAAACTTTATGCTGTCGTTATCACTCTTCATTTTAAAAAATATATAATTGAATTAAAAATTGATATTTTTTCAATTATGTAATTAATATTTATATATTTTTTAAATAACTTATTATTAAATTATTTTTATAGGTAACCAATTTTTGAATGTTTTTTTTCTTTTTATTTATATATTAAAATGGATAAATATTATTCAAAAATAAATTAAGTTAATTAAATTACAATTTACCACGAAATTTAAAATCTCGATTTTTTTTTTCAATTAATTAATTATTACCGAATTTAAGGTGGTAAAGTTTTATATAATAATTAATTTATTTAAAATATGAAATTTAATTTAATGTAATATTAAAAAAACTAATACCAACATGAGCTTAAGTCTTAGACTTATCACAAGTGAACAATGCAGAAATTGCAAAGATCAAAGAAAAGCTGAAACTCTGGAACATCTGCACGAAACTCGTTAGATGCAAAAATCTGATTCTAGAAGAACTGTAGTACCCAGCTCAGAAAAAGGTCTCGTATTGTAATTCTAAAATATCTTCAAGTTTGCTGCAATTTCGAATTCGTTCGGCTTCCTAGAAATTACCTTAATTCCTATAGTCAGAGTTATCCATAAAGTGGTAACGATATGGACCCGTGTTGTGTTTATGAAGCTCTGGCACTATTATATCCCAATCCCAACCTAACATAACAAGAGTAATTAATATTTCTGTAAAATAGAAATCTGCGATTCACGATTATTTGCTCGTTAGCAAAATTTTACTTTTTAAGCGTAAACAAATATGTCAGCACTGAATTTACCGAGCAATATTTTTCCAGACTTATGTAATTCTATAGCTATTACAGTAATAACTCTATGACTGAGAATTTGTATTTTCGATAAGGGTGCGGGACGCTACCAAATAAAGTCTTCAATAGTTTTTTTTAAATAAAGTATTTCCAAGTTAAATTCTTTTCAAAGGAAATTTTTCATTTCAATATTTATTTAATATTTCTTGTCAATTCTTGTCGAACAAATATAATATTCAGACCACCAATTTCTTATATATATTTTGTTAAGTCTAAGTAGTTAAGTATATATAATTTTCCCCTCGCTAAACTATTTTTCATAACAAAATTAAATTTTTTGTCACAAATACGATTTCACTCCTTAATGATAAAGAAATATAATACCAAATTTCAATCTTTAATAATAAATTATCGAATTTTTTATCTTTCAATCTTTTTCTCTTAAAATTTCAAAACATTATACAAAAAATATTTTACTTCGACCCAAAAAGTAAAAGGATGATAAAAAGTAAACTCCTTTTTTTATTTATTTCTTTAAAATTCACAATTCATTTCTTCATATATTGTAAGAAGGTATTATTATCACAGGATATTCTCGTGTATTTTACCAAAAAAAAAAATTAGAAAGATAAATATTACCCAATGTCAACATTTTATATTTTAACCCGTCTAGCAATTCATTCTAAAGGATAAAATGTGTTATCATTTGTGTATGTATATATGGTTTAAGGGGCGGTAAAAATAGATTTTTCACATACTAGATAAAATTTAATATGTATTTTAACAATTTTATATCCTTAAAGGCAAAATTCTATAAAAAAAAAATGTTGAGAAACACTATTCGACTTTTCTATTTGAATTTTTTTATTTAAACTATTCTCCGCTATTTCTAAATACTAATACTCCAAAAAAAAAAAACGGTGA
This sequence comes from Rhamphomyia laevipes, assembly GCA_963920725.1. Lineage (NCBI taxonomy): Eukaryota > Metazoa > Arthropoda > Insecta > Diptera > Empididae > Rhamphomyia > Rhamphomyia laevipes. Next base: position 43,233,846 of record OY987256.1, read on the forward strand.
TACGAAAATAAAAATATTTTACAATCCTCCAAAGAAATCCCCAAGAGAAATTCTTATTTCTACAAAATTATATCCTTGTGGCTATACCATAAAGATATACGATCTTAAAGGAATCAAAATGACGACGACTGGGTAAAAACAAAAACAAAAAAATTAAGGATGATGGTAACAGTAGAATTTCAAATTGAATTATTTGGATGACTTTGTTTTGCACTGAATTATATTATTAAATTTGTCGTCCTTACAACAACAATACAAATAATAACAATTTAAGGATATATATAAATTCACATTTCACTTCTCCTTTTTACTTAAAGTATTTTATATATAAAATCCGAATAGAAATAAAAAAAAAAAAATTATTTTGTAAATTTTTTTTTCCACTATTTTTTTGTTATCCTGTTTATTATCCTAATTCAAGGGCGAAACTGTTTTATTTCTTTCAATTTTTATTACGAAATTTTTTTTATATTCCAAAGGACAATTTCATTTCTTATGTGTTAAGGATATTATATAGAAGACAATTTAAGGATTTTTCTGGTAAATTTTGGTTTTGTTGGATTGTTGTTTTTTTTTTTTATGAATACAATTTTCCATTGAGGGTCGGAATTTTTCATTTTTTTAGAGTAATTTTCTTTTGTTTTCATTTGATTATTTTTAAGGATTTTTTTTTTTTTTTTAAGTGTGGGGATTGGAATTTTGGTATTTTGGTTTATATTTTTTGTTGTTTTTGATTAGATATTTTGAATAATTTTTTTGATTTATAACATTTTGATTTATTTATATTTATTTGTACAATAAGTTATTCATAACAAGATTTGATATTTTATTTATTTATTTTGTATTTATGAATTGTGATAGTATATTTAAGTAATGGAGACATTAAATTTTGGATTAAGAATGTTAAACGAATAATTAAGAAAAACATTTTATGTATAAATTATAAATTAATAAAATTAATAAATAAATTGGAATGGAGAATTTGTAAAATATTGGAAATTAGTTTAAATTTATTCTACTTACTTTTCAAAAATCAAGTAAATTTCATCATTTATACAGCTCAATGTAGTTGAAATGAAAAATGGTTAAATGGTTAATTTCAAGAATTTATGGTTGATTTTTTGAATTTATGGCTACTTTAATTTTGACCTAGCTTTCGAATATTCTCATTTTTCATACCGAACCAGATAATGATACTTGTCGGCTTAGAATCTGTTTCTAATTTTTTAGTCACGTCAAGGAATAGCTAACGGGTTTTTAATGGTTTAAGATAAAATATAAAATTTAGCTTAGCTTACGATAAGATTACGAAATTACGATAAATGTCAAAATTGTAATCAAGTTGTACGCTGCTAAAAATTACTAAAAGTAGTCGTATTAATTAGAGCACATTTTCGAAAAGTTTCCATAATAAATTTCACGTAAAATAATGTTCTCAATAGTTTTAATTTTTGACTTTGATGCGAATTTTTTTTATGTATTTTATATTGGTTGTATTTGCATGGCTTGTTAAATTGAAAAACTTTAAAAATATAAAAATAATTTGAAGTTTCATTTCTACGTTGTTAATATTTCATGGCAATTACGATAGAGACATGTGAATACCCTTAAGCTGAGAAGCTAATCTGAAAGCGTAAAAATTAGGAATTAAATAAAAATATTGGAAATCAATATTTACATAAGAATTTGTTTAAAGTTTTTTTTTGCCTTGCAATATTTATTATGAAACTTATTGATCATTTCAGAAATAAAGAAATTAATGAATTCACAAAAGCAAAAACAATGGAACTCTGCTCTGTTCTGTTGCTTGCCAAATAACTTCTGCAAATTTAGAGTACCAACAATAACGGAATTAGTTACTGAGCACTGTAACATGAATACATCTATAAAAAATTGTAATATAGCTCCAAACAACACATGCAATATGTACGAATACGAAGAGGAATCAACTGAACATATTTTGTATGATTGTAAAGTACTGGTTCGATCCAGACTTTATCATCTTGAATACGGCTTTATATATTCAATGGAGCTGTCGTCGAACACATTCAAAAACTGACTGCACTTCTTTGAAAAAACTGGTCTTGGAAGGGTGTTCTAATTTTACGAATATATCACTACACTGTAGTCCCACAGTAACTCCAGTGATTTTGGATCACCGGTATAAATGTCTAAACTGACTGTAATCTAAAGATATAATCTATTGATACATACATCATACATCATAGGGTATGTGCACATACATCATAGTATCATCAATAATTTTGTTTTTCAATTTAAATTTTACACTGTCTGAAATTCGTTTCACAAGACAAGCGATGATATTCAAATAAGACTGGTAAATATTTTGTAAATAAATGATATACTGGCAAACTGTGACTAAAATTAGATTATATAACAATAGATCCCAAATTTAACTATGAAAATTTTCCAAAAAAAAAAAATTGATATTATAAAAATAAGTTTTATTACTACATTAGTCGAATATAATATCACAAAATTATTATCTACATTTTATTAAATTTCCTTCTACCACCTAAAAAGGATATCAAAAAGTTTTTAGAAAATTGATGATCTAAGCAAAATGTCATATAATATATCTTTAATGTGGTTAAGGACATTATTTTCTCTCTCTAAAACTATATATATAAAAATAAAACCGAAAAAACAAAAAATTAGTCCTTAAAAACTAAAGACGAAATTATTACATGGAAAAATAATATTATTTTTCTAAAACAGTTGATGAATATTAACCCACAAAAAAAAACATTTAACACAACAAAAACAATTCCTTAACGGAATGGATATCCTTTTACAAGCAAAAAAAAAAACAAAAAAAAATATTTTTTTTTATTGTTTTTACCAAGTGATATGTGATCACCCAATCCATTTTATATCTTTGATTTCAATTGTATATGTTCACACTCAACATACAAACAAATTTTTATTGAATATTTTACGAGGAGTTATGGATCCCGAATAACTATTTAAAATGTTATGTAATGGAAAATTTGGTTTGAAAAAATTAAAATTCGATAAATAAATTTTTCAAGGGGATTCTGAAAATGGTTGTATATGCAATATAAATTTTTATTCAATTTGAATTAGCTTATGTAATAACCAAAAACAACCGATTTAATTGAATGTTAAAAAAAAATGTGTATTAATCCAAAAATGTGTATTAATCCAAAATGTGGATTAATCCAATCCTGGTTAAACGTTATAAGGATTTTAACGAAAGATACGTCAGCATTTGTTTAAAATCAATAATTATGCCTGGATGGAACCAACAAAACTTATTAATTGACAAAATATAAATTAGTACACACGATACACGCCTTCTATACAATTTATATTTTGTCAATATTCTCATGGCTATGACTGATCGTCAAAACGCTACCGATTTGTCGAGAACCAAGTTTCGTAATCTAGAATTGGATTGGATGCCCGTCAAATTTTAGTTTGATAATTTGAGTGGCTCGCGATGTATCAAAATATGTTTAAGGAATCACAACGCTATTGAGCCGACATTTAGGCTACCCCTAGCTTAGTAATTTTATGTTGTTGTATATTTTTCCTGTATTCTCTGTATATTGTTTTGGGGATTCTATTTTTTTTTTTGTTGTTGTTTTGTTTTTGGATTATGACAAAATGAAAATTTGTGGGATAACATAAGTGGCCACACTAACTTGTCCATGTTTTTTTTTTTTTTTTTTGAATTTCTGCAAAATTTTCAAACAAAAAGTTAATTTCATAGTTATAAAGATTTTCGTCCTTTTTTCCATATATATGCATATGAATACTCCAGAAAAAGCACATCTCACAGAAGAAAGGATGATTTTGTTTGTTTTTAAGGAAAACGAAATGATGAAGAAAAAAAATTTAAATTGAACAGAATGAACATAACCACATATTATTATTATTATTATTTTTTTAGAGGGGGTAATATTATCCTTTAACTTTTGTTGTAATGGTTTTAGTTTTCTGATGTTATAGCTTTTTTTTATTTTTTGTTATCCTTCCTCTATTATATTTATCCTTAAATCGATATATATATATATAAGTAGTATTTTTTGTCAATATATGAAGGATATATAATGTGATAGCTCGTCAAGAGTTATTTTATTCAAGATAATAGAAAATTTATATTGTAAGTTAGAAAACTCTGAAATTTTTTTATATTTTTTTTTTTTTTTAGTATTATTATTTTAGTTTAGGAATCGATTTTATTGGCAAGTTAATATTTATTTTTGTTAGTACATTACAATTTTTCTAACAAAATATATTAAGATATCCTTTTCTACAAGATTGTGATAGATGCAATTTTTGGTAATTTTCGGAAAATGATTTTCTAAGCAAAAATATTGTTATTTTGTACATTTTATTATTTTATATAATGTTTGTATAAATTTTATTTAGAAGAAAGTAGATTTTAACTATATAAGCAGCCATGTTATTTAGAAACATAAAAATTCTTATATGTAATATGAAAAAGATTTTATAAATTATATGTATTGTAGTGAAAGAATTATTTATATAAATAAATTGAAATTGAAAAAATTATATTCTAATTCGGTAGTATAGATGAGACTATCTAATTTTCTATTAAATATTATAAATGTTAAAAAGAGTCAGACATAAACACAAAAATGAAATACAGATTAACAAATTCAAATAAATTTAATTTTTATTTACTACAAATATTAATTTTAAATCAAATTTCTTCTTCTTTGATAATAACGTTACACAAAAAGTTGCAAGTTCTCATCAACAGGTGTCTGATAATTATATATGTAGAATATTTTGGCCAACACTACCACCAAAACAGACACGATCTCTGGAATGAAACAGGCGATTAATTAATACTGACGCAAATAAAATTAAAAAAGGTGAGATAGATCGCGCATACTATCGGAAAGAAATGTGACAGCATTACAAGAATGTCACTAGAGTGGAATCCTGAAGGATCAAGAAGTTGTTATCTACCATAGGGTACAATAATCTGACAACTTGGAAAATTTTACCTTATATCGAAAAGCGTATAAACAGCAGCGGCTAACAGAGTAAGGTGGAGATGACAAGAGAAATATTGAAAAAAATAATGGCGTTACAGGCGTCCTGGTCCCTTATGTAGGTCTGCTTCAATATCATTTTTTTCACTGTAGATATTATTTACCTCTTCTTCTTTTACCGTTCAGGTTGGATTCAAGGACTAGTTTAGTTGAAGCATTTTATTTCATACGAACAACATGTCCAAACCAGCACAGTCGTTGTACACATATTCTCCTTGTGATATCGATGTTGCCGTTGAGCTCGTACAGTTCTGTGTTTAATCTTCTCCTCCAAATCCCATCAAGTTTATAACATTCTTAATTATTATGAAGTAAAATAGCTCTTTTTTTAATTAGAAATTGCCATATCAGCCAATCCCGTAGAGCTGAAAGTTGAATCTTGACTGTTCTTTTTATATAGTCAAGAGTTTCATCTCGACTATATAGTAATGTGCCATTTTTCTTTCTACATTTTAACATAATGTCAAGATTCAATTTATTTTCTATAACAAGAATGTATATATTCTTCACAACATGATAACATAGGATAAATATTACAAGGACTCTATATATGAACAATATAGTTTCCACAAAACAAAATAAGGAATATAGAAAATTATTTTCCTATTTTTCCCCCCACATTTTAAATGAAACTGTTAGATTTTGTTGTTGGTAACGATATGAGTGGAAAAAAATGCATTTTTTTCTTTATCCTTTCTTCTACACACAATTTTTTCTATTTTCTTTTAGAAAATACAAAATATTTATAAGAAAATATGAAAATAAAAATTTTACTAATAAATACAAAAAAAAAGGAAATTTAGTTTATACGAGAAGTTATGGCGTTATGGCATCTATGAAGTGCTGTGATAGTTTCAAGATGAAAATTGATTAAATCAATTTTTCTTTAGATCCCCGATCCTGGAGCACAGCAATATCAGTTAGTAATAATTAAAGATTTATTTCGTGATGTACTTTGACGTCCGGTTGATTAGTTTAGTGGGTCCAACACATCCAAATTATAAAAAATACAATATTGATTTTCTAGAAATGTTATTCACATTTTTCATATTTTTGACAAATTTTGCTGTTTTAATAAACTCCTAATTTTGGTCTACCCTTAGGATTGGAATTTTTTTTTTTTTTTTGTTATCTAGAAAATGTATGTTAGTTTTGTGGATTCAATTTTTTTTTGTTTTGTTAAAATATTATGCTTTTATTATATTTACTAAGATTTTCTTGACATTTTCAACCATTTAACAATAACGGATATCCCATCAGAAGATATATAATATAAAAATGTTATTTGAAAAAATAAAGGATGCAAATTGTTAGTTTTTCGGTTGGCATATTTATATGTAAGTTATGAACATTATAGGAAAAAAAAAAACAATGTATCAAATTTAAAGAAATCATAAAATTATTATTCCCATTTATTTATGTTGAAGAAAATTTATTTCAAATAAGAATTTCTTTATTTCGGAAATCATATAAAATCTGTAAAATGCACATAAAAAACTAATAATAAAAAACATTATTTATTATTTTTATGAAATAGATTTACATTATGAATTTGATTTCAAATAAACTAAATTTCACTCAGTTTTTTGTTAAAGAATATTCTTCTAAATTTATGTCTTATATTTTTTTAGTATAGAAATCATTTTTTTTTTTAAAAGGATTCATCAAGTTGGAAATGATAAATATATTTATTTCGTTAAAATAATTTCAAAAATTTTAATTTAAAAATATTACAAATATAAATATAATTCAGTTTATAAAATTTAAATATGAAAAATTATTGCATTTTATTCTTATCACGAAAATCTGTGTTCTTTGAACAAAAAAAAATGAAAATTATTGAAATTTTATATATTATAGAGTGATATTCAAAATAAATCAAATTTCAAATTTCTCGAAATAATCTACTTCTTTTTATTAATAAAAAAAAATATCGTAACACCCTGTATTTTGATCTAGTTTCTTGTAATATTTTATCATATTTCTTTTCCCCACCGAAATAATAATTCAATAATCTTCATAAAATATACGAACATTTTTCATATCCGCAATATATCAAGATCACGTCGTCCAAAAATTCTATTCTTTATGGATATGTTTATGATGAAAAAAAAAAAATATGAAAAATTTTGGTTGAATTGAAAATCGAGTAAAAATAATTTATAAATCAAAGTTTTCCTTAAAAAAATGTATATAGTATATAGTTTCCGATGAATCATACAATTCTGCCAGCTTCTAATTCTAAGTGCACGAGCAGAGTGACGCTATGAGCGGTGCTGGAAGCTGTGCTGTAGTGTGATTGTTGTTGCTTTTTATATAAAAATACAGTACAGCACAGCTTCCAGCACCGCTCATAGCGTCACTCGTCACTCTGTTCGTGCTCTAAGGAATCATAGATAGAAATCTGACACAAATTCAAGATGTTTTATCAGAGTTTATAGTCTTATTAATCACGATTGTGAATATTACGATTTTTTACGCAAACAGAAAATAAAATAAAATGAGAGTACATACAATAAAATAAAATGAGAGTACATACTTTTGTCTAACTTGTTAGTAAGTTCTTGAGTCCGCCACATTTGACAATCGTTAATTGACGTTTTTTTTTTTTAAATAAAAATTACAAAACAAAACAGAGCCAATTAAATAAAACTCTATTAAAAGATGTATATAGTTTACAGCATCAAGACAACTACAGACGCAGCTCTTAAACTAGACTCTAGTTAGTTAGTAAGGGGGTGTTATATACCCAACACTTGGCCCATAGGTATCCCCTTGAAACTAGACTCTAAATGCATGTACATAATGACGCTTTGATATGAAAATACACTACAGACTAAAGCATAGCTTCCACCCTCGCTCCTAGTGTCACTCTGTTTGTAGTTTAAAACTACATTTATTAATATTTTTCGTTTATCTATGATTTTGTATACTCTTATTCGCATTCCATTTATGTTATCATAAAAATTTATTTAACGTTAAAAAGAATCTGACAACCAATTTTTTATTGGGGGTGTTCACTAAAAAAAAAAATATTATTAATGTACACGCAAATATTTCTTATAATAAAAATGTAAAAAAATCAAAAAAAAAAAATTCAAATGTTCTTCAATAATATTAAAATCGTTGACTGCAAATACTCAGCAGGATATATAAGGATTGCAGAAGATATTCAAAATGAATAATATTGTAATAATGAAAATTTGACTTTTAATAATGAAATTATATTTTCTATATAGTATTTGAAATTTGTTTTTCATCACAGTATGGTAACGAATAAACAAATTCTAATCACGTACATTTAATAAGATTGAAAAATAAGATGTAATATCCTTACAAATTTTATAAAATTGGACCACAAGCTAACATTGTAATGACAGTGCGCAGTTATGGTATCCCAGCGAATTCCAAAATTAAAAAAAATATTTCCTGATTTTCTAATTTCAATACAAAATACAACTTATTACAAATATAACAAGTAAATTTAATTGTTTTTTAATTGAATTTTTAACAAATTTAATTCAAAATAAAATTCAAATATAAATTTTAATTACCCACCAAATTAAGGACATTTTAGTTAGTAGCAATTAAGATTTTGTTATTTATGAACGTTATAAAATATAATTTTAATTGTCGTAATCAAATAAAATAAACATTATTATTTTGTAATCCAAAAAAAATAAAGCTAAATTTCGAAAATTAATTAAAATCATGATAATTTATATATTAAAAATAAATAAATATATAAATTATACATACAATTTTTTATTAAATTAAATGCCCATTTTTGTGTGGATATAATAATAAATATTATTTTAGATCCAATTGTAAAAAAAAATATATACATATACAAACTAAGCGACCCAAAACAATTTAGCCATTTATCCATAAATTCGGTAATCATCCATGAAATTAATTTTTTCTATTATCTTATTGCATTAACATTTTTATATAAAGATTTTCCTTTGTGGTTTTTTTTTTATTATCCTTTTACATAAGCCTAAAAATATTCATTCTTATGGGGATCAAAATGAATGAATGAAAATTTTGTTTTTGGATAGTTTGGTATGAAGAATATTATATAAAAAAAAAAACAATTTCTTAATAACAAGTCTTAAAATCACTGGCAAATTATTACTGTTTTTTTTTTTTTGGTTTGGCTTGTCAGAAGGACTATAACAATTGAAAATTGAAAAGACGACAAGGATTTTCGTTTTTGTAGTGAGTGAGCAAGTAACAAGAACTTGTAAATTAGGAAAAATTCATGTTGTTGATGAAACTCAAATTTAGGACATAATTTATGTTTAATATTCTTATAATTTTATTTTGATTAAATTTATAATTTTTAATAAATTACTTAACCAAAACAAATTGATGCCTTGATAAACAGTGTTAATCTAATTTCTAGTCTCTATTTCCTCTTCTGGGAAGACTTAACCACGTGCCCTACTATCAAGAAAACTTGTTCTATACGTGTCCTATACGTACGACAAACCGACAAGCAAAAACCTATTGAAATAGAGAGCCATATCAATATATATGCACACGGACAACTGACTAATTGGTGAGCATGCGGCCAGAGCGGATATCCATATAAACAAACATTCAGTAATTGTGAAGAATAAAATGAGAAAGAAATTCTCACCTGCAAGTGCCCTGCACCAGAAGGAGAACTGCGCTGGCACCTGAAGGTAGTCACATTCAATAACCTGAGTGCTCTAGCAGCTAAACAATCATTGACATAATCACATAATACGGTCTCGGAATGCTACTAAAAGGATGTAAAATTAACAACCAACTACTGTGGTGGAACACGTGAGTGGTAGCAAAGAGAGCAAACCCTGTAATTAGGGTCATTGTCATGTTGCTCGGGACACCATTTAAACCAACCAACCAATAAATTATTTGTATTAACCTATTAACAAAATACATTATATAATTCGCTCTAATTAATTTTCAATAATGATGTTTACCAAGAGCACCTAAAAGTATTCAAATTTGATTAATAAATTTCGTATATGTAATTAATTATGTAATTTATTTCGAAACAAGTCCAGGACAATCGGTTAAATATTAATTAAGCGACGAGGTCAATTAGGTGACAAACAATTGATCGGTAAATATTATTTACGCTCCAGAGAAATGTGAAATAAAAAGGAATCAGTAAATCAGAGCTCCAGAAAAATTTGAAAGAAAAATGTTTTATTAATAAATCAAATTAATGTATTAAGACTTTTATTCAAATACTACAATCATCCTTAAAATCACTGTTTTTAATTTTTTTTTTCTTTTTACTTTTGGTCTATTTTCTATCTTACGGACGGACGTACACAGTGTGATATCATATTTTCATTTCATCTAATTTTGTTATTCTATAAAAATACCCACTGGGAAAATTATACTATGATATTTTCTATTATTTATTTTTTTTAGCATTTCATCATCATCCGTTTTAAGGATTTACGATAAACTTACCTAAATCCCTTTTAGAAATCCTGATCCTGAGACTAAATCAACACAATTCGCAATGAAGTTAAGGTCACGAGAAAAAAATAAATATATACACACAAGATTTCTTAATTTTTTTTTTTTTTTACGTATACGAAGAGATTTAAGGATTTTCTTGTACTGGTTTTTCCACTTGACTTTATTATTTTATTTTATTTTAGAGGTTTTTGTCCCTTCCTTTATTATTCTTATATGTATATATAACATAAATATCAAGAGAGAAACGAGATAAGGAAGCTGTTGGAGGATATAATAACAATATGGTTTATAAATGGGCAAAAAGTGTTTGTGCGTGCTGCCATAACACAACAAAAATAAGTCATTCATATCCTAGATAAAAAAAAAGGATTTATTAAAGAAGGAATATATGAAAATTCGTGTAGAAATTCGTTGGCGATTTACGACACAAAAAGTTTATTCCTTTCGAAATTGAAATATTTGACTAAGTTTATTTGATTCAAATTGATTGTTTTTTTATTTTGTGGAATTGTAATTTTTTTTTTAATAAAAAGGATATACATAGTAATATATATTTTCATTATATGTGTGTGTATGTGATGTATATTAAAAAGGAAACAAATCAATTGGAACAAACAATTCTTTATGCCAATATTATATAAAATTTGTTTTATATTTAGTGTATTGTATATGTTAAAAGTATCTATCTCATTGACTGATTGGGGATTTCATTATTTAGAATTTTATGTTGTGTTTTTTTATATTTATATTTATATATAATATATTACTTATTTACGGTTTCGTATAGTCCTTTAACATATTTTCTAAAGGCAATTTAGACAACGACATGAAATCAAATATTTACTTTTTTCTTTATAGACATTTTTGGTTATTTAATATTATTTACCATTATTAGTTTTAAATGGTAAAATATATTTAGAAAAGATTAAAAACAACAAATACAATTATATTATAAAAGAACGAATCCTTTAACTCGTGAAGTTATAAAAAAAAATATCATTCACCAATTTACTAAAGCAATCAATGTAAAATTAAACCAATTTTGTCATTGAGACATTTATTAAGCATGAACTGTTTATAAAGCAAGATAGATGTTTCATTTACATGATTTTGAAGGAGTGACCCGCACAGGCAAGTAGTTCGAATTCACTTATATATTAAATAGTCCGCCATTTAGGCCTCATATTCAAAGAATTTATACGACTGACGCACATATGTTTTCTAATAAAACTCATTACAATTCCAGCTTTTTTTTACTTAATATTATTAGCGAATATTAGTTCTTTTTATAGATAGACACAAGATACAATGCTTCATATTCAAAACACAATACTCGTTCCATATCAAGTCTGAATAGTTTGTATAAAGCATTTCGATACACCATAGTAAGACCATATAGGTGAGACTATAAAACTAGTGTCTTCTTCTCTTTTAGCATCATATGAGAACGTTTTCCGGATTTCTCTTCCAAACATAATTAACATTTTTTATTATATTTTATATAATTGAAACCAATTTTGACATTGAGACATTTATTAAGCATGTTCTGCAATAAAGCTAGTTAGATGTTTCATTTACATGATTTTGAAGTAGTAACCCGTACAGGCAAGTAGTTCGAATTCACTTATATATTAAATAGTCCGCTATTTAGGCCTCATATTCAAAGAATTTATATGACTGACGCTCATATGTTTTCTAATAAAACTCATTACAATTCCAGCTTTTTTTTTACTTAATATTATTAGCGAATTTTAGTTCTTTTTATAGATAGACCCAAGATACAATGCTTCATATTCAAAATACAATACTCGTTCTATATCAAGTCTGAATAGTTTGTATAAAGCATTTCGATACACTACACTAACACTATAGTGGGACCATATAGGTGAGACTATAAAACTAGTGTCGTCTTCTCTTTTCGCATCATATGAGAACGTTTTCCGGATTTCTCTTCCAAACATAATTAACATTTTTTATTATAATTAATATAATTGATTCCTATCAATTTCTTGCATCTTAACTAAACATATTTTTACAATTAAATACAATAAATTAACCTAAAGTTGAGCAAAAGATTTTTCAAATACCATTAAAAATAAAATAATATCCAAATTAAATTAATAATCAAATTGAATTTTTCCAGTATTTTAAACTTATTATATTTCTTTCTACTATAATAATGACCAATATCAAATATTGAAAATTTACAACAATATAAATCTACTATCAAATTTAATTATTGGTATTTTCACTTGAAATAATCCAGAACAAAAAAAACTTTCCAAAAACTTATTTTAAATTTGGATCTACTCATCACTCAAAATTATAATAATTTTTAAGATAATGAAAACAGCTAAGAGCCAACAAAATAAAAAAATTCCCAAAAAGAAAATAAAAGAATTTCCTTTAGAAAATTTTCATAACTTTCTTCAATCAGTGACAAAATTTTATATATTCTGTTTTTTTTTTTTTTTTTTTTATTTTTGAATAATAATTTTTTTCTGACTGTGTCAAGTATAGATATAAAATAAAAGTTCGAGTAAAGCGAAAACTATTTTGGTGGATATTTGGAAGAAAATTCATACTCTTTTATAATAAGGATAACAAGAAAAACTTTTTATACTCTAGTTTTTGAAAGTGCTTATATATATATAGTTAGTTACACTTTTCAAAACAATATATACAAGTTTTGTTTGAAGGATATAATAAAGGATAATAGTATAAAGTCTATAAAGCCGGGAACAAGTTTTGCATGTAATGACTTCCTTGTTAATTTATTCGGTTTGTATATATATATTTTTTTTAATGTATCTTATAATAATGTATAAAAAGGAAATATTATAATAAAGTTTGAATATGGAAATATATAGTATTATAATAAAAAATTAAAGGATAACAAGGATCAATACTACACAGTATAAAATATAAAATAATATTAATAAGTTTTTTTTAAAAAAAAAAATATGACTTGAAGGTTGGTTGGATTAAATCTCTTGTTTCTAACAACATAATTACGATCTTAACAGGCGCGTTAGCACCCTTTTGCTACCACTCATGAACATTTTACATACTCCTCTAATGTCACTTTAAAAACCATTTATAATTAATTTTTCCCATGCCAAACAACGAAACATTATCGGAAAACACCAGATCTCAACAAAATTGTAAAGTACATTTAGACATTTTATTAAATAAATTTTTATGGAAACTCATTAATCTATTGCGACCTTAACTCTGGAAAGGCGTTTTATTGTGTAGGCAGTGTATTTAAAAAAAATATTTCAAATTGGTCATACTTCTTGTTACAAAAAATTGTCTAAAAGCAACACTTCCTCGCATTACTCCTCAACCTTCAAGACTTCAAATTTTCATTTATATAGTATTTTTAAGTTAAACTATTTCACAAAGAAGTATATCCTAAAAAAAGCACATTGTTGAATTGAACGCATACAAAAAAAAATTGCTTATAAGGATAACAACTTTCAAACTTTCGCGGCAAAAACAAAATATGACAATGCATAATTTGTTTTTTTTTTTTTTTTTTTTAGTCTAGTCAGGATCTATTTATAAATTCATATTTTGTCGCTAATGGCAATTTTCTTTTTACTATACACCATTCATTTGCCCCTTGAATCCTTTCTCCTTAAATTAAAAATCTTTTTTACACGGATATATTTTTTCAGTTTTTTTTTTTATTATTTTTTGTTTTATTATAATAATAATAATCCTTTCACAATTTACCATAACCAAAACAAAACTATATTTTTTTTAGTATTTCTGGTTCTATTTGATTCATTAACAAAATATGGTGTAGTTTTAGTAGGAAATCTCTTATTTAAATATATATAGTTCGTAGTTGCTGTGCAACACAGAGCATGATATATCCTAGTAGTAATGAACCTAAAACATATACTCTAACTCTAAACTAAATAAGTTCCACAAGGACCTTAATAAAAGGATAAATAAATATATATTTACATATAAATATTTTATTTAAAGTTTTCATTGTTAACCCCACTCGGTTTTTTTTGTTGTTGTGCAGCGTAGATAATGGTTAAAAGCATGTCAAAAATAGTAAAAAAGGCTTTTGTGTAATATTAGAATAAGAATTTTATATATTTGTCAAGGGAATGCAAATTAGATTGAAACATATCCTTTTTTTTTTTGTTGTTGTGGCGAAATGTTATACTTCTTGTATATATTATTTTGCCACTTCATTATATATTTTTGAGAATATTTATTTAATAATAATAATAATAATGTGATGTATATGTAATGCCAAAAGTAGTTCGTTAACACATAACATTTCTTGCACGGACTTGGGAATATAATTTATATATTTAATAAAAAAAAGGATATTACATAAATACGGAATATTTTAAGAAGTTAAAACATGTAAGGTAGAAAATAATATGATTATTATTCATATTGAATTTTTGAGTTAAATCAATTTAAAATTTTGGTTTAGAATTATAATAGCGAAAATTTTGATAAAACTAATGATTGCATTACAATATTTCTATACTTTGAAAATTTACTTATCTCAAAGGATAATACTTAACTTATTTTCAAATTATACACACCAAAATAAATTTAGTACAATCTCATTAGTTTTGGTTATTAATATTAACAAGGCATAAGGCGTCATATGTTTCCATATTTACAAATGAAAGAGATGCGGCGATATTCATATTTGTCCCTGCTATCCAAATCCAACAACAAATTCCATGTGTTAAGCTTTCGCATCGTATGTCCCAGATTCATTACATTTATTTAGCTTTATTTCATTAACGATATTTTTTTGCTGACACTATATTAATTAGACCAAAGTTGGAAATAGTATTTGGCTACCTAACCTTATAAAACTTGAAATCTTCTTCAGTTATAGGCATTCCGTCTGTTGTGTTGTAAGTGTATAGTGTATATACACGAATTGATTTAACACGGAAAATTCGAACGTTTTTAAAAATTCTAACTTTGGAATTAACAAATATTTATGGTGAGTTCCATATCTTTTTGAGTTGGGCGAAAGTTCCATTTGTTTTATTTATTTTAGAATTAATATGGATATAAAGATTATGTTAACCAGATAAAGAAAACTTTCTATTTCTTCAAAACTTATGTCATATAATTTCAAATTGCCTAGTGGGTTTTACATTAATGGCCTTAGTGTTTGAAATATTAATTTTTAAAACTACTTTTTTAAATATTACCAATGCATTGGCGTTGCGTAAACTTAGATTAAAATTAATGTTACGGCCGGGAATGCGGTGGTAGACGACATAAGTCGTATATTATGTGACTGCTAAATTCTAAGCAAAATCAGGCTAAATGATCTTGGGAATTATAAATTTGATAGTT
This sequence comes from Rhamphomyia laevipes, assembly GCA_963920725.1. Classification (NCBI taxonomy): domain Eukaryota; kingdom Metazoa; phylum Arthropoda; class Insecta; order Diptera; family Empididae; genus Rhamphomyia; species Rhamphomyia laevipes. The sequence goes on from OY987256.1 coordinate 43,249,766, forward strand.
TTCAGGAAATGTCGAGAACTGCAATAAAGCACATTCTTAGATTCCTCAATGGAAACTAAATTGTTAAAATAAAGAAAAATTTAGTGGTGTTTATAAAAAAAGATACCTATAAGTCAATTACTGGCTAGTCTTAGGTACCTTGTTCAGTGGATGACAACACCTTTCTAAGTATTACTAACTTCTACTACCAAATGCAAAACAGCTTTCAGAACTATGCTAATATAGCACTCTACTAACACCCCATCATCTATAAATTTAGTTTAAAAACTTTTTTTTCAAAATTTTAATAATACGTTTCTCTATAATTACTTTCTTTCCATTTAAAATCAATATTTATTCTAAAGATATCCTCAATCCCAACATACCAGATGTTTATATCCATATTTTTTTGTAAAATAATTATTGATCACCTTTCTAAAAAATCAAAAATATGAAATTCCAAAAATAACCTGAAGTCATGTAATTTTTTCTAAATTTTTAATATCTCTCGAGAAGGTCACTTGGGTATAGTATAAGTGAATTGAAAAAAAAAAATATATTGTATTGAATCGATGGAATATCTGTTTGGAAAAATAGTAAAGTTGACATTTTGACATTTTTATTAAATTAAAAACGAATCGATTGACACCAACTGGTCTCTCTCTATTTTGAAAAAAAAATATGAAATTTGAAAAAGGTTAATAAATTTTTAAAATTTCTACAATATAAAAGATATTTATTAACAAAATATAATTTTATATAATTAAACTTCTTTTGTTTTACTTGTTACATTTAATTTAAATTACAAAAACCATAAAACATAAAATAAATATCTTGTATACTTTGAATATGTACAATAATGTTTAATAAACTGAACAAATTTAATGATTCATCATTATTTTATGATCATTATTTTCATTTCTATCAATAATTCCTATGATTATTTTTTTTTATAAATATTTGGTAAACATAAGAATGTATGTTTACCATTAACACTTCGTTATCACCAAATAAAAGAACCAGACGACTTTGAATTTAAACAAAAATATAATAGTTCCAAAGGCAATGGCTCCTAGTAAAAGGGGTACCTACCACAGAGAATATTTTAAAAATTTATATTAATAAAAACATTGTTTCTATATGAATTAATATTTTACTTGTTTCTAGGTTTAAGTAATTTTCTGAGCTTGTTCTTTCATATTGCAGATGTCTTGGTTATTTTATAGGCTGTAGTTATAGCTTAAATTGTAAATACTTGTTATAAACTTGATTTTAAGTTTTAAAGGTAAGTAAATGAAATTTATAAAATTTTAAAAATTATTTTGAAGATTTTTAAATTTTATAAATTTAATATTTCATTTTCATTATTGTTGCACTAGAAAACTAAAAAATATTAACAAGAAAATAACTAAAATAATACGTGTTTATAGTTTGAAAATTTTCAATAATACTATAGCTCTTTAAATATAAAACTTTTTCTTCAAAAGAAAATTGCATAGAAAAATTCTTTTCAAAACTCAATTCCTGAAAATATTTGCAAAAAAATATAGAGGTACGTGCCACACTTCAGTATTGATATACCAAATTGATTTCGAATAAAGCTTTATGGGAATCCGGCAGGCCACTGGAAACACTTTAAATAACTTATAGTTTAAGATTTATTCGTATTTTATGAATATTACCATTAATATCAAAATTCTGAATAAAAATTTAATAAACTAAATATATGATTTCCATTGGGTACAAAATTCAAGTAGTTTTTCCAGCTCTGCATTTCCATTATATACATATAAGCCAAATAGAAAGATATTTTGAATGTTTTCTTATCCATATAATAAAACTTTAGATCTGTACAAAAAAAAAATTGTATGTTTTGTTATGTTATCCTTTTACCATTTCAAATACAATTCGTAAAAAAATAATCACCACAAGTAAAATATCTACAAAACAATTTAAATAATAATAAACAAGGATAATAAAAAATAAAAAGTTTATCATTATTGCATTGCACATCGTTTTTTACAGATGATCGATTTAAATTAAATTACACAAAATAATCATAAATAAATATATATACAAATATAGAATGAATTTTCCATTAAATTAACAAAAAGAAATAAAATAAAAATGATTCTTTTTAACAAAAAAATAAAAAATAATTTCAATTATTTTAACCGCACTTCAACAATTTATAATAATATTAAAAATTTCTTATGAATTTATTATTATACAGTAAGTTCTTGATATATGCAAAGTTTAAATTACATTTCTTGTAATGTAAAAGTCCTTTAAAAAGCATTTTTAACTGTTCCGATACATTTTATATTAGTTGAATTGATAACGCAATGCTATAGGGATAGGGAGGGAAGTATAAAAATAGGTATAGCTAGTTTTGTGAGATAATCGCCACATCGACATATACATTCCTTTTAATGTTATTTACCATTAATATTGAATCTATTTTTGGCATATTAAGTTAAGACGTTTCTATAACTTAACATAATTCTTTATATATCAAAACAATTTAGCGTCACTATAACGAAAGGACTAAACCTTATTTGATAAATATGTATACAATTGTAAATTGTACAGATTTAAAATTTCATCAACAGAGACGCTATGGTCGAATACAACGTTTAGTGTGGTTGTATGATCCAGGTCTCAGAATTTTATAATTGTATTTATAAATAAAACTACTATACTAAGCACCCCGTGAAGAAAATATGAGAATGACAGATACAAAAGTTAATAAATAAACTATATTGTAAATATATTTTGAAAATAAAAATTGGTATCACAATGTGTGTTGACACTTACGTTCCGTCATCAAAATTTTAATTAATTTAAAATTTAATATTTTTTTACTTCGAGTCTTACTTTTCTTATTAAAGAAATCCGCCACTACCGCATCCTTCTTCGTCCTTCCAACATCCATTGTGGAATTGAGAACATCCTTCAAAAAGGTTAACAATTACTTTATTTTATTATATCGAGGGTTTACTGTCTTACCAAAATTGAAAATATCCATTTAATATTATAAAAGTTTTTCTTGTATCGCCTCGCCTGGTGGTATTGTAAAATAATAATTATTATATATTTCGTTATTTCCATAATTATTGTCACAAAATTAAATACAATTCAAAAAAATTGAATCTCTAAAATGTTCTCGGATCTTTTAAGTACGTAGTACGTAACTTGTTCAAAGTATAGAAAACAATTTTTTTCCGCACAATTATTATGATTATTATTTAATTTCTCTTTAATATAAAATAATAATATAATTGTCCTGGTGAACATTAAATAAGGAGCAGAGACGGTGTTAAAGAAGGAGCAAACACAAAATAATAATAAAATTATACGACACGGATGCGAAAAATTATATATTATTGAAAATTTCAAAGTTTAGAAAATATTATATTCCAACAACAACAAAAATAAATAGTCCTTTATTATTTTTGTTTTGGATAGTTAAAAGCAATTTGTTTGCCACCAAAATAATAAACGTAAGAATAGAAAATATTAAAATTTTTATTAAAATATAAAATGAATAAGGGATTTGGGGCAGGAAATAGAAAAACTTCCCTCCTTTCATCATCTAATAATGTGAAAATCAAAGTTTTCATCGTAATAAAATTAAATTTGTTTTTTGTCTATAGAGTACTAGAGATGAAATTATATGAAATGATGACTATACTATTTTATCAGTTTTACACTTAGTAAGATATTTGTAAGAATATTCAAGTAAAACTTTTGTTTTTCAATTTTCCTAGCGCGAATAGAAACCGATAGAAAATTATGATGAAAATTGGAGAAAAAAATAAAATTGTAAACTTTTGAAAGAAATGGAAAAACTTATTGTGCTAAATTAAAACGAGCAAAAAATGAATAAAGAAATTAATAATTTATATATTTTTACGGAATTCTAATTTTTCTTAGTTTTAGGTGTGCATTAATTTTCTTTATTGTTCGAACTATAAATTATTATTTCTACTTTCGTAGAAAGTGGTTATAATCGTATAATAAATATAATAATTATAAAAATAAATCTTGTACTGTTGTTTCCAGTTACAATCTTATTCGACATACAATGTTATCTATGATGGGTCGTTAATTTCCAGTTTTTTTTTTCTTTATATCTCCTAAGGTCCATCTTTCATATTATACAATTAAAATATACAATTAAAATATATATTTAATTAAATACAATTAAAATATATATTTAATTAAAACAAACATTTAAAAATTGTTTTTAAGTAACTTTTATTTAAACTAATTTCAATTTTTCTTTAAATTTTTTTATAACAAAAGACAAAAAAAAATAAATTGAATCTCACTACGTACGAAAACAATCTCGCAAAAATAATAAAAAAAAAAAAAAATATTTTCTTTTCTTTTTGAAAATTTCATCACTGGTTGGTTATCAAATTAATTTTATAGTAGAAAAGAAATTAATATTTCATTACGAATGAATTCTCTCATACAAATAATTCAAATTTATTTTCTAAATTTAAATTATCTAAAAGAAATTGGAAATTCTTTATTTGTTTTTTTTTTTTTTTTTTTTTTTTGATAATATGTAATTCGATTAACATTTGCGATACATATTTATCGATTAGTTTTACAAAATTTGAATTATCCATATTTATATTCTGTGCTTAACATTAACCAAAAAAAAATAAAAATTTATATTAAAATGCAATTCGACATAATAGAAACTATTCGCTTTTTTTATATATAAATTTTATTCTACAATATGATAAAAAAAAAATGCAACAAAACTTAAAAGTCACAATACAAATATTTTACTGATTCTTTTTTTTTTTTTTTATATTTTTATTATTATTATTGTGTAAGGAATTTGAGTTTAGAATTTTGGATTTGATCTCTTAAAATGAACATAAATATAAATAATTTCATTATAATTTAATTTCTTTTATAAATTTAAAATCCGAATGCAAAAATAAGTGTTTTTTTTTAAAGATGTAAAAGAAAACAATTATTATTTTTTAAGTTCAATAATTTAATTGCACCAGATTTTTGTCTTACTTGTTTATTGAAGTAAACGAATTAGATGCGTGTTGTTGCTATTATGTGTTTGTTTTTATTGTAATGTTGAAAGATTTTTTTAAAGGCTACAATTTTACCTTAAAACATAATAAAAAAAATAAAAACTATGAAACTAACACAGAATTTCTTGGCTGGTTTTTTTTTTTTTGACTCTAAATATTTATGTTTTGATCTGTATTTCGTTTTATTATTATTATATTTAATATTAATATTATTTATTTATTATCCAATTATAAGGCCACAGCCTAATTTAAATGTATTTTTGGTGTGATTTAATCTTCCACTAAGAGCAAATGAAAATGGTAATGGTTGTAAACGTTTTTCTAATACTCCCCCAACATTCCAATTTGAATCGATCATTCCTAAAATATTAAAAATATTAGAATTTATTGTATATTTGAAATAAAAATGTATATTGAAATTAAATATTGTAATTGGTTTGTTTAAATAATAAAATTTTGAAGAAAATTAAAATTTATGTTTTAATTGTTCTTTCAGTGTATGACTTAATTTTCCATTAAGATTAATTTTAATCAAATTAGAAATTCCGAGTTCATTAACTTTTAGACAAATGAAATTTTAATCTATTTTTCCAATTTGATTAAAAATAAAATATCACAGAACTTTTAATTTTAATAAATATTTTTAAAAAACTAAATTTCAAGATGTTTGAGTATTTTAAATTATGAAAAAAATTACCTCTAAATATTAAATCAGCTTTTGGTAAATCAATTTGATAACCAATTGTTGCAACTGATTCTTGCATTCTGAAACTTGTTTCAACTTCAACACCAATTTGTAATTGTTCACTGGCCTTTTGATAATAACATAAATGTAAACCACTAGCCCCTACTGTACCAGACCATGTTGCCGTGCCATTTATATATCTAGCAGCAGCTGATACAACTGCTACTTCTCCACCAGGAACTTGTGAACCATATTGATAAGCTAATTCACCACCCAGTGCTAAATTTTGTGTAACCGATTGTAAATAATGTCCAACTAATACACCTGAATTATTTAATATATTTGGATTGCCAATAGTTAATGATGCTGTAAAATCATCACCCCGATAATCTGTTGTTAATTGAGCTGCTTGAATTTTACTTTGTTGAATCTATTATTAATCCACATGAAATGGAATTGTTTTTTACTTATAGTATTTGTTAAATTACTATTTACCTGAGAAGCAAATTTACACCGAACACTTGGAGAAAATTGATGAATAATATTTGCATTTAAATTTCCCGATGGATCAACATCACCCAATAGTACTGGAAACGCTTCGGACGGTGAAAATTGTTTAGTGCCCACATATGTTGCTCCAAATCGATAACCACTTGTATTATTCGTACTTAAATTAATTGTATGAGACACTTGAAAATGATTACTTAAACCTTTATTCAACATTATTTTAGCACCTTCAAATGTCATTGCCATTAAATCTAAAATATAAAAAACACAAAATTTCATTTAATATTTTCATACTAACATGTAATAAGGCACAACAATATTATCCAAAAGAAAAGGGCAAAAAACATGTTTTAAAGGTTATGTCATCGAAAAAAAAAATATTTTCGGTTTACCTTTGCATCGCTTGTGCAAATCTTCAACTGTTCCGGGATTTTCTATGTTCGATTTTCTTTCATCTGTAGTGGCAGTAATCATCGGTGGTTCACTCAGACCTGATTTAAGATCCGCAGGAGTTTTCGACGAGGCCAGAACGTTTCCCATTTTTTATGATTTTAAAAAAGAGAAGAAATAAAAAAAAAAGAATTTTTCTTCCCCAGCACACACGAGAAACAATTTTATATGAAATGTCAAAATAATAATAGATAAAATTAAAATAGAATGACGACAATTGACAGTTTGCCTTGTCATATGCATATGTCATATATTTTTTGAGGTGCTTGCAGTGCTGCCAATTAAGGTGCTTCAAAACTGGGGCGCCTGCTCTAAACTATTGGCTGCATTGTGCATTCTATTTCTGCAAATAATTTTTGATTGGTTTTGGTGGAAAAACTTCGCCAGTAAATTTTACGAATTAAAAAAATTTAAAGTTCGATGCAAACTTATCAAAAATTTATGCGATACTTGATTTTAAAAACTGTTTCTGAAAAACAACAAATTTGGGAAATTTAAGAATACGTCAAATTTGTGTGATTTCATACGATTTCAGACAAAGAATTGTTTATTTAGAAAATCGACAATTTGGCGCGAATTTACACAAATGCCCCCAAAACGTAAAAGGGCAGCAACGGCTTCAAAATCCAAGGTAACATTTAATCAAAAGATTAAAAATTTTAAAAAAATATTTTATTATTTTTAAGCAAGGTTGCTGCCAAAAGAACAAAAACCGAAGAACCAAGTGATGGTACAATAACTGATGATTACCCAGTGGTTTTTATTGAACATTGTAAATCCTGATCCGTATTTAAAAGGCGTGCCAATGATTTGTTTGCACAGATTCTTGAGCAAATGCCCACAAAATTAAATCTCCAACTTGCATTAAATTCCACCGGAATGCCACGTCGTGGAGCCTTTGAAATTTCAGTTCGCAAAGCTAATGATAAGAAATTGACAGAAATTTGGTCAGGTTTAAAAAAAGGTCCACCAAGAGCTCTTAAATTTCCAACACCTGACAATATTATGGATATTTTAAAAGATGCTTTAGATATAAAAGAAAGCAACGGAAAAAAATAACTTTATTTGTTTCCAATACTAATTACATTTAAAACAATTCTTGAATAAATTTGGTATTTTCTATGACACACATGACCTTTGATTGGGGTAACCTTTAATTAGGGCCAATTGAAGTGAAGTTTTTTTTGTCTAATTTATCTATTTTTTCAATATGCAATTTAATGTTATGTATATATAAATTTGAACGTACAGTTTGTGAATTGGAAATATATTAATTTTCCGAAATTAGATTGTTATTTATTAAAATTAAATATTAGTATATTTCGAAATGTTTTGCGGAATTATTACAAATTCATTAATGCGACCGATATTCATTGCGTTCTTGATCATCAACATAAAATACAACACATTCCCCTCTTATCCTGTTATTTGTTATATGTAATAATTGTTTGTTTATATATCACTTTTTGACTCAAAAGATTTGTGTGTATTATTTGTTGAATGTTATGTTTCGCCAATAAAAACATTATTTACATAAAAGTTATAATCTTAATTATATACCCCGAGGATGTGAAACATTGGATATTATAATGACTTCTTATATAAAGTAGTCAATAAAGTTAAAATAAAATCTTTTTCGATAAAATCGTTTTCTAGCTTCCTAGGGGTTTTTCCAAAAATGTGGTTCATCGAATAATAAATATCAGCTTGAATGATTCCAATCACTGTAATATTGCAAATTTTTACAAAACATTAAATATATTTCATATATTTAATGTTTTGTAAAATTATGCAATCCACCAATTTGGACAGCATTTTAACTTACAATGTCTAAACAAAATAATTTTAACCGTTTTAAACAACATCAAGTACAAATCTGTGGTTTTAAATTGAATTTTGTACGGATCCTAAAATACAAAAATAAATATAAATCATTTTTGGTTTTTTTTTTTCTGTGATTTTTTATTACAAAAGAAAAGTTAGTTAATTTTTGGATGAATAATGTCAATTACTAGTTCTACCTATACATAAATGTATTGTTCTTTTCAGAGCTTAATATAAAAAATGACACGAGATTAAAATTATTTTATAATAATGTGTAATAAAAATATGCTGATGTACAAAAAAACACAGTTCTATTCTATCTACACCAATTTTATAAACATCGAAAAACTTGCAAATTCTAATCTAATTTTTCACACTTTCTCGCCGTCTCAATATTATTTCAAACCACCAGTAGAAAATCTTTTAATTATGTTATGTAATAATATAAGTGAGTAAATTGTTTGAATAATGTGAAAATGTAAAATTAAATATTGTTTTCTGTATTTTCTTAATAATTTTTTTAAATTAGGGATTACAATTTATTAGTTATATGTATATACTTTAATATTCAAAATATTCTTATTGTTTTATTTTTTATATATAATATATATTTCAGTACGATTATATTCTTCATTTTATTAATAAAATAAATATTTTTTTATTTTTTTTTGTATTATTTAATTCTGACTATATTAAACCGGTTTTATTATTAATGAAATATTTATATTCCAGTCTCCCCCAAATGATGCCATTTACGTAAAATCTTAAACTTAATAAAAATTAATATTTTTGAATAAATTAAATATTAAACCGAAATAATTATAAATCAAAAACATTTGGCATAATCATAAAATAATAATAAAAAAATGAAATTTTTAAATAACTTAAAACCTGAAAAAAAAAATAAAACTTTTTTTTTATATTAAAATTTCTACTAAAATCAAAAAATTAAATAACCAGCGATAAAAAATATTATTCTCAGTAAATTTAAATTTTCTTCAAATATTAATACTAAAAAACAATTAAAAATGAGTGATTTTTGTTTCTAATTAAAGCTTTGCAAAAGGTAAATTTAAAATAATTTTGTAAATAATTTTCATTTTTCACATATATTTCTAAATACATAGATGGACACTCTCTGTCCAGCAGCGTTTGTAATTTTTTCTTAAAAAAAAAAGTATATTTTTGTTCAACAGAAATAAAAGTCAGTGTAGAAATGTATACTTAAAATCTAGAATATTATTAAAAATAAATGTTTTAAAACATTTCTTAATTAGTCACTGATCCATTACCCAGAGATTTCATTAATAGATAACAATCTTTCAGTTTACGTTTGTCACCAACTTTTTCTAATGTCTTTGCTGCTTCTGAAAGCATACCAGCACGTTCACCTGGTAATGATAGTAAAGCAGATGGTAAATATTTACATGCTACATACATAGCTGCAGCACGTTCACGTTCACCACCTTCATATTGTTGATATCCTTTGCCACCGCAAATCATTGAACTGCGTGAATGGCGATAACGTAAACTACGATCAAGTAATTCTTGTGTTGGACCCGGTGCAGCACCAGCCATTAAACGGCAAACTGCTTCGTATAAATAAATTCGTGATTGACCATTCTATGAAAGTGTTGAAAAAAAATTTTTAGTAATTATAAAAATTGCTAATAATTAATAATTTACTGGAATTTCTTCAACAACATAACGCATTGAATTTAAATCTATTTGAAATTTTTCCAAAACATCATCAGGCACTTGGTAGTAACCATCATCATTAAATTCCAAATTTTCATATTCCCAGATTGCTGTTCGAGTTTCAAGTAACCAATCACAAGTTAAAAGTTGAGCAAGCTAAAATGAAATAATATATAATGATTGTTGTGTATTGGACTTGGACTAGATTAAATGTTCATTAACAATTTGAATTATATATTTATGAAATATTAAATGTTGACTTTCTCCAAATATTATGGTTGCATTGCAGAAGTACTGTACGACTAGGTTAACGGACAATGCGACTACAATGCACCAAAAGAATTGGACTCTTTTAGTTCTCTACGCTATTTAAGAGTTTATTGCAGTTTTTAATACTCACCAATTTAATTCCTTTAGTTGATTTCATTTTATTACAAGCCAAACTATCTTGAAGATATTTACTTGTCATATCGCAAAGTTTATGAATTTCTTTAGGTTTAAAATTACCAGGTAATCTGAAAATGTAAACGAAACATGTAAGGTTAGATTTGAAGGTTCAATCACTAAACCGGTCACTTTTGTACTTCTTTCAAATATTTAGTTTCAAACTGAAGCTTCTTAGTTTTTCTAAGGCAGTATGGAGTTTTTCTAATAAAGTAAAAGTCTTGACATTTCAGTCAAGGATTCAAATCAGATGGTAGTTTAATTCACAACAAAAAAATGTGGTGTTTTTTGGGAGAGGGATTTACAAAGCACCAAAGATTCGCAGACCACTAGAGACTTAGCGATCGATTGGCGTTAGTTTGAAGTACAAAAGTACCTAATGAAAATAATAAATATTCTGATATTATTAATTTTCCAATCAAAAAACTTACAATAATTTCTTAGCTTTGAAAACAGTATGTAATGCTTTTGGTAAGCATTCACCTTCCAAATCTAATTGCTTTGGTAATTTGTCAGCAATATAATATAATTCTTTAGCTTGTGTATCTTCACCAAGTAACCAATAAGCTGCAACACTTAATATACTACACCACCACTTAACTAATTCATCTTGATCATCATCTGTTAATGTGTCGTTTAATAAAATTGTATAATTCAAAACATCACTTATCAATGATCCAGATCGTAAATTTGGTGCTGATGGTGGTGTATTATTTTCATTTTCATTTTTTTGTTGTAATGATTCTTGTTCAACATTACCACCAGCAGAATTATTTGTATTACCACCACCAGAATTATTTGAACGTAATTTACCACCAGAACCAACTAAATATTGTAGAGCTTTGTATAACAAATATTCACGATATTGCTAAAAAATGTAAAATAAATAAATTTCTTTACATGAAATTTTATTGAATTTTTACCTTCATAACATATGACATTGGATCAGCTTCATTATTTAAACCAGCAAAAATTGATTCACCTGAATGACGATTAAAATCATGCGATACAAAATATCGATAACCAAATGGTGTAAATGCCCAATGAAATTTTGATATTTTACCGCACATTTTTGAACTTTCCTGTTTTGCTTTACTAACATAATATCGTCCAAATAATTGTAAATATTTTGGATAGCTACGTTTAACACGTAAAGCAGCTGTCATATAAATATCAACAAAATCAGATGGATTCATTATATTTGAAGATGCTTCAGCCATATTAATAGCATACAATGACATCATTAGACCATTTGAATCACTCATTTTTGTAGCTAAATGTATTTGATTTAAACGATGAAAAACTAATGATAATTCACGGGCTGATGTTAATGCCTCAATACGAATAGAATCTGAACAAAATAAACCACCAGCTTTACGAGACAACCAACGACCAATCCAAATACGATGAAAAAATAAACGTATTAATTGCCATGTTGTTGTTGTAATATTTTCAATACGTGATGCCGGTAATGTTATACCAAAAATTTGCAAACATAGTAAATATTCAGCATAAGAACCAGATGAATTTCCCTATATCAGATAAAAAAAAAATCTTTGAAAAAACTTTACTATAAATTTTACTATCTCTTTTATTACTTTTGAAAATTCCAAATCAGCTTTTTTCTTTCGTTTCCAATATTCATCAGCAGCTGGTGATTGGGAACTTAAAACTGGATCACCATATACTAATAACTTTACCAGACAACAAAATAAAATAATTAAATTTATAGTGCCCAGGATCATAGATGTGCTAAATCCTTGCCATGTAAAAAAATTGCTGGAATCTAAAAAAAAAAAAAAAAAATAGTAAAAATATACTTAATATACACAATATAATATACACAAATATACTTAAAACTACCGGAAAGAATTTACAATATATTTATTTATTTATAATCTGTTTTTTTAATCTAAATTCAATATATTAATTACATATTATTAGTTATATGAGGTCAATCATGACACCCTAAGATTGATAAATATGAAATAATATGTAATAATTGTAAATCAATTTATTATTAATATAAATTTATTGAAAACAAAGTTATCAACCTTAAAGATTAATATACAAAATGTACATTTAATAATCTCGAAATATGGCGTAATTATTTTAAATAAATAAAATTGATATAAAAATTATTTCCCGCAAAAATATTTTCGCATTTAAAAATAAATTATTTTTCCATATTTTTATAAAACCGGTTCATAAGATGTGGAATTTATATCAGAAAGCAAGTTTTCAAATCGAAGCAAATTTGTAAACAAAAAAAAAACCAAAAATCTTTATATAATTTTCAAGTCAAGTCTTCCTACAATGCTAATGTCGTTAAATTTAGGTAGTGTCATAGCTAAGAAGTATTATCTGAATATTTTATATCAAAATCTAAACAACATATTTTTTTGAATTTATATCTTAATCACAATAGATAAATGATAATGATGACACAGCATAAAATTAATGTAATGCGACTTCATGATCTATTATAGATTCGAAGACGCAGTTTCCTGTATTTTCAAAAATGTAATAACTCGCAGTCTGACATAAAAATAGTACCAATTGAATTAAAATATTCTTAAAATAATTTCAAAATTATTTTCTTGAAGATAATTCAAATATTTTTTTTTTTCTTTAATTTACTTCGTTATTATAAATATATAAAGGAACAAAATTAAATAAAAAAAAATGAACGTCCATTTTTCAATATCAAAACTCTTGCTTGATTTACTCAAATTCTATATCAGCTTTTAATCGATTAAATTTTTTATTTTAAATTTTTACAACATTTAATAATCTGAATGCGTGTATAGCAACCAGTTTTCAAAACAAACTTGCTCCAACATCAAATATATTAATATTACATAATTTGACTAGTTTAGTTTGGACAATAATAATTTTACCTATCAACTGTAAACATTTTTAGAAAGTCATACAGGTCATTCTTATTTTACTTATAAAACTATAATCTATAATTTTAGTTGCTCCGCATAAGTAAAAAAAAATCTAGACAAATTCATAAAAAAAAATAGACTAATCGGCAACATTAATTATACCTATCACCTCTATCACTAGTCAAAGTTTATTTATTTTTGTTTAAAGTATTATCAAATTATTATCAATATAAATTTTAAAATACCTAATATTTAAGTATACATGTGATAAGAAATTTTAATGAATAAAAATATCGTGCAAAAATATCATTAAAAAAAACTGTTGTTGCTAATTTCTTTAGCTCTCAAACCAATATCTTTAAAGAAAAATAAACAATTAACTTATATCTATATGTTTATTATGCACACAAATTGCAAATTTCAGGTTATGCAAATTGAATAAATAATGATCCGTAGTGTGCAATTATCCTCCAATTACATATAGATACTATTCAAATTGAAATAAATCATATATAATAATAACAGCTTTCACAATATTTATTTAACATTATATACTGAGAATTTTAAAATAAAATAACATAAAGTATAAAATCTTAAGAAAATTTAGTTTAGATGATTATTTAAACTGTTTATATAGACATAAAATGAAATATGAATATTTAAAGTTAAATCAAAACCCAATTGATATGAGCTATAATATCAACAATTGTTATCGGCTACGGGAAATTATGTTCAAATGAAATATGATCGTTTCTTTTTATTCTGGAAATGTAGCCCAACATTTCATTTTCTACACGTTTTTAGGTATACTACTTTCCAAAAGAACAATGTAATCTGTCCCAAAATAAAATCTTTCTTGCTTTTTAGTTTTGATTAAAAAAAGGATTTGGGCCTAGAAATATTTGCTGAAATATTTTCATTTTGGTTATATAATATAAATAATACATTTAAAAATGTTAAAATTCTGGCTTATCTAATTTTCATTCAATCTCAAATATATAATAAATTAAATTTAATAAAAAAAAATCGTTAAGCTTTATAAAATAATAATTAAACTTACAAAAATCATCATCAACTGATAAAATTTTCCTATGCCCACTTGTATAATCCAAATTATCATCATTATTCATAAAAATTCCACCAGATGTTTTATTTGTTAAAAATGATTTAAATGGATTTATAACCACTATTGCAAACATAAACATACATAATGTTAAACGTGAATGTGATCCCATACCACGTACAGATGGTATTATTATATCTGTATCATCTTTAATACTACAATTTGATCCGTATGGTGATGGTGGCATTGATATATCTGAATGTGGTGGTGATAATGATGGATTTGATTCATCACTACGCGGTGGTGTCATTGGCGATGTTACAGAATGTTTACTATATAAATTATCTTCATCCATAACTGAAATCATATTATTATTATTGTTTCCATTATCATTATTTTTACCACTACCACAACTATCAATTTTTGGTAATAATAGATCTTTAACTTTAGAACCATCACGTGCCATTACGTCACGCTGTAATCGTTGTACTTCGACTTTTAAATCATAATTAGTACGTTGTAATTCTCGTATTTTATCAATAGCTTTACGTAACACAGCTGATTTATTTAATTTAGCTGATTCACCAACAACCATATTTTTTAATTCATTAATTTTATCATTTATTGATGTACGATAACGTCTTTCAATTGCATTATGTGCAGAACGTTTAACTTCTTTAACTTTTGGTTGGACACGATTAATTGGAATTTTATTGTTATGTAAATTTTGGTTATCATTATTACTGTTATTACTACTGATACTACTACAGCTACTCGAATTACTACTAGTTCTGTTATTATTATTATTTGGATCTAATACAAGTGGAATGCGTGGAATTGTAGTTAAAATTGTGCCATTGGTAACAAGAGCATGGAGATTCTATTAAAATATTAAGAATGCTTTTAAATATTGGAAAATATTTCTGAAATTCAATGTTTTCTAATTAATATTTAAATTTACCTGTGCCGATGTAACTGGTGTTGCTGTTGTTGTATACATAACTGTTGTCGGATTACCTTGTAATGATAATATTTGTGGAACTTGTTGTGTAGCTGGTTGAATTTTCTGATGATGATTTTTTTTTGTAGATGATTGTGTAACAGCAGGTGCCGGTTGAATTGTTGCCAATGTTGGTAAGACACTAGTTGTTGTTGGTGTTTTAACATTTTGTAATACGAATGTTTGTTGTTGTGTTGCTACTGCATTTGTATTTGATATTTGTTGATTTGTTGTATAAACAATTTGTGATTGATGCAAAGTTATTGGTACGGTCAGTTGTTGTGTTGGTTGTGGTTGTAAAGGTGATGTCGTAATTGATCCAGTTGGACTAACATCAATATTTGTTGATACATTATTATTATTATTTAATAATCGACTATGAAATATTGATATTCCATTTTGTGGACTACCGCTACAACTACTTGTATTACTACTGTTACTACAATTTGTACCTGGACTGGAACAATGTAATGGACTAAAATTTGACCCAATCATTGGATCAGCTGTTATTAATGGTTTATAAATATGAGAATTTGGCATTGATGGTAATGTTTGGTGATGTTGTTGTGGATGATGTTGATGTAATTGTTCTTGTTTTATTTCCATTGGTTCTGGTTTAATATCATCAATTAAACGTGTCGGCATTAATGTTGTTGTTGTTGATGTTACATTTGGTAATGATAATATTTCATCAGATAATTCCATTTTATCAATGTCATTAAGAAAATTATTTAACATATCTACAATAAAATTAAATTATTTACTCAAAACAAATTACGTTATATAATATAATTATAGTTTAATATATTTAAATTTTTATATATATGTAAATATACAACTAAAAAGAAAAACAAGTTTTGCAAATAAAATTAAAAATAATAAATAAAAACAAATAATTAAAAAAAAAAAAGCTTACCGGGCGGGAGCATGTCCTTGATTAATGAAATAGCATCTTCGTCTTTAAAATAATCCATTGGATCCATACTATTTGGTAAATATGGATCCATACTGTCAAGTGTTTCGTCCATTATTTTATTATGTCAAGTATTTCTTTTATTATTACTTTGTGGTAGTAAAATTCTTTTTGAATAATTTATATTTTTTTTTTCCTACTAGTGATTACACAATATCAAAAAAAAATTTCACTAATAAACTTGAAAATTATTAATGTCTTTCGATTTTTTTTTTATTTGACCTAACAACCCAATTAGAAATTCTCTGAAATTCTGGTTGATAGAAAACCAATACACCTTTTAATTTTTTTATATTTTAATAAAATTTATTTCACTTTTTTTTTTTGCGTATTTTTTTCGCTTGTCACTTTTGGTTACCGAGAAATAAAATATCAAATTAAATTAAAAGACGAAATTTATTAGACTGACCAATCAACGTTCAGTGGTAAATCATACGATGTGACGTCACGGGTTAAATTATAACCTTAAATTGTATTATTATAGTAAAATTATACACGTAATTTTTGAAATTATTAAAAAATTTCTTGGATTGCATATTTATAAAAGTTTTTTTCTAATTTTTATTAATATAAAAATTCAATTTATTATAGATAATTTAAATGCACATTTGTTAAGAGACAATCTGTATTTAAATTTTATTATTCTTATAGGAATTCTGCAATTTTATTTGCCATTTTCTTACACAAATTAAATAAAATTTGACCTCCAACGAATTCCAACAAAACACTTGCAAAAAAAATATCCCAGTTGGAAATTAGTCTCAAATCTGTACATATTCGTAATTCGAAAATTGTTAGACATTACGGAACACATATAAATATATTTGTGGTCCTATAAATATGTTTCGATAATGTTTCAATTTTAAGAAGTATAGACATACTGTCTTTTCTTTCTTTGGCGGGATAGCTCAGATGTATGATTCATTATAGAACTTTTTGCTTTTTGTAATAATGGTTTCTGATATTCTATTACGATTTTTATACCTACTAATTTTATATGGATTTCCCTTGGTTTATTAATTTTTTGTGAAAAAATAATACGAGGATATAAAACTTTTAATTAGTAAAGCAAAAAATGCCTTCGAAAAAGATGCTTTGGAGTTAACCAAAATTGCGTTTCCTTAGCGGATGTGAAAGGTTATTATCTGTTGGACTGAAGACAACATTTGAACCAAACCTGGATGAAAAATGTAAACTGGAATCCTTAGCAGCATTATCATTTTTTCCAGCATCTAAAGTGAAAATTCTTTTTAATACACTTCTCCTGAGGAAAATAATTTTAGAGATGTACTTAATTCCTTCTATTCAACATAAATGTTGAAGGTGCTGCTGGAAGGAATGCACAATTTCCTATAGCATTGTGGAATATTTAACTTACTGACTTTTATACTTTCTTTTCTACCTTGTCAGAAAGGATAGGAATTACCAATGAATAAAGCAGTATTTTCCGTTATTTTTATATATATTCTTATTTAAATTCTTTTTTAATAATATATTTAATTCTGAAAATATTTTTCTTAAACATTTATTTATCTATAGTGCGCATTTATTATATCTGTGCCCATTTATCCGATACCCAAATATGTATTCATAATTTATAGACTCTAATTAATACATTATAGATTCTAATAAGCCAATATGTAATCAAAGTAGTAATGCTTGGATTTTTATATTAAAATAAATAAAACAAACTAAACCATTCTGGAATTCGCGTGTGTCTCAAGCTGCCATTTCGTTGCTACAAAAGGAGTAAACTATTAAATATAATATTTTACAATGGAATAAGCGTGAAGGGCTAAGACATTGGAAGCATTTCATTCTTGGACCATGAGGAAAGCGAGCAACAGAGTTTATTCAAATGAAGCCATAACAATGGTAGTAGTAGGCTTCCTTACATGTCACTGTTGTAATCTAAAAGACACCTACACAATTTGTCGACTTCGGCCCCTCTAAAGCTATGTTATCGCTCCTTTTGAACTAGTGTACTGTTTCATCTTTCAACAATAGTACGGACTTTATTAGTGTCGGGTAATTTGAAGGGATATCACAATCAAATGGCTGATATAATTAGGACTGTCTGTGGCCCACCTTCACCGTACTAAACATAACCTAATCAACGTATTAATTTTGCACATTATTTCAAAGTTCAAACTCGGAATTCCCAGAACCCAGATATCTTATTTATTACCAATTTTTACATTGGAAAGCATTATAAAATCGGTAAATTTATTTAGATGATTAAAATCAGCTGATGAAAACGAAAATATTGACTAATTGAAATTGACTAAAAAACAGTAACAGTAGTGTTCTTGCAAAATTTCTCTTAATATGTTTAAAAATTCAAAACAATCTTTAATTTTCTTACATAGATTATTTTGTAGTACAAAGAATTCAAATACAACAACTGATCTACTATCCGAAAGAATTGGTCTGAAAACATCATCCATTAAAAAACTGAAGTATGAAACAAAAGTACCACAACAGCCAATAAATTCGTATTTTGAAGATAACACAACACCAACCGAAATTGATAGCAAGACTATTCAATTATTAGAAAGATTATCCCTTGTTGATTTAGATAACAAAGAAGCTTTTAAAACACTGCAGGACAGTATACAATTTGCTGATCGTATTGTTAATATAAACACAGATGGTATTGAACCATTGTATACAGTACTTGAAGAACGAAATCTTGATTTACGTGAAGACGAAATCACAGACGGTAATATAAAAGACGATATTTTACGTAACGCCACAATAATTGAAGAAGATTATTTTGTTGCTCCACCTGGTAATATACCCTTAGAGCAAGAAGAGAAAAAATTTGAATAACAAAAAGAAATATGAAAAAACTTTCTGAAATATTAGAAATTTGCACAAAATCAGGATATTTCCATGCTGAATTAAACGATAAATTAATATATAATATAAAATTCTTACCATTAGGCACTATTTTAATTGAAAATATTCGAAAAGAATGGAATAAAAATAAAGGTACAATTAATATATATTCACTTAAATCAAATCCAAAAGATACAATTTCTCTAAAAGATCATACAAATTCTTCATTGAATTATTATAAAACTTCTAAATTTCATGAAAATTTTGAATATGTTAAAAATAATTTTCAAAAATATTCACCACTAGCTATAAAAGAAGAATATAAATTTGAGAATAACAAGTTATCATTAGATGTAAATGAAAATTCTGAATTAAATGTTGAATTTTCTGATGGCACTTTATTATCCTGTTGTTATTTCTTTAATGAATCTATAGCAGACGAACAATTTTATAAAATCCAAAGAGAACGTAAAATTTGGTGGATGAAATTTTCATCTAATCCAGGACGATATTTTTTAACTGATTTAAAAAATGATTTAATTAATGGCCATAAAACACAAAATATTAAAATTAAATCAAAATTTAATTTTGGTAATTTAGATTTAGAACGTGTAGAAATGATACCAATTAAAGCTTTACTACTTGAAAATCAAACAGAATTTAATTTAAATGATGACCGATTAAATAAAAATATTACTCCAGCTATAATAAGAACTGAAATATGTGTAGAAACTGCTGTTTTAGGTATAATTTTAATCAATTAATTCAAAATTTGTATTAAATATTTTTTTGTTACAGGTATTTTATTTGATGCAATTGAGGAATCTAAACATGATAAAATTTTAATACAAAGAAAAATTGCTCCGTATCAATGCAGTTTATTTTGTATAGCTGAAGGTAGTTATTTTGTTTTTTTGGTAACTTATTTGAATTTATCAAATTTTTAATAATTTTATTATAGACGAAAAACTTTTAATAGAGCTTGGAGACTTGGCTAATCATTTAGAAAATGTTATTAAAAAAACGGGTATAACAGTTTTAAATTTACAAAAAAGTTTTACAAATAATAATGAAATGTTACAAAATGAAATAACAGAAATGGATAAAATTGGTGTACCATATTCAATAATTTTAGAAACATCTTCTTTACAAAATGGTTTAATGAAATTAAGAAATCGTGATACAACTATTTCAGAATTAATTCATATAACTGATGTGCCTGAATATTTATTAAAAATATTTAATAATTGAATATATTTTTGTAGAAAACTAATTAGAAAATTAAAAACAAAAATTGTTTTTTTTTTTTTTGAATAAACACACAAAATCACTCTTAAAAAACGTACTTTTAATTTCAAATTCTACATAAAATCGCATAAATATTGTCTTACATTAAATCCAACAACTTTACCAATATTAATAATAAATTGTAATCCGACAGTACATTGTAATCGAGCTGAACCTTCAACAACATTACTTTCACCCGATACAAATGTTAAAAACTTCAAATGTACTAAACTAGATATTTGTGCTAATAAATTACATGTTAAACCAACTTTCTCATCTAAAATTGAATAGAATATAGCCAGAAGGCGATCAATTGTAAATGATTTTGGACCCAGTGATGTAGACATTTTATCTTGAACCTAAAATTAATAGAAAAATGAAAATAAATTATTTACAAATGAATATACATTAATTAACCTTAGCATTAGCATTAATAGTTTGTAGTCTTTTCTTTGTTTTATTACTGCTTTTAACGAATAAACGTTTATCATCTTTAGGTGCATTGTGACTAGCCAAAAAAGATGCAATCAAAAGAAATTTTGCATAATATGGTAACTCTAAAGATTGTACTAATTTTTTAATACTTTGATTAGCTTCAATATTTTTATCTACATATTCCTTTGACTACAAAATAAAAATATATTTTACATTATATAAATCATTTTTAAAATTTATAAAACTTTACATCTAAAGAATTATCAGTTCTCATGTAAACTGACGATAATGCTGTTTTTAAAGGACTAGATATATTACGCCATAATTTTGTAACATCATTACTATCAATTGTACCATTTAAAACTGGATCACAATAAATATCAAAGCAATTTCTAGAAATCATACGTAATTCTGGCAAATCACGACATGCACGATAAAATACATTTAAAAATATATTTAAATAGTTATCATAGAAATCTTCTTCTAATTTGTTTAATATATCATATTTTCTTTTATATACTGTACAGTCAGATTCTCTTGCCCTCAATTTAAAATCAATAAAACATTTAACCAATTCAAAATCATTAACTAGAATTTTTTGTATATCATTTTTATTATATTGTGTACAATGAATAGTTATTACTTCAGATAAACCAGTTTTTGGATAATACTTTTCGAATGGTAGTTGTGATATCATTATACAACAAATATTCAGACCAGTTAATTCTTGTAAACGTATAAATGCTGGCAATATATTTGCTTCCATATCACGAGTTTTTTCGGCATTATCTAAACAAATTATATAAGATTTATTTGTATCTAAATCATTACGCATTCTATTAATGAAATCTTGAAGATTATCACATTTTGTAGTTGATCCAAAATTTTCGCAATTTTCTAATTTATTATTACAAAATGAATCTATTATTGTTTCATAAAGAATTTTACTTGTATAACATTCAATACAATTTAAAATAACATATTTTGATGTACATTGCTCTAAGAGTTCGGTAATAATAGATGTTTTACCAGTTCCAGTATGTCCATAAAAATATATTGCATTTGGATAACTATCTTCAGGATCGCCAATTAAATAATATAATTTCGTTATTATTTTTTTGCGACATATATATTTTTTGTTAATATTCTCTAAAACAATGTCCATATTCACTTTCTTATTCACTTTACTAAAAATTTAAATATAGAAATTAGAAAAACAATTAAAGTATTTTCGCGCTATATTTTTTTAAAATGTCACAGTTTTATCAGTAATGCCAATGCTGTAGTGGTAATGCTGTGTTATCTCAAATCATATATATCCACAGACTGTATGTGAGATTATTTATCCACCGCGACTTTATAAATCAACAACAACTTTCGACCAATCCTCGCAATTATAATTTGATGCATAATTTGTAGAAATAAATTCATTTCAAATCATAAATTGACGAACTATGGAATGGGAATTTTGTTATATAGCTCCCATTTTCTGATGTCAAATAGCTGTCAATGCCCTCCAAGAGTTGCTCAACGCTGGCTTCACTTCATTATAGGACAAAATGTATTGGACATATATATTATAAGTCTATGTATACGTATATCAAATATCACATATTAAAATGTTGGCTACACATTACAATACGGATCAGTTCAATTTCGATTCGATTCGACTGGTTAAGTAGATTGAAAGACTGAACACTTACTTAACGATTGCTATCGATTAAATCACATATTATTTTGTTTTTATTTTATTTTTAAACTGTCACCTTTCATTCCTCTTGACATGTGCTTCAGTTTGTTCGTAAAATTAATCAGTCATTCCAAACTCGATTCTATTCGTTCTGATTCGATTTCAATTGCACTTATGAATGTGCATAAGTTTCAATTGCACTTATGAATTGATTTTCCATACAAAAATATGAAGACGTTAAATTTGAACTTTACTGAACGAATCGGTTCTGAACTGATCGATACAATATAGCCCATACTTATTATTGGTTGCTGGGGTATATTAATCAAAATCAACAGCACCGGCCGTATGTGGCACAAACGGAAACGGCACAAACAACATAAATTTTGTGCGGACTGCGGAGTACGCAATAAAATATAATAAAATTTTAATAAAAATACTTGTGAGAAATAATAATTTTTGTAATGGATAATTTCGCAAATTCACAAATTTTCTCAGATTACCAAGAATATATTAACAACGAACAAGAATTACGTGAGGTAATATTACTTTGAAATTATTAGCTCATAAATACCGGTTGGAAATTAATTTCACCAAGTACAAACAAAATATCCCCATATCCATAATTGAGTTAAATTAATTGTTTTCAGAAAATAAGAGTTGTGGTGAGAGAAATTGAACAAAATTCAAAGAAAGCTCAAATTGCATTACAAATCATTCATACAGATATTGAAAAAAGTATAATTTTTATACCTATCTTATTCTGATATTTATTTTACTATTAAAATTTTTAGTTGGTGCAGCTTGTCTAGAATCTAGAAAATGTTTTGAATTATGTAAAGAAAATTACGAGACATTAGCAAAGTTAATACCAATTGGCCAATATTACAGGTAATTTGTATTGTGTCAAAACAAAACGTTATCTAAAAAGTAATCAGGGAGTATCACTTTTATTGTTCATATATAATTATTTGTAGATATAACGATCATTGGATTTTTATTACGCAACGAATTATATTCCTTATTGCACTAACTGTTTATTTAGAAGCTGGATTTTTAGTTAGTCGAGAAACAGCTGCTGAGATACTTGGATGTAATTTTTTTTATATATATTATATATACTTATATTATATTTTTAAAATTTATATTTTTAAGTGAAAACAACTCAACATGAAGGATTTCATCTTGATATAGAAGATTATTTAATGGGAATACTACAAATGGCCTCAGAATTATCAAGATTTGCTACAAACAGTGTAACACATGGTGATTTCGAACGTCCAATCAGTATTTCAAAATTTATAGCTGATTTAAATTCCGGATTTCGTTTATTAAATTTAAAAAATGATAACCTTCGAAAACGTTATGATGCCCTCAAATATGATGTAAAGAAAGTAGAAGAGGTAATAATAAATTTCAATATTTCCTCAGTAGAAATTTAATTATGGTTACTTTTTGTAGGTGATTTATGACATCAGCATAAGAGGTTTAAGAACAGCCGCATTAACAGAAACTAAGGAGTAAATTTAAAATAAAATTAATCTTAAACTTTAAGAAAATAAAATGTTGATTTCAGTAAAATTCATTGAACTTGTATTTGTATTTTTAAGTCCAAAAAAAGAAATTACTTTCAAAAACAGTTCGGAAATGTTTTGAATATTCTGTGGTTTGAAATTGGAGAAACATGCTACAAAATCACACGAACTTAAATTTTATCTAATTTTAAACATTTATTCTCTATATTTTCTTTTTATATATTAATCTTTAAATAAATCTTTAACATTAACTGATACTCCCTGATTACTTTTAGCATCTGTAAAACTTTTCAGTAATCCATCAGTCTTTGTGTCATCATATTCTTTATCTTCTTGCCTTGCCATAGTTCTACTTGAATTCTGTTCTGACAACATATCTTTGGCAACCTCAAAGACTTTCTCATCATCAAGTGCCCCTTGTTCTTTTAATTTCTCATGAATATTAATAAATTTCTGACAATTAGTTTCATATTCTTTCCTTGTGTCCGACAAATTAATAGAATCTTGAAATTTTAACGATTTATGGTACTTTCTAAAAATATTTTAGGGTTAGATTTTAAATTACATTAAATTAGATTTTAAATTAAATGATAATAATTACTTACGCTCTTATTATATCTTCTTGATAGAATATTTGTTTTATTGGTATATTCGGTGCTGGCCTATCATATTTTGGTTCAACCTTAGGCGGAAATGCTTCATAAACTTCATACCACAATGGTTTGTCATTTGGTTTCATTGCTCCAGACCGGAGCAGACCAGTAACTCTGCAAGATATTTTATATAAATATTACATTATATTAATTTATTATTTATATAATTATAGTTACCTAGTAAAAATTGTCCCGATTTTTTCAAGACGACTGTGTGCCATTTTTCATTTCCTACCCAACTTTCAACAATCAAAGGATCAAAATAAAAATAATTAAAATTACTGTCAGTTTTGACTTTAGTTTGACGTTTCTCATATTTGGTGGTTTTGTTTTGTAAACAAAAAAATTTATGGTGTCTGTAAGAAAAAACGGTCAAAAATAAATTTTAAAAATGCGTTGGTTTTTACGAAAATATTGTTGTGGACCTGGGTATAAAGAAGAATTTTATCCTCATAGTACATTAAAAATATTTCGTAATGACGGCCGTATAGAAGAAACTACAATTCAGCAGACAAAAAAGATTCAACCTAAACATAAACACATCGAGAAACCACAATCAACAATAGTAGTAACTAACAATAAAGAGAATTCAGAATATCGAGAAAATGAAATGAAAATTCAAATGTTATCATTAAATTTGTACAAGCAAATTTTTGGTAGCGCAAAACTAAATCAACCAAACGAACTAACAATACAAAAATGTTTAAAAGAAATGTATAAACATGGTATAAAAATTGGTGAAAGTCCAAAACTTGATGATATACAATTAAAACTACCAAATCTTAAAGGCCAAACTATTGAAGAACACTTTCAAACAATAGCTAATGAACAATGTGAACCATTTAAACAATTAATTCAAAATTTATTAAATGACGCACCGCAAACACCAAATGAATGGGTATTTAAACCAGGTTGGACATGCTATGATGAAAATGGCCCAAGAAGTGTTGAATATCCGGATGAAAATTCATTAATTTTTGATGTAGAAGTATGTATGTCAGCTGGAAGTGCACCAACATTAGCATGTGCTGTTGGAAAAAAATATTGGTATTCCTGGACAAGTTTACAATTAATAAATTTATCAAAACATTTAGAAAATCGAAAGTATTTTCTTGATGATATGATACCATTAGGTGCAAATAGACCAAAATTAATAGTTGGTCATAATGTATCATATGATCGTGCCCGAATTAAAGAACAGTATTTAATTGAAGACACTGGGACAAGATTTTTAGATACAATGTCATTACATGTTTGTGTCAGTGGTGTAACAAGTTACCAAAGAGCAATGTTAAAATCTAATAAAGACCTTGAAAATGATGATTTAGTTTGGTCATCACAAAGTTCATTGAATAGTTTAGCCGAAGTTTATAAACTTTATTGTAAAGATGAAGTTAAAAAAGAATCAAGAAATGTTTTTGTTAAGGGTAGTTTAGAAGATGTACAAAATGATTTTCAAAATTTAATGACTTATTGTGCTAATGATGTTTTAGCAACAAAAAATGTATTAAAAGTTTTATATCCAATGTTTGAGGAACGATTTCCTCACCCGGCAACATTAGCTGGAATGCTGGAAATAGGTAAACATAATTTTTCAAAAAAAATTCAATAATTATTTTTATTATTTTAGGATCAGCTTATCTTCCAGTCAATTCAAATTGGAATCGTTACATAGAAGAATCAGATTTAACTTATGAAGATTTGGACATTGAAGCTAAATATCAATTATCTAAACGTGCTGATGAAGCATGCCACTTAATGAATGATGATAAATATAAAAGAGATTTGTGGATGTGGGATGAAGATTGGAGTGTACAGGAAATAAAATTGAAAAAGCCAGTTAAAAAAACTAAAAAACAACAAAATGACGATGCGATCAGAAAAATGGAAGAAAGCACTTTTCAAAAAGAAAAGAAAATTTCCGATGAAGAAATTTTAGCAACAAAGTTTCAATATTTATATGAAACTAAAAGTACTCTACCGGCACGTCGTTATTTACTACCCGGTTATCCAGCTTGGTATAGAAAACTTTGTTCAAAACCCAATATTGATGATTGGTCACCAGGTGCATCAAATATTGGTACTGGTATGCAAATAGCACCAAAACTTTTATCACTTTGTTGGGAAGGTTATCCATTGCACTATCATAAAGAAAATGGTTGGGGGTTTTTAATACCATTTCAATCATCTCATCCGGATGGCTATACAGATGGAAAAATTCCAATTACGGAATTGGTTAAAAAATGTCCAATATTGGAAACAGAAACTGAAGCGGGTGAAAATGAAAGTGCATATGCTATGAATTCATTATGGAAAGATGTTGAATCGACAATAAGTAAAAAAGATTATTATCGAAAAAAACCAAAAAAAGATCGTACTTCTGGTAAATATACTGGTACTGGAGTTTGGTGTAATCAAAAATTAGAAGATTGTTGTTGGTTCCTTAAATTACCACATAAAAATGGTCCATCATATCGTGTTGGTAATCCATTAGCTAGAGATTTTCTCAATAAATTCTCAGAAAATGTTTTATCCGGTGATGGTGGTACATCAGCAGAACGTGTTATAGAAATATCAAGAATGTTATCGTATTGGCGTAATAATCGTAATCGAATTAGTAATCAATTAGTCTGTTGGATTGATAATAAAAATTTACCAACAATGGATTTACGTAATTCTGAAAATGAATTTGGTGCAATAATACCACAAGTTGTAGTATGTGGAACATTAACACGACGTGCAATGGAACCAACATGGATGACAGCTAGTAATGCACAAAAAGAACGTGTTGGTTCTGAATTAAGATCAATGGTACAAGCACCAAATGGTTATAAAATTGTTGGTGCAGATGTTGATTCACAAGAATTATGGATTGCATCAGTTTTAGGTGATGCACATGCAACTGGTATGCATGGTGCTACACCATTAGGTTGGATGACACTAAGTGGCACAAAATCAAATGGTACAGATATGCATTCGGTGACAGCTAAAGCGGTTGGAATTTCAAGGGACCATGCAAAAGTTATAAATTATGCTAGAATATATGGTGCTGGACAAAATTTTGCAGAACGATTATTGAAACAATTTAATCCGACAATATCGGACAGTGAAGCTAAATCAAAAGCTATGAAAATGTTTACATTAACAAAAGGTAAAAGAAATTTTTATTTATTACCAGAACATCAAGAATATTCTGAAGGTAGTAAAGGGTAAGTAAAACATTTTGTATTATATTATCGCGACTTAATAGTTTTTTTTTTTTTTTTTTAAATTTCTTTGCTATAGTTATACAACTTATGCAGCATTAAAACTGGCTGGTATTCAAGGTAAATCAGTTCCAGAAATTTTTACTAGAGCTCGTTGGGAAAATGGTACTGAAAGTGCAATGTTTAATCGGCTTGAAGAAATTGCTGAAAGTAAAAAACCAGTTACACCATTTTTACAATGTCGGCTTAGTCGGGCGTTAGAGCCAAGCGAAACTGGAACTGAAGATCGTTTTTTACCAACACGTGTCAATTGGGTTGTTCAAAGTGGTGCTGTTGATTTTCTACATTTAATGTTAGTTGCAATGCGTTGGTTAATGGGTACAAATGTTAGATTTTGTCTTAGTTTTCATGATGAAGTTAGATATTTAGTTAAAGAAGATTTAGCATATAAAGCCGCATTAGCAATGCATGCAACAAATTTATTGACACGTTCATTTTGTGCTAGTCGAATTGGTTTAAAAGATTTACCACAATCAATTGCATTTTTTTCATCAGTTGAAGTTGATTCGGTGTTACGTAAAGAATCGAGTGCAGATTGTAAAACACCATCAAATCCACACGGATTGGAAGCCGGTTATGCAATAAAAAAAGGTGAATCTCTTGATATTTCTGCTGCTATTGCAAAAGCTGGTAGTAATGATATGTCAAATTGGGAATGGCATATAAAAAAATAATAGTATTAATTAGTTTTGTTTTATATCTTAAAAAAAAGTGATATTTGTTATGTTTTTTATCCCAAATAATAAACTTTTGTTATTTTTATATAACTTGAAATAAAATATATTTAAGTTTTATTAACTAGCATGAAATAACAACAATTTTCTACAAGATTTATACTTTTCATATCCTTTTAAATATTAATTGATATCAGACTGACTTCCACAGAGGTTTCTAATTTAAAATGACATATCTAATATATATTTGTTCATTTTTCTATTTGTCTGCGTCCTGTCCCTGCCGTAGAAATCAACATTAATCGCGGGTAACCCAACTTAAAATCCGCTAACACCAAAACTGATTTTTATTTTTATTTATTTCATAATAAATTATATACATTAAATATATAGTTATTTAAAAAAAAAAAAACAAAGATTATTTAACAACGCTTTATTTGAATTTAATAACATTCTTCTATGTCTGGTCGTACAGATGATATTGCTGGTAATTTTGGATTACATTGTGTATCTTGAATAGCTTCATTAATATTAGCACGTAATATACGAAAATTAATTTCACTATAATCTAATTTTGAATATAAAAATACTGGTAATTTATTACTCATTACCCAAACATTTTGATCAAATTCTTTATCAACTTTTATGTCATTTGGAAAAACAATACCACTTGTATTACTTCCAATAATACCTAAGTTAGCTCTTATATATGGTTTATTTGTATCCCAACAACCAATTGAATCTTGTTGCACTAATGTATAAAACATTACTAAATTACGATCAATACCAGATGTTGATGATTGTCCATTAATACCACGATCACCAACAATACCAACAGATTGTGATGCTCCCTTACCACCATTTGTCCATAATGTTTCATCGCGTAGAACTGATGTTGATATCATAAATTCCTTAAAAAAATATAAATTTTTAATGATTTCAAAATTTTTAAATCAATTTCTTTTAATTATATACCTTATAACTTGCCATTGGATGGAAAAATAATAAACGATCACTATATTCATTGATTGGTGATAAACTCATACCAAATGCACCATCTGGCCATTGAAAATTCAAATCATATACATTAAAATCAGCTGCAACTGGATTTGGATAGAAATTGTGATTTGTTGTACGCCAACTTTTCCTTTGTGATAAACTAAATACAACTATTCCATATCGCCAAACATCTGTAACATATGCATAGGCATCATTACATTTACCATTTCGGATATCAACAATAATATTGGAATGAAGAGATTCTTGTTTAACCTAATTATAATAATAAATAAGACTTTATTTATTTAATAAAAACGAAAAAAACGAAGAATGTTGATGAGCTTATTCTTAATCAATAATATTATTAAATTTTTACGAAATAAGAGAATTATAGCAACTATCTAACATAGCTCAACATTGTTATTCAATCATAAAACTACTTAATAATACTTTATTTATGTAATCTAAAGTTAATATACCTGTTCTAGTGGAAATTCATAGCTCACAACTCGTTCATCTGTTTGCAAGTCATAAGCAACAATTTTTGGTGGACAAATTTGTGTTAAACTAACAGTTGCATTTATAATACCAGAATCAATTGCCCATAAACGTTGACATTCATCAATTTGTGTCCGATAAACTGATATTAATTTATTACAATCTGGATTATATGGATCACCATGTTCATCCCAATTCGGATATGGATTTATTGGTGGACTTAATTCTTTTGGTGGATATGGTAAATAACCTAAACTAGCTGGTACACCATCTTTCCATCGTGGCGTTGTTATAAATATACGATCAATTGATATATCAATACCAAGTGGTAAATTATTTTCAGTTATAAATTCACTGTAAAAAAATATAATTATTATATTAATGGAAGTACTTTAAATAATTTATTTAAAACTCACTTATTTGCGATTGCTTGTTGTCTTCTTTGGTATGTTGGATAAGCAAAA
Source organism: Rhamphomyia laevipes (assembly GCA_963920725.1). Lineage (NCBI taxonomy): Eukaryota > Metazoa > Arthropoda > Insecta > Diptera > Empididae > Rhamphomyia > Rhamphomyia laevipes. The sequence continues at coordinate 43,280,691 of OY987256.1, forward strand.
TCTAAATATTTCCATTCATTTACAATTTCAAATGGATTTTTTTCCTGATATGTTGATGGTATATTTTGAAAAATAGGTTTGTTATTGACTAATCCGCCAATTATTTGATTACCAACTTGTATACAATTTACAGAAATAATTATATTTAGAATTAATCCAGTAAATAACAAAAATGTGGTAAGAATTTGCATTGCACTGTAAAATTTAAAAAAAAATTAATGTAATTAAAAAAGTTAATTTGTAAATATATTACAAAAATTTTAATAAAAAAATTTACACTCTAATAATCAATAACCTTGGAATATCTTAATTTTGAATTATCTAATTGATTTATATTTATGAAATTAATACAATTTTATTAGTTGTTGTCCCACCATCGTTCTAATCAAATTTAATGTTAGATTAAACCCCCTCGCGTAATATAAATTAACTGAAACTTAATTCTTAATTTGAATTTAAAGTTGACTAAATTGTTAATAACTTTTTATTTAAAATTTGCTTATAATTGTTAATAATAATATTATAATATGTTAATTTATAAAGCATAGCTATATAAAATAAATATTTTTACGATAAATGCTTACAATTTATTTCTATATTAAATTTGTCTTAATATTATCTCAATTTAAATTTAAAACTTCATGAAATTTTTATACGTTATTTATTCCGTAAATGTTATTCACCAACTGAATTAAAATATTTTAGAAAATCAATTTAATATACATAACAAAAATTTTCTATAATTTATGCATGTATAATTTGTGTTTACAATTACCTTTAATTTCAGTGGATATCTTTATTAGCAATACCAAATATTTACCACTTTACTAACTTTACCTTCATTGTTAAACAGGTATATATTTTTTCATCATTATTTAAGTGTTAACTGGAATTACATATATCTATTTATTAATGCACAGATATGTAGTTTTATTGCAACTATTAGTTAAAAACCAATTAACGACATAATCAGAATAAGTCATGTACAGAGGCGGACAGGCGGTTTGCCAACTTATATATTATATAAAATTCATAATAATTACTAATTATAGGTTCACAAAACATGGTTGACTAGTTGGTTCGTTTGAGTGTCGAGCACTAAACAGACTGTCCAGAACTCTAAAAAGCACTGTGGCACAGTTTTACTATCATACATTCTCAAAAACCATATCATCGAAATATTTTAAATTCATCTCGTGACGTTAAGGCAATATACGGTTTCTATATAGGCGGTTTACTGTCATAGATAGTTTAATTGCTTAAGAAAGCAATGTCTGGCGCTAGCAGAACTTATCAATTGTCTGTGTCTCTTTTTCGTTAGGATCCATATAGTTACGACACGATTACATGTACGAGATATCGATCGACCTGTCTCCGTATAGTTCAGCTATAGCCCTAGCTCTGTCCTTACGCGATTATTTTAGGAGGTTTCCGTTTTGTTTTTCGTATACTTCGGCCACATTCATAAATTAATTTTCAAGAATAACTTATATGTTGTATTTAATAAAAGTCCCTATTTTAAACTCACTATGCTTTCATAATTTCATGGCTGGATTCTTTTCTTAGTCCGCCCCTGGCTATATAGTGACGACATAATACTTTCCGCTTTAATAATCTTTGATTTTTTTTAAAATTGATATAATCTTTTAAGAACTTTGTTAAGTAATCCAGAGTTTAATTGTATATTGTCATTAAGAAATATTTATTTAAATATAAGACTTCATTTTAGCCTCAAATTGAAAATAGTAAAATTATATGCTGGCCATCTCTGTCCAAATTAGATGCAAAAACTAGTTTTAAAAACTACTTGAAATGAATATAAAATATTAACCCAATTAATACGTACCACGTTACCTACGTAAAATTAATATAGTAAATATAAAATAATGTAAAATGTTAATTTTTTATACGTAAATAAATATGTAATATTTTAATGATTTTTTGTTTATCAAATTTTTCTTAAAAGTTTTCAGGAAATTGGCAATAAAATAAATATAATTTTTAATTTTAAATGTGAAACAGGAAATATTTTTTTCTTTTAATATATTTATCATTTTCTGTAAACAAAATTTTAATATTTCATTTTACATTATTATCCAATTATCCCATAATCATAAATATATTTTAGTGGTTGGTTAACTTTTAATATCAATATACTAAAGTTACTGCAATATTGAAAATTAGATTTAAATATTTTAATTATATTAACCCAGTTTAAATTTACTAGTCGTTTTAAATTTGATATGACGATCTTGTATAAAATATTTTATTTTAAATAAATTATAGTTGTTAGCTATATATTAATTAACTAGTCTACAGTTTTAAATATTTCAAAATTTGTTTTTACCGCCAAATATGATTTAAACTAAAATTATACTTATGACTTCACTTTTTTCTACTTATAATTAAAAGCTTCTTTATTTTACTTAACATACATATTTTGCAATTGATATTGTTATCTTAACAGAGTTATGGAGTTCACTAATTAGAGTTAGATGTAATCTACCTAATATAAAGCCATTTCCGTTTATTCAAACTAGTTTATATAGTATGTAATTGAAATCCCAAACTATCGGCTTATAATAATTATTTAATATTTGTACGTATACAAAAATGAAAGGAAAATGTAAAATTTCTAATCTTATACCCATCTCCGTAAGTATATTACTACAATTAGGTGTGTAGTAAGGTAGTAAGTAACTTGTAATATGATTTTCTTCACTTTACAGAAAATGAGTATAGTTATAAGTTTTGAGCTGATATTTTCGATTTTCTCTGAATAAAAGTTTTCTGTAATCTGTACTCCTTTCAAATGTTATTATGTAATTAGTTGGTTTTTATAGTAGGAAATTATTTGTTAAAAGAAAGTGAAAAATTATTTTTTAAGCTTATGTTGAATAAATCTATCACAATATATTTAATTAACCAGACTGGCTACCAATAAACGACTTTGATTCGAACTGAGCTTCTTTCACTTTTAAAAATGAATTTAAGATGTTGAATAAACTGAAACTGAATTAATAAAAACTACATTTCGTCCATATTCCCTACAACCATTACTTCATCAAATTTATGATTGAAAGTATTAAGAACTGGATTATTTCATTATTAATTGAGTAATTATCTGATTAATGGTGAATTCGTTTCTCAAGAGAAAATTCTGCATTTTAAAATTACAAACGAACAGAAAAAATTCTTTCTTTTCAAGTTTTTGAACCAAATATTTTATATATGATAGTTTTAATAAAACTTATCCCACCAATCATTGCAGCGTTATTACTTACCTTTTTTATTTTGTATTTACTTGTCTATTTCAAATTTATATTTGATATTTTTATTATTTAATTTATTTCTTTTTATTACATATATATTGCCGTATTGTGCGAGGTAAAAATTCTGGTCCGTCGAAAATTTCGATGCAGAAAACGTTACATATTTAAAAGTAGAGCATTTTTAAGAAACGAACACTAATTTATTTACAGTTCAATATTTTTCGAGAAACGAACACATAAAAAAATGCTGACCTGTGAAAAAATGCAGAATGCGGGCAATATTTTTTCTAGAAACGAATTCACCATAAATTTATAGTTGCCGGAATCGGTAATTTTGTATTAATATAAAATAGTTGCATATTTTTAGGCGATCAAAAATTTGATGATCAAATCGCCGCATATGATCTTCTATGTCAAATATAAAACGTAAATGTAAACAAAAATATTTTAATTCATTGAAGAAACTAATTAATTGTTATATACAAAAGAAAAATCGAAAAATCATTTTAAACTGAACTGATTTATAATATTGCTGAATTGCTGAATTAAAACAATATTTTGTTTAATCACGAGTTATTTTTCTAATATTTATTAACAAATTAACCACTTAGGTAGTAATTGTGTTTTGCAAACGTGGTTCATAGTATAGTTAATTTCGTTTTATATGAAAATATATTGTATTGTGTTTCGCAATGTCATCCGAATTACAATCACAAGAATATCCAAAATTTATTAACGAATCACAAGTTAAAAGTGTTTTAACTTGGCAATTGGTTAATGAAGCTGTTGAGGAAGGTAAATAAATAATAATAATTTAATTATTTAAAATTAATATAATATATAATTTTTTAGCATTAAAATCTGTTTGTCAATCTGAATGTGGAGGATCAGAAGATGAAAAATCTCCACCATATGCTCATCAACCGGCACGGAATATAACACCAGCTGGTAAAGATACAAGTGTTTTATTAACAATGCCCGGTTTTATAGGCAATTATACATTGTCGGGTAAAAAATTCAATACATTAGGTTGTAAATTGGTAACAATGGCAAAAAACAATGAAAATCTTAATCCACAATTACCAAATATATTAGCAAATATAATGTTATTTGATGATTTGACTGGAAAATTAAAATGTGTTATTGAAGCAACTGAAATAACAGGTCGTAAAATACAGACAAATTTATTGAAAAAATTAATAAGTTTCCATATTATATTTTTTTTTTTGTAGCTTGGCGTACTGCATCAGCATCGATAATAGCAACAAAATATTTATATTTTAAACGGCAATTAATATCAAATAAACCAATTATTGCGATTATTGGTTGTGGTGTTCAGGGACGAAGTCATGCATTAGGAATGTGTCATACATTTAATTTTAATGAAATTCGCTTGTATAATCGAACTGACAAAAAAGCTATGCAATTAGCAAATGAATTGAAACAATCAACAAAGAATTTCATAAATAAAAATATAATTATTACAGTTGCGTCAACTATCAAAGACGCATTAAATAGTGCTGATGTTATTGTTACAGCAACATTTGTTAATGAACCAATAGTTGAGTTAGATATGCTAAAATCAAATGTTCATATAAATGGTTAAATTTTAATTTTAAATTAAATCCATATATACATTATCTTTATAAAAGAAAAAAAAATATATTACAGCCGTTGGAGCTGGAGTACATCATCATTCTGAATTATCTGAATTACTTTATTTAAATTCATCTGTTTATGTTGATAATTGGCCAAGTGCTAAAATTGAATTAAGAAATTTAAAAGCTAAAATTATGGGAGAAGTTGGTGAAGTTATCAATGATAAAGAAAAACTTTTACACAATGGAATTACAGTATTTCAATCAATGGGTAAGTCTTGTGTATTTATTAAACTTAGTTGCTTTTCAAATAAAAATATAATAATATTTATTTATATGTAGGTATGGCAGTTGAAGATGCTTCTGTTGCGCAATCAGTTTTGGAAGCTTTAAAAAAACAAAAATAACTTATTTATTTATTTATATATGTTGATGTATTTGAAATACATATTTGTATTTTAATATTGTGGGTTTTAAAACTTAAGTGATTGTTAATTTTACTTACTTTCGTTGTTAATATTAAATGCCATATTTATTAATTAAAATTTTTATTTTAAATATATTAAATTATAAATATTTATCACAATTTCTTCTTTTATTAAATATAATTTTCTTCTTAATATTCCTCTTGTGTCCGGAGGTTGGACAACATTTAATATAGTTTTACTTTGTGATGCGCTCAAATTATTTCCCTCCAATTAGATCACCATTTAATTACGTAGTGTAGTATTATAATTTTCTACTTTTTACATTGTATATTCCACGTTAGGAACTCTGTCGCTCCATTTGATTTAAAAAAAAACACATTTCAAATACTTCTAGTTTTTTAGTCAGTAACTTCGTCATTGTTCACGTTTCTACACCATACAACTGTAGTGGTTATATCTACGTAGCATTTAAGAATAAATTTTAATTTTAGATTAATGTCATGTTTACACAGCACATTGTATATCTTCCTAAATGTCAACTTAAGTTGTTTCTATTTATTTCTAACTTGTATTGTGGTACTTAGGCTTTTTATTTTCTCCACTTTTTCTATTAAATTGGACTATAAGATCAATTGGACTACAATAAGATTTGTAGATATGTAAGTTTGAACTATTATTTTATAGATATAATCAATGAATCAGTCATAAATTATAGTAGTTTGTTTATATTCTTTCCACTTACGTATAATAATTGTTTAACCAAAACCGAAAATCGCTTAATTTACAAAAATTTTGATTTGTAAACATAAAAATTTCAATAGTATTGGTCACTCTAAATTTTAAACGTATACAGTTTATTTATTTTTGAATGATTAAGAACATTTGTTTGAAGTAATTTGGTTGTTATTCTTTAGTTACAGATTTATATTACTTTAAGGGAATTGAAGGTATTTCCTACATACATAGATTGATTACTTTCAAAATACCCGTACCGAATTCTGGTTTTATTAGTTTAATATTTATCTTCTTCGTCTTATGGTGCATTATTTAAAAACTATGAACACGTTCCGAATTTAAAATTCAAACTTTATCTAAATGTGAATAATAAATGTGACTAAGTTAAATTAATTTCATATTTATATATATATGCTATTTATATATATTTCATTAATTACAATAAACACGCAAATTAAATTTAATATTTTGTTTATTTAAATATTATTCTATAGATAATTATTTTAATATTTAAAAATGTTATTTACTATTGCCTTAAATAAATAATTTTATTAATAAAAATAGTCTTTGAAAAAAAAAAATATAAATAAACTCAAGCATCACATACACACACATCATATTAATAAAAATTAATTTTATATCATAATTATTAATTTATTTTATAAAAATTTACCTTTTCGCGACATAAAATTCTTCAAATCCTCTAAAAAATTTCAATTGAAAAAAAGCATTTCAAGAATAAAAAAAAAAGTTTTAGTTTTTTAAATATTTTTTTTTTTAATTTTTTTTTTTTTTTATTTTTTTAATTGATGTATTTTTCTTTTTTGTAATTTATTGATTTTATTAATTTGTTTTTTTGCTTCTTTTTTTTCATATCCAAAGTTGTCCCTTTATATTTTATGTTTAAGGTTTGATTTTTAAACAATTTACTTTTGTAGTATCTAATATTTATAATTTTAATGTATTTTTTGTTTATTTTAAATATACGTTTTTGTTATTATAATAAATATTATTTTATAATATATTTTTTGTGTTAAATATTGCATTTTTCTGGTTTGATTTCTATTTTATTTATTGGAATTTCTTCTCTTTTTTTTTTGATAAATGTTATGTATTGGAAAATTTCATAGAATTTTTTTTTTTTTGTAATTATTTGGATTTATGATGAATTTTTCTTGTTTTTTTTTTTAGTATTTTAGTTCAATTAATTAATAATAATAAATTTTTGTTTTAAGAAAATGACGACAAGTTAAATTTATAAAATTTCTGTGTAAATTGTTTCTGATTTTAATATATCATTATCCAAAAGTTTAATTTAAATTTAATTTAAAATTTCAGAAAAAATTATTTATGATTTCAATTAAAGTTTGACTTGAGATAGTAACAAATTTCAATCAAAAATTGGAACCGAAATTTTTTGTATATATTGTTTTTAAATAATACTGGGAATTGGAACAGAAATATAATTAAAGAATATCTTTAACATTTGTTCCAAAAAATGAAATTATGTAATTGTAAGAAATTTTCAAATATTTATAAAAACTTTTAAATTAATATAAAATATCAACAGCTTTGATTTTAAAGCAGTATATTATTATTGATATCTATTCAATTTCAGTATTTACATATTTCATAACAGAGGCTTTTATATTCTCCAATTTAGAAAGATGGAAGTAAAACGACTTCGCAAAATTAATTTACTTCATAATTTAATTATGTCCTCGTAACAAAATATAGATCCAACACCATCACAACAAAAAATTAAGCATTGTAGTGACTGATTTAGTTGAGTACAGAATTTATATTCGTTAAAATTTATACCTTCGATGCAAGCATGGAAGTAATTCTTTTTTTCAATCGTACAGCTAAATTAATTAAAAATTTATCCTATTAAATTAGCTAACTTTTGGACTATTATGTCATTATCCTTACTTAAATACTTATTAGCCAACGTTTTTTTTCTTTGTCGTTATTAAAAAAATATAATTTGTTGTTGTTAATGAAACTTTTTTTGTCGGACTGATAAATATAACTTCTCTGATTAATAAAAATACAACCAAATATAATTTTTTTTTAATTTTAAATTAAACCCAATAAACTTGAGATTATAATAATTTTTGTATTTATTAATTTTATTAATTTTTTTTTTTGTAATTTTTTTATACTTCTTTTTATTTTTTGTTTGTATATTTGTAAATATTTAATTAATATACGGTTTTGCATATTATTATTAATTAATTTCAGTTTTATGTTTTTTTAAATTTTTATATTTTTTGGTTTTATTATTTAATTTTTTCTTGCTTGTTTTTTTTTTTTTATTAATAATACATAATATAATATTTAATAATTTTCATGGTATTTATTATTTATTTAATTTTATTTCGCGTTAATATTTATATTTTAAAATTTTAAATTTTTATTAATTTTAAAATATATATACATAGTTGTCTTCATTATTACATCATTTTGTTGTGTTCTCTTGTTTTCTCATTCATTATTCAATTATTCATATTTCAATTTAATTTAAATAATTTCTATTTAAAGTTTTATAATTTGCATAATTAATATTTATAATATATTATTTTAATTATAGTAAAATACTCAACAAATTTTTTTTAAAAAGATTTTTTTTTTATTATTAATTTTTTTTTTATTATTCACAAAATAATATTGTTATTATTATTATTTAATTTTATATATATATATTTCTTATTTATTTTCGTTCTTTTGAGAATTCTAATATTGATTCTATTTTTATAGTTGATTTGTATTTTAAGTTTTTAATATTTTATTTATAAATTTAATTCAATAATTAAAAAGTACATAAAATAAAATTAATAAAAATAATTATAGAAAATAAAAAAAAAAAATTTAAATTAAAAAAAATAAAATTGTTTTTATCGTGTGTATGTAATAAATTTTCATTTTAAAATACATTTTTTATTAAGTTTATTTATATTTTTTTTTTTTTAAATTAATTTCATAACTTTTTTTTTTCTTTTTTTTTTTTGATTTATTTCTTTGAATATAATTAATAATAATAAATTTACCTTATAATTCTAATTAATATTTATATATTTTACTGTATTTACATGTGTTGTGTATTGTGATTTTTTTTTAAATTAGTTGTTTTGTTAAATATTGTTATCTCAAATATTTCATTCTAATCGTATCATTTTATACATTCCGAATCACATCTATTTGCATATTTATACTTCTTTTTATTGGGAGGAGAGAATTGATTAAAATGAATGTTTTGCATATTTTGTGACCCCTCCTAATTAATCTTAACAGAGATTTTTATTACCAGAGGGTAACTTACGAATGTGTATTGTCGATTTTATTGGAGGGGGAAAAATGAGATAAATTCAGCAACAAATTCATAAATTTTCCTACGATTATTATTTACAATTATTTATTGCGAATTAATTTCAATAAACTAAAACAATTCCGTAGAATAAATTCACAGAAAAAGAATGTGCTATACTTCAACAAAATTATATTAATTTCCATTGGAGAAATCTAAGCACCTTTGGACTCTGCATGTCACATAATAAGATATACCCTTCCCTTTTACAACGATGGCGCAATACGTTTCTTCTGTGAATTTGACCAGGAATTATAATTTCGATGAAATATATTTTTTTTTATAAATATCTCGTTTTACAAAAAATCTCGATTATGTGTGTGTACAAATAAAAAAAAAAGCGTGTGTCGGTATATTTCACATTTTTAGTAAAGCTTAGTATGTAGCTTGATTGAAATGAAATTTTAAAGCAAACTCCAAAACTCTCCAAATTCCTCTATGAAATATGTAAAAATAGCCGTGAATAAAATTGTTAGATAAGTTAATTTCATAATTTAATATTATGACATTTTAAATGTTTTTTATGTACATTTTAAATGTATGCTGTTTTTAAAATTAAATATAAAGTAGAATATTTTCTACAGACTTGTCAACTATTCAAATTTCTATAAAACATAAAACAGAAAAATTAAATGTCAAAATTTTATAGGGAAACAAACGTTCAGATCATCATTTCATGTAAAAAATAATTGTACAATAAACTAACTTTTTTCATGACTTATTCATGCGAGCTGCGTTCTAATTCAGCGAAATTATAAGCGAATTTTATTCATATCTGGTTTCACGATTTTAAATTTATATGAAAATTCCATTTAATTCCAGGTACATACTAAGCTTAAGAGTTTTCATTTCTGGGAAAATTAAAAAAAAAAAATCTTCTTTTTTTAAATTTATTATGTAATTTTATTGAATTTTTTTTTATATACTGATATATATTCAAAAACACTAAATAAATAGCATGCGAGCTAAATTTTTTATTGTTTTTTTTTTTTAAATATTATAATTTTTTTTTTTTTTTGTAATTAATTATTTATATTTTTACTTGTTTACTTTTTAAATAATTTATATTCATTTATTTACTTTTTTAATATTTATATATCACTACTACATTAATTAATTCATTACTTTTTGATTTTAATTTATTTAATTTTTTCTTTTATAATTAATAGTTTTTTTTTTGTTGTTTTTTCTTGTTTTTTTTTTGTGTATTTGAATTTTTTTATAACCTAAAAAATATTTTATACATTAACATTTAGTTTTTTTTTTTTTCATTTTAATTATTATTTAATAGTTTTTCTTTTTTTTTCTTTTTAAATATAATTTAATTATACTTATTATTTTTTTTTGCTTTATTAATTTTACTGAAATATCTACTCTTAATTATTTATTTATTTTTAATAGTTATTTTAATATTTATATATTTTTTTTTTATTACAAATTAGTAAAAAAAAAAAATAGAACAAAACATTTTTTTCCTTAAATCATTCATAAATTCAAAGTTTTTTTTCTAACTCTATTTAAAAGAAAATTTTACGCTTTAATCATATAATTAACTTTTTTTTTTTTTTTTTTCTTTTTTTTAATTTTCCAATTTTTTTTCCGGTTTTTTTTTTTTTTTTTTGTTAATTTCCCTACAAAGGAAAAACCAATTTTTTTTTATTGTTGTTTGTTTAACTTCTTTTGTTTATACAAAAATTCATGCAGAAATATTTAAATTCTTAATTAAAAATAATAACAAATAAAAAAAATTATACAAAAAAAAAAATAATAAAAAAATTATTTTAAAACAAATAAAATTAAATAAATTGTTTGTTAAAAAAAAACTTATTACAATATAAAAATCTTAATTTACAAAAAAAAAAAAAAAAATCCTTAAGCGTTTTTTCTTGAAATTTAAATTTAAATACATCATTTTTGTTATATGTACCAACACATAAATTTTTATATATTTTTATTTTAATCATTTCTCCCAAGTTTGTTTTAATATTTTTGTTGCCAAATCCAAGTTTTCGATATCGACAAGAATCTCTCATTATTAATTTTCATTTCATTATGAATGTCTCCTTTAATTGTATGTAGGCCAAAGTTTGTTGCAAGCAAATTTTTCCGGTTTTTTGTTTGTTTGTTTGTGTTTTTCTATAATTGGCATATTCGATTTTTTTTTCTTTTGAAAATTGCAATATTCGAAAATGTGGAACATTTAATTTTCAAAAATACATTTTTTTTACAAATTAATATATTAACGAGCTAAAAATTTGTTGATTGTATTTTCGAAATATAAATTTTCGATAATAAATAATTTTCTAGATATTTATCAATATTTTCAAAATTTGGAAACAGAATTACTTTTTCTTTAATATTCAAAATTAATTAATTTTTTTGCTAGCAAAAAAGCTGAAGTTAAAAATAATTTATATTTATTTTGACAAAAAAAAAAAAAAAAAATTCATTTTGAGGGGAGGTAGGGGAAGTTGATAAAAATTATTTAAGCTAATAAAGCAGCAAATTTTAATTCTTCTTGTAAAAATCTAATCCAAAAATTGAAAAATATTGATATATAAATCTTGATTTTCAGTGTTATCACAATAAAATTTACAAATTTTACATTTAATTTATTTTTGTCTTGTATATATATATATATATATTTCCTTATTTAGTTCCATAATTAATATTATTTTTACTATTTATACAACGACTTTGTCGTTTCTGTCGTTGTTGCCGTTTTGGAATAATTTTTATTATATTGAATTTTGTTGTATTTTCATCATCATAAATATGTTCATTACTGAAAAATTTATTATTAAATTTTTTATCATTTTCTTGTTGTTGCTGGTGAACATTATTATTATTATATTTCAATATTTTCATCAATTAAGAATTTGAATTTCTTCTAGATAGCTAGGATGATGATGATTGATTTAAATTACCAAACATTCCAGTTGAAAATGATGTTTGACCAACATTTTGTGATTGTTGTGATGACGATTGTTGTTGCTGCTGTTGTTGTTGTTGCTGTTGTTGTTGTTGAGCACTCATTGATTGACGACCATGTTTTGGTATTGGTGGTTGTAAATATTCTGAACGTGCTAATGAAAATACATCCATACGATCTTCTTTACGGTATGCTAAACAACCACGAATAAAACTCTGTAAAAAAAATATATAATGATTAATATTATTTTTTATTTGTATTTGGGACATATTTTTGTTGTTGATAGACTTACTTTAGCTTCATTCGATACTGTTGGTTTATTTGAGAATTGTACTTCAGTTGCTTTTAATATTGTATTTTCTTCGAGTATTGTTGCTTGTGATTGATTATGACCAAATGGTTTTTTACCATATAAACATTGATAAAATATAACACCAACACTCCAAACATCAACTTTTGATGAGATTTTTGGTGGATTTTTACCAACAACAAAACATTCTGGTGGAAGATACCTAGAAAAAAAATTATCACATTTTTACATTTTTTTAATAAACAAAATTTCGTGAAAAAAGTATTGGATAAAAAAAATAATAATAGAAATATTGAAATTATTTGTGAAACTTACCAATACGTTCCAGCACCTTGTGATGTTAAATCCATACCATGATCTGGATTATAATTTTCTTCATCCATTACTTTTGATAAACCAAAATCGGTAATTTTTATTTCACCACAAACATTTCCCTCGGTTAATAATATATTACCGGGTTTTAAATCGTAATGAATAACTGGTGGTTTAATTTCATTCAAATATTTTAATGCTGAAACAACCTAAAAGAAAGAAATATTTTTTTAGTTAAAAAAAAATCGTATACGATTTTATTAAAGTGTTGAAATTCCTTTTTGTACCGACAAAAAGGAATTTCAACATTGCGTCCACATATTCATTGTTAAAACTTCACAGTTGTATATTATATGTTCATTACGACTACAGAATACACATACACAATCGGTTATTTTGTCAGTCGTGCGTGGGTACATGTGCCTTGGTAAGTAAGCATAACTAACATTTTAACTTTTTTTTCTATTGACTTATAAGAGTAAATTATTAAATAAATATATTTTTCTTACCTGCATAATAATTGATCTTGCTTCACGTTCTGGTATTGTTTTATGTTGTTTTAAATAAAAATCTAAATCATGTCCATCACAATATTCTAATACAGTACAAAATGAATTTGCATCAATTTCAAAAACATCATATAACTTAACTACACGTGGATGATCTAAAGCTTTATGAATATTATATTCTCGTAATGCATGTCTACAAATAATAAATAAATATTCATTAATATACTTTGGAATTATTCAAAAAAAAAATATTCATAATAATTCATTTTTAACCATACTCACTTAATATAATTCGCTTTTTTATCTTCTTTCCAATCTTTATTTAATTGATGTACTTTACATGCTACATATCTTTGTTCTTTCAAATCAAATGCTTTATGTACTTCTGAAAAGCCACCTTTTCCGAGTAACATCAATAATAGATATCTTTCATTTAATACCGGATGATTATTAAATCGTGACTGTGTTTGGTAGGAACATAAAAATTTGATTTTTTTTTGTTATATAAAAAGAAATATATTTAAATTAATATACAAATTTTATTATAAATTATAGAATTTGCTAACTTTTACCTGATCCTCATTTAATATTCTCTTCAGTTCACGTATATGTAAATTCCGTTCACGTTCTAATTTTTCCATTTCTAATTGTAAATCGGCATCTTCTTTTTTTAATGCATTCTGTCTTAATTTCAATATTTCATCACATTCATAATATTCTTGTGCTGTATAACCGCTTGATGATGTTGATGCAACTGGATCTGGTTTTAGGAACGTTGTATCTGAACCACCATTATGTAAATTCGATGATTGTGTTGCTGAATTTGAGCTATTATCACCGCCAACTGTTGATGCTGTACCACCAATACCAGTACCACCAATACGATCACCAACACCGCCAACACCAATAACATTACCACCAATCCCAGTACCAGTAACACCACTAACACCAATAACTGTTGAATTTATACCACTATCACTGCCAGCAATATTACCACCAACTCCACTAGCATTACCTAAACGACCACCAATACCACAACCAGTACCACTGCCACCACGTCTATCATTACCACTATTTCCACCGCCACTACGTTCATTACCACTACCACTACCGCCAGCACCACCAACAGATGAATTTGAATTACTATTATTACGTTTGCCGCGACCAGTTTCAGCTGTTGGTCGTTTTTTCATTAATAATTTCTTTTGTCGATCAATTTCTTCACGTTCCGCTGATATTTCTTCTTGTCGGCGTGCTAATTCTTGAAAAGCATAACCATCTGTCCAATTTTCTTGGAATGTAGCACCAACACGTTGTGTAACAAATTGTCCTAAACGTAAACGATTTTGCATACATTTTTGACGTGCCTCTTTCTTTTCAATATTTGATTTTTCTTTTAATAATTTTTTAACAACATCTATACATTTATTAATATGACTTTTATGTTGATCAATAACTTTTTGATGTGCTGTTATTTGTAATTTTTGTTCATCTGATATTCGTGTTAAATCATCAATTTTTGTTTTATTTAATTCTAATTCAGAATCACGTTCCTGTATTTCTAGATATGATAATTCTGTTTGGGTTGATTTTGTTATCATTGATGTTAATATTGGTGATGCAGATGGTAAATGTTGTAATGTTGTTTGTTGTGAATTTGTTTGTTGTTGTAAACTATTAATTGAATTATTGGATTGTTGTGTTGATTGTGATGATAATGATGTTGGAGGTTGTTGTTGTGAGGTTTGTTGCTGTTGTGACGTCTGTGACTGTTGAGATTGCTGTGATGTTAATTGTGGTGGAGGTGGTGGTGGTGGACCGCAATTACCAACTACTATTTGGCTAACATTCGAAACAGTTGTTAAAACTTGAACACCACCTGGAAAATTAATGAAAATATGCAATTGTTATAGTAATGATTTTTAAAGTTATTTTCAAAAAAAAAAAAATATTTCGAGAAAAGTTAAAATTATATTACACATTTAATAATTTGTTGATAATAAGGAAGTCTAGAATAATCTTTTTCACCAATGCGATAAAAGAGAAAAGTGATTAAGGAGAGAGCGAGATAAATTTAGAAGATATTATAGATTTATGACATATTTACAATAATATGAATCTGAAAATTCATTTAAAATCCATTATTTTTTAACAAATTAAATTATATTAATTAATTATTATCTCAATTCAAATTTTGAATCTTAAGTTTCATAAGAACGTTCTATATCTAAACTATAAACGATGGCTTTTTCTGAGTCTACCAATTATTTTTGTAAATGCTTCCTCTTTTTATTGTACATACGAGAGCAATACCTAACGTTTTAAGATTAATATGTAATTTCAATATAATTTGCATGGCTTTTCATGAAATATTTATTTTAATCATTAAAAATATTATTATATTTACCTATCACTGGACCGCATGTTGTCGGCATTACTGTTATCGGAGACTGGGGAGGAACCATATTGGAAGATTGACGATTTTTAACTGATGCTGGTGTACCATAAAGAAATTCACTAACATTACCACCAGTTGATGTTATTGGTGGTGTACCAACTAATGATGATAGTGGCTGTTGCTGTTGACTAGGCGGAAACATTGGATAATTACCCAATGGTGATGGTGATTTAGCACCACCACCACCAATATTATTATTATTATTACCAACACCACCACCAGTACCAGCTGTTGATTGTTGTACAATATTATTACCAACATTTGGATGTTGACGGATTGGACTATTACCGGGATGCTTATTAAAATACTCATTAATTTTTTTATTATCATTAAGTGGTAACGGTAAACGTGCTAATTTATTATTACCCATTGATGGCATACTTATTCTACCGCTTATATCTAAATTTGTTGAACCAATAACAACACTACCACCTCTATCACTAATACCACCAACAACTACACCATCTCGTCCACCACCGCCACTATCATCTGGTTGAGGTGGTGGTGCTTTTCGTTTTCTTTTACGTGAATCAGATGGTGTTCTTGGTAATTTTTCTGGTGGTGCATGACAATTAATTAATCGTCCTCCACCGCCAACACTGGTAATTTGTTGTGTTGTTGTAGTTGTATTATTATTATTTCCAATCATATCACCGGCTGTCATAATACCAACAACAGAACCGTTATTATTATTAATACCACCACCAATTAATCCAGTATGTCCTAATTCAATAGCTGTATTATCTTTATCTGAATGTGATGAACCCGTACTCATATTTGAATCGTGATTACTTAAAACTTGATGGTGCTGCCCCCCTGGTTGCTGAAGCGAATGACCAGGTACTGGGGGAAGATGTTGTTGATGTTGAATTGCTTGAAAATGTTGTTGTTGCTGAGATTGTTGTTGAGTACTTTGATGATGATGTATTATTTGCTGATGTATAATAGGCGTTTGTTGAGGATTTTGTTGCTGCTGCTGGATTTGATGGTGTTGTTGCTGCTGCTGTTGTTGTTGCTGTTGAGAATATAGATGCTGGTGATGCTGATGATGGGCTATGGTCGTCGTCTGTGGTGCCATCTGCAATTGGGCTCCGGCGGACATCTGTAAATATTAATAAAAATAAAATAATTAATATTTAATTCATTTTTTTTTTAAATTTATATTTGTACATATTTCATTATTATATTTTAGAGTTTCTCAAATCTTATGAGATGACTGAGTCTGATTCAAACTAAAAAGGGGTAGTTCTATAAATTTAGTGGGAAGTTGATATAATTAATGGAAAGATGGGAAGGCAAGTAAGAAGTAAGTAATAAGTAAAAAATCTGTTAAGAGCCTCTTCACACTAAAAGATTTTTCAGACTTGACACAATTACAATATTTATGATTAAATTTATATTTTTTATTAGATTATCCCGAATTTTGTATTGTCTTCTCTTTCTTTTCTACCAATTAAAAAAAAAGTTCGATATAACTGTATTTTCGGAATTATCGACTTCGTGATTTTGTTACGAACCTAAATACACTACAGTTTATAATTTGAATGAAAAATACTTTTTTTTTTGTACGTGTTTTGTTTTAAGGATAATTTTTATTTATTCTTTTTACTATACAATGTAAAAAATTGTGAGAAGAAGTTATTAGTACGCATGTAATAACAACACCAAAAAATGAGAATATTAAAACTTATAAATAAAAAAAAAATTAATTGAAAAATGTATTACCAAAAAAATATAATATTATTTTCACAAACTCACAATTTTACAATTTTTGCTGCCATTTTAAGAATTTTATTTTCTCCAAAATATTTAAAAAAAATTTATAAAAAAAAATTCTCAAAAATTCGGCGGCACTATAATTTCATAATTTATTTAATAGTTCTAAATTTTAAATCGGAAATGTTTTTTTAATTGCAAAATTTATTTAAATTGTGTTAATAAATAGAAAATTAATTTATAAATTTTTTAATTCATCAAAAAAAAAAAAAAAAGATGTCTTCCTTTTCTTTCTCGCGAAAAAAAATGTCTACTTTCAAATTATACACGCAATTTTTAAACAAATACACAAACATTAATATTTCCTCCGACCATTTTTTATTTTTTTTTACAAAAAAAATCGAAAGAAATGTTAAAAAATTAAATTTTATAATTTTTTTATTACTTTTTTGTAACAATTTTCACATTTTTATAATTAAAATTTTCATTTTTCCAATTTTTTAATTAATAGAAAACGGAATTTAGAGTTTAAGAAAAATTGTTGGAAAATATATATATATATATTTTTTTCATAAGAAATTTTCTTCTTCGCTCACTGCTACTCACTCAACACATTCACTAACCGTACCGTACCGTATCAGAGAAAAAAACTACTACTACTGAAGTAACAAAAAACACAGAAGAAAAAAAAATCACAAATTCAAATAGAAAATTTTATTCGCTCGCGAGAATGTTAAATTTAATTTTGTGAAACAGAAATATATTTATGTATAAATGAAAAGGAAACATATATAAATTCACTAAATAAAATTTTACGTGTTTATTTTTTTTTTTGTGGAAAGGTGTGCGTGAAAAATATTAAATTTTTTTTTATCAGATTTTTAGTTTGTTATTATTATCAAACATGTTTGATAATCACAAAATTTCTGTTTATTTGGAAAATTCACAATTATTAATCAAATTGGAAAGCATTATATTTATGTAAAATTTCAGATTAGTTTATATTTTTACTACAAACATATCAAGTGGCGCTCGAGGTCATTGAATTTTTATGAATGAATTCTTTTATCACATATAAACATATATAACTTTATGGTCGTTTTTATCGATTTGGTGTTGATACACGTTAGTTAATAAGTTAATACGTAAAGTTTTATTGTTTTTTTTTTTTTAAATTAAGCAATTAAATTGATTTATAAATTCTAATTTTACTCCCTCTCTATATACGTTACTAATTTACCAATTTAAATTGGTATTTAAGATTCAAAATAAAGATTTATTTATATTTAGTTTATAGGGAAAATTTTAGTCTGGAATTACCAACACTGTTAAAATTTCTAGGTAAGAGTTCTTACTAGAAGAATTTAATTAAGTTGAATCATCTATAAATTTTATCTATGTCTGTAATTATAATCATGCATTTTATTTCAATGCTTTCTCCACAATTTTTAATTTTATAAATTCTAACTTTACAGCTCCGGAAGGGGGAGCTACTTAATATGGATAATAGAAACAAAGTAGCGAACCGATGTAGCATAAACTAGACAATACTAAAATATACTCTTCACAATAATTTGATACTAATTACTAATTCCATCATTCCATGTAAGAAGGAAAATAAATAAGTTAAGAACTTTACCAATAAATTCTTCACCATTTTGTATATCGCAAAAGTGTAATAAAACGAGTGGTGGACTTTAGATAATTGAAGAATAGCCTAACCTAACCAACCTAATCTCTATCACAAATTCAATAAAAATAAAAGCAAATAAAAAATTAAAAACTTTAATGTTACTCAAGAGATTATTTAATATTTATTAATTTCTCTTGAATCAGAAATAAATGAATGATAACTTTCCCCTACATCAAGAGAAGAAGACGAATAATAAAATAAAGAGAAAGTATATAATAAATAAATGAATGGAATTAAAAAAAAAAAATGAATGAGTGAGTTTATTTTTTTATGAGCTTTTCAAAATTTGGTTTACCGAACACAATACAAACAGAGAAAAATAATATGCCAAGGTCGAGTAGGTAAAATTTGACAGCTAAATTAAATTTTTAAGTACATTAATAATTTTTTATTTTTAAATTCTAAATTACTATTAAATAAAATATGTAATTTTATAAAATATAATAAAATAATAAATAAAAAAAATTATTAATTTTAATTTGATGTACATATATATATATACATATAAAAATATATATATTATTATACTAAAATAAATTTAAAACATTTTATTGGAAATATTTTTGCCCACAAATTCATATAAATTAATAAAAACAAAATTATTTATTAGATATATATTTTCCATTTATTGCCACCCATCCGATATACCAGTCACTTTACACCTGCCCCCCTCAACACATATTACATTTTAATTTAAAACATTTTTTTTAACAACTCTTTAAAAACTAATTTACCGAATTAATTAATAATCGAGTATTAATCTCTCGTATTAAATTATTCTGTTAATAAATAATTATGTACTCGATTACACGAACCCTTTACGTTACACGTTTTACACCGTAACCGCAAATTTCAAAGAGAGTAACAAAAAAAAAAAAATTATATAAACATATTATAAAAGTAGAAATGAAAAAACAACAAAACAAAACAGAAAACGAAAATAATAAATAAAATTATGAAGTGTGAGAAAATTTAAAGCATGCAATAAAATTCCAAAAAAAATCTCTCATCAATATTTATATATATATTTAACATTTCCTTCCTTGCAAAAGTCTCACGAAAACGAAACACAAAACTAACCAACAACAACAACAACAAAACTATAAACAAACAACAAAAATTTTCTCGTATTTAAACCGGCGACATAATTTACTCACACGCGACACAAAAATTACTCATTTTTATTGTGTGTCGTCATAGAATTTTTCTCAAATTCACCACTAAACTAAATAGGCAGTAGCATAGCAAAGCAACTATCTTCAAATTAGCATAGGTGCAACAGCTTAGGGGCAAAGGGTGATAATGCTTATCTGATTGTATTTTGTATAGCGCATGTTTTCATCCATCGAAAAGCTTTTAAATATGGTATTATTTATTGAATTCAATTATAAGCTTTGTATATAAATAAATATAAACATAATTGTTGTAGCTATAAATATATTTTTTTCTGTTGATAAATCAAGAGAAGAGAACAGTATTTGTTTACGCTCATTATTATCTTTATCTGTAATATTATATATTTTTATTTACTACAATTTAATATTTTTTTTATCACATTTTTTTTTTTTTTTTGGTTTTCATTTTCATGTATTATTATAAATAAAATGAGGCTTGGCAAATTGTAATAATAAATAGCGTCGACGACCGATCGAGGCCGCTGCTTGCTGACACTTAACTAATACAACAAAAAACAATAACAACATAATAATATTATATTGAACGAACTGTCAGACCGCGAATTAAGCATATTTTTTTTAGATATTGTGTTTTTAGCTGAGCTATACTTTTTTATTAGTTTTTTTTTTGTTAAGATTATGTGTGCAAAATATTAAATGATTATTTTTTATTAGTTTATGTTGTTGTTTTTTTGTAATATGTATGGGGAAATGTTATTTTTGAAGTGGGGGTTCTGAATTCTGATTGATATCGCGTAGCAAAGTCGCAAACTATCTATATCTACCATATACAAGAGACAATACAAGTTCAAAGAGTTTTTGAACTTTATATTATATATTTTACTCTGATTTTTGTTGATGAAAATTGGTTTTTTACTTTAATAACACATTATATCAAACATATCACTATATATTTTTTTATAGTTATTATAATGTGACGTCATTGTGACATCGATAAAGCTTTAAATTCTTTTGTTGTTATTTATGTTGTCGGCAACAGTGTCGACCGATTTTTGAACACAACTAAAATTAACACTTTTTTTTTACAGAAAAAATATTAAAATATTTAAATAATACATATTATGAAATGGGAGGGGGAAGAGATTTATTTATGACTGACATTTGTAATATTTGTTGTGGGAAATAATTTTATGGATTATTTATAATTGAAGAAATTTAGCAGTAAAGTGGATTGAAAATATGATTTATTATTATGTTAATTATAAAATGGAATCTATATGTGCGCCTTTGTTTTAATTTCTGTTTTCAGAAATGTAGAATTTTCAGGGGGAAGCAATGATAAACTGACAATCTATGATATGTCAAAAAAAGGTACAGTCGTTCGTACAATTATATTGAAAGGAAACCATTTTTTGGGAAATGAAAGTTTGTGGGAAATAAATAATATGTAATTATGGAATTTTCATTTTGTAGTGAATAATTTTTGACATCAATTTTTAAAAATATATACCATTAAAACAGATACGCTTTTTAATATGTTGTTGTTGTTGTGGTGATCTTGCAAATGGCCGACAATTGTATTTATAATTTATAATGTTTATGTATGAAATTGTTATTATTTGTGCATATATATTTTTTTTTTATAAAAATTGAACATATAATCGAGATAAGAAAATATGAAAAGATTTTTCTGTAACTTTAGTAACGTCTAATTTAAGTACTATTGCAATTTCTACTAGACTCAGCATAGCGAATGTACATAACAATGATTTTTAAGATGTAAAAAAGGTTATTGAGCTCTTCAACATTTAAAGCGTTATTTGAAAAGTACTTTTTGTCCGAGTAAGTTTTTATATATACAAAGTTTAGCTGGAACTATGAATAAATTATTTATGTTTAGTAAATAAGTACAATAAAATGGCGAATATATATTTTTCAATTTTTTTTTTTTTTTTTTTTGTATATAAACTAGTCAGTTTTGATCATTAAATTTTGCTATGTTGCTTGTTACTTCATTTTTATTGGTTTTATTAACATTTGAAATGATTTTACACACGACACGAATTTTATGTGTACTGCAATTTATAAAAGATCATTTCTCCTTGGTCTGCCCTCAAAAATGTTTAATGCTTATGTAAAATTTTGTCTACGTCACTGTAAAAATTCCAAAGTGTTCTTTAATTATTATATTTAGTTATGTATATATCGAAAAATTTAATCGCAAAATTTTGGAAACACTAAATAAAATTTAATTATTTATTGTATTTTTGAAAACGTGACTTTATTTTATAAAAATTGTTTTTATTGTTTAAATAAGTGGAAAATTTATTATAATTTTATAAATTATATTAAAAAAATATACTTAAAACTTGTTTTTTTTTTATCAGTTTCTATTTACACAATTTATATTATTTAAAAGTAATTTTAATAATATTTGTAGAAATATGTTTATTTTTTTTTTGTATACAAAACTTATACAAATTTGTAATTTTTGCGTGTCAGATAAGATATTTTTAGAATTTCACATATAAAAAAGCATTTTAAATAATTAAATGTATAATTTCCTTTGTAATAAAGATAATAAAATTAAATAATGTTATTGGTTATGTTATCAGTTTTATAAAAACTGTAAAAAAATTCTAAATTATATATAACAATTTATTTATGGTTTGATACTTTTAAATTGTGTTCTTTAAGTTGGTACACCACCGATTAATTACCTAAGTTAATATTCAATAGTATATATGCTAAGAATGGCCGCTCTGTTACCACCAGGAGAATTGAAGTATTGAATAAAAATATAAATGTGATAAACCAAAACTAGAAACATTCTATTAATGTATAATGACAGTTACTCTACCAAAATCTGTCATTGTTAATTGTCACATTAAACAGTCAAACAAGCGCTGGCAACTCACATTTATTATTATTTTTTTTAATATCCTACACAAAAAAAAAAAAAAATATTTTGCAAATTTTCTATTTCCAAAGCCATAAAAGAAAAAAATTGGAAATTAGGTTATTTAATTTACACACAAAAAAAAATAATAAATTTCTATTTAATTTGTAACAAAATTATAAAACGCAATTTATAATAAAATTTAGAGAGAAAAATCTAATTAAGCGAATTTATATATTAAAATAAATAAAAAAATATATATGTTTGTACATACTAGAATAGAAAAATGTAATTAATCAAACAAAAATTTAATATATTTTAATAATAAATTAAAACCAAATAAAATATGTCATGTAAATACCATTAAAACAATTATAATTAATAAATATATAAGTGAATAAGTAAATAGTATTTACATAAAAGGTAATAATATATATATAAAAAAATAAATTTTATAGAAACAGATAAAAAGAAAACGTATTATTTCTGTATTAAGTTAGAATTGTCAATGTCAATCAGAAGGCTTAATAATAACGCTGGCAATACACATTTATTAAATAAATTTGGAAGTTAAAATATTTGTAGGCTAAAGAATTAAATGATTAAGCCTACAATTACAGGTAATTGGCATAATGTAGAAGATTAATGGATAAATTGTTTAAATTAATTGACAGCAAGGAGAACGTTAATTTCCAAAAGTTCATATTAAATTTACGAGAAATATGGCCATATCAGATTTATTTGATTATTATATTCAAAATTTGATAATTTATAATGGAAATACTAATTATAGTATAATTCTCTATGAGCTAATTGATATTATATATAAAAAATTTAGTTATTTTTTTATTTTAAATTATATATATAATTTATATTTACAAAAATAAAAAAACTTTTTATCGATTGCATAACCTTGAAAAAATATGTCAGAGTGTTTTAATAGTAAATCAACAACAAAATTGAAGTTTTTTTTTTCTTTTTTCAATATATAATTACTAATTTTATATTTCACAACAAATATTTAAGTATATAATATACAAAAAATTATATATTTATTATTAACTTAAATTGAAATTTAATTGTTAAGTTTAGACTATTTTTTACATATAAATTTTATCGATTTAGACCTAATTTTTTTTAGCAGGAAGGGAAGAAGAAGTGACATTATTAAAATACATATAACATATAAGAATCGTTAACTAAATGGCAACAATTTTACATACAGAAACAAATCGTACGGGTAGACCAAAACTAGGTATTTGTTAAAAACTATAGTATTTTTGTAGAATGTAGAGTAATTTATTTTGGGATGTAAACAAAAAATTTGAGATCTGATGAACACTTCAGACAACAAGAATGTATTATATAATTCGAAAATTTTAATTCTACATAAACTAAAGCTTGGGTTATTACAATGTTCAATAAAGTTCAAATTTGATGCCTTCATATAATTTGTATGAAAAATAGATTGAGTGGACTCCCGAATAGGAACGAAAAAGTCTGGAATTATTATTTTTACGAATACAAACTGAAGTAAACGTCAAGAGGATTGAAATTTTGGCAGTTTTAAAAAGAATATGTGTAATGAAGATTTTATGATATGTATTCTTCAAAATTATCCGGAATTAAATAATAAACAAAATCAAAATTATATAAACATCAGAAAGCAAGACGAAAACAAAATCTATTTTTAAACTGACAAATTTTTAATAGATTACAATCGATAACTTAACCAGTCGATTAATATACGAATCTGATTAATACATGTTAGCCTAAGCTTATATCAGAAAACAAAGCTGGCGCTTGGTTGTGATAAATTACATTGAAATCAGATAACAATTTACTATGAGTTCAGAAATTTAGTAATTTCTATTTTCTCAACCGGATCATTCTATTACAATTTTACAATATTTCATAATTCTGCGATCACTCTTCGTAAAATTGAATTTATTAACATTAAGGAAAAAAAAGCAAATATTTGTAAATTAAAAACAATCTGAATTTAATTTTTCTTTTGACCTAAATGCCAATTTTATAAAAAAAAAAAAAAAATTTATTTTCGTTATTTTTGATTCTTGACATTTTTTTTTTGTTAAGTTAAGGAGATGATATTTTTAGATAATAGATTTTTAATTTCTATTTTTTTTTAAAAGAATTTTCTAAATTTAATGAATATCAGAAGCAGAGTAGGCAAAAAATAAATATAAAGACAATTTTGCAAAGAAATACGATTACGTAATTCTTTGTTTTTTCATTAATAATACATATATGTATATATATATATATATATATATGTAAAAAATAAATAAATAAATAACAAAATAAATCAGAAAATATTTCTTAAAACGACAACATTTTATCACATGATTTACAATTTTTGTTAAAAAAAAAAAACTTTTAGTTATCAGAATTTTTTGCAAAACACCAGGCCGGAAAGGATAAATAAATAAATTCATTAAAATTGAATTTGACATAATCAAATCGTAAAGTTAATATTGAAATATATCTCCAAGAATTCGAAATAAAAATAATAAATACTATTAATATATATGTTTCAATACTGATTTGACGTTATCTATCATTATATCTACATATTTCTAAATAAATTAATTAAAATCAGTTCATATTATACTAAATTAGATATACAATTTTTCGTATTTAATATACTGACAAATTATATATACAGAAATGGGTAATGAAATTAAGTAATTTCGTTAAAGTTATTAAGTAATAGTAGTTTTCTGATTAAAGTACATATACGATTTAAAATAATTTAATTCAATTTATTTAATTTTAATTGACTTGCAAAATCTTGTAAATACATATTTATTAAATTTAATTTATTACAAACTACGAAAAACCTTATATGGTAACACTGTCGTGAATAGTGATGTTCGGTTTCGATTAAATTGACAAATTTTAGTTTAGGTTTTATGATTTTGATTAAACAAGAATAGGTAGGTATAGGTATATATTATTTATCAATTATTGGAGTCTGATTATTACATTAAATCAGTGAGAATCGATTGATTTTCCTTCAATCAACTAAATGCGTTATAATTTATCTTGCAGCGGATGAAGTTTTTTCTTATAAAGCGTTTTTATGACACTAATAATCTAATAATGCTTCAAAAATAACAACGGAAACGCTAACAGGTTAGAAGCTACAAGTGATTATAAGAAATAGATGCTGTAATTTCTAAAATTTATACTTTCTTAGATAATTCTATTTCTCTTACCAGTGAATTGTCGAATTGACAGATAATATTATGACACAAACAATATATGAATTATATTCAAGATATTCTATATGATTTTGCCAATTTTTATTGGCAATCAAAAATAATATCAATTTGACAGTTATTTCGGTTGAGACAATTGTTAAATAAAAATAATAAGCTGGCGATTAAAGGAATTATTTTGACTTTTAAAACAATATTTCTGACACTTTAAATACAGAAATAAAAACTTTAACAAAAATATTATATTGAATACTGTGCGCCGTCATTGTAAGTGTCAAAATTTTGACATTTCCCCGTCATAATATTTATTAAATCCACATCACGGAAATTCAAAGTAAAAATTATCTCAAAAAAATAATAAATAAAATGACAAATAAAAATTTATAATTTAATTGAATTTTTTATTAAAAAATAATGATGTGTAAAGTTCCGAAGTTCGGTTTAGTTTATTTGAATTTTAATATTATGATGTTATGTATAAGGAATTATAAAATAAATATAACAAGAAAAATAATAAATTAAATATACAACATTATTATTTAAATTCAAATTAAAATAACCTTTTATGACCTTTAAAAATAAATAAATAAATAAATAAAAATATCTACTCAATTAATAGCGAGCTACTTACTTACAAATCACAAAATTTAAACGCATTTAACGCAAAAAATAAGTAAAAAGTTGAAAAAAAAAATATATACATATTAAGAAAAAGTTAAAATAAAAATTAAATTTTTTTTTTACCTTGCCAAAAACACAACCGCACACAAATAACTTCTTGTCGAATATTTGAATAAAAATTAATAAAATTATTAAATATAATATTTAATATTATTTAATTAATTTCTATTTTTTTTTATGATTTAAATGTTTGGACTTTGTATATTCTCTTTCCAACCATTTATTATAATTCAAATTTTAATTGGAAATTGATCGGATCGTAAAATTAATATCGATTTTTATTGTTGTTGTTGTTGTTTACACACATATTTTCTATCTCTTTTCTTTCCAACAACTAAATATATATAAACTCATTCACAAAATTTATATATAGTAAAACTAAATTGAATAATATCTATAGAAAAAATGTAAATATAAATTGAATTACTATTTACAAAATGGAGAAAATAGTATCACAAAAAAATCACAATTCAATTATAAAAAATTGTTAAATAATTTTTTTTTTTAGGTTAGATTTATATTAACTACACTCTTTGCTCCCCAACTACAAACTACACTCATCATCTGACAACGCACATTTATAGATAGCACAACGATATATTTTGTAAACCAAAAATAGAAAGTACGTAGAAAAAGTATATGATTAATATTTAAATGAAATTTGAAGTAAAAATAACAAATTTTTTTTTTTTTTTTTTGTAAATAATTAATAAAAAATAAAACTTTTCTTGTACAAATAATTTTTTGTTGTTTATACGAGGTTGCACACGCGACTTCCGATTTATAACTAACAAAACTTTGACTAAAAATAACACTTAATACAATAATTATTTAAAAAAAAAAAAAATTGTAGCATTAAAATATATATATAAACATATGTATATAAATAGACAAATTGTGTAGATTTTTTGATATATAATAATAAAAAAAAAAAAAATTATTTATTACATATTATACGAAAATAAATTAAGAATATAAATTTTATTTATTTATATTTTCATTTAAGAGAGGCTTTCTTGATAAATATGTGATGATATTATATATAAATACACAGACAATAAGTAAAATAAATATGTACATTATATATATGTATATATGTACAAAAAAGCAACAACAAAATAAATAGAAAAATTTAATAATAATTAATAATAATAATAAATAATCAAATTAATTTCATTTTACATATTCAGATTCAGAAAATCTTATCGATCTACAATTTAGATATGAAACAAACACTACTTTAAAATTAAATAATAGACGACGGACGACATTATATTAAGTGTTTAGGGCTGCCAGGTGAAATTCATACAAAAATCGGAGATAATAATTTTTCAGCCCGGAGATCAACTTCCAAAACCGGAGATTATTACCAGTAAAAAAAAAAAAAAAAAAACTTGAATAATAAAAAAAAACTAGTTGTTAGCTAGGGGGACAGATATTTCGTAGTGAGGTTCAACTTTGATTTTATGTCCAACAGTGTTTTGTAATTAACAGTCCTTCCTTAAAAATAATGTATTTTTTTTTATATGATTCGTAATTAGGGACCCACTGAAATTGACGACTGCACTAAACTATATTACAAAATTGATATCTGTACCAAATATGTAACATGTGTACCATAATTTTTGCAGATTGTATAACTATTATAATCATATATAATTCGGAAACTAAAACTGCCTATTTAAGAACCCCCCTGAAGGTGCAGACTATCTTAGGAGCACCAACCAAATCCTTAAATTAACCTGTGTGTAAAATATCTATGAAATCAGGTTAGAATTATTATAGACACTTATTCTTCATTCCTTGATTTAAATGTATATCTTTCAGTTTAATTTTAATATAAGTAATGTTAAATATATTAAAATTAATTAATTTTTTACATACATAAAATATATTCAGTTTCATAATCCGGAGACTGGAGATTGAACTGCAAGGACCAAGGATAACCTATTTAGTTTATTCAGATTTTTATAATACCTGACACTTTTCTTCTAAAATGAATTCCATTTCACGTTCGCTTACCAAACACAAATTCCGGTTAAAAAAAAGAATTCCCCACAAAAATGAAGCTTGTATAATTAATTCCCTTATGTCATTTTATTGTCAATGGATTTGAATGTGAATATGTTTATAGTTGACCAAGAAATCGATTAAGTTGTTGTTCAATCTCCCAGTAAATAAATTAGGCGTATAGAAACATTATTTTCAGACGTTTCAATTATGATGAATTATTATAAATGGGAATTTTATTTTTCCAATTTGAAGAAAACTTCTTTATAATAAGTTTTTTCGAATTTGAAATTTGACCTGGTAATCTTACAAATTTGTAAAACTATTTTAATAAATATAATTATTGCTAATTTAATAGTGGCGAAAAGTAGTGCCAATTTACTTAAACAAATTGACTTTCCTTAGAACAACACAGGGAAAAGTGTTAGTAAGTAAATAAAAAGTGTAACTGGTCTATACAATTTTTAGCTTAGATTTTTTAGCTTAAGAGCCTAATAAACTGACAATTTACAATAATAAATTTTACATTTTGAATTGCTTTACACAAATTATTATTAATTAAAATTTAAAGTTTTTCTAGTAATTTACACCAGAAATTATAGCAAATATTTACTTATCTCGAAAATAATTTAATATAATTATTTATAATATTGTATAAACAATTGTTACGATATGATTGACGTAAGTTTCAACAGAAATTAGGAAATATAACGTGTATTTATTAAAAAAAACCAAAAAGGTGACATTTTAATATTGAAACAAATTAGGTATATTTCTTTTTAAAGGTTATGGTGTATTATTTTTACTTTTTATTGATTTTTTAAGTCTGGTACGAGAGAAGTGTCAAAATACATACAACAGAAACGTTTTGTTTTCTTCACCATTTTTATCATAACCAAGGTAAAAATTTATTATTCTGATTTTGATTAAAATGAAATTGTAATTTAAAAATAGATTTTCGGAAAAATAATAAATATAAATACGAATATATAAAAAAATAATTTTGTCTGACGTTTTTGGAATGATGTCACAAACAAAATAAAAACTACAAAATCCAAAATACGAAAATAAGTTGCGCAGAGATTGGAAAAGAATCTTACAACAATAATAATTATTTTTAGTGTTTTTTTTATTAAAAATAAAATTATTTTGTTAATTTTAGAGAAGAATTTATAATGTGAATCATGTTTTTAGAATTTCTGAAAAATAATTAATGTTTTATTTTTGTACAAAATGTTGAGATGATTTTTCGTTGTTGCAAGCTTTAAGCAAGTTGTATTTAGATAGCAGTTTAACTAATTATTTTAAATATGAATTCGACATCTGTCAGAAGTAGGTTTGATTGAACTGTCTAATAATATATTGGAAATTTTTTAAAAATTAATTTTTTTTTTAATTTCAATTATCTGTAATTATTTATTTTTAGTATTAAGTTTTTTTTAATTTCAGACATGTTTGATATAGATATATATACGTAATTTAAAATTTAAAAAAAAAAATTTAAATGTGTTTTACATAATTCAAACCAGCAAAAAAATATAATTTTGCATAACATTTGAATTATTTACATTTGGAAATCTCACCCGAAAATATAAATTTGAGATATATTTATTAAATATAATATAAATGTAATTAAACTAAAAAATATTTACATAATTTATTTACGACTTATTTAGCAGGAAATTGTAAATTATTTTATAAATAATATTTTCAAATTAAATATTATTAATAATTTTAACACATTCCGAAGAAAATTATAAGAACTATCCTTTCCGTATTAGTAGATAAATTGTGTATATAAAAATATTTAATTAAATTATTTCTATTAAATTATTCGTCATTATTAATACTATACAATACACATAGCCACCTAATTTCAGATATGGCATTACTAAATTTATTCGGAACAATTAATAATTACATATTCAGAACTGGAAAATTCTGAAAACTTATAATTGGTGAAAAAAGGGAAACCTTTTCCCTTGAACTATATTACACAATTCAACGAAATTAAAACTGTGGTTCAACCCCAGAGCATATAATGTAAAGGTAACGATAGCTTTTGAACAGCTATAAAGAGGTTAAAAAAATTACAGGAGGTAACGAGCAGAGGGCAGAACAAGCAGTTAGTTAGTAACTATCGAAGTGAATTTTAACTTTATAAAATATTAAACAAATTTCATTAAATTTTATGTGATGGCAACTGGCAACAGTCAATAAATTCTTTTTATGACTCATTTATTATTTTTATAAAAACTAATTAATCTAAAATAAATATAACCTAAAAATAATCATTTTTTATCGTAATTTACGTCATACTCAAATTTATATAGATAAATAAATATTTAAAATTTTCAAATACTACCCATACAAAATATATAATATTTGTATAAAAAGAATAATTCACAAAATGGCCGTCTATTATATTATTTATTTCTCCTAAAACATCAATTTTCTTTCATTTTTAAATAGCAATTTTGTTGTTTATATATTTTCATTTTTCATACATATATTATTTCATTTCCCAATGATGCAGTTAATTGTGTTATTTTATTATATACTTTCTAAACATTAAATAAAACATCTCCATTTATTTTATATAATGATTTTCATTTTATACATTAGGAATTTTTAAATATATATACCTAATAAATAATGTATTAGAGGTGAACTGTGTATTAGTTAGTACAATACTCAGACTCTATGGAAACATTTTGCATCTTACTTTTTTTATTTTACGATGTTTTTAATTTTTTTGATTATATGAAATGGAAAATTATTTTTTAATAGATTTATAATGTATATAAAATAGCTGGACAAAAAGATGCTAAATTAATTCAAGTTCACGTTTGACTTTCTTCATAGAGTAAATTAAAGTCACTAATTTTATCAAGCATTAGAGGGGCGATAGTAAATTTACTTATATGATAATTAAATACCGATCAGTAAATTCTGTTTAAATTTATATTGTTTGATCTTATTGAAAATTATTTATTATTTTCATATAGCAGTTATAGGCTGTAGGCCAAACCGCAAAAGATTGGCTGAATTGCAATTATTAAACTGCCTTTTTCAAAATTTCCGAATTTCTGAACATGTTATGTCAAATCCAGTCAATATCACGGAAATAATTACATATGAATTACATATAATAAAAATGAATGACAGTTTAAATTAATATTGAACTTTAAAAGCAAAATATATAACTTTAAAATATGTTGGCTTTCATATTCACATTTCATTAAATTAACTTAACAAAATTATGAAAATTCTATTTATCTACTTATATATCTCGTTCTAATTTCTCCCAGTAAAATATTTCACTGGCAAAATCAAATTGTTAATAAAAAAAATACTCGACATTGGTTTTAAATAAAATTGTACAAAACTTTTTTTAATACATATAAGTAAAGTTTTAATTAAAATAGATTTCATATAATTTATTGTATTTATATATGCTTACCAATAAACAAGGTCTTCTTCTTTCGAATTGATCGCGATTACAAAACGAATTTAGTTTTTTTTATTTTTGCAACAAAAAAGAGGGAAACGAACTGACAGAGAAATAAAATTGAATAATGGCCGCCGCACTGCTTAATAATTTTCTTGTTTTATATTTTTTTAATTTTTTTTTTAAATCATAAATATATCAATTATTTTCGAATAGTAAAAAATGTTGTAGCGTGTTTGTATTTACATTAGTGTATAACTTTGTGGTTAAGTATATATTTAGTTTGACGTATACAACAGTAAAACTTTATAGGTTAATTTAGGTTAGTTTTATACTAATTGCATTTTATTATATATAGCTTTGAACCTTGATCAAATTTACAGTTTGAAAGCTTGACAACACACACCCTTCATATGTAAGAAGTATCACCCATCCACTTCCATTGTAACGTTAGGAAACAAACTTTAACAAAATTCGTATTTATAATTATTATAAATTAACTTTATTATACATAAATTTTGGATGACGTTTGTTATTTTATTGATTTGCAAAAATTATATAGTAACAAAAACCAAAAAATAAAATAAAATATTGAAATCAAAATGATTTACAATAATAATATTTATAATAGAAAACAAATGATTACATTTACGTTCTTTAATGTAGACTGACGTGTTTATGTTAAAATTGATTTTTTGTCATTTATAGAAACAACAAAATAGAAATATCAAAAATTATTACTATGTATATATATATATATAAAACTTGTAAAAAATAAATTATTGTATACATATTAAAATTGTGAATAATTGAGCTTATTTGTCAAGCCCACCACCTTCTATAATTGTCGAATTAAACTTATAAGAATATCAAATTAAAAATTTATATAATTAATATTAATATTTGGAGAATTAATTTCTTATCTGTCAAAAGTATGTGATAAATGTCAAAATATTTGATCAATTATATCAAAATACATTTATAAGATTCTTAACAAGGTATTGACAGAGCTGTCGCTAGATATTCTTGAGTTTAAAGCCACTAATAGCAATACATAAAGTAAATTATTTTAATCACGATTGATTTGTCAACCAGATGACAAAAGTTTCCTTTGCATATAGTATCTAAATGAGGTCTTAATTTGCAAAAGAGTAAGAAAAACAATTTTAAAAAAATTTCGATAGTTTTCATCAACTTATTAGAAATGTTATTAACGAATGCGAATGTCTGACGTGTCTGACATAATTAACTGAAATAAATAATTAAACCACGTCCATATTACCATCGTTCAAACGGATATTTTCAATAACCAAAAGAAGCTACAAAGTTTCATTAATTTGATAAAATTAATTATGGTTAGCTAATAGTTAGAAAATGATTAGGACAGGATAACATAAAACCATAATTTGCCAATTAATTCTATAGAGGGGAATCACTACGGTTGGTTCATGAAATTTCAGTCAAAATTTGGGCCTATTGGTAAGTTTCTTTTTCCAATAAAAGATAATTTATAATATTTACATTATTTTTCAAATTACATTTAGCACAATTATTATCAAAAAAGTCGACAAAAGTTAAAATTAAATTTATAAATAGAAAAATTTAATAAATAAATAAATAAATAAATTACAAAACAAAATGGCAAACACGATTAATCAATAATAATATGAAAAAATAAACTTTTAATATAAAATATAATGACTTTTATAAAAAAATATATCTCGCAGTATCTAAAGTATATAAAATATAATTTTTTTTTAACGAAAGCGATAATAAACTTATTTACATATTTTTTTTATATACATACATATATATACTTTTCTATATACATATCTATTTATATAAAATATATTATATACAATCAAAGAGTCACCCATGAGTGCCAATAAAATGAAAAATAATTTTTAAATAAAATAATTTAGATTGAAAAAAAAAAAAAAAAAAAAGAATTTGAAAATGAATTTAATAAAAAAAATTTGTTTTCTTTTCAATTTTTAATTTCGCTGTTATTAATTTTGTATCTTAATTTATTTTTGTAATAGATAGCAAACAGCAAAAATTACAAAAATAATTTATGTTGCCATTTTTTATGATTTGTTTACAATAGCCTTTTTTTGCACAAAAATATAAATATAATCTATACAAATTAATTTTAAATTTAGTAAATATTTAAAAACAACATAAAATAACTAAAATCGGGGGCGATGTTGTCAAAATTATATATATGTAATTCAAATAATAAAATTAATGTAATTATTTTGTGCTTAATAACGTTTTAATACGTCATGTTTGTTAGAGAAATGTCAAAATTGATGAATATTTTGTTTAATTTTGACATATTCAATTGTAGAAATATGAAGTTTCCAAAGAAACTTAAGACGATTAATAAAGATAATCTGAAAAATGATAAAATATTAGGACATTGATCATTATTAAATTGAGGAAGAAAGTTAGGATACTGGAAAGTCAAACATTTGCATAGACTTGAACTGAAGGCGAAATGAGATGACAGAACACAATGTCGATTTCGTGAATGCGAGCCACTAGCCAGAAAACGCTTACGATACTTAGATATTTACAACCTCAGAATTCTGGTCCATGGCACTCAATCAGGAAGCAGCTGTACTGTATTGATAGTACGGGTCTGGGTGAGCAATAATGCAAAATTAGAAAATGCAAATCAGAATAAGCCGAATGGCTGCACACTGTAATGATTGGGGCTGGAATGGTTGATTATACAGTGTGTTGTCCTCCCTGCATAATGAAAACTAACTAAATAATTCGAGTCATTTTATTTAGTTTGCTAAGAAATAGGAGTGCCAGACTACACCAAATATTTGGCTTATATTTGACATCACATTTAATTATAACAACAAAACTTATCACTCTATTACATAATTCCCATAAGAATCAATAATATTGCTATACATACACCGATACCAACTATATTAAGTCTTCTTCTGCTGAAACTTTGACAGTTACAGAGTATGTATATCTTTTAACATATCCAATGTTCTGAGGTTCTGACATCATAGACATAGATTTTACTCAAGAGTTGACCTGTTCAGTTTATGATTTTCGTATAACTTCAGTTACATTTTCGAACAAATTTGAAAACGGTCAAGTCATTTCAATGCTAAATTGACTTATTCCAAGGTATAATTATGGTAAAATAAAGAATTATATAATTAGCGTGTGTACTTTTACAAAAAAAAAAAAAAAAAAAAAACAGAAAAATTATATAAAAATATTCTTTGTTTTTTTGATAAAATATGTTAAATGATCCAAAAGGGCGTAGGCCCACAAATACATTGATAAGAGTTGAACAGCAGACCACATTTAATATATATATATACATATATATACAAAAATAAAATCCTTTTTCTTTTATGCTCAAAGTTAATATATACAAAAAAAAATCCTTTTTTTTTTCTTTGCTCAGAGGAGATTCATATAAAGTTTCAGTCCTTTTTGAAGTACATACAACAACAAAATTATGTTTTATAAAAAAAAAAAAAACTTTTTATATATTTTTATTTATATTTTATTGTATTTAATATGATTTTTTTTTCTTTGATTTTGTTACAAAATGGCGTCGAAAATCGCGCAAGAACGCATTTATTTCCCACAAAGTCGTTTTTAAAAAAAAAAAAAAAAAAAAATGTTTTTAAAACATTTCTTTTTTTTTTTCAAGTTGTAGGTATTTTTTTTTTTTTTTTAGATGTTCCTGTTGAATAAGTTTTTTTTTATTATTTTTGTATTCCAGCAAGGAGGTCGAGACGATGAGAGAAATTATATTCATATAATATTGTATATATTATAAATATGTAAGTAGGTATGTGAAATATATAAATGAACGACAGTTGCAAGAATCCAGGAAACATTGAACATAACACAAAACATGGAAAAAAAAATCTATACTATACAAAATATAATTTATATACGAGGGATATTTTTAAAAATTTCTGAATTTTTTCAAATATACATAATATCCTTCTATCCCAACTTTGTATGACCCAGTGGACAAAACCATGTTTTTTATGGGCCATCTTAAAAAAAAATATTTGGGAGTCTCTTCTTAAATTCAATTTTCTTGGGGAGCACAGTTCATTTATTTAGTCGGATCGCAATATCCGTGAACTGTAGAAATATCCCTCGTATATAAGTAGATATATTCCGTCCCGTTTATCATCAGGATAAATATGTAATGTTAAATATATATATACGAATTATTATATATATAAAAATGGGTAGAAAAACGCGAACTATACTATACAAAAAGAAAAAAATAAATACAAATTCTGCAAATATACTTAACAGCAGAAGCAACAAAAGCAGCTAAAAAAAAACTTCTTTATATATTTACACTTTTCTATCATGATATATACATATATATATATATATGTATATATATAAAAGTGATTATATATTTAGTTTATGTACATACGAGTAAATATATAATATATAAAAAAAAATCAATATATTTTTTCATCTTTAGATTATGTCTTTTACTTTAAATCTTATAAAAACTAAGCATAGTTATAAAATTTCTGGCTAGTTTTTGTATGGGCCATCTTACTATACAACTTGAAGGGAAACACTGTTTAAGGTAAACCCAGTAAAAACAGGGTTACTGACGTATTATCCACTAAATACCAAACTTTTTTCGACATTATTTATAATAATAAAGTCTATTTAAACAAGAGACCAGACATAATACCGAACTAAATTAGTTAAGATGATGAAAATTAACATTTCTTGGTATATATTTAAGATGTTAGGTGAATTTTTTAACACTTGTTGTTAATTTACTTAGCCAGTTTAATTGATATTTCAAATTAACTTTGTATATATATCAAGAATGAAACCAGAAAAAAACCCTGAAAATCTTCACTTCCCTTTTTGTTAATATAATCATTAATACTTTAAATAAAGTATTACCTACACAAATATCGAATATGACTGCAAAATATTAATTATAATCGATTATTTTACTAATATACAGTTTCAAGGTTTTGGTATGAAACCAATTTCATTTTTTTATATCATTCAAAATATAGAAATTAAATCAATAAGTTTGGAATTATTAAAATTTTGATTTAAGGAATTTCGTATAAAAAAACACGTTATTTAACCCTACAGCGGTCGAAATATTACTAGTATATAATCATGATGGTAATAATGAAAAATAAACTTCAAAAAATTAACTAAATGATTAAATATTGATTCGGCTGTAATGTATCGGCTGAGGCTAACATGGATGGACTTGGTTGACACAGGGTTAAATAATAAAAACTGATTTGAAAGCCTAAAAAACGGTCTAAACAAAAATATAGTACTAAACTAAACGGTCGTCTATATATTTTTTATTCAACTTGCTCTTATATGAATATAATAAATACATCGACAATTTTTTTTTTTTTTGAAAACAAAGATTGACTGTAAATGAAACGGTTGACGCGCATATACCGTACATTAAAAATACATATAATTTACAGAATAAAAAAAAAAAATACTGAAACATATTTAAATGAAAACAAAAACCTACAGTGAATCTTTTAGATAAAACAACAACGAGAAGAAAAAAAAAACTATACATTAAAAAAAAAAAATTCTGGAATATTATAATATAACGTAGAATATTCTCGAAATTTTTTTTTTTTGTATATTATATTTTCTGTTTGTTGTCAAGGGGGCAAAAAAGTTTTTAAATACTGATTTTTAAATTTACCCGATGAACAACAAATCAAAAACATTTTTTTATATATACAAAGAATATGGCAATTTATAAAAACAAAAAGTTTGTGCAGAAAAAAAGGAAAAGAATTCCTTACCTGAAAACTTGGTATGGACGCGTCTCCTTTTTGAGATGGTATAAATATATAAAAAAATGATTTGTGGTGTAAAATGTTTTCGGTCCAAAACAACACCACAAAATTATAAATAATTTCAAGATTATTTGAATTTTGAATCTCTTAAAAGTCAATCACTAATGTAGGCTTGCAACTTCGTCACAATACTTTAAACTCAACATTGAACATAACATTGGAATTAATGTAATAATTACCAATGTAAGAGAACAACTGATATCAATAATAATTAAGACCTTAGATTGAGCTCAATATTCAAAAAATGGTGCTAAAAGTTAAGTGGTTTTCTTTGTTGGATTGTGTATTTTTATTCGTTTGTGGTATTGCAGGAAGTTGTAATTGAATATATGAAATGTTAATTTAAATATATGACCAGAACCATTTATATAATTATATTTAGACACAGAACTGTCAAATTTTTGATGTTTTGTGTCAATGGTCGTGTTGGAACATTGCTTGACTTTTTCCCAATTCCAAGCTATAGAAGATTTACAATTTACATTGAAGTTTCTAGTATTCGTTTAGCTGGGATATTGAATGATTAAAAAGTTTTCAAAAAAATATATATTGGCAACACTAATTTTGACATTTCTGTATGCTTTAATTATAAAAAATTATGAATTTGAACAGAAATTACCAGATTTTAATTAATAAAAGCATTTTAAAGAATTATTTAATGCAAATTTTAAGGTAAATTCAATATCTATTTGGTTTTTTAAAGATATATTAGTTATGTAAAAACCATTTATTTTGGAGACATGTTTTTTTTTTGTTACAAAACCAATTCAAAATGGAAAAATTTATACTCGTATATATTGGAAAATTAAATTTTTTTTTTCTCGTCTTTTATATTTTATAGTAGATTCGAAATATTATATAGAAAATATACAAGGCTAAATAAATACATATGAGTTTTGTGTATTTGTCAAATAGTTTTCATAAGCATTAGCCTTTTACAACAAAACAATATCACACAATATGTGCAGCATAACAAAGTATATATTTAAGGTACATATATATAAATATACATATATTTATATATTAATCTTTTACATTTATATAAACATTTATATACTTACTTATAAAGTAGATCGATATCTAACATGGATGGGAGATGGAAGGGGACACAGAAATTTATATATACTTATATATAAAAAAAAAAACCATTAACGACAACGAAAATTGGTTGGGTTTTTTGGTGAGAAAATTTATATATAAAATAATATTTATATATAAATAAGTT
This sequence comes from Rhamphomyia laevipes, assembly GCA_963920725.1. Classification (NCBI taxonomy): domain Eukaryota; kingdom Metazoa; phylum Arthropoda; class Insecta; order Diptera; family Empididae; genus Rhamphomyia; species Rhamphomyia laevipes. The sequence continues at coordinate 43,320,553 of OY987256.1, forward strand.
TTTTTTTTTTTTGTATAACAATTCTATATAATCTACTTTATATATATGTATATAATTTCGACCATTTTATATAAACCACAATTTTACATCAAAAAGGAATTGTAAAAGATGCCATTTTAAAAATATTATAAAGAATATTTATTAAATTTTTGCTTTTATAGTTATTTACTTATTATTAAGCAAGCAATATTAACGATGAAGACTGAGGTGTAAAAATGTAATTTCTGAAAATCTTACATTTAATAACAAGCAATCCTTATTTATAATCTTTATAAACCTTCGATTGTAATTTATTTCGGTAATGAATGACCCAAAATTGTAACAATTTTTTTGACAATTTTTTGGTAATCTCTGGTAAGAATTTTGTATACAAATACGGAAACCTATACCCCCACTCAATTTTTCATTTAGATCTATAAAAATTATTCAAAATGTTTCCATTTTCTTTGTAAATTTTTTATAGTGTTAGTACAAGAAATATATATAAAAAATTCGTTTTGATATTAAAACCAGAATTTGCATAAGTAAATACCAAACCAAACCCTACCTCCTTCTCCTCATCAAATTCAACATTTATACAACAAAAAAACAGAAAAGAAATTATTTAATATAAAATATTTGGTTATATATAATTAAATTATTTATTAACATATTTTTGTTAGGGTCAAAATCAAATCAAAATTTTCTACAAAATTAAACCAAAAACACATTAACCCAAAGCATAGAAAATTCATATTTTAATATTATATATATTTGTAAATTTATATATAAAATTATAATCAAGGGATTTAATTATTATTATTATTATTAAAATAAACAAAATATTTAACCCTTAGTCACACCAAAAATAGAATTTTAAATATTATATTTTATAATTATAACCGTATACACAACGAAATCCCAGAAAAATCTTTTAAAAGAGTATAAATTTTCGTCCTTTTTTTAGTATGCTGGTATGTATCATATTTAAATTTTTTTTTTGTACATATTAGTGATATAGCCTTTAACTAGTTAGCCATAACATTATATACAAAGAACCAACGTTATACATAGACAAAATTCCCAAAAATCCGCACCCTTTTAAGAAATTATCATAGAGAAAATTTTCATTATTTTCTGGTTTATCTGATGTTTAGAAAAATAATTTAAAATGATGAAAAATCATAAATGCTGGGCTTATTTAACCTCAATCTAATATTTAACCTCAATTTGAATAAAATCATTTATTTAGGTATAATAACCATCAAAATATGAAGTTATCGTTGGTAAAAATAAACTATTTGAAAAATAAAGTAATTTTCTATTTTTTTTTTTATGAATTTGTTAAATGAAAATCCTTTTCATTTAAACAGTATTCAATTTTCTACTACATAAATTTTGAAATAAAAAGTATAGATAATATAATAATTTTTTTGTAAAAATATATAATACGGAAAAATCTACAGCCATCTTGAATTTTTACATTTTTTTTAAATATATTTTCCTATACTTAATTTTATTTTTCTCGAGTTAGCCAAAAGGAATATAATAAAATTACATCAAAAGTACAAACAAACAATAAAATACATAAAAAACAAAACTCTTCTATCCAGTTTTCCATTACATCAAACCACCCCACACCTCCCAGCCAACAAATCACTAAAATCACCCACATTTGAAAAACAAAATATTTTTACCACCCAAATAACAAAAATATTCTAAAAAAAAAAAAAATTCTGATGTGATAAAATATTCATACACAAAGCAACAAAATGAAAAATCCCGTATTTGTTGTGAAAATGATGAAAAGTCCTTTAAAAAGGAGAGAGAATTATAAAGTAGAGCAAAAGCTTAAAAAAAAAATACAGGGCAAAAAGTGGAAAATAAAAAAACCCTCGGAAAACTTACCGCATAACAGTGAAATGGCATCAGAAATTTCTTTAACTTCTATAACTAAACTAACTTCAAACTCCCACCCTATAATCCATATTATAAAAATGGGGGATGTGATACAGCAATTTAAGAATTTTTTTTTTTTTTTTTCATATTTTTCTCATACCATATTTAACCCAATTCTTTTATATTTTTTCTGACTGGATCTACATATATATATATATATTATATCGAAATTTTACACACCTAGAAGCGCTTTTCAACCCCATCAACAACAGCATCCCACACACACAGGAGAATCTCTTGTTATATCCTTATTGAAGAATAAAAAAATACAAAAAAAAAAAAGAAAATTGATAATTTTTTTTTTATATACATATTTGGATATTAAATTCATAAAACAACCATGAACCGGTACAGATGGATGATGATCAAGGATGGTTCAAAGTGATAGAAGTATAATAGTTAAATTGACCGGGTGATTTACAGAAAATTCTATTAATTTCTTACACTTTTTTAATAGTCGCCAAGACTTGATGGGTGGATTAGGACCAATTGAACTGTGACCAAACAGGTAGTTATCGAATCCGCTTTTTACAGAATCGGATACAGCATTAAGATACATTTTTGAAGTAATACTAGACTATGATGACCGTTGTTAATGGATCAACCCGATTTAACTCTTTTAATCTATTCAAGGTTTTTATTTTCCATAGAATAACAATAATATGCAGAAAGAAAGTAATTTATTTAAAGTGCAGAAAAAATAAAAATCTTCGATTTGGATTCTCCCAATAATCAATCAATTGTTCCTTTTTATTTCGCTTAATTACTTTATCTAATCTTCAGAAATTAAATCGATACACTGTTCTTAATGAAATACACAATTGTGAAAAAAGTAGATTTGAGTTTTCCTTCTTTTCTTGGAGAGTGCACAGAACTCAGGAATTGAACTAAGGATTAACTAAGTTGACAACAGGAGTTGAACTAAGTTTCCCTAATGAATAATAATATAGAAACTATTCCGTGGCATGTTTTCCATATTTCTTTTCTTCTATTATTGAACATTAAGTTCTAATTGTGACTATTTTAATACCAACAATAATAATTAAGCAAGTTATATAAGCTCATTTTTTATCATCTCCCGTCTAACCGAAAATCAAACAAGTCCTTTAAATTCTCTTATTAAATTTCGGATTAATATCTTATTACAAACACACACAAGTATAGTGTCAAAAATTAACCTATAATAGATATTTAATCATAAAAAATCCATATAAAATCTCTTCATTCTTGTGCCGTCACATAGATTAATTATTCTTTATCTTCTAATTAGTTTAACGCATCAAATAAATAAATCCCCCTGTGTTAACATTTCCATAAACCCATTACACAATATATTATTATCCTATATATACTAACTGGAAAAGTCAAACAGAAAACACAAAAGTATAGAAGACTAAAAAAAAAATATTGCATATTTATAAACAAGGACCAATAATAATATTACTAAAGAAGTAACACATTTATTACATATCCTTTTAAAAACCATCAGAGAGAGAGAAAATAAGCTATACAAAATCTATATACACACAACAAGTATGAGATGGTTCAAATAAATTCTATAAATATTTAATGGTATACCATATTTAGGTATCTCGTTTAGACCAAAAATTTTGAAAATTTACATCATCAGTAGACCAAAAATTATATACACGCCACTTATTGTATACCCAGAGTTTGAATACGTGATTACAATGGCAAATGAAAAATATTTATTATAAAGAAAATTGTATACAAAAATCATTTATGAGAAAATAGGAAAAATCGATGAAATTTGTTAGCGCGATTTGAAAATTTGATACTCGGGTAAAAAAAAATCTTTTAGTATCGTTGTCGTCGTCGAATTCCAAAATCCGAGGTTTTCTACAGTCTGTTTTCATTTGTTTTTTTCTTTGTTTCCCTCACTCCCCAATAACAATATTAGGATTGTGGAGGATGATATCCCATTTATTACAACAGGCCACATACAAAAAAGAAAAACGGACGTAGAGGTGACAAAAAAAAAATATAAAAAGGGAGATAATTCCCAGGATCAATATCGTATTTTTTTTTTGTTGCTGTTGTTTTTATACTCAACAAAACCATAGAATGACAATAATAAAAAAAAGGATGAAATAAAAAGAGAGCACACAAAATAAAAAAGGATATTTTCATTCGAATTTGACATTCAACCAGTTAACCATCCCACACCCCGTACCATAACAATATATATATGTAAAGAGAGAGAATATTAGTGGGAAGGATGAGGTGAATTTGGTTATTTTTCATTCAGATGATTCAGATCTGTATATGAAGACATTTTTATCTTGCTGCTGTTCTTGGTGTACAAGGATTTCCTGGATTTATATACACAAGTATAGATAGAGAGAATTTTTTTGTTGTTGTTGGTGGTATCACACAAACTGAATACTATTAGGTTAGGGTTCGGTTTGGTTTTTAAGGATAAATTTTTTTTTATATATTTATTTAAAACTTTACACATTAATGGATTTCGGTTTATATTTTAATTTAAAAATAAATATATGTATTTTTTTATGTATGGGAAATAATAAGTTATAGAGAAATTTGATGATTTGAAATTTTTTACATATTTTTAGGAGCTTTTAAGAAAATTGTATATTTTTAGGTGCATTTATGATGGCAGAATACAATTTTCTATATAAATTTTTATCAAAATATATATCCTTAATTTGTATATGTGAAACAAGGACGAAATAATTTACTAAACACGATTATTTGCTTACACTTCCATCTAATATTTAATTCTATATATAGTTTTAAAAGTGAATATTTGTACGGAAAACCAACAAAATATTTTGTATATCAAAAACATTGAAAATCTACCAGATTTTTTATGTTTTTTTCTTTTTCATATTTTCATTACCTACAGTGGTAAGGTAAAATGGGCGTGTAATCTATAAAAAATGGATTTTCATGAATAACAAAAATTATGTACTTGAACAAGAAAAACATTTTCTCTTGTTGGAAAATTTAATTTTTATAAAAGAAAATTATTTTTATAATTATAGTTTCGTTAGTTAATTTTGGTTGGAAATAATTGAGGTGGAAAATTTAAATGAACTTTTTGAAGACGTTTTTTTTTCTTTTACAATAATTATATATAACTTTTATGTAATTATTAGTAGTTAATGATTAAAAAAAACTCACTAATTTGCATATTTTTAGGAGTTTTTATATAATTGCCTACTTTAAGGAGTATATATAACATATAATATTTTTGTTAATTCAGAAAACCAATCAAAAATCTATAAATCAAATTAATTTTCCAGATAAACGCGCAACAACCAAAAACTTTATTTAAAAAAAAAAAAAAATTAATGATAAAATTAAATTTATATTAAAAGATAAAGTATTGAAAATTAAAGAGAAAAAATGAATACATTCCGTAAATTCCACATAACAGAGACAAGATAATAACATAAAATATATTTTTCCTGTTCTACACTGTATTTATTTGCTGACTCTTTGCGGATCAATAATGATTCCAAAAGATAAAGAAGTATATTTATGCTGTGGTGTTTAACATCCCAGCAAGCATATAAATTTTGTCGTTGTCTCTAAAATAAATGCACAACAGCAGAGGAGCTACTACTATTAAGTATATTATATTCAGAGTTTTTGTTTAATTTTTTTTTTTTTTTTTTGGAGAAAACATGGAAAAATATCTATGCGTTGTTGTATATCTAAAGGGGAATTTTTATGAAGTGTATATGTATATTTATATATACAAAAAGGATGGAACCAAAAATGTTAAAATGAAATGCGAATTTTTTAAAACATTGCGTGTTAATACGTCCAACAAAACGGAAATATAAAACTAATATTAGAGAAGATTAGCCAGCAAAGGATAAACGTAGATAGTTGAAAAGGATAGACAATATATTTATATATAAAAAATGGTTGATATATTTATAGTTTATAATATTTTTGGTATAAATTTCTTAATATATAATTGATTTTGTAAAAATCATGAAGGATAATATAATAATCAATAAATTACCAAAATAATATTTATAAGTTTATAAATAAATTTTGTATATAATTTTGTATTAAATCAAATACAATGAAAATTCTGAACAAAAAATTTGATAATTTTTTTAATGTTATATATTTGACATTAATAATATGTTTCTCTTAGGGTTAAAATAAAAATGACGTTAAAACACCTGACAATTTCAATATCATAATTAGAATTAGAAAATTGAAACCCTCCCACAACAGACAATTTCTAACAGTCTTTCGTAAACTTTAGGTGCCATTAAACGAAATATAAAGAAATGTTTCTGTTGATTCTGTTAAACATATTAAAAGATTATTCAACTTTGACTTAAAAGCATAGTACATAATTATTGCCAATTTATTATTTCAATTATTTTCGTTAGACACTTGCTAAACTGACGGTAATGATTGACGCTTTAAAATGGAAATGGATATGACAAGGACTTCTGAAATTGTTAGTATAACCATTGATCCATAAATGACAGTTTGATGATCTCAGACAACAGTAATGCCAAATACAGAGATTTATTTCAGTCTCATATAGATTTTTATTTTAAATTTTGTTTGAAAATTCATCTCTGACTTCTAAAATTGACGGATTTATATTGAAACAATTTATAGAATTTATTCAAGTTTAAAGTAAGCTAAATTTTAAAACGAAGAAAATATTTTTCAAAATGTATAGCAGAGAGAGACGATTGGTTGGTTTGATACATAATATTTCATATTATGTTTATTTCACCTGTTAAGGTTTCATTTTAATGTATAAGCAGACCCAGAAATATTTTTTTCTTTTTTTTTTGTCTGGGTAACCAAAAAAAAAACAAAGAAAATTTATGTATCCATCATCACATACCAAAAAAAAAATATTTATACCTGTTTTGTTTTTGAATGAATTTAAAATTTTAATTGCTTTTTGTACATAATTTTTGAGGTTCTGCCCTTATAACTATAAATATATACAAGAACTTCCAACAGAGCATAACCTCTCTTGACCAAAAACATTTTCGCCATATAGAGAATAAATTTGATATAGGAACTTAGGTTTCAAAAAGAATTTGTGAATTTATACATAATCGCACCAGTGCTGACTGAATTTAATCAAAAATAATAACTGAATAATATTCACGAAAATTTTACAAATGCCAAAAGTTCTCATTTATATAAATTTTATCATTTAAACAAAATTTATGTGGACGTGGACTGTGTTGTGGGTATGAGGAAGGAACCTTTTTTTGTTTTGTAATTCCCAGAAAATCAAGGAACAATTTTTGAACATCATGAATACATATATACAAAAGAACGGATGAAAATATCGATCGACATATATTTTATTCGTATTGTATATAGGAAAATGAACCAGGATTGTTGCAGCAATATATTTTGTTGGTTTTGGAAATTCTATAGTGATGTCTATGAGTGCGTACAGTACAAATTTAAAGTATAACGCCCAAAAATTATAAGAATTTTAAATTTATTACAAACATTATTTAAATTATTTATTACAGAAAATCATATATCCCAACTATACAATACACAATGAAGACATATGTCGTTGTCTAAATCTAAAATGTCTAATATAATTGAAAAAGGTCAAAGGCCTTTTGGACTTCAAAATTTATAATAATGATAAATTTTCTTTGTGAACGACCAAATCCATAGCAAACACATCCCAAGTCTTATATAGAGAATTGAACAGAGAATTAATGAAGAAAAAAAAAGCAAAATTACCTAACAATCTTTGTGTATATTAGTTAAAAATCACAGAGGCGGTCAACTTTTAACAACAAAAAAAAAAACTATTTTCAATATATCGTCGGCTGAATATTGACTTGTACCATGTTCATTTTTCCATATTTTTGTTATAAAAGTAATTTGTGATTGTGACATTAAAACGAAGTTTTTAATCTATAAAAACTTCGAATTTAGCTATATCACAAGCCGGTAGAAAGAATTTGATTTTAGTTCCAAGTCACTTATTATATGTATATACTTTAAAACTTCGTTTACTGCAGAACATCAATATGTAAAGACGAAAAAAAACCTCGTAAAAATTCTTAGTTGTTACTTTACAAAATGAGCTAATCATGTCGGAAGACAAGGAAAAAGATATTAAATCAAATGATGAAATATTTGCCATAAATCTATCGGATATTTTAAAAGTTGTACTACTGGATTTACAATAAAAAAAATATTTGATGAAGTTTCTGAAATAAAGGACAACACATTTATTCAAATTCTGTTCCAATAATTTGGCAATTTTTGATATTTTTAATCTAATTGGATTTTGTAGTGTTCCATGTCCATTCGTGGCATCTAATAACTCCGAAATTAAAAATTGTTCAACTATGAAAAATGGACTATGAAAAATGAAAATTCAAACTATGAAAAATGGACATGGTACAAGGCAATACTCAGGCGACGATGAATATAAATTCTTACAGATAATTTACAAATATATCGATAAATATAATTAAAAGTATGTTTCTTTTTTCTGAATTAAGAAAAAAATATGAAATACAATTTGTAAGACCAAAATTCAATTTATACCAACAGCAAAGTCCAAATCACAGGTAAAAAAAAATCTCAGTGTTGTTTTTATAGATGAAAATTTTCCATAATCATTAAAAATAAAAAAAATCGTATTTAAATTTTTTTGCATTAAGACAAATCAAAAATGGCGGACAACATTTTGCAAATCTCTAATATTTATTATATAGCTCGGTGCAATTTATTTCTCAAATTTTTGATATTTTAGGTGGTAGAATTTATTTTTTATTGTTGTTGATATGCTTTGTATTATGTTGGAAACTATTATGTACCCTTTGTGTTTTTGATATTTCATTTATGGCCTCCTAACTATATATATATATATATACAGCAAAAACCGGGAGAGATGGAGGTGTAAAGAGGAGAGTTAAAGAATATAAAATGCACTAAATAAACAAGTTTTATATTATACACAAAAAAAAATTGAACTTTTCGAGATTAAACCAACCTACAATAAAATTTATATATATACATACAATTTTCCAAAATGGGAATAGAAAAAGCCATGTAGAAATTTTTTTTTTGTTCAAACCGAATTTTAACGATGTCGATAAAACGACACTAGCAATGATGATGCCTCTACCTAAAATATAATACGACACCATCCAAAGAGGAGACAAACCAAGAAAAGCACTATGGAAATTTTTGTATATATGTACATATATATTTTATGTAGGGAAACTATACTTTAATACTGTACAGATCTATCTACACATTTTAGTTGGTACTATGGGGATTAATATTGTTTTTGTTAGTTTTCTGAGCGAGCAAACGCAGCATTACCGTAAAATTTTCTTTTATTATACATATTACATTTTATCCATGCGAATGACGACAAGATTTAAAAGAAAAATAATTTTTTTTTTTTTGTTTTGTATCATGATATAAAAAAGCATAGATACGCGATATATAATTGTTGTATATAAAGATAAAAAAAAAGATGGAGGTCATTTTTACTTTAAATCGAAATGTATTTTTGTTGTGTTTATAGATAGTATAACAAAATATCAAGAAATTAATTTTTTTTTTTTGTTTTTACCTGAACCTGATTTATTCAGTGTATTTAGTAAATGATGGCTGAATAATATATTTATAATGTACAAAACTGAAGATTATTTATGTTGTATAGATGGACAGGTAGATTTTTTTTTTTTTTATAAATTATCAAAGATGTTTTTGAATAATTTAACATTAATATTATTTTGTAATTTATATAGAAAATCTCTTTTCTAACAATAAAATCAGGGAGGAAATAAAAGCAAAAGGTCATATGTTATTATTAGCAATATTTATAGCAATTAATATTAAATCTATAATGTGGTGGGGAATAAAAAAACGACTTCCCGAATCTTATAAGTAAAAAATTGTATTAGATATTCCAATTCATTAAATAAAACAAATATTTTGTCAAGAAAACCCTGTTTCTATGGTGATATAATAAAAGGTCATAAAGGTTCTATGTCTCGCACAAATGAAGAAACATGAAACCATATGGTTTTATATCTCATTGAAGTGTGACATAAAGACATTTTGTCCTTATGTCATGTCACCGACTCCGTAAAGATTAGATTACATGCCTGATGGTCAAGCAAAAAAATTTGAAGTTTACTGTGATATCAAATACTAAATTCAAACTTTTAAGTTAATTAGAAACTGTAGAAACTGTAATAGTTTCCACAATTAAACAATCTTAACGAAAAAACGATTTTTGGAAACGTCAAAATATTATGAATATCTATTAAAAATATATGCTAGAATCTCAAATTTTATATTTAGTTACATAGTAAATTTACATATACTAATTATCTATAGTTTACTGTTAAAGATTTTGTGGAATTATGTTTAAATAATATTTGTCTTCAAAAAACATTTTATCCTTTTCCCCTTTAACAATATTAAATTGTAAGTTTTATTCAAAGCAATATACTGAAATGTCAAAATTAGTGTTACCAATGCGTCAGAAATGTTGAAAATTAGTAATGCAAATTGAATTTATTAATTATTAAAACATCAAAAACTATCAGTAACTTAAAAATTGTGCAAAATTAATTAAAAATTTAATTAAAATTAACAAAATTTAATAATAAAATTGACTTTCGAGAATAATTTACAAAAGAAATTATAAAATTTGCACAAAATTTCACTTTAATTTTGTGGAACGCCATTTATATGTAACTAAGTAAATTTCTGTAACACTTTCGGTTCGATGAATATATTTTTCTTCGGTATTGTATATAAACACAAAATTATTAATATCTTCAAATAAAATTTGAAATTAGTTAAACCTTTTTATTATAAATTTATCATATAATAAACAGTGCGAAATTGCGTTCTTCAATAAAATATAAATTTATTAATTTTCAAATATAAAATATATCATGAAATATTTTTTATAGCTGGCTATGTATATATCAAAAATTATATGCTCATAATGATGCCTGACTTATAAAACGGGAAAAAGGTATATAAACTAATAATATACATCTTTATATACATATAGATACAAATCTGTATCTTTAAGATACAAAAAAAAAAAAAATATTTAAATGTTGCCAAATTGCAGCACGTACACATTAAATATTTTATTATTGACCAGAAATTGTTTTTTTTTTTTTTTTTTCTAATTTAATTTACAAAATGAAATTTTTCTTAGGTTTTTTTTTCTTCAAATTAAAAATTATATCGTCGTCGTCATAATAATAATCGATTTATGTACGTACGGGGCGATATCGGTGGGTATAACACCTTAAAATATTTTCTAACATACACAGATGTTTTACCAAAAAAAAAAAAAAAATTATAATTATATTCGATTAGTATTAAAACAATTGTGAGGGGGAATTTATTTAGTAGATTGATTCGATTATAAATTATTTTTTTTTATACATATACTATACAAAAAGTTTATTTCGATTTCCTTTTTTGGTTATTAAAAGCAGCTCAACAGTGTTTTTTTTTTAGTAAAGATACAATTACAGGAAATTTTAAAAAATACATTTAAACAAATATCCCATCAACAAAATTTTATATCGACTTTTAACAATTTTTAAATGTTTCACTTTTAGATTACATTTTGGGGGCTGCCGAACTAGAAATGTTTTTTTTTTAAAGTTTGAATGCTTGCCTGACTGGGTAATTTGTATTTTATATGGCAGGTGTTGAAAATAATTGAAATAAATAAATAATAAGAAAATATTTTGTAAAAAATTTACCCACCATTTTATAATATATTTTAGTTTTGTGTAGCTTGTAAGACTATACTAACTAGAATTATAACGAAATTAGTCAATTTATTTAAACAAGGGAAGAAAAATTTACATAAAAATTCATAAAAATAAATTAAATCATTTTAAAACGTAAATTTTTATTATAACATTTTTATGTTTGTTTGTATGGTTTTTTTTTTTTTTGTAGAAGAGATATTTGAAAATTATTATTCAAATTCGACAATATTATAAATGCGCAATTAATCTTATAATAAATTAATTTTTTTAGAGGTTATATACAGAAAATATGGTCGAAAAAGAGAACAAATAAAATGTAAAAAAAATAAAGTAATTTCAGATTAAATTTTTAAGAAAAGATTGGGGAATAAAAATTAATTTTTGTTTTTATGATAAATATATACAAAACAAATGTTTTTTTTTTTTTTTTTAAATATAATAAACTTTATAATTATAGATTTTGTGAGATTAATTTTAAAATAAACTTAAGTCACGAATTTTTTTTGATGATTTTGAAAATTAAACCTTGAAAATTTAAGCTTTTCGACATTTTTTTTTTAAAAAAAAATAATAAATATGTTAACCACCTCCTTCTAATGTGCCACTGTAATTTAACTCCCCTCTAATGTGAATTACTTTGACCTAGTATAGATTTTTGATACATATTTAAAATAAATAATTAAATACTATTTAATTATATAATTTTACTTATAGTACTTTACAAATGAAAAAAGTAAAGAAATCTTTTAATAATTTGGTATTTTGTGATTATATTATTTAAGACAAACGAATATCTTAACAAAAATGACAATTCGTGTATGGTGCCATCAATTGCAACGATTTAGAAGTCAAATGTTAGGACTAAAGGAAATTAATATTCAATTTTCCATAATTTTCTGATTTGATAGACTATGATGATCAGTGACTGATAGAGTATTTACCGGGCCCTTGGGTAAAGTTTCTTAAGAGAACCTTTTTTTTTTTAAATACGAAAAGTGAATGTAAAATTTGATTTGCAATTCCATCATGCAAAAAATATTTACAAACACTAACCAAGCATATAGCAAAAATCTGTCAAGCAAATTATATTCAAAATATTAGATTAACTTGATAACGATTACATGAAAACTCAGTTTTTTCAATAAAAGTAAAATAAACTCGAAAACTTTATAATTTGTGTTGAGTAGAAGTCGCGGTAGACCCTCCAAGATGAGCTACCCGGCATTATTGCTGCTGATTATCAATTTTGAGAGTGCTTTAAGCCAAACAAATAATGAAACTACTGTGAAACAGTTTAAAGACATCGAAGGATGTGTACACTCCTTGGTACATGGAAATTTTGTGCCAGCTTTGAAACAATTTAACGACGAATTGGGCAACAAAGAATGTAGCTTTTTGGCAAAACATTGTAAATTTGAGATAATTTTGGGATGGTTTTGGCACAACCAAGAATTGAACATAATTTTATATATTAATACAAGTAACTAAAAATTACTGGTAATAGCTTTGTAATAGGCAATACGCTGAATTAATTGTATTAATAAATTGTAAAACTAATTGTTTCATATCAAATAAAAATTTTAAACTCTGGACTCTAATACAAAAATCACTCGAGCATTATTTAAATTTTATCTGGTAGTATAGCTGGCTGTAAATGTTATTTATAGTAAAATAATAAAAAAAAAATAATTACGTAAATTTTACATGATAATTGATAACATAATTAAATTTCAACCCCACCGTTTCAATTTTAACCCCCACCAACCCTCTTTCAATACAAAAAACAATATATAAAAAAAAAAAATTAAATAAACCTTGTAAGACTAGTTAACCTCAATCTAAGTAAATATACAAAAAAGAAAATCAAATTAAAACAAATTATATTTTTGCACACCATAAAAATTAATCTAAAATAACAAACAGAAATCTTTTAAAAAATAAAAATAAAAAACTTTGTTGCCAAATTTCACATTTAACTATATAATAAATATATAATAAAAATTAATTTTGAATTGAAAACTTATATACACAAAATTATTAAATCGACACTTTTATAACTTCCATGTTGTTCTTATGATATATGACGATATATATACATACATATATATACCGTATATATAAATATATATGTACCTATTTCTTTTCTTTTTATTAATGATTTTATGTTTTTAAGGGTAATTCTAACCTCAAAATATAAATGGATTTTGTTTTTGTATATTATGTTGTATAATAATAAAATGAGGACTTTTATTTACCCAAGGACTCTCCCCTTTATAATATACGATATTATATTGTAATTATACTTTATATATTTATAAATACAAAATTAAAATTTTCTAAGCGCACATATGGTGGATTTTTTTTTTCTGTATAATTAGTTTTGAAGGGAATTTTTTTTGAAAACACGCTATTTTGATTGTCGTCTGTCTGTCGGTTTGTTCATTTATCAATTCGTTATTTAACATAGTAGAGCATCCTCAGATAAATTATAAGTCGATAGGAAGATTCAATTTTAGAAACTTAAAAAAGACAACAATTTAACAATGTATAAATATGGAATAAAACTGATTCCTTTCACGATTATCAATTAAGTATAAATTAGGTTTCTACTAGTGACCGGGTTACATCGTCACATTATCTTAGTTAAATACAAAATATAATTTTATATGTATAACAAGTTAAATGTAATAAAGACTAGACTGAAATGTTTAAATTATATACATCAGAATTCTAGAATTATTGAAGACCATCTTTCGCTTCTTCCGCTAGATGACGCTGAAAGTAAACTATTACTTGATCTTCTAGATCTAGACTAGTTTTAAACTGATCATAAAAGCTTAGGTACATTACATACAGTGTACCTGATATTTGATTGTTCGCATACTCAAAAAAGCCCATTAATATAAAACTGCTACGCAAGTAGTTATGTTGCGCAATCTGTTATATATAAATAGCTAGTAATTGAAATGCAATCATGGGATGAGTGCGTGTATATACATAAAAATCATATATCCAAGGATTTTACACATTTTATGTATAGCTTGTTATATATTAATCCAAACAAAACAAAAAGAAAAATATAAAAACTTTTTATTTAAAATAGAAAAATTAAAAGAAAACTTGAAAAAATGAATACAAAAAAAAACTACGAAAATTCGAATTGAATTATTGATTTCTTAACATAAAATGGTTGAGTTTGAGTTGATTATTATTACATAAAGTAAAAAAAAAACATTAAAATATTTTTTACATTAGAAAAGAAGACAACAATTTTATATATACATAAGTAAAAAGTTGAATGAACCTCGGCTAGTTGCTTCTCGCTGTATTTGCGCGATAGGAAAGCGGAAAATTTTAAAATATTTTTTTTTTTTTAATTTTTGCATTTCGTAAAATAAAACACAAAATTTTATTTAAAACTCAAAGCAATTAATGTAAAAATTTTTACTGTCCGTTCCGATTCGTTTACGACATAATGTTAAGTCGTTAAATTTTATTAAGGCAGGTCAGCAGTTTTTATTATATTTTAAGTTTACACAAAGAAAAACCAACTTTACAAAGTTCTAATTAGATTTAATTAGGATGCTAAAAAAAGCATCGAAATTTTATATTTATTGTGATGGCATCTCTAATGTTTGACATTTTAGTATAGTTTGCAACAAATCTTATATAGGTCAGAGCGTACACCAAAATTTTACTATGTTAAGAAAGTGATTTAAATAATTGGTAATAATTTTTATTAAATATAATTCTTTAAAAAAAAATTTAATGATCAAAATTGTAAATTTTTTTGATAAATTTCATAAAAGTTTTACCAATTTCTGGCAAACATTTGACAAAGTTGACAATTTTTGACAAATGCTACAGAAAGTTATTCAGAATTTTAACTGGTAATGATTTGAATTAAATACTAATTTAATAATTTATTTCTGGGATCAAAATTACCAATTTTTTTCAGCAAAATTTTTATACACTTTTAGCAATTTTTAGCAAACATTTGACAAAGTTGACAATTTTTGACAAATGCTACATAAAGTGATTTTAACTAGCAAATATGTTAAAATTAAAATTGAATAATTTTACGATTTATGTAATTGATTTTCACGTTATCATTGAACGTAATATTAAATAGTGTACGAAAGAGTGCTTTTTTTAACAGTGTATATAAATTCAAATATATAGTTAATATTAATAATAGCTTTCTACGTCAACAAAATTAATTTTGTCTTTTAATACATTATAATTATATATTATAGTATTTTTTCTTCATAAAATATATATAAGTAATATAATTTTTTTTTTATTAATCAGCAATGGAAAAATACAACACAAACAAATATTATAAATTATATATAACATATATAAATATTATATACATACATATATATGGTACATATTTTTCTTTTATATAAATTTGTCATTTATATACTAAGAAAATAAATGGTTTTAATTTAATATATAATGTGATATTTAAAGAGTATAGTCAGTCCATCATTTTCAATATATATATACACAAACCAACATACAATTGTATAAATGTACATACCTATATTTTTTAGAATTAATTTTTATAGATTTCATTTATATATTTTTAGATTGCATTTATTCTTTGCACCCTAAATCCTTGGATTTTTAATAATTTATATTTTATAACCATATATAACAATTATATATATATAAGAACTATAATTATAATTCTAATTGCAATTTTCAAGGTAACGAATATTGATCGTCGAAATCGTAATGTATACAAGAATGAAATATTTAAATTTTGTAAAAATTATTTATTAAAAATTAAATTATATACCTAACTTTTAAAAAAAGCAAAAAAACTTTTGGAAGAAAACAAAAATCAATCCTTTTTTTATAATTTTTTGTATCTGAGAGATATATACAATTTTGTTCCCTGAATTCCAATTACTTATTAAAATGTTTATATTTATACATATATAGATACAGGGTGGACGATAAATGAAATGTGGCTGGATATACCACGGAATTTAGAAAACTAATATATAGGTACTATCCTGATTTTGAGCTACAAATGATTTTCTATTTCCATTAAAATGAAATTTTATGACATAATTGACAAAATATTTTACAAATTTTGACAATTTTTTGACAAGATTTTCTTTAATGCTAGATATTTATTTCATTACTTATTTGATTTATGTATAACATAGAGAATTACTTAATGGGTAGAGCTTATTATACGTATTATGAGGACAAAATAATATTTAAGTGTCAATTGCCGGAAAAATAATGACAAACATTTTACCAAACTTGACAATTTTTTGACAAGTTTTTTTTTCATCAATGATCAATAAGTCAGCAAAACATTTTATTACTTATTGAATTATTCATACGACTGATTGAACTAGAATATTTTAAATTATCCTTTTAAGGATGATTACATTACATTTCTGTACAATTCCGGCTATTTTTTGGAATCTATAAAAGTCTTTAAATATGAATCATCATATAATTCTGGTATACCCTGTGTAATGAAATTTTAGTAATGTATACAGTGTAAATATAATAGGTATATAAAAAAAATAGAAGAAGATATTCAATAGTTTTTTTTTTTAGGTTTTGTTTTTCAATAATCTTCTTCGCAGCATAAAAATACTCGCCCTGACAAAATGAATTTAGTATATTTTTTTTTGCTGTAGTTTTGTTTGAAAAAAAAAAAAGTTCATTTTTATATATTCAAAAAGCAATTTTATATTTTTATGTTAAAATATTATTAGGGGAGGGAAGGTGAACATTATTTATATATATATAGCGATGTGTAAAAGTATTATTTGTTTCCGAAAAAAAAATTTATATAATACCGAAGACGATGTTAATAAAGAACAATAAGCCAGAGAACATTTTATAAATAAATTGTGGATTTATAATACATATATATAAATAAAAAAGTATGTAGAAATATGCTGAGATACTTTTAGTCATACATAATATTAATGTTAACATAAATAATCTTAATTTTGTTTTATTTTCCTTTATTTTGTATAGATATGTATAAAAATAATTGTATATAATAGAATATATATATAAGATTGGTTATATAGTGAAAGAAGAATTATAAAACCAGAATGATCTCATGGACATTATAACGTCGTTTTTTTTTTTTTTTTTTTTAGATTTTATATAAGGTATATACATATTTACTTATATACAACAAATTTTTTAATGAATTATATATAAATACGCAGTTAAATATTTATATGGATAATAATTTTATAAAACAATTTAATAAATGATTTAAAAATAGGGCAACACTGTAAAAGCAAAATTATATTTTATAATATCTATAGAGAGCTGACCATCAGAAATTATCAATATTTCTTTCTATTTAAAATATAATTAAATGATTTTAAAATTATTCACAATTTTATATTTCAAGAAATGAATTTCATCTGAATTACAATTACTTATAAATTCGACCAAAAGCTGGCATTTTTTCAAATATTACGAATTAATTTTTTATAAGCAAATTGTAAATAATTTACTGTGGCTTTTCGAAAGTTAAAATTTTCAAAAAAAAATAAAATTATTAGTTTATTATTCGTATCTTGACACTACATCTTTAATCTTTTCTATATAACTCACGATCTAGCTAGCATTCAATTTCTTTCTATATTTCGATATTTTGTGCTTGTATAACAACAAAATTTTATTATTTCATTTATATTTTAATTTTATTGTATAGTAGTAACAATTTAATTTTAATTATAATTGTACTAAAGTATCTAATAATCGATAAAAAGTTACAATTGACTCATAAATAACCGACAGAAATCAATGTCGCCGAATTAGTTGCTGTTATACATTTAGAATTTATATGTGAACTGTGAACATTATTCCATAAATTTTTAAATATGAAAAATTTCAAATAATTGTCAAGAAGTTCATAAAATTTATATGAAAATGACGACTATGTAATTTTAATGGTATAAACACAATGGCGGAAAGGATAGAACATAAAACAGTTGACACCGCACAGAAGTGTCTCCAAGGCTACGGTTTTGTATATTTCAAGACCAAGAAATTTGGGTAATTTTAACTTTTAACAGTTTACATATAATATTTTTACAAATAGAAATTAACTAAATTTATATTGAAATTTAAGAAATATTTAGATTTTTTTTTATAAAATGACAAATCGGAAACTTGACAGTTAATATAATTTACAAAAATCTGCCATTAAATTATATAAAATAAAAAAAATTGCCACGTGAGTAATATCGATATTCGATATTTACTGTGAACAGTAATTAATTATAAAATATATACTCGATATCTTCCTTCTTTCTCTAAATAAATTAATAATTTATTTTCAAATATTTATTTAATACATTCACAAATAGAAGAGCTTTGATGATGTAACAAATCATTTCTAAAAAAAAATATATCAATTTTATTTCAAAAATCAGAATAATTTATTTAAATAAGTTGGCATTCAAAAAATTTTTAATATCACCTACACAAAAAAATGATGGCACATTTTAATCGAAAATTAAATAGTTTTCCGAGTAAATTTCATGGAAATTTTCAAATTATTTTATAAATATAAATCATAAAACAAAAATTTTTTTTATATTATAATTTAATAATTCAAATATTTTGATTATCAAAACTTACATATAAATAGCATGCGCTCATTATTATCCAACTGCTGCTACATTTTCCATTAAAACACGAAAAAAATTTAAATTAATTTTAAAATATTTATAGAAAAATTACTGTTGCAATATTCATATACAAAAAAATAATTCACAGAAAATTTTCTATAAGAAATAAATAAAAAAAAAAATTGTTTGTTTTTCCCACCACTAAGAAATTAAATTGTACAAAATTTTCTTATTCGAGTTTTTTTTTTTTAAACATAAATTTTTCAATTTTTATGCGCACAGCATAAAACAAATTAAATGTATAGAAAATAATTATCAAACATTTTTTTTATTATTATTTAAATTTAAATAATAGCGCACAGCAACATTCAAGAAAAATTATGAAAGAAATCCTTGAGATAATCCCTTATTTTTTGTTTAGTTGTTTCTCAAAAACAATCCTTTTTACATATACAACGATATATTCTTTCACTACTTAACATACACAATTAAAAATATTTAAAGTTGGAAATTTTATTATGAAAATCCTTTTTGAAGGACTTATAGAGACAAATGTTCTTAAGGGAATGGATAAGCGCACATATAAATATGGAAAATTCAGTAAATTTATTTAAATTTTAAATTTCTATATGATTTTAATTTTTTTGTTTATTCTATTTTATTTTATTTTATTTCTTAATTAAATTAATTAAAGTTAAAAATTCTTATTCACTTTTACACATCCCAAATTCAATAATTTCACTTTTAATATAGTATTTTTTCTTGGTTTTAAATAATTTCAAATTATTTTTATTATTTTTTTTTTTTACAAATTTTACAATCTAAAATTAAATTAAAAATTTTCTTGTTAATTTTTCTAAGTGTTGTGTAAATTAATTGATAATGACAACTAAACAACACTTAATAAAAAAAATAGTAAATGTGAAACGACAGAGAATTTCAATTCAACTGAAACCGAAATTATACACCAAAAAAAAAAAAGGTAAAACAAAAATCAAATTAAGTAAAAAAAATAAATATTAAAAAAAAATTACATTTATTCATATAAAAAAAAAGGGAGCGCACAAGTTTCCGAGATTATAATTTAAATATAAACAGTAACTAATAATAAAACGTAATATTTTTCACAAAAAAAAAAACCTCTCTTTAAGTGGCGACAACTGACATCTCAAAAAACGACGCGAATCGAAACTTCAAAAATAACAAAAATCGAATAAGTTAATTTGTTAATAAAATCAACAAACAAAAAAAAATTAATGTAAATATACACAAATAATAAATATTTTATGGATATACAAGAGATTAAAAAAGAAAAAAACAAAAAACTTTTTTTTTATACAATGATAATATAATTACAACTCGACGACCCGAAGACCGCGGTGTTTCTAAAAAAAACACGATAACGACATCGACGACAACAACATTATTATTATTATTTTTCCAAGAGGGCTAATACTACTTTTACATTATACAAAATACAGCAGCCACCAGCCACCGCCGTAGCCGAAGTTATTTTTGTTGCTGCTGTGTTGATGGTTGTCAAAAAAAAAAAAAAAAATTACAAACAAAAAGAAAGAAAAATATTATTCACAATAATTGCTTGATCTGTGGGCGCTCAAAACTTTACACATACCAAATCTACTATAGAAGTACGCTACAATGACTTTTCAAAATATTATATTTAAATACTATCCAGATAGTAAAACCAGAAAAGCAGCAACACACAACATAAATATGTATGTATAACGTAATCGATGTCTACAACCTTAAATATTATAATATCAAAAAAATAAATATGCGCTTAAAGCAACACTAAAATGTATATACACATATAACGTATAGGAACGTAACGACACAAAACATACAAAATTATATCTATAAAAAGCCAAGTCAGATCACAAATCTTAAAATTTTTTGTTTGTTACGAATTTAATAAAATTCCTAATTTAATCTTTATTTATTTTTTCTGCTCTCTCTCTTTTCTCTTTTGACAGCTAATTTTAATATTTTTATTATTATATGTATATAAAAACTGAGTCAGTCAACAGAGTCAGCTGTTTCAAAGAAATTATATTCATCAGTGTGTAAACATTTAAATTGGAGGTTTCCCTACCATTTAATCTTGATCAATCTAAAAAAAAATATTTGTATGGATATAACAATAACAATAAATGAATTTTTCTCTCTTTCTCTTTTTGACAGCTCTTAAAAGCTTAAACAATTCTCTCATTTTGGCATGTGCTTTTGCTTTATAATGTTTACTTCCTTCCTTGTCCTTCTGCCAAGGCTACCATTATACAAATAATACAGTACAGTATCGTATCAGACAGAATCAGAATTATATTGTATGTATATAATTTTAATAGTTCTGTTTATGTAGCAATTTAATAATATTTTCTGTATTTAATTTTGTTGCTGTCGCAGCAGTAGCATAGCTACATATAAATTTACTTTATGTTGTGTTGAAATTCA
This sequence comes from Rhamphomyia laevipes, assembly GCA_963920725.1. Classification (NCBI taxonomy): domain Eukaryota; kingdom Metazoa; phylum Arthropoda; class Insecta; order Diptera; family Empididae; genus Rhamphomyia; species Rhamphomyia laevipes. The sequence goes on from OY987256.1 coordinate 43,342,391, forward strand.
TCTTTAGAGTTTATAGAAATGCAATAAAAACGTATTCGACTCGAATTCAAATATTTACGTATAGGAAAACGTAATTATTATAATAAATACTCTCAAATTTCAATAATCTGAATCTGAACACAACAAACCGAAACACACACCAGTTCGATTTCTTTATTTCATTCTTCCTTCCCGAATATATCGATAATGACAATTAAACTCTTTCACACTAACCAGCTGCTTTAATTTTTTTGTTGGTTTCGTTATGGGATTTTGTATCGTGCTGCGCTAATATTTTTGCTACCTACTTGTGCTTTGTTTTCGTTGTGATGGAAGAGTGGAGTGTATATGTATACCGTCTTTCTCAAATTGGTGAAATATATTTAATATGATATGAATAAAAAAACAAGAAATTTAAGAGGTTTTTATGAATCTCTCCCGCAAATGATTATATTTCAATGACCACGGACGAACATATAGTTATGTCACTTTTATTAGCATTATTTTAATAGTACATATAGATTTTCTGTTCCACTTTTTCTCCCTCATTATTATATTTTTGGGAATTTGAAAATATGTTAAAAGAAAAGCATTGTAATTATGAAAGAAAAAAAAACACTTGGCATTGGCATGGCGAAAATTTCAAACTGTGAAAATTACTTTTATGTTATAATGTAAATAGAGAAATTTAAATTAAAATAATTTGTTTTATATTCGTTAGCAATGTAAAAATGGGACGGAGGGAAATCCGTGAATAGAAATGGAACGTCAGTTCAATTTATTTTGCTGTTTTTTGTGCCGGGATAAGCTAAGAGCAGCTCTATGGTGTAGTTGCAGTGTAGTTCACTCATATGTAGTTCACTCATATATGCAATTACGAATTAGATCACGGTTTTAATTGCTGTCGGGGAAATTATCATATTATAAGGCTCTTTCTTAACAAACATTTTTTTTATACAAGCATATTTTGAATGAAATAGAATTAAAAAAAAAACCTAATATGTACTAGCAATTAGGTAAAGGTTTTGATAAACTATCCCACACTCCATTGTTATTTTTAAACTGGGAAAATTTGGCTTTGACAATATTCCATCAGTGGTTAAAATCATACTTATTCAATCGTCAATACAGAGTTCTTTTCCGATCGATTCAATCTAAATCTTTCGTAGGCGAGTTACAAGCTAATTATTTAGGACCTCTTTTATTTATGTTAACTGTTGACAATGTGCCATTATTCTTGAAATTTAATTATATTTGCGGATGATATGAAGATTTCAAGAACTATTTCTATTGCATCAGATGCTTCAGCATTACAACAGGACTTCAACTCATTTTCAATCTGGTGTTCAAAGAATTGTCTGGACTTGGACCTAAATGTTGACAAATGCCAAAGCATTACATTCTCTCGAAAACATCTTTATATACCGCGAGTTGGGAAGATTTGACACTGGGAATCATGTGATAATGAACTTAACTTTCAAGGATTACCATGGGTTGACAATAACAACACAAACTAATTAATCTTCTATCACTGCAGAGGAGCAGGGAAATCGCTTATATTGTATTGTATTCATTCATCAGCTCTTCTCTGGATGAATTAACTCTTCTACTCTCCCACAACAAATTTACCTTAATATTAACTTTCAATCTCGATCCCTCAGAGCTGCCTCTCTTCACGGACTATGAGGAAAATGAGCCTCTAATAAGAATGTTAAAACCGGTACTAAATGGTGAAATCACAGATTTTTATATAGTTCACCCAAAGTTTATTGTAAATATTACTGTTTCTTGTTTTTACGTTTTGGTTTTGAAAATTAGCTACTACACGTTTTAGAGTTTAGAATAACAACTTGTTTACTATCTTTAGTTGGTGAAATCGACAATTGCACTATGCTCGGCTTAATTATATACAAATATCTGACTCAACAGATTACGCTGAAGGAATTAGTAGCCTTTTTTTCAGAACTGTGAAGCCCGAAGCAGGTGGCAATCTGTTGAATCACGGATCTTATTGTTGTAAATCCAAACTGGGTCAATAGATGACGGCTTAACGAAATAGTAATCGTTCCCACAGCAATTTACGTATTTGTTTGACAACGAAAATACTCATTCAAGTTATTTCCAATCTTTTTATTTCAATTGTTAACTATAATATAAAATTTCATTGTTTCTAAAAATGTCGACTGCTTGTACTAAACAGGTAGTTGTTATGTTACCTATTAATTAATCTGTATGCTATGTGTTAATCCATGTATATGTCTATGAGAAAAGTACTTTAAGAGCGAGCTTAAAGAAATAGATATCCGTTTAATAATCATATCTATCTTTCTGCTTGTTTTCGCTAATCCATACAGATAATTGGTTCACTCTTATTTCTCTTATTAATCGTTCTTGATGATAAGTATCTTTCTGGATTAATTAACTTTCAATATTTAATCTCTTTATATCCATAAAAACTTATTAAAATTTAAAATATTTTATTGACTCCGTTGCGTCGGAAACTGACCAAAAATACCTAGGCTATCTAGCCTACAATTTACAATACAATAACGTATCCGCTCTAACCTGAGAAAGTACTCAAATCAATTATCCATTCAAATCAACTAATCTATCTACGTTCTACGATTGCAATTAAAATAAACATTTTATTTTTTCATCTACGTATAAAATTGACAGCTCATAAACACAGAACACACAATTAAAAAATTAAAAAGAAAAAACTCATTAAACACGTTTTATCATATTAAATTAATATAAATTTTGACTTGTCAGATTTAACACTTTAATGTTGGCAGACATGAATTAATTTTGTACATATATTTATAATAAAAATAACCAAAATCTAAATTTAGGTGGGATGGAGAATGCGAGAATAAGAAAATAATTTGAGAAAAATAATTTTCACTGCACGCAAAAAATGAAGTTTTCACCGCACAGAGCAGACAAAACACAAAAACTAAAAAAAGCTTTTTATTTTATTTAACCCTAACTGTCAACAACAAAATTCACAAAAAAAAATATACATAAAAATAAAACTGAAAGAAATGAAATAAAAATATAAAAAAAAAAGTTAAAAAAAGAAAAATAATATAAAAAGTGAAAACGAGAAACAAGATCAAAGTAATTATAGAAGCAGGAAGAAGATGCATAATCAACATTTATAATCACAAAAACAAATAAAAACTTGTTTGAAAAGCTGTAAAAATGGTACAATCACAAAAAAAAAAAAATGCTATAAGAAAAATAATGTTGAGTCAAAAAGAACAAAAATTTCAATTTTAATACTCAATTTTTAAAGTATGATTTTGTGCTTATACTAAAAAAGAGAACGAGAGAGAGAGAAACAAAATTCAGTACATATTTTTTTCTGGTATGTGATTTTTCTGATAGGAATTCCGTAAAAACTGACAGAACATTATAAAAATACAGAATTATACAAACAGAGCGATAGATATATATAGCATGCGAGTGCTATAAATATATATACAGCTGTGTATAAGTTAGGTTATGTGTTACTAACGAGATTCCCGAGACAGGCGAAAAATGTTGTTGTTATTTCTATATATATATATATAGCTACATATAAAATCAACAATGTCGAGTCAGTCGAGTCAACGAACAGCAGAAGAGACCGGTATTTATATATATATATATAATATTTTGCCAGCTGAGTTCTCTGCTATATATACATAAGATTATAGGTATTGTTGTTGGTTGGGTTTTTGTTGTTGTTATTATTATATTATGTAGTGATAAATAGAGTAGATTGTGAGGATGAATTATTTTCATTAATTTTTTTTTTTTGTTTTGGTATTTTTCGATGACTTAAAACTTTTTACGGTATGTGCGCTGTTATATTTTTTTTATTTTTTATTTTTGTTGTGTTTACTGGGTGGTTTCGTTTATATTATGATGATTATTGTATTATGGTGTTTTCTTGTTGAAAATCATCATCGACGTCGCTCGAGTGTTTTTCTTGTTGAAAATCATCATCGTCGCCGTTCGATTCATCATTTTGTGTATCAGGGAGATTCCACAAAAAATAAATATAAATGAAATTTTGTGTTAGGGATTGATTTTATTTTGTGATATATATTTTAATTTTTAGAGAATTTTATTTATTTTTTCTAGCTGATATATTTTTTTTTTTTTTGTTTTGTTTTGGGGAGAATTTTTTTTATTATTTTGCTGTTGCTTTTTTTAATTGTTTTGTAATTAGTTGACTAAATGATTTAAGAGAGATTATTAATAATATGGTATTTAGTAGGGAATTCTGCAATACATATTTATTTTAAGATTTCTGAATTTTAGTGAAAAAAAAAATGTATGTATTATTTTTAGAGAAATTAAAGCTTGCGATAAAATTGTAACGAATATATATTTATTATTAAAGCTAAAGAAGGAGAGGCAGACATCGATTGATTTCAAATTGTTACAGTTTTTGACAGGTATTAGATAGATACGTAAATTCGATTAATTTTTGATATTTTGTGTAAAGGTTTTAGAATTTTTATATTACATATATTGAAAAATATCGATTAAACGTGGATTTTTAATAGAATTTTATCAGCTGCGATTACGTGTTAATAAAATATAGTTAAGATTATTACATATTGAATTGAAAAATCTATTAGGAAATTTTTTTAAGGGTTGGTGTATTTTCGATATACATTGACAAAAATTAAATAAAGAAAATCTCTTTAATGAATAACAATACTCCCAATAATTACAAAGGATTTCAGCATGAAAAACCAGAAAAAAGGACTATCAGAAGCAATTGTATAACATAACCTTGAAAAAGTTTGAGTTTTGTGAACAAAATGTAAGAGTTTAGTTACGTAATGTTGTCTAATCATTAAGAAAAATTGATTTACGAATTTATATATAAAACCCAACCTAACATTAAATATACAAAAACTGACATTACACTAGCAGCAAGTACGGGATAAGAGCGCAACGCAAGTGTAACATTAGATAAATAAAGTACGCTAAAGGGTTAAAAAAATACTTTTTTTTTAACTGATAACTCAGAAGATTATCAACAACCCAATCAGTCGGTTTAAATATCAAGTGGCTCCAATAAAAGAAAAATGAACCGCCACAACTAACAATATAACAAATTTACCATCAATTATATCATTTTCTTGCAGAGTCATTAACACTTGAAGAAGCACGGTTGGTTTTTAGCAGCTAACTGAAACTGACTGCTGACGAAATGTATAAGTTATACAAAGAACAAACAGTACAGTTTCGATAATGGTTGTTTGATAAATATTTAAGGTGTTTTTTTTATTAAGTATAGGTAGGTACTTCGTTGTTGGTGATTTGCGCGACATGTTTGTTATTCTCCATAAGAGTAAATAAATATATATAATTTTAAATAAAAATAATATGCATTGCATTTGAAAATTTGGGAAATTTTAGAATATAGTGTCTTGCCTGCCATGGAATACATATAGTTTTAGGTTAGGTTTTAGGACAAGTAAAGCGCATATTTATAGAGAATTTTATTGTATTGTACATCGTGAAGAAGAGGCTTTCACAAAAAGGATGGAGGATGAAATTTGTTATATGTTATATAAATAGTTTTGAATTTATTTTAAGTTTTATGTACTCCTTTTTTATTTTAGATATATATTCTCTTTTTGTTGGTATTTACACTCTTGAAAAATGGAAATTTGTTGGAATGTAATTTTTTTTTTATATATAATATGTATAATATTTTGAAGGTGATTGTGGAAAAATAGCGCGGGTGGTTTTGCTTTTTTTTCGCTTCTTCCATATTATGATCAAAAACTAAATAAAACTCTATATCACGAACGACGACGATATTCTCTTTGTTTATGGCAAATTTAACGAAAAACAATTTTTACAATCAAAAAATATGATGCAAAAGAAAGGAATAGAAGATTAGATATTATATTTTTTTTTTGTTGAGAATTTGTATATATATCTGGTAGATATTTTTGTATACCTAAATATATGTATATACATTTCTTTTAAAAGTGCAATAAAATGCAACTACTTATATATAAAAAATAATAAAATATTGTATATATATAATATACTATATATACCTACTACTAAATTATGCGGATAGATGTGCACATATATTTGGCCTGCTCTGATAGATGGTGTTAAATGTTGCTTATTGTGTTGATTTTTAGTATAGATTGAATAAAAACATATATTTATATACATATATTATATGTAAATGAAAAGGACAAGGACTGAAAATTCTGATATATATTATATATATTTATTGAATTTTCAAGAAAATGATTTTTTCTACAAGAAAAATGTATATAATATAAATTCATTGGAATTATTCACAATTTTTTATATTGAAAATCAAAAATGAATTAACAGAAAAATAATATTTTCCAATAATCTAGAGGATTTTCTTCAATCAATATTTAATTTAGTAAACGCTTATTATCTATTTTTGACACAAAGAATTAGCAGATATCAAAATTGCCAAATAAATGGCAGTTTCCTATCAAAGATTCAAAGTTTTCTATGAAAATTTACGATATTATCTCTCCGTCCGATCACCTAAAATGTTTTGAATAATTTTCATTACGTATTCTAGGTATTTTAATCTTAGCTTAATAGTCTTATACTAATTTACAAAATTAAATTTAATTGTACAATTAATCCTACAACAGCAATCGCTTTAGTCACGACTTAATCTAATTTCTTTTTTTTTTGGTTTTTGATTGATTAACACCCACAGTCGCAGCTATAATAAGACTCTATTCAAAAACCATTCCATTAAGAATAATTAGTTTAAATTTTTAAATTAAATTTTTGGTACTGGGGGATAACGAACTCCTTATAAACACCATTAAAATTTAGAATTTAAAAAGCAAACACTAATCTCCCACAATGACAAATAAAATGAAAATTTTCTATTAAAAAAAGCATACAAGATTTTTCCAAAAATTTCTATATATACACACCTTATTAGTTTAATACACTCTTGTAAACCTAAATTTTCTATTTAATTTTCTATGAAAACTTTAAATTTCTTTAAAAAAAATAACTATATTTAAATTGCCTTTCTTAAAAGTTTTGCTTAAATGATTATTTCAAATTGTCATTTTAGAAGTTTAATCACTTTTTTTTTATGTCTATTCGATTAGTGTTTTTTATATTCAAAAATTTGATAATTTTCTTTACAACATCACAAAACAAAAAACACACAATAACACCATCACTTCCGGAGGCGCTACTTATACTGACAGAGCATCACATAATATAAGTATTAAAAAAAAAAATTATATATATTTATATGTATGTAGAGATACAAAACAATATATATATCCAGAAAAATAAAATAAAAATCCATCCAAACAGAAATACAAAATTTTAACTTTTCTATACTCTTTGTATCCAAACCTAGGTACAGTGATACTACGTACCAACACTGTAGTTAAAGTATGTAATAGATTTTTTGGCTATATGGTAGTATACAACACAATAATACACACTTTTTTTTTTTGTTGGAGAGCATATCAGTAAAATATGTACAAAAAAAAAATAAAACCATTTCAAGAGGAACAGTCACAAATAATAACAACAACATAAACCACCACTTTCTTCCCAACATTATTTCTTGTACCGAAACACAAAATAACCAAAATAAAATAAAAAAAAAAACAGATACAAAAATATTTATACCAAAAATCTGTATATATTATGTACAATATATAAATAGGTATCCCTCAGCATCATAGTACCATTTAATAATGAAAAGAAGAAAAAAAAAATGATGTACATATCATTTTGGAGGAGCAAAAGTAGCATAAAATTTTTCCAAATACAAAAAATATATATATAAAAAAATATAAAGTTTATATTTATATGTATATATATTTGTTATATCCAGAAAATCGACCGTAAGACCGAAATCGACCGAACTAACGACCTACCATCATATTCCATCTGCGATTTTTTTTTTTTACATAAATATATATTTTTAATGTTGTGATATGTATAAGAATATCTTGTAGCCACCAAACAATTTGGTAAAACAGAAAAAAGACTTTGAAATTCAGAAATTCTTTTTTAATGGTGATTTTTTTATAGTATATATTTAAAATATTTAATTTTTTTTCAATAAATTTTCATTTATTATCGATTTTAAGAATTCATTAAAATTGATTTTGAATAACATGAGATGGAAAAAATATAAGCTAAAATTTTGATGAATTGAAAAAGTAATAATTAATTATAAATTATTTTCAAATTAAGTTAAAATCCGGAATTATAATTGTGAAGTATAATCAATAACTAAAAGAGGAGGATTTTTTTTTCCTTTTTGTACCCCACTTGGGAACATTACAATTCGGTTACTTTGTATTTCGATTCTTCCAGGTTACAGAAGTGAAGAAACTTTTAATTGCATCAATAAGCTTTTTAATACTGAGACATTTCTTATTAGAAAATGTTAGTTGAAACCAGGATCTAATGTATCACAGCATTCGGAAGAAAATTCATATTAAAAAACTAATAAAACATGTTTGACGGGATTATATTTGGCCATATTTTTATTTGAACGAATTAATATTTATAATTTTATCAGATATTTATTATAAATAATACCAAATCACAGCGAGTTATTCTTCGAAAAAAAAAGTTTCATAAAATCCCACGTTGAGATGTCATTTTTTCTTTTAAGATGGTTTAGGTTAACCGAATTTTAATAATGTACCTATTAATATTATATAAATTTCAGATGAAACATTCGAAAGTATAATATTTAAGTCGAAATATCTGATAAAAATGAAATCATAATTTGTTGAAATACATTTTTTAGAAGCAATTTATACTATGCGATGAAACGATCCGAAACCATTTTTATATGTAAATTGAAATTTTTTTTAATGATTATAATTATTCTTTTTGATGGTGAAATATGAACGAGTAGTGATGCGCGGCAGTTGGTCAGTATTCTAGCTTTGAATCAGTACGTATGAGTGGTTTTCAATCGCAAAGTTACATGACATGTCTTAGTTATTAAGAGGAAATATCTTATTACAGATTAAGTATTTTCGATGTAAAGTGACTTATGATTTGAAACCTATATCACAGTTACATATATTAATCTACATTGAAAAAGTATGATTCAAACCCCTCAGTCAGAATAGAATGATAGTTTGGTTTGGAAAATGTCAATTTTTATGGTGAAATATGTAATGCACAGATAAACGGTTTCTCACTGATATCCATTTAAACTTGTATGCCGAGGGTGCTATCCAGGTTAGTACAAAAGATATTCTAGCTTTAAATGTGTACCATTTCGAATTGAAGAAATTGAGTTACATTAATCCAAAAGAATACTTCAAACCATCAGAATGATAGTTTGGATTGCAATGGAAATTGGATATGTTAAAAATCAAGGAGAAACATTAAACCGAATCTACTCAAGGAGAAACATTAAACCGAATCTATTATTTTAATGTACTGAGTGTCAAATATATTCAGTATTTGTAGGAATTAATTGTATGTTTAATTTCTAATTATATATTAATAGATTAGCTAATACTAATTTGAAAAAGAAAATTTGTGTAGGCTTTAACCCTGAGCTTTTTCAGTTTTAATCATTACAACAACATAAATTTCCGTCCGCAATTTATTGTGTTGTCGGCACAAAATACTAAAAGATGAAATCACATCAGTGTATAATTTTAAAATTGAATATTATGTACACATTTAGAAATATTGAATGCAAAAGAAAGGGAAACAATAATATTAGATAGAAAAGGAAGATGATTTTATTCAGGGGGATAAATTAATGGAGTATTCTTCTTTTAAAAAGATGTAGTATAGATAGATTAAATATTTCTCTTCTTGTATATTTTATTTTAAAGATTCTCTTGCACAATCATATACATTAAAAAAATCAAAACTACAATAAAAAAATCTCTGACTCAAAAATGATGAAATTTAATTCAACTGACCAAAGAAGAGCGGATGCATTTTCCAGTTTTTTCTGAATGTTTTTATACAAAGTATATCAGAAATTATAATTACTAAAATAAATTTTAATTCAATTTTCAGCATAATGTAAAATAATATATGAATTTTTTTTGGACCAGTTTTGTATCTGTTTTACTTACAAAATATTCATATCGAGATTGTGGAGAAATCATTATTATTAGGTAAAAAAAAAAACAAAATTAGAAAGCTATTAAGTAATTTCGGTGAAATAAATCAAAAGAAAGATTAGATTAAGTGGGAAATATTTTGCAAAAAAAAAAAATGGATTAATTATAAAAAAAATACTGAAATTATTAATGGACTATTTAAAATTTTTACTGATGATCTAGAAAGGTAAAGTAATTAGTAAAATTTTTTATTTCGATAGAAACTATATTTCGGGAAGAAAACTACAGACAAAAATTGAAATGAATGACAATTGTTTTATCTTAGAATTTCAGAAATTGAATCATTCTTACAAGAAGTTTCTCGTGAAATTATAGATTTCGATTAAAATAACCATTTTTGAGAATAACACGAACTACTAAAAGACTTTTTGAAAGTATAGGGGCTTTATAATCTTGATTTAACTTTTATAATACTAAATTATGGCTATAGAGGTGCTCAGAATTATCCGAAAATATCAAGAATAATAATTATTGCTGCGAAGCACATTCTCTATGATTGCGAGGCTAATACACCTGATAAGGGATTTCTGAGACCTGATGAGGTCTGGTCGTCAGCAAAACTTTACCTAATTGAATGAATTAATTGACTAAATATAAGACGCAGTGTAGGGAGGCGGAGGTTCGTACTTCTGCCTTAACGACCCCTTAATTATTTAATCGATCTAATAGTTTTTGAGGTGTTTTGGGAAAATTATTGATTTAAGAAACCTTTTCGAGAAAACTTCAAAATATTTGAATGATAGCTACTGTTAGACTGTTACTAATAACCTCCATGTTACTCTCTAATGTCAACGATTTCGAAATTCTATGTAAATTCTATGTAAAATGCCATTATCAAATCAAGCATCATTATGGAAGTATTATTGATTTCGAAAGAAATCCTATTCCCGGCTGTTCCAATGAGACAGTGGGCCATAATCTTGATTTAATAGCGACACACAAGACAATGTAATTGATTTAACTTTCTTAATATACTTGTCTAATGTCAAAATTAAAATTTTATTACAATTTCTTCATTAAAATTCAATATTTTTTTTTTTTTTCTAATCTAATTAACGTTTGGAAAAGTTTTTCTTTTAAAGACTTTTTCACAGACAAATAAAAATATGAAATTATGTAATAAAAATATACAAAATGGTAGTAATAAAAATAAATTTTCTGTTTTTACGATGAACACACAACGACGATGAATATATAAAACAGAGAGAATATAATTCCAACAGATTTCACCTTAGCCACCACTAAGAAAATTGAAGTCAGAGGACAGAAGATAAAAAAAAAATATACAATTTTTTTTTTTTTTTAGATACATAATTTTACCTCTATAATATTTTGTTAAAACGCATGTGTAATGTTTTTTTTTTATTTTGCTTGCTTTGGAGATGAAAATTTTCATGAAAATACAATTTATTTTTTTTCAGTATAAAATTCCCAGTAGAAAAACCTTAACACTCAACACACAAAATCCTATCCGATAATAAAGTGATACCAGTGATGATACTATACTGAAAAGATGTAGTACTTTAGTACTCTATAAAATTTGATAATAAATATTAACAGGAAAATTTCATAACCCCATAGATTAAATTTTTAAAACTGAAGATCAATTAATTTCATTTTTTTAAAGTACATATGGCAATACTTAAATTTATAATTTCTTCTTTTTTCTGTTCATCATATTTAAAATTTTTGCCTTTTACAACGTTTTTATAATCAGTATTTAAAGTAAATGGCGAAGAGATGACTGAGGCTTGACTATAGGTAATATATTATAAATATGGCGGTTGCGGTTGGTTGATGTCTAGCAAAACATTATCGTATTCGTATATAGCAAAAATTTAAAAGATTTTTTTTTTATGTATCAATATTTTTAATATTGTTTAGATGAAAATGAAAAATTTTCGACGACGACCTCGATATTATTGAGATTATATATATGTGAAAGTAGGCAACTATGCATTTAAATTTAAATTAAATTTTAGATTCTCATTAATTTGTGCATATAATCAGAACAATATTTATTTTGAATTTGCTCATTGGTTGGTGAATTTAAACCAAAATATTTTCCTATATGTAGAAATTGATTTTGAACACTGAGATAATAATATATCCAAAATATCCTACAAAGCTTTTTTTTTTAATATTATACACACTCTTCTAATCATGACACTTTTTACATTAGGTATATGAAAATTTTAGATTTTGCAGCTTTATTTTGATATTGTTTCGATTTGTACCACCCAACAAATCATCATTTTACCATATATACAAAAATATATATGAGTAAATTATACCATATAATACTAAATATATGAATGTATATGTATAACCAGACGAATTTGCCAGAAAACAAACAAAAGGATAACCCCGCAAAAAAAAAATACCAACTAATACTTATTATATTTATCCGCATCCTCATCTCAATATTGAAGATATATATACATATATGTACGAGTACGAGTCTATATTTGTTAACAAAAGTTTTTCGTTTCTCTTTTCGGTTAGGCTACTCCACCACCTTCACTCAACTATCTCCATCAAATAAACCCACCTAATAAATATCTTCCTTTTTTCCAAAAAAAAAAAAAAAAATTAGGAAATTTTGGAGATTTTCATACCCTACACAAAAATCACATTTTGAATTTTCGCACATTTATATCATTTATGATATTGCTGCTTAAAAATGCTGTTGTTGCTACTGTCGCATATCCATATATACAGAAAATACCGACAAGGACGATTTTGAAAAAAAAATTAAAGTTCCGAACATTTACAAAAAAAAAAAATATAATATATTTATATGTACACGCCTTTTATTGCCATATCAAGGATTTCGTAACCAGTCAAAGTTTACAATAGATATAAAAAATTTCATGTTTTTTTTTATCCAATATTAAATAATATAATCTTCAATATGTTTAAGGAAAAATACTTTAAAATTTATCGAATTTTATACAGGAAATTGAATGGTTTATAAGTTTAAAAAAAGTTAAATGAATTTGGTTTATTATTTCATAATTAAAATTATGTTAAAGCTGGAAAAGTTTTTGCTAATTATTTAGAAACTTGCTGGAAAATGATTTATTATATAAACCAGACAACATCGAAAATACAATATTTTATGAATATCCTTTTTTCTTGGGTGTTGCCACAAAATTTGTATACATATATGATATTATGTAAAATAAGGAAATTTAAGGTATATTTTTGGTAAAACATTATGTGCTTGATACCTTTTTACAGGTGGGGGGTGCGAATTGGAATATCAAATATATCAAATACTATGAGTGATTTGAGATATGATATGATTGGAGTAGTTTAAATATGATCTTAATCATCTAATAATCTAGATTTTGGAATTTGAATGATGAAGGTATAATTTTAATTGAAAATTGATTACAAATTTAACGTAAACTATAATTCATTGTACATAGAATTAGTTGAGTTAACATTTTAAAATAGTTTTTAACGAATCTATCAAAATAATACCCATACCTCGGTAGCATTATATCAACTAACGGAGGTGCGAATGAGGAAATATTGCCTATAGCAGACTAAAGCCAGTGTGGAAATCATCACATCAATCGTGTAGAACAAAGATCACAATATTTGAAACATGTGTAAAATGACTAACACATCACATAAGTTCCAAGTATTCATAAACAAATGCCTGAGAATTATTTGAAGAATATTCTACCCCACGGCATATCAGAAAATGAAGGTTATGGAATTTGATAAAACAAGAACCAATCGAAACACAAGTTCGTAAAAAGAAATGGAGATGGATTGAATACATACTGAGAAGGCCATAAACATCAAGAGCCTGGCAGGCTTTTGTGTGGTGTCCTCAAGGAATTAGAAGAGTCACAATATTTGAAGAGTAAGACTTAGGGATATATAAAAAATAGCACAGAATAAACTGCGATATAGAGAAAATGCGGAAGCCATTATAGAACGAACAAAAAAAAAATCAAAAATATCGAATCCTTAGAATCTGAGGAATCGTCATAAATAAATAAAAATGTATTATTTTCTGGCAATATTTGGATCCTTCATTTTCTCACGATGTTACTTAGTTGTTAATTAGCAATGCTTTCTGAATTTAATAACAAACAATTTGTAAATATATAAATTCCGAATTAATACATTTAAGGCAAATTCCTTATAGGCAACTTCAATACAATATTAAATCCTTTCAGCTTTGATGCAAGCTTTGTATCGATTTTTTTACATTTTGCATCTTATATAAACATAATTAAACCCGCGTACACGTACAAATTGGACCGCGCACACGTACAAAATGCATAATAATTGATAAAGATGCAGGAATTTTATGACCATCCATCTTTATCAATTACAATTTATAAGCTCTGATACCAAAGATATCCACCGAATTTGGAACTTGTCATATTTAATTTTCAATACTCACATACTGTTTTTGATCTCACGCAGTTTGCAAACAATTAAAATGTAATCAAAAAAAATTGTTGAACTTACCTAAAAAGAAAAAGAAAATTATATAAAGAAATTAAAATCATTATAATAAATTTAGCAATAAAACATAATAAAAAATAAAATTATTAATAAAATTTTACTTTCTTGAACAAAGAAATATAAATTAAAACTTTTATTATTAAAATGTACCTTCAATTTAATGATTAGTTACAAATAATAATCATTTTTTTACTTTTATAATGCAATATGCCCTGCCCACTAACAAACATTTAAAGGCCTAACAAAGTTCTGGCCACGTCTTCACATAAGTAAATTTTAATAATATGTAATAACCGAAAAAACTATGAAACCATAATTATTTGAAAGAAAAACTTTCACGATCAACAAACCAAAAAAAAAATCTTAAATAAAATGGCAAACTCTGGCAAAATATTAAAATTTTAATTATATTTTTAGTATATTACGGCTACCAAATTGTAGGCCTTCATATACTTAAAAAAATTGAATATTATGCAGAAAGTTAGAAAAAAAAAATTTTAAAATTATGATTTTATGTTTAGTGTACGCAAAATAATATCTAATAAAAAAAACGAACTTTTTTTAATAAAAAGAAACCTCCAACATTCATCAAGAAAAATATATAATATTATAGTTTGTGTTACCAAGACTTCGAATATAATATCGGTAAAAGGTGAATGAACTGTAATGAGAATATGAACCAAAGTCAAACTCTTTAACTTGAATACAAATAATATTACATAAAATATAAAAAAAAAACTTTACTTAATCTATACTGAAACCTGTGAATATAAACCCAGCTTCGATTAAGAGTTAAAACAATTTTATGGAAAGAAGGAATGAATTTGAAGTAGAAAAAAAATGTTTGTTGTTTTTTAAAAACTGTAATGATACTACACGAGTACTTGGGCAAGTAAAATCAATTACCGAAAAAAATATTAATTTTACAAGAAAAATTGGAATATAAACTGCAGAAAGTGCGAAACAGCTTTATTAAAATATCAATTAATTTCATCATCAAAGATAGAATAGAGAGAAAATTGTTTAAAACAATCATAAATTTCAGGACTTAAGAAAAGTTACAATTTTTGCAGTGGTATTCTCAGTTGCAGGGTAACTCTACTTAGATTCTATGGTATCTGTAATTGTAGTTTGTAACATGACATCTAACAATATATAGTAATAAGGTAAGAATGAAAATTAAATAATGCAATAACTGATAAGAGATGTAGTGAACAAGTCGAAATTCAACCAATTACTGTTACGCAACAACAAGAAAGAGAATTAAAATTCTCTAAAATTGAAAAGAAAGGAAATTCAGAAATATTTGTAGGCTTCGTTACAGAGAATACTGCATACACTAAAAAAGGACGAACAACTGAATCAATTATCTTTGTCTGATTTAAAATTATAGAATAGACATTACACTAAGACGTACGATTCTAATGAAAATATTCAATCATAAAATCTTGCATTGAACCTAAATTTATTGTAACTATAGTACCGATATTATCCTAAACTAACTAAGAAACGTGAAGAGTGAGGTAGCCATGGTTCTTGCTGTTTCCGTGGGCCACTTCGCGGCAAGATCTTTCAGTTCATTGAATAAAAGGCTACCAAGCGAACAGAACCTGGCTCTAGCCAGCGCCGGACACTTACCAGTTAAAGTCAAGTACATAATTACATTCCGTAAATCCATAATAATTTCAAAATTTAACAGATTTACGTCAAGTATTCCCAGGCTTTGTTTGATTTAAACTTTGTGTCATATACAATATACAAATATAACATAAATGATGACGTTATGAATTTAACTTATAGGTTAAAATTACTTTAAGTCCCTTTTTTTCTTCTTCATGTATTTCCTCCATTTAACACGGTCTTGACCTGTATGCTGTCAGTTTTGTATGCACTTGTGTAGATCTTATTTAGAACTAACTAGTTCAAGTCCTGCATATAAAAAAATTAGGGTAGTAGTGGCACATAATATGTATTTGATCTCGGTTTCAACTCCACATTGAACCATCGATAACGCTAAAAGTTGACTCAGATTTAAATCAGTATTAGTAATCAAATTTGCTATATGTAATTGTGATTTTAAGATTGGGAAAATGTCTTACTATTAAAAAGCAATTAGCTTGTTGCAATGGTTCGATGATTCAAATGTTTTTTCACTATAAGGAATGGTTCGGAATACATATAAAATTTGTAGGTCCAAATTGCAATAAAATGTTCCGGAAACTTCTTTGAGGTGTATTAGCAATAGCTTTCCACAAATATAGCAAAATTAATTTACCATTAAATGGACATTTCATATATGACCATGTAGAAGTAATTTAAAATAAATTATATATTTTTCATTTTACTAGATAACAAAAACATTAATTGTAAAGACAGGTTAAAAGTCTTTTTTTTTATATTTCACTTAAAATCTTTTTTTTTATATACAAATCTTTATGCTCGCCAGTTAGAAATATTACAGAAGCGTTTTTCAATAAAATTCTTTTAAGTTTTTTTTTATTTTTGTTGCAAAAAACAAGAAATATTCAGTTTAATAGCTTCTTTCAAATTGAATATAACTTTGAACTTTCAATTATTTCTTGCGATAAAAACCAGTTTCTTGATTATAATGTGATGGCTTGTGTTGAAAATTGTTTACTATGAAAGTATGTACGATTACATATATGCAAAAAAAAATAATAAAGAAAGAACTTAGAGTAGAGTTCATTGTTAAAATCAAGTCTGCGTTCAATTGCGCAAAATTATCTTCTTATGGTAAATTATCGTGTTATGTTCTATGACTTAAAAACAATTATAATTAATGTTGAATCGTAAAAATATAAAAACGCTTTGTTTTTTTTTAGATTTATTCGTTCGTTCATTGATCCATCATCAACTGTAAAATTTCCATATATATATTATAAATTTTAATCATTTTGAATTAATTTTGTTTGACATATCGATTTCAATCCTTCATTATTTTTCTAATTAGTATGAAATTAGCATTCACATTAAATCACTAGATTATCGCTGGCTCTTCTGACAAAACTTCAGTCTTATAACTTTCTTAGTATATATTCATGGATACTGTTTTATAGACGTAATCCATTTCATTATTAACGAATGATTTTAAAGCATATAATTCTGGACTCATTTTTTATTAGCGAAAATAAAAAAATTCGTTACAGAGAAAACTGCAATTCTCTAAAAGTGGTTAGCTTTTAAGAGTCTAAATCTGAAACTAAGTCTATAAGAGGAAATATGAGCAACATCAGAACAATGGCAGGTTTCCTTACAAGTCATTACAGCCTTAAAAAACACCTATAAGTGGACTATCAGCGGAGTGTATTTAGGTTCTGTGAACATGAGGACAAAACGCCAGAACATAAATATGTGGCTGTAAGGCACTTATGTTAAAGAGCTTTGACAATTCAGAATCTACATTATCGCAACCACTAATTAACTATAAGTACAGACAAAAGATATACTAAATCCTTCCTCCACAAGTTTTGGTGTACACACTTAATACCAAATTTATGGGATTCGGAACAAAGAATTTAAACTTTTAAATTTTAATATAATTTTTTCATTGCACAATTTTTCGGAATTATTTTATATTTTATTTTATCTCTTTATTTATAAATAATGTATATATGTATTACATGAAATTTCGGTAAAAAAGGACATCGAATAGTTTTAGTTATCCTATATATTAATATTGTTGTTTTGTTTCCCCCCACCATTCTATCTTTGACCAAAAATTTTCAAAATTTGGTTGCAAGAATTGTAACCGAAATATTGCACGTTTAATATACAAAATTTAGAAAATAAGAAAAAAACCATTCTCATCCCACCATCAGCAACAAATCCTTATTATATATATATATATATATTTATATATATGTGTGTGAAATATAAAATCAATATTTTATACCAAAACTTTGTATTTCTTTTTTTTTTTTGTAAATCAAGGATTCATTTTGTTCCCTGGCTTATTTATATACAAAAATTCTAAAAAAAAAAAAAAAAAAATCCTGTTTGTTTTCATTTCTCCTGTGAAAATAAGTCGTCCTTGTCGTAGTTTTTTTTTTTTTTGTTGTGGTTTCCTCAATTTTCCGAGCTTATATATTTTTGTTGTGGTGATTTTATGTTATGAAAACGCAAAAATAGTGCGCCACCTCTTATTGAAATGTTCTACCTCCTCCCATTTCGTCCTTTTATAATCAACCGATCTGTTAATTTTATGTATATATATACGAAATGTAAAGAGAAATTGTAAAGGTTTTTTTTCGGGGAGACTAGCTTTATCATTGCAGAGTTTTGGGGTATAGCGAATAGCTAGAAAACAGGATATTGAGAAAGGATGATGATGATGATTCTAGTTTTTTTTTTCTGGTCATGTATGAAAGTTGATATTTAATATATATATAATAATAAGTTTATATACATATTTTTGTCAGTAGCTATGTAGATGTATATTTATGTAAAAATATTAAAATTGTATTTGTATGTTAAAGCTATGGACTTTTTTTTACTAAGAGGAACAATAATTGTTAAAATGAAAAAAAAAATTATATACGCAAAAGATTAGAAATGGCATGAGTGGAAAAATTTAAATGGGGGATTGACAACGAATTTTTGAAGAATTCAAAAAATTGGATAAAAATTTTGTACTAATACATTTTTATAAAAAACTGTACGTCTTTAAATTTGGATTTGCCCGATTTCAATACAGCTTACTGTGTTATATTTCAGTTATATTGGGCTGATTTCAATGGAAACAAAGTTAAATATTGTTTTAATACTAAATATATGATTTAATAGAATAAAGTTAAAAAACGCAATACCGCAAAAATGGCGGATTTAAAATATACTCAATATTTTGAATGGTCTGTCAAAATGTCTGAATATTGAATATTCTAATTAAAGAGGCGTTAAAATCTTGTCTGTTTGATTGTCTTCAATTTGACAAGATTCTCTCTGATTGCTTTCAATTTGACAACAAACTCTAAAATTTTGAATATTGTTACGCCATTTTGAAAGCATGTAATTATTTCCGCCATTTCAAAATGGCGGAAATATTTACTTGATGATGATTTTCTTCAAAAATTGGTATAGCTTAAAATCATATTATTATACGATATACGAAATATTATTTTAACAAACTCCAAAATATGAAAACTTTGGTTATGGTGTTTTTTTTTTAATATCGGAAAGAATGTCGTATGTAATTTTATATTTCTTGATATGGTCATATATATACATAGAAATATATTTGCTTTTGTTATAGATTTAAATTTTTTTTTATATATATTCCATATATATTGAATAACCAACAACAAATTCATATCCTTTTTTATGTACTTGTATATACATATAAAAAAACATCAGAGATTTATATATAAAATTATTGCTGGAAAATCTTTATATACTTTTTGGTGATTATATATATATAAAAAAAGTAAACCTTAAATCGCGAATAATATTTGTACATATATCAAATTTTAAAATGTATTTATGTATTTGAATATCTCACACCCTTTAGTAAGGTTTCTTCTTATTTAACACTTTTTTTTTTGTTTGGATGGCATCGATGACAGCAGCTGGTACAATAAATTGGTTCTATATATAGAAATTATACACCCAAAAATATAAAATTAATTTACCTATGATATCCTTTATGAAATTATGTTGATATTAATTTAAATAATTTCTTTAATTAAAATCTTATCAAAAAAAAGAAATTGATAAAAACTTCAATTTTAATTAAAATCACTGATAAAATTACACTTTTTCAAATACTTTTTGTTTCTTACATTTTTTGAAAACTTTTTTATTCTTTAATATGCAAAATATCCTTCATTTTTTTGTTTCTTTTTTTTTTTTTTACAGATATGTACATATATATTAATGTATGTATATAGTCACATCCTTTAAGTAGAAAATTTAAGTTGCCTTTAAATAATGTTAAAAAAAATTTTTTTTTGTAAGTACATTTATTTTTATACTTTAAAAGCGGAAACATGCGCATTAAATACACGTATCAAAAGAATAAAAATGAATTTCAAAAAACCAACAATAAAGTTAAACACAAGTTTGCAAAAAGAATTAAAGTAAAAACCTTTAAGAATATTTTTATTTAATATTTAAATACATACAAAAATATATAATATAAGAATTTAATAAGGTAAGTTAGTCAGTAGTTGATATTGAATTGACTCCCAATGTTATACAATTTTAATTTTTATTTTCAAATGATAAATAATGAATAATTTTAGTATTGATATAAAATTTAGCTAAATAAAATAGAGTTGTTACTAAATTTGAAAAAAATTGTATAATAATATACTAAAATTAAATTTACTTTTATAGGGCACTATCAGAGTTTAATAATCTGTTGCATATTTCAAGTAACTAAATCAACTAATTAAAATAGTAATTGATAAACAACTGATAATATTTTTACTTGTCATTTAAATTTTGTATTAGCAAGCTTATAATTATCTAGAAAATCGTATACAATTGTTGAAATGACACTTCCAGTTATTATTGGTTTCAGTTTCAATGCTAAGAACAAAAAAATAACTGAAAAAAACGAAGTACAATATCAAAACTAACCTAAAACGTCTAAATAAATTTGAATTACAAAGTCATAATGGACTAATTTTTCTATACAACCGCTCGAGATCTAATTCCATCGTATTTGAAATAAGTAGAGTCCAAATATCAGTAACAGAAAACTAAAATATTTTAAAATACTCTTGTAATCAATTTTAATTTATCATTTTATGATTCTACATCTACCAAACATTTAATTTTATTACCCTATACTTTGATATTTCATTATAATTTTTTCAATTCAGATTTGTTCATTTTTTTTTGTATATTTCATTAAATTTTAAAACGCACTACCTAACCGCACACATTCAACCCTTTTTTTATCAAATACTTTCCTGGCCAAAATTGGAAATTACAACAAATAAAAAAAAAAAAGGAAAATTTTCGTTTCCTTAGTTTATATCTGTGTTAGCCTCTGTTTAAAAATATTAAATAAAAAAAAACAAGATGTTAAATGTGTATAGGTTGCAATACAGAAATTATATACATAAAATACAAAAATACATCAACAACGAACAAAAAAAAAAACGAACTAAACTAAATAAATATAAAAAAAAAAATACTTTTAATGAAATTTTATATTCTCCAGGACTCAAACTCCATAACAGCATAAAATAGAAAACACATTTATATGTGAAGAAAGGATATATCATCATCGTCATCACCACCACCACCAAAACCACTACTATACACACCGTGAAGGAAATGTGCTGTAATATTGAAGATAAAAGCTGCTGACAACAAAAAGAATATCCAATGAAGAATGAAATAAAAAATTTATTAAAATTTGAAGGATATTATTATATACAGAAATTGTCCTTGTAAAATGCCTTGTATAAAAATAAGGATTTGTTTTTTTTGGACTATTATGAGTTATCACTTTTTCTATGAAATATGCGTAGAAAAAGTCTTAAAAATGTGATTGAAATTTTTTGAAATTTAACATTAAGAATAATTATCCTCAGGCAAATGGTAATGATAATTTTCATCAAGGATAAGTAAAAAAATATAAGATCAATTTTTGATTTTCATTATTTGATAATTTTCTGGCATTATCTATAGATAGAAATCCAATCAAATAATAGCTTTTGTGGTAGGTATCTACAATAACTTAATGGAAATTGTAATTTAATACCAAAAATATGAATTTTAAATTTTTATAGTAAACTAATTTAAATTTTATGGTGTAACATTTTTATAGTAAATAGTGAAATTAAAATTTAAGAATAATTTTATATCGAGGGCTAACAAAACAAAAAAAAAATAGTTAGAAGCTGGTTCAAATGCACCAAAGAAGCCTAAGACGATTCCATGAGCAGGAAAAATTATGGACACCGATTTTCAGGATTCAAAAGGAATTTTGTTGATGTTTTATCTCCAAAAAGGTAAAACAATTAACTCAGAATTCTGATGATATTTAGGTCTGTTAGATTAATTGGGTACAAAAATTAAAGAGTAAAGCTCTGCTCTAGGTTAGATGGTTATTTTACAAGCCTTGATACAAATCATTGTAAAGATGGTATAGAATTAAACATTACAATTGTACATATAAGCCATAAAATTCATTTTTTCTTTTTCGGTAGTCATCACTCGTAGCAACATTTAAAATGTTATATGTATTAACATAAATTTTTGAATATTTTTTTACGAAATAATTATTTGGCAACAGTTTTATAGTTATAAAACTATTAAATCACAATATTTAAAGTGATAAAGAAAAATTGAAATATGTAATAAATTATTTTTATAGTAAGGTTTATTTTGCAACCCAATCCATCCATAGACATTATTTGGCAACAAGGTTTTCGAGACACAAAATGTAAATTACGTAGATTTTAATATAGCATTTTATTTCATTTACAATGGTTGGTGAATGAGACATAATTAATTCAAATTTTAACGAACTGAACCTCGTCCTGTTTTCATTATATCGTGGCAACCCGCAACAGTATTTATCAATTAGTTTGTATAGCTATTTCTAGGTTGTTTTGTTATAGAATTTCATTCCACAAAAACGTAAAAGCTGAAAACTGTACAATATTATTATATAATAATTTATTGGTCAAATGTCGATGAAAACGATACCATTCAGTTACCTGTCAAATCGTAAAGTTTGTATATTAAATTTCTACAAGAATGGCGAGCACTTTGTTAAAAAATGATGTGTAATTTATTATTAATTACAAATGCGTAAATCACATTAATTATGAAATAAATAGTACGTATTTATATAAGTTTATAATATGGTTGCTGAATAAATTGTCAATTCATCATAAGTAAAATGAAATAATCAGTGCCCTATTTGTGTTTATGCCGCCCCTAGGCAATGCATATTGAAGGCCCCTATAATTCTTAAGAAAATTTATGTTTAATCAACAAAAATAATCAATATTTGCATTGATCAACAACAATCGACAAAACAATTTCTATTGACTGTAATTTTGTATGAATGAAGTTGATTTCAAAAATATCATCAAAAAGGCGCATTTGAGGGAATTCACTAGAATGGTAATATTTTGAGCTCAGTTTGTATATTGACATAGGTTAGCTCAGATTATAAAGGGATATTTAAGACAGAATTACGAACCTCCGGCTACGTACATTGCGAACTAAAGAGATCTATTGTGCTTACCCTACTAATATTTGAACAGTTAACACACAGGCTTCAGTAGAAGCGCCGTAGAGTTTTTCTGACGGCCAGAACCCTGATTTCGATAGGGTTCAGAAATCCCTTACCTAGGTGTGCCAGCATTTTTCGGCCAACAGCCTCGCAACCGCAGAGTTCATCATCCGAATAGAACCGACAATCACTATAATCAGACTTTCCGATTTTGTTTCGGTGATAATTGAGCGCGCAGTGACCCGTGAACAGGCCAGTTATTGTGCGTAGCTATATTTTGTTAAGTGTGAGGATTTCTCTTTTAGCTTTGAATATTACCTCCCAATTTTCGTACAAAATGTTACAGGCATCATAACGACAAGACCATTTATAAGATAGTATCAGAAATTTTTTTAATAGATTGTATATTTAACGTTTATTTAATTAGAGGGTCCATGGACATAATTCGTAAACATATTTGAAAATTATTTAATTAAAAGATTTTCATTATAGATGATATTTTGAACTTGGAATAGATTAAAACGTATAACAAAAGACGTATACATAAATTTTTCAAGACCAATTACAATTATTTTATATAACTAATAAATAAAATGGTCAAAAATATTTTGTAAACTCGTCCTTTATTACAAAGTTTTTGTAAATATTAATTTAAAAATAAATATCCTCCACACGTAATCAATTTATTTAGTCATTTTTATTTCTTTATCCTTAAATATCCTTAAGTATTCCAATATTATATATCTACACAAACATAAAAATTATTTGATTATTTGTATATATACAAATTTGTTTTGTGTGTTACATAATGTATGTAATTTATTATTAGTGTCCTTCACATAAGCTTGATAATTTATTGCTATTTATAATGAACGAGAGCATCTTTGTCACTAAACATTATCAAAAGCATATACACAACAACAATAAAAATGTATTTGCGAAACAGTTTTTGTTTATGCTAAGGATTTTTTTTTTTTTTAAAAAAAGGGAGGAAAGTACAACAAAAGAAATGACATACTTAATAAAATATCCTTAACATATTGCGCAGTAAAAAATTTAATATATTTTTTTTTGATAATTTGGTTCTCCTAGCTAGATTATAATAAAAATTTAAGATAATAAGAAATCAAAAGATGTACGTACATACGCAATTTTACAAAATTATTTAAAGCGTACCCCAGAGAAATAATAAATACGATAAATTAATGGAATATTAATGGAATTATTGTAATAGTTATTATGTCATCCAAAAACCTATTTTTTTAAGACGTAATTTAATATAATTAATAAAGAAACAACTTTGGAATCCTAATTAGTTTTAATCTCGAAAGATAATATAAATTCCAAGATGATGCGGAATTTTTAAATAATTTAAATTTGATATTCTTAACCGATGACATTCATATAAAACCTATTCACTGGACAAATCGAGAGAAATATTTCCCAGTACGTCAAATTGATACCTGACACCCGCAAGTATTCCGCAATCACACACTAGACGTTCCAGTGTGGGCTCTATAGTTTCATCTCCACATGGGAATTATAAGATGTGTACCGTGTTTACAGATCCAACAGTGACCAGTAAGGAGACCAATCAGTTTCCTAAAGATATGTATATCTATGGACAGAACGATCTCCAGTGTTAATGCTAACTAGTCAGCCATAGAAAGTTTAATTTTAAAAATATATTTTTCAGTTTTCTACAGAAATTGACTTGCACTTTTTATACAACCAAAACTGGTGTGACAAATTGTCATACCAACAATTGTTTAGCAAACAATTTTAAAAACCAATAAGTTCGGAATACACGTTGGACACGAAATAGATTATAGAAGGTATACCACCCTATTTACGGTAGTATTCGAAGCAAACAAAATTTATGAGCACTTTCCAGGATTTTTACTGTAAAATTTTTCAATGTTAAAGGTAACAACAATCAAATTTCAGACGTTACGAGATATGTAATGTAGATTGGTTAGGTTTTTTTTGTGTAACACGTAAACGCTTGAAAAGAATTATTTCACTTAGAAAAATTTCAGGAAACAGGTAGCGAGGTAATCTTTTATAGCTCTTTTTAAATAGCAATCAATTACAGATTTAATGACACATGAACCATACTTCTCCTGAACCTATGGACCTAAATATAATGCTAATTTATTCGTAAAACGGAATTTAAAAATGAGCTGCAAATCGAAATGGGAGCCGAATCCACTAAAGTGCCTATATATATATATATTTTAAATATTTCAAATATACTATACCAGAAATATCGTGGTATACCGTCGATCAACAATTCCGTGAAGACAAAATAGTTTCGAACTATCAGACAAGAAAGCATTAAGGTTACAGATCTATCGACTGAAAATAATTAGAATCACCGATCACAATTAATGGAAATTGTAGTAGGAAATATTTGAATTTCTTATAAAATCTAAATTCTCTTAAATAATTCTCATCTAAGAATTACAATTTTTAGAACACCAAATAAATTTTTTATATAAATTTGATTTAAAAACATAAGATATGGACCAGTCTGTCTATATATCTATATCTCTATAAAATAATACACAAAATATCCCTAAAATATTTTCTCTAAAAAAAAAAATCCTTTCCTATAGTATAATTTGTAAATGGAAAACTTTAATAATGAAAACTCAATTTTATATAATTGGGATGTTAATGGTAGATAGAAGGTTCTAAAATATTAAAGTTGCCAAATTTTACTATATACACACATTCTAATATACTTGAATCTAAATCTAAAATGTATAACACAATTATTTTATTAAAGGGACTCGTATTCGTATCTATATTTTACACATATTTAATTACAAAAATTTTCCTGGGGATCGATAAATTCTATATTGGTAAAATGTTGATCAAAAACCAGGTAAATATAATATTGAAAAAAAAAAACATAGAGAAAATTATTATTTTAGTCTACTGATTAGATTTATCAGAGTGAAAAGCAACTTCCTTTGATATTCACAACTTTGAACTATTACTAATTTATAATAGATTTTAAAATTGAAAACATATCCAATTTAGGTGGACGCCATCTTTACTACGAAATAATAATAATATTCAATTAACAAAAAATTGCATTTAATTTTTGTGGGCTTTTAAATTACGTTTTTCTGATGGTATAGAAATTGAAGAAACTTTGAACAATTCAATAAATTTTTTGTATAATGGAATTGGAATTAAAGGGATGGCGAAAAGTTTTGAAATATTTTGTATGTATATCTCTATTTTAAAATATTATAGTTAACAATTTTGGTGTTTAGAAGTATATATATATACGAGAACGAGCGTATATTTACGAAAAATGGAATAAAAAATAAAAAATTTTTTGATCAAATTCCCTTCCATTTTTTTTTTTTTGGTTTGTTAGTATTCGCCTCCAAATATATCACTTTTTATCCGTTGCACTGATAAAATGCTGCTGCTATTTTTTTTTTTTGCTGGCTTTCTTGTGCCTGGCTGGCGATGATTTTGCTCTGAGGTCATTGGCTTTTCTTCTAAAAAAAAAAGTGAATAAAATCTACAGCATAAAAATATGTATGCTGCCAAAGTATTGAGTACATAGGCACATTATATATATAAAAAAAATATATATATATTATGTATCTCAAAAGTTTTATGTTATTTTGCTATGCAATGGAGCAACTTTTGTCTTTCAGTATTTTTTTTTTATATTTTAGGTATATAAATAAGTAAAAAAAAATTTTTTTTTTTGTCAGTTGTCGGAGTTTGTGATATTTATAAATGTATATATAATCAAAATTTGCTAATATTTTTGAATTCGTATTTAACCAGTCTTGCAATATTATAAAAATGTTGATGAACTTACTATACACTATTGTAAAATTAAGACGATTTAGATTACAGAAGACCTTGTAAAAAATAATTTATATTACAGTCGATATGGTTTTATTTTCATTGGATTTTTATTCATCTTTCCTTGCAATGGCATGCGACACCTCATATGTATGTCTAGGCCTCCTGGAATAATACACGTTTCCCGACAGTCTTGTAATTTGGACTTAATTTTTCATATTGATTTGGAATCGTCGTTTAAAGTTAAACGACATGGGATTAAACCCGTGACGTTGTGCGTCACCCAGGATAGACAACTTCCACTAGCACATTTTATGATACACTTAATTTCAATAAGGTTGAGTTTTCCCCAACCAATTTGTCACAAAATTAGGGAATAAATTAAATTCTGAGATAGTGGACTATATATCGCTCAAGGTATAGTGTACTTTATAAATATTCAAGCGAGTAGTAAAGCTTGTAATACTTAAATTCTTATCTATATTTAAACATAATTGTTGTAGATAAAGGTTTATTCAAATGGCGAGCCCCAGACAGAATGTCCAGGACAGACCTAGTAGCCCTTAGCACGGATTTTCGACCAAACATTCTTTTGAACCCTAACATGGATGAAGTTATTTAAGGGTTAATAATATATGTATAATTATATAACAATACATACAAATACAACTGAAATTAATTAAAATTAGTAATAAATAAAAATTATATCTCGTGATTTTAATTATTTATTTCACTAATAATGACAAATATTTTTTATAATTTATACTAATTTAAACAATTACATTAAAATTAAAATTTAAAATGTTTATATTTTAAATTTATGCAAATCACTGTTTTAATTTATACTATAATAAACTACTACATTTTAGTATATTAATATTTATAAAAACAGATTGTTATCCCCACCGTTTATTATATAAATATTAATCAAGATAATTCTGAAATGGAATTTTATTTACTATCAAATATTGAAATAATTTTATAATCATATAAATATAAAAGTATATTTAAAATTGCTTGGAGCTTATTCACACATCATAAAACATAAACTAGCATTTTATAAAAATAGGTGTTACTAACCAATAATAATATTAAAATTGCAATTATCTTTATATATTTTACACAATTTTGAATGTGGATTTTATCTAAATGCAACCATCTTTTTTATAAAATACATTTTTCATTTTGTATATATAAAGAAAACTTATAAAAATTCCAATAATCGAATAAAAATAATGGCGATTTAATTTTTATAGTTCACGTTTTCAAAATATATATGACGAAGAAAATACAAAGATTACAATTATTATTTGCGGAATTTTTAGTTTTCGTGCAACATAGAGATCAAAATCAATTTATTATGATTCCACCTTTTTGGTTAAATATTGTTCCAATCATAATTATAATGAGATTCTGCTGACTAAAAGAATATTTATTACATTTTATTTTGAATTAATGTCGGCTTACACTTATATTACATAAATTGTACTTGTAAATAATGTAATTATATTGGAAATTTGAAGAAATTCGTACCACCCAAATCCCTCCAGGTTATAGTGGGTTAACAAGATGTAGAAAAGAAAAATGATCCTGCCAGACCACGAGATATTTCAATGAATCCTTTTGAACTTTACTCAGAGAACGTCTTAAGCAGCTATTCTTTTTCTAAGAATCTGATTTCTTTAATGAAGAGTCTGATTCTCCATAAAGACAGTTCCATATTTGTCGTTAAAGGTTCCAGTTAATTATATTTTGCCAGATACTCTTACTTTCGAATAACAAATGTATAGCTTCTTTGATCTCGTCGTCACAACGATACAGATCGGTCAATGGGACCTTTGACCTTACTGCAAATTGTGTTATTCATAGACACACCGATCGACGACACTGATTTTTTCTTACAAAAGACATAAAATTTATGTTAAAATCTTTTAACTACGGGCGGCTTAGCTTTCTTTGATTATGTGTTAAATTTTATTGACACTGTCTATCTGAATTCTGAATAATAAATATTTATGTTTCCTCTACTACGTCTAGTAATCGAACAGTTGGATATAGTTATAGTATAATTTCAATTGTAGATGTTTAATTAATCCTAGTTATTTACGAAATGTCGAATTATTTAACTCAAATGTCGAAGTAGATCACAATTTATTGCATCTTGTCTAAAATTATAATGTGAATTTGGAGTTTGTATTAATATTCAGTTAGTTATAAGATAATT
Organism: Rhamphomyia laevipes; assembly: GCA_963920725.1. Taxonomy (NCBI): domain Eukaryota; kingdom Metazoa; phylum Arthropoda; class Insecta; order Diptera; family Empididae; genus Rhamphomyia; species Rhamphomyia laevipes. Next base: position 43,372,317 of record OY987256.1, read on the forward strand.
TTGGGTGTCATTAAAATATTTTATTTATTTTGGTATAAATTCGTTTTACATGATGATTTTAGTTAGCTAATTAAAAAGTGGGAATTGTCTGCTAATGACAGGTAACTCAGGCCCCTTTACAAATATGAAAATATTCATTATCAAAATGTTTACCACCTTTCTCTTTCAAACTATCGAATTGATAATTCCCTAGGGACCTTTAAGTTCCACTTTAGACTTTAGACCACCAATATCATGTCATTTATATCTTCAACTGCAGCAATGAATTCCATAAATTTCTATCCAGGCTTTTGACAGTTTTATACAATAGTTTTTCAGATATGTCTAAGTTTCCTAACGTTAGTAAATATCAGATAAATTGAAATTAATCAACATTTAAATATCATTGTTTTTATAGTATTATAATTAGAAATTAAAATTATTTACTATAATTTTTTTTTGTTTTACTTTTATCGAGTATGAAATTAATCAAATAATTAAATTGTATACTTACTAAATAATTGTTAAACAGTTTATAAGTAAATCAGTTAAAAACATCAAAACTTACCTAAAAAGAAACAAGAAAAATAATTATTAGAAAATATATTTTTTAATCAAAATTTATATAATTTAATTATCAAAATTATATATAGTCTTGGTAATAATTATAGTCAGAACAACCCTTAGCTCTTAACATTATAACAAAGAATTTTAAATATTTTCATTTACCAAAATAATTCTGTAAATAATATTTAATTTGAAAACTATCTTTCACAAGTAATAGTTAATATTATGAATACAAAACTTCTTATCTATATAAAAAAAATATGATAAACCTTGGCAAAAATATTTATACCGTGAATTCAAGTATTAAATAACTAAAATGCAATGGACACGCATATAAGAAAGTCTATTAACTAAAATATAAATAATAGTTAGAAAATTAAAATTATAAAATAAAATAAATTTTTTAAATGAAGATAAAAAATTGCAAATTTTTTTATCTATAAATCTGAAAATTTAAAACTTTTTTGTTTTGTATGCGCCAGAGCCAAAGATGAATACGAATATTATAGGATTCCAAAATATATGATGACCATAAAAGGTAAATTTATATCGAAAACATATTTATAAAGAGAATTATCAGATATATTTATTTATATGTATTATAAAAAAGTTCAAAGAAAATGGTGAAAATATGTTTGTAAAAAATGTTGCCATAAAATGTGTTTTATATCCAGATATTAAATCGATTCTTCTTGCACAACATTTATAATATATATCAAGTTCAAAATCAATTTTATATAATAAAACTGAACTTAAACTATATTTTAAATAAATATTGTTGAATGATAACAAAATGGCAGCCACAAAATAAAATGGCAGCATAATAGTAACAAAATGGTTGCCAGTGCCAGACCATATGATCAACAAAAATTGCATTCTATTAAGAAGGAATTTCATGCAAGAATCAATTTTTTAAAAAAAAATTTTGTAAACAAATTTTACTAAGTATTTTAAAGTAATCACAAAATGGCCGACTTAAAATAATGTCTTCTTTTTAAAATGGCGTCAATTTACTTTAATCTTATAGTTATATAGGAACCATTTTAATGACGAAATTGTTTTTATTTTATTGTAAAATTCCATAAAAAAGATAAAAAAAAATATTTCTGTGTAATTCTTACTAATCGAAATACCAGATTTAGAATATAATAATAACTTTTAGTATAATTTTTAATAGCTTTTAATGTGACGACTAATAAAAAAAATTATATAAAATTAAATTATCAGTTAAACTTTGTTTTATTTAATTAACAAAAATAATATTTTCTAATTACGTAATTTTTATTCATATTCCATTAAAAACGTATAAATTAGACGAAAATAATAAATCAATAAAATTATAATGAAAAAAAAAATAGTTCTTCTTATAATAACTGAAAAAAAAATGTATTAATAGACGAAGGAAAAATTGTTTTTAGCTAGCTATATTTTTTTAATAAAAATTTAAACGCTTTTACATATATTTAATTTACATATTCATATGGAAGCTATATTTGAAACAAGCAAAAATAAATTTGATGGAATCAAAAACAATTTCATCAGTTTTTTTTTTCAATGTACAATATTTGAAAGTTAGCATTATAATTCATTCAAAAAAATGTACTTATTAATTTTTCAATGTCTATACATTGAAAAATTAAATAAATAGATATTAGATTAAAAAAAAAAATGAATGAAATTTCGCTATCAATTCACTATATGAAAAATGTTAATATGATGACGATAATGTCCTTGTTTCATTTAAAAGTTCCTTCACTGTAACAAACCTTTACATATATAAAATTATGTGTAAATTGGAACAGACTAACTATTAAAAAGAGGATACGTATCTAAGGTGACAAGGCAACGAGAAGAACATTAAAATATTGCCCTTGAGTTGGTCTGAGATAATAACTTATATATTCTTAAGAGGATTCCTGAAAAGTTTCACAAGAGTTCTAAGATTATATCCATTCTGAAGGTATAAGATTATATCCATTCTGAAGGTATAGCGGACATTGAAAGACAATAAATTTAAAAGGCTATACACAATTACGGTTTGGAGAAGTGCGAACAGTTTACATTAACATCCTGACATTCTAATTTATTCTTCCTTTACAAATATTGTCACTATTTAAGCCACTTTGTCAGTATTTCCACCATTTTTCAAATTTGTCATACGAAATACTTAAATTTAAATTTACGAGAAATCTTCAATATTATTTTTGGATTTTGATCCCAACAAACTCTTAAATTTGTTTACTAAAATTTTCCAAAAAAAAAAAAAAATAATAAAAAAAATTGTGTATGTAAGAAAATATATACGATTTTTTCCTGTTATATACATACATATATACAGAAGCATAAAATATATAAAACATATCTTTACATATTTTATCTTATATATATAAAATACCTACATAATATACAAATATATAAAAAAAACTTATTTTTTTTTATTATTTTTAATGCAAATCGATTTTGTGTCGAAAGAAATCAAAGATGGCTGTTTTGGCGAGCTTCATTGTATGCACCAACAGACATCAGGCAACAAAATTTCTATATTTTTTTTTTTTTTTTACATTTAAAAACTTTGGAATTATAAATAAAATAAATTAAATCGTGTTGACAAGAATTAAAGAAGAATATCTGATAAATATACAATCAAAATGGCAGGTTTTTTTTTATAATTCTGAATAAGTCTATATAATATTAATCAGTAAAAATAACCTTGTAATGCGGAGGAGAGGTGAACTTAAGTGAGATGCAAAAACACAGGAAAAAATTATTAGTCTTTAGTCAGGAATTGAAAAATTATATATTGACTAATTGCTAAATCCGATAAGGTTTGAAATACAATACTAATTCTGACATTTTTGTTATGATATTAGTTAAGTTATTCAAAATTATTCAATTAATAATAATGAATTTTGTACAGGTGTAATGTGTCATCAACACTATCAAGATTTAAGTTTCTCTAAGGTAATATTAGATGAATTTCTTCTAAAGGATATTGATGTCCATACTTTTATCATTAATTTACCGACTTTGCTTTGGAGTAATTAAAGTATTATTTTCAGAAATACAAATTCGAAATCAAGGAAGTTCGTTTTTATTTTTACTTTAGAATCTACCCTTCTAGAACTGACAGAAACCAGTTTTATTTCCCTCTAATACAATCTTTCTCTTAGTTACCATTAAGCATAACCAGTAATTAATATGAAATGTAAAAATTAGTAATACCAATAATAAAACGCCCTCTAGAGACAAATAAAATTATACTTTCATATGTGAAAACAGAACAGATTATTTGATTAACGTAAACAATTCCAATACAAATTAATATTTTAAAATCGTTGTTTTTAAAAATTAAAGAAATTATATAAAAAAAATGTTTTTATCTATATAATTAAATATTGCTGATTTTACAATTTGATATAAACTTAAAATTAGACACCATTTTAATTACTGCTGCGTAGCTAGCTTATTAAAAATAGTAAGAAGCTACAAAATACGAATTTATTGAAATATAATGGACTTTAAAAAAGCATCAGGATAAAATTACTGATAGCATAAATTTGATTTTAATCTTGTTTATAAAATATAAATTTTAATTTTCGAATTCTAAAAATAATTATTTTTATTTTATTTAATTTTTGCAAAATACAAAAACTTTTTTTTTTCAAAATTTTAACCTTGAAATAAATTATACATTAATAATTATTACAAAAAAAAAATCTTACTTTTGATGATGATTTCAGAAATATAATTTTCGAAATAATTTTTATTTTACAAATGAGATAATTTAAATTCAGGTATTTATGATTTAAAACAAATTGGAGTAGAATATGAGAAATAAATTTTATTAAACAATCAATTTAAGAAACAAAATCAAATTATAATTTCAAAATGGCGGCTATATCAAAATTCATTAATATCTTGTTCATGTGCTGCGTAATGTGCGGGTAGGTAATTACAAAACCCCGCAAAGCTGAAGAGTATAGATCTTGAACTATACGATCAACCATATCCACGTGAACACTTTGACAGTGTTGAAACTTTTGACAGATTGTCAGTTTTACTGTCCTTAATTCTACTTTCCATTAATATTAGATTTATTTGGACTGGACTTTATCCAATTATAATGAGAACCTTCTAGGGTTCTTCGAAAGAAAAATTCTTCGGTCCAGTGGTTTCTAGTGGGTGATGTGGAGAAAGAGATACAACTAAGAGTTAGTTGTATGAGCTCTATCACGACGTGTATACAGTTCCAGCGATTACGATGGATTACGATACTCAGAATGGAAAAAAAGTGCCCAAGCTTTAAAGGTCTGGCACCCGCGGAGTGTTAAAATTTGTTCAGCAGAGGCGCACTGTAGTCTAATTAGAACGATATTGACAAAAACGCTACACCAGGAATCACGTAAACTAGAATTATAAAATTGTGAAGATAAGTACAAATAAAAACTCTATTCAATTACGTTCGAAAGCCATGGAACAATTTCAAGTAATATGATAAATAAAAATTCAAAAAATCGTCAACCGAACATGTTAATAGTACCACAAAATGGCGGCAGAGTTATTTGAAATGGCTGCATTTTGTCTTAAATATTTGTTGGTTTTCTGGTTAATACATGAGTTAATAATTAAATTAAATCTAAATGTAAATATAATAAAAATCATAAAATTACGATTTATTATTTCTAAAATGGCGGAGAACAACACCCCAATTAAAATAAAAATTGTTGTTGTTTTTTTTTCTGTTTCGTGTGTAATCAATTCGAAAACAGAAAAACAAAATTAAAGACGTTCTTACAGAAAATCAAATTAAGGAATTAAGGTCAACTGGTAACAAAAAAATATAATTTATTTATAGATATAAACTATAAAAATCATGATTATATGTGTACATAATATAAAATATGAAAATCAATTGTTTCTATACATAAATAAATATGTCGAAATCAACAAAATATTTAACAACATTTTTTTATATAATACCACAATAAAAATATTTTATATAAATTATAATATTTTTTTTTTTATTAATTATTTAACTGTATTTAATTTTTATTGTACATAAAAAAAAATGTTTAACCTTGAAATTGTAGACAAAAACTGAATGACAATCTATATAAATATAAATTCAAAAATATTTTACAATACTACACTAATCTATATAACAAAAATATATAAATAAAAATTTAGCATTAATTAAAAAAAAAAAATTAAAATAATAATTTTATATAATAATTTTTTTTATTTTTAATTATCATTATAAAACTCTAAATAAATAACAATTTAAAATTATTATTTTAAATTTATTATTTACATATATTAAACAAGATACTAAAATATGATTATCAACTCGTCATACATCAGTGACAATTTGTATGTAAAATTCTTTTTAACCCATCCAATATTTAATTACATGTTCATTTATTACAGCAGTATCGAAAACTGACTTATGTAAGAAAATCTTAAATTTTGAATTATTTAGATAAAATAAATAGCCTCATAAAAAATTTAATTTCCCTCTGATCAAAGTATCTTTATGTCAAAAACTGATGAAGAAATTTATATTTCAATAAATATGCTTTTTGCCGTAACTACCACCTTTAACTAAAAATAATAATCCGAATCTTTTAAAACCAAAAAAATAATGGAATAGATAATTCATATGTAGCCAAAATATAGACATAGAGTTTTGTGATTGAAGGAATTCAAATTAGTTAAAACCTTAAAACCCATAAATTCAAAATAAGGTTGTCAACTTAATCAAAAATCTTTTACGTTTTAACTGAAATGAAGACTTATCATTTTCCCATCATAAAATGATTAAGAACAATTTATATGTAAGAAAGAAATAGACAAATGCAGATTTTGTTAATTACGATGAAAAAAAATATAGTAATGTAACTCAAAAATTAAAGTTACGTCTATAATTTAAAACTGATTTTCTCAAAATTAGAAATTTTGAGTTATACTTGTCTTCGATTACGCATAGTCTGCGAATATATATAAATTGTTTTAGGATCAAATATATAATTATAATAAATTAACATATATATAATAAATTTGCCAACATCGCGCCCTCTCTCTGATGTTTATATATTATTATGACTGATTTAAATCAGCCACTAATTAATATATGACAAGTCAGAAAAGATTTAAATGAACTCCGACAAAATATATACATATGTTAAAATAAAACTATTTTTTTTTTGTTAAATTGAGATAAATTAAAATGATATTATGATATGTTTATAATTATGTGTACGTTGTTGTTTGGTGGTTAAATTAATTTAATTATTTGCGATGGTATGTAAGTATATAAAAAAAAATTTAATTTTAAATATTTGTGGCTTTAGGTGGGGCAGTTGTAATGGATAGTAAATATTATGAATAATTTTGTAGATTATAAGTATGTTTTCGATGAATTCACAATTCACCACTTTATTTAGTGTTGCAATATAATTTTAAGGTGGATGGGAATATGGGAAAATAATAGACTAAAATTATTGAAACTACATTTAACTACCAAAATGACAAATTTTAAAATATTTTGAATATTCCAAGGTAAAAATGAATCATAAATATCGAATACTAAGTACAAAATCAAAAATAACAATAATATAATTAGGTTTACATAATATCCTTTTACGGAACTGTCAAAAACCTAATTAACTGTATAATAGCATAGTTTTTTATTCACAAAATTCCTAACAATTTGCATTTTAATTTATATATCTTTGATAATTCTGAAAAAATTTACAAATTGAGATATGGCATCACAAATTTTTTCATATTTTACTGTGCCGAAATTCTTGTTTTTTATAAAAAATTGTTAAATTTTGTATAAGTTTGTAATTGTATTTTTGTATATTTCAAATAATAATGATAAAAAGACACAATATTTTAATGTTTATCGTCATCTTCTGTCAAATTGAAAGTTTCAAATATAAATAATCAAGACAACAAAGAATTTAATTTACAAAATATGACAACTCACCATTACTTTAGTTGTATTTAAAATAAACATTTTATTATTACAATAATTTTGTTTCTATATATTTTAAATAAATTTATTTTTCAAATTTTATTTTTCACAATTTAATTTTCTTCACTAGCTATATTTATATAATTTTTATATATCACACAACTTTAATCTTCCGAATTACACCAAAAGAGCTTTTCAATTGAAATCTAATTTTATATTTATTTATTTATTTAAAAATGTTATATATATTTCATTTGTATATTTAAATATAATTTTCACATTTTTGCAATGTTGCCATTTTATATAAAACAAAACTATTTAAATATATATACTATATATAAATATATATTTAAAAGCCAATTAAATATTATTTCTCATCTGTACACTTTTATACATAAAATAAAACCTCTAAAAACTTATATTTTTTTGTTATACTCTGGCTATGTCGTCTATACATTATTTTATCTGAGAAGAAATATTTTTTTTTTTTATAAATATAATCAACAGAAACTTTGGTAATTTCGCGTTAAATAAAAACCGAGATTCCAAATCAAATCGACCAATTCCATTGTATTCTCTCGACACGAATGAGAAACACGAGAAAATATACACAAAAAAAAAATAATGTTTGATAATAAAGAAATAAACTATATACAAAAAAAAAAATATTCAACATAAAAAATCTAAAAAAAAAAAAAAAAGAAAATCGCAACTAAAATAGTTTTGCAATGACCCAACATCACCAATAGCTCCCCACCTCCTTCAATTCAATACCATCGCAAATACCCTACAACAATTTTCCTCTGTCTAAAAGATTATTTTATTATAACAAATTTTTATATTTATACATCAAATAAAAATTAAATAAACAATTAATAATAAAAATAAAATTATTAATTTATATACAAATTAAATTTTCATATTTTTAAAGTAAAATTTTTTAATAGGAAAATCTTTAAAATACTGCAAAATATATGAAAGAAAGAGAAAACTAAATAAAAATTTTCTGTTCGTATTTTAATGGTAAATTTTTAAAATTCATTTTACCAACCCATCTCATCCCAAGTCCCAAAACAGACACGGCCGAGTTGAATTTCTAACTTTTAATTTGAATTTACAAAATACATTTTAACAAACCCAGCAAAAAGCCAAAATATGCGACCAAGAAAACTTTAAGTACACATTTTTATTTTGTTGAAATTTATATATATAAATAAAATCTATACACCAGGAGAAAACTTGAAATTGGTGTATATTTTTTTTCTGGTGTAATATAATAAAAATGTAAAAAAAAAAAAATTATGTGCACTTGCGCCCACAAAACACCAGCAACAACAGCAGCAGCACCACCAGAAAATATATAATAAAATTATATATTAAAAAGGAAATAAGTATAAAAAAATATTGTTTTGCTGTATCTCCATAACAAATGAGACGAGATAAAATTAAATATTATAAAATAATCTGTCCCAAAAAAAGTAACCATAAGAAAAAAATATTTTTAAGTAACCAGCAAATAATCTAGGCAGAAGCATCAACTACACAAAGAAAACTATCAACTTAAAATATCAACCATTTAACCATTTCTATATAATTTGTGGCCCTCTATAATTCTTTTATTGAAACACAAACTTTATACCTCTATAAAACATGAAATTGAATCTCGTATACAAAAATCAACCAACTTTCCTGTATCCTCCTCCTTCCTCCATTCAAATATTATAACTACAAATTTTGCAAACTCTTTTACGAAACAAAATTAAAATGTCTCCTCTACAAATAATCCAACTATCAGTGGACCAGTAACAAAAAATATATTTAAGTTTGGACATTACATTTCGAATGGTTGGATGGATACCAAAAAACAAAGTTTACATTTACACTAATCCGGAAAAAGTACAAAATTTCTATTACTATTTACATTTAGTAGATACAGAAAAATTATTTGTATTTCAATCTTTTAAAAACTCCCAAAACAAACTAGGAATAGAAAAATCTCATCATGATTTTCTTTATATTTTCTATATGCAAATTATAATTTCGCCGCATCATTTACTCTGACGTCTATGGTTACAATCAATTTCGCACTCTCTACCAAATTCAACAATATTTTACAAAACCAAAAGGAAATGTCAAAAATTAATAAAATAGCAAAAAACACAAACAAGAAAGTAAAAAAAAAAAAAAATTGTAAAACATAATTTTGTGTAAAACCTGGCGGAATATACAAAATTTTATAATAATGAAAAACTTACAAATCAAAAATTTTTTTAAATATATAAAGAAAATAATTTTGTTTCGGTATAGTTTTTAGATGGCGTTTTATACACTGAAATGCGCGATATAAACTGCAATATATTAAGATACATTTGACAGTTGATGCAGCAGCACAAAAACTCCTAAACAACTAAACAAGAGCATCAAATTGGATATAGATTTTTTTATGTTAGATAAATAATGGTGAAGGCTAACAAAAGTTTTGAAGGAGAAAAGGATTTTTTATATATTTGTATATATTTCCAGAGGTATAGCTATAAAAAGAGCTTTAGTTTCGTCGTCACTACATATTTATATATTTAGTAAGAGAAAGGAATAAAATATTTCTTAGTTGTGATGATAATAAACAGCGCCATCAGCAAATAAATCAACATACGCAGAAATAAATTCCATTTAAGATTATTCATTTTTACAAAAAAAAAACTTAAGTAAATTACTGGGAATATAAGATTTAGGAATGGGAATTTATTAATTTTAGGATTGGGAAAAATTGGAGGTTCACATTCCTCTGGAACTCGTTAAAATTTTAATTCATAGGGAAAGATTTATAGGTGGTAATTGATTCCATTGTGGTTTGAACCAATAATCGAATTTCTGAATTTCAATGTACGATAAAAATTGGGTTCTCAATGTTTGTGAGTTTGGGCTGTTCGCGTATTACATACAAAGGTTTTTAAGTTTTCACTCGCTCGCAGCAGTTTCCCAGCAGAAATCTTTAGATAGAACATACTAAGTACACGTACAGAGTGACGCTATGAGCGGTGCTGGAAGCTGTGCTGTAGTGTTGTTGTTGTTACTTTTTATATAAGAATACACTACAGCTAAGCTGCACTATGTACGTGCACTAAGTTCGGCAGTGGTTTAGAAATATTAAGATGTTCAATATTTTGGTATCATTTATAATTTTGATGGCCAGTCTTTGTACTTTATCAAGATATTGACGAATAATTCGCGAATTAATATATAAATATTTTAGCAGTTACGAATTGTTACGGAATAAATAAGAAAATTAAGAATTATTTTTTTTTTCCAGATGTAAATAACAAAGAATTTTGACAAAAACACAAAATTCGTAGGTGTCATGAAAATATGTAAAAAAAAAAATTAATATAATTTACCTTGATAAGACAATTCAAAATGGCTGAACATATATAAAAAAAAAATCTTGAAATTAATTTTTACAACCCCTCACTATAAAAACAACTATTAATTTATAATTTATTAATATTAATTTGGAAATAGATATTTATAGTTTTTTTATAATTAACACTATAAAATTTCATAAATAAATTTTTCTAAACACGAAAAAAACCACTTGTAAATTAATAATTTCAATGCACAATTTTAAAACGATTTTAAATGTGAAAAAATCCAATAATTTAAGATATTTTATAATTTCTTTAATAGAAATTTATTCGAAAACATTTATTTTTATAATTTTATTAACATTTATGAAAGTAAAAAGTTGATTTTTATTATTTCAATTAATTTTTTTTCAATAGCAAATACTAAAAACTTCTTTACACACCGGCAATTAAATTATAACTAAGAAAAATTTAGAGGCGGGGCTAATTAATGGATAAAAAAAATTAATTCTAAAAATTGACAATTGAAATTACCGCGCGAAATTTGAATTTGAAAATATCGTTCAAATTTGATTGATTTAGGTAATTGATATTTAATATATAAATAATGCGTTTGTTTTGTAGTAATTATGTAATGAAATTGTGTAATTCTACAGGGGTCCTCTAAGAGTTTATTATATACATGAATTGTCATTATTAAAAACAAATAACATTAAAAATGTATATAACATTTTCGAATCTGGCAACAATCCAAAAAAAAGAAAATAGAAAATAATATGAAATTTCATAAATCTAAAGATTTTTAAACAATTGATAACAAATTTATGATAATTAATTAGATATAAAACAAAAACTGTAGAAATTACAATTTTCAAAACATATTAAAATAATTTAATTTAAAAAAAAAATTAAAAGTATCTCTAAATTTAGACGAATTTTCATAAGAAATCTTATCAAAATATCCAATTTCAGTCAACACGCTTTTATATATATTATATTTTATGTTTATTTAAAATTTCCTTTAATTTTGCCCAAAAGATACAAAATACATAAAATATATAAAAATTCAATCAAAAACATCAATAAAATATTTGAAAAATTTATGTTAGCATAAAAAAAAGCTTTTCTTTTCTGATGTTATTAAATATCTCTGCTTTCTTATATTTTAACCCTCTCTCTCTAAACGAACCGAATTTAAAATTACCTAGTATTATTTTCCCAAACACAAATTTATCATATTACATATTTAATATAGCATAAAAAGCATCCATACAAACACACAGATGCACACATACACAACTTATTTCTATTAATCCAGAAAATTTCAAAAATCAACAAGGATATCTGTCAACAAGGATTTTAAGACATAACAACATACAAAATAAAACAAAACTTCGGTAACAAAATACCATTAAAAAAGCTTACCATTTTATTTGATTTACCCAGTTATTTGATGTTGTTGTATCCAATAAAAAGGATACTTCGGGAAAATGTTTAAAAATCCTTTTTATTTTCTTCATCAAAAATAATTGTAAAATTATTACTCATGTCTGGTAATACTAACAATAAAAAATTAATATCATTTTTTATATGATTTCTTAATAATTATTTTTGAAGAAAGAAAAATGTTTCGTGGTGCAAAACTATAGAGCAATTCTGATCTGAGTAACAACCACTATAGTTTTGGTACTGATACCTCTACAGTTTTGGTATACTAACTGGGTAATATTTAACTGGATGCTCTATTGCAGCTGTAGGTGACATTTACCCCTTTTTATTTAAAATAACATTATACCTTTTCTAATACCACAACTAGGTAACTAAATTTTTTGTCGTTTCTGAGATATCTAATAAGAAAAATCATAAATTTTAATGCTGCAAGTCGTATGTAACCTAAGTTCTTCAAAATTTAAATATTCATTAAGTTATTGTCATCATTTATTGTGTCGATGATTATAATTTTTACTTAGCTAAATAGCAGTTTTTAAATTACAAATATGGCACGCATTTTATTTTCCCGTATGGATATGACTATTCTGTGATCTGTCGATTTTTATAATTAATGGTACCCGAAACATTATTAATGAAGTAGAACACCTGAAAAACTGTCGGAAATAGTAATAAAAGTAAATGTAAATACGAAAAATATTAGCTATATAAACTTAAAGACCATTTCTTAGAAAATACAGAAAATTAAGTTACGTCTTTATTCCTAGATCAGCGAATATATTTATACAAAAACAAATTTTTCTAAAAAAAAAATTCTAATTTATCCGAAAGTCCTTTATCACAACTAAAAAAAAAAGGAATAAAATATTGTTCACGCACATCTCTTTCTCTCTCTCTACATATGAAAAATTATCTTTAAAAAGGATACACTCTAAAATAAAAAAACAGCTATCAAAATATCAAAACAATGGCAGAATGAAAAAGACACAAAATATATAAATGTATGTACAGTAAGAAAAACCATATATATATATAAACAAAATATCCTTTTAAAAACAAAGAAGAAAAATATTCATAGGTCCTTTTTCTATAAGTTTACATACATATATATAAGTTTTGAATTACAATACTATATATCACATGATATATATCTTTAACTCTTACTTTATCTACTGCAAAAAAAATCCTTTATTTGTTAATGTATATATATAAAAATTGTAGTATAAATACTTTGGGAATATGCGCGACAATTCAAGTCAACAAAAATAAATTTTGTACATATACCCAGACCTATCCAACAAAATATATCTAACAAAAACAAAAATTCTTTAGTAAACTTTACCCAGAAAATATGTAGTAAAACTGCACTGACGTTCGTTATACATTTTCCTTCTTTTTTATATCATGATACAAAATATTTTATTATACATATCTAAAAAAAAATTTTTTTTTTAGGTTAAGTGTGTATAACAAATAAAAAAAAAATTAATTCTGGTTGATTTTTATTTTGGTCCTTGACGGAAAATTCAAACAAATTCTCAGAGAATTAATTTTCCTAAGTTGGGTGAGTAAAAAATTTTTGTTTTTCAATTTTCTAAAAAATCGATATTATATCAAATTTTTTGTATCTTGCAATATTTTCTAATATATCTAACGAAAATTTTGTATTATACAAACTCATGAAACTTTTTGAAAATTGCTACAATTTTTTTTACAAAACATGTGTAACAGCATTATAACTATTTTTTTTTTAGGTCATGAAAGGTTATCGAACCTTTTTATCATATTTTCTTATAAATATATCTACCTAAAATTTTCTTTATATATATGTAATATGTAATACAAAAAATTACATTTATTTGATATATAATTTGAAAATCGTAAATTAAATTTTCAGAAAAATAATATGTGAAAAATTTCAATTAAATTATAAATGCTGTCGAAACCAGAGCTTTAGAAAAAAATCTAAAAATTAATAATAATTTAACTCTACATAATTTAAATCAATCTATTTCGTTCTGTTAAATTAAATATCTCTCAAAAAAAATCACTTTAAATCATAATATATCACTTTAATTAAATCTATACACTATCAAATTTAATCATAATATAATAATTTAATACTATTACTAATATAATAAATACTTATTTTTACACTACTACTACAATCTCATTAATTTATATAAAAAAATATACATAAAATGAAAAAAATAATAATAATAATAATAAAAAAAAAAAAACAATCTCTTCAAAACCAATTAATTTTCTACTAAATATATAAACTCTACACAAAAAAAAAATATATAAAACAGAATGAATGAAAAAATAAATAAATGTAAAAATAAAAATTACCACAAAAACCGAATAAAAAAAAAATAATATAAACCGAACCAACGTCAACGATATGGCATGGCAAGTAAGCAAAAAAACAAAAAAAAAATCCGTAAAAGATTAAATAATTGACTCAATTATAGTGTAGTCCACTGTCAAGAGTATATAACATGAAAAACCAGACGTCTGGCACACAAAAATGTTATTATACACACCAATTTTCGACGATGCTCTCGATTTGTCGGGGTTATTTTTATTATGTATTTTTTTTTTTGTTCAGTTTTTAATGCTCCGTAAATGAAAAACAACAAGTATAAAAAAATATGTTAAAGAGAAGAGAAATTAATAATAATACAAAAAGATACTCTCAATCTGAATAATATTGAAGAAAAACGTGATATATATATCCAAAAGATACAAGATACACAAAACACGAAGAGATATTCAAAATGAAGGAGAGCAAAAGATATAAAAAGAGAGAATAAAGAGAGAATTTTTGATTATGTTTCAGTAAAATTTAATTACGTATAAAACAAATGGAAACAATAAGTGAATCGTTAACATGACGATTTTATGATAAATTTGATTTAATTTTCTGGATGGAAAAGAAGTACAATTAGTTTTAACAGGGTTACAATAATATTATGGCCACTGCTGGATCCACAGGTAATCCATTATAAATAAGAAATAACGAATCAACAAATCGATAAGTACCTAATAATCTTAATCCTTCTTCTTATAAGTTGTAGCCCGTCTCAATATGTAAGTTACTATACTTCACAACATTTTAAACGTGTAATTCGAGTCTGACATTCGAATCCTTTATATATGTCATCGAAGTCACCAATCGTGTTTTCGTTTGAATGTCAACAGCGAATGACCATTGCTAAATGTAGGGATTTACATTATTTTGATTTTGAACTGAACTAACTAATAACCTTTAACCTTCCTACGCCACCACGCGTGGTGCCTTGACTACACAACAGTATAACGTTTTACTAACAATGCCAATTTGCAGTTCGTTTCTTAGACTTTGTCCAACACATTCTTCTATTCCATCCATCCAACTTCTTCCTATATTTTTAAGCTTACATGAATAAAATACCCATACCCATACGCTATTGTTTAAACAACTAAATCTAATTAGAGCTTGATCTCAAATTATACATTTAACCTTTGATCACTACAATTATCGTTGAAATCATACCCACAACACATTTACACCTCAGATCCGAATTTACTCAGAATTTGTAATCTATGAATAATAAAATCTTGAATCAGATCATAAGTTGTACCACGGATTTGAAATTCGTTCAGAAGAGATTCAAAAGTTTACACTCAACTAACCAGCAATAAGTAATTCTGAAGAGATTAAATTATATATTTTTCTGAAATGTCAGAACTGCTAAATTAATAGCGATAGCGAATTAAAATCATATTTAACGAAAATTGATTTGTACACTTCCAATGTTTTAAAATTTCGTTAAATTGGCGCCCAACTAAATCAAATTGAACGATAACAATTGGCGCTCACATTTAAAAACTATTAATCTCAAATCAGAACAATTGAATTTTTTAGTATTGTAGAAATCATAAATGATATTAAATCAATTTTCTTTAACTCTATGAGATATTTAAGAGAATTCTATCATTAATTTCAATTTTATGAAAAATTCAATTTTACAATAATTGGACACAAGAAATTTCTTATGGCGGAATTAAAATATTAAAATTGTACATATAAATTAAAACAATATACTAAAATTTCTTAGTTCACTTTATTCCTCTCACCAAAACATATTTAACTTTGGCTACTAGCTTAATAATCACAAGCTAATCGCTAATGTATACACAATTTAAAAATTCATCTCTGAGCTTATTATCTATATAGAAACGAAACTAATTTACTCATAATTCACAAGAAAAATAATCCAAAAATGTGTGAAACCTCCAATAATAATACACAAAAACCTCTAAATGTCTAAATGATCCAACAAACACAAAATGTGAAAATCAAATTAACCACAAAAAAAAAATGTAATATATAAATAAATAATAATATAAAAAACACTAAATTTATCGTAATACAAATCGAGTGGAACTTGACGTATAAACAGAAAAGAGAGATAACATAACAAAACACGTAACAACATACGTTAAGCACCCCAATAAAATGATATCGTATTTATTATATGAGTCGGTGATATAAAAACATTTACAAACAGCGCCATCCATTTATAGAATGGCTAAACATTAAGTATTTATTATTATAAAAAATGAAACAACAAAAATAATAAAAAAAAAAAAAAAAGTGAAGAAAATTATAATAAAAAATTTGTTAAACGATCTGAGGGCAGAACGAGAACGGATAATAATAATAATAAAAACATAAGAAGACGGAAAAAAAAACAAATTGAAAATATATATAATAAAAATGATTCATGAGGTGAAGAACCGGCCTGTCGCGGAACAACGTAAAGAGGAACCTTGACTGTATATATATAAAAATCTACTACAGAGAAAGAGAACTACAGTAACAAACTCAGAGAGAGATAGGAAAACAAAATTTCAATAGCTTCCAGAGAGTAACTCTCTCAAAAACAACTAACCTACCCATTTTTATTTGATAACCAATTTCTAACCTATAATATTATATTTATTTATATGGCAGCAGCAATTTTTTATATATATAACAACAGTTCAAAACACAAAAAGACCTGAGCTTTGGAATCTTTGGAATTTCATCAATGTCATATATAAAATGTGTACTACATTTTTTTGTGCTTTTATGCAATACCATTTCAAATTTCAATCAGCTTCAGTGGTGGCAAAATATACATAAATACGCAAATACATGTATAAAAATCATGTTTTTAATACAAACACATTGAAGAAAATTGTTTTCGGTTCGTCGCTTGCGCTAACTTTAATATTACCGAATTAGTAGCACCAGACATTGCAGCCAACTCATAAAAGATATGAGGATGGAATGGAGTCATTTTGGAATATTAGTAGTAGTAGTAATGATATATTTATGTATGAGACTTAATAACAATATAGAAACTAGTACTTTTATGGCAGCATAAAAAATCTACATAAATTTTCTTTAAGAAAATAAGCGAATACAATTTTCTTTATTTCTGTATATGAATAAAAAAAAAAAACTAGTACTACAATGTAAAAATGAAATCCTTTGGATAATGTGTGATGTGTCACTTGCTTTAACCTGCATGGTATGTAAAATAAATAATTAACAATGTTAAGGTTTTATGAGAATTTGAATGAGAACTATAGTCAGAAGTTAGTAGCGATATGAATTTATAGTTAAGTTTACTGGTTCAGTATTTGTTTGAATAACTGCATGTTCGTTACGGGAGTTACATTCTTGAAAATATGAACTATCTCAACAGTACTCTTTGTGTTGATGTACTGTACGATGTGGTAAAACATTACCCCGTCACAATAAATCAAGGAAGTGGCGCAACCAGTTAGAATTTGTTGGGAGTTCTTACCCCCGTCACAATAAATCAAGGAAGTGGCGCAACCAGTTAGAATTTGTTGGGACAAGGTAATAAAAAACCTTCTCAATCACTAAATATAGCCCAGAACACCATCTTGTGGGTCCGAATTATGCATTGCAGATTGCAGACAAATAGAATAAGAAAGAGACTTTGTAAAAGAAAGCAGAATCATTCAGTTGATACAACTGTGGTGTAGTAACAACTCAGAGAGTAGGACATTACCAAAGCACCATAATGGATGTACCGAGATCTATGGTACTTCTATATCCATGGAACTACAGCAAATTATTAAACAGTTGGAAAGTAATACCTATTCTGACGACATAAACATTTTTAAAGCAATTTCTTCCCACTTAGTTACTTTTACGTCCTTCCGGAAGAGTTAAATAAGTTTACGCTTTGGGGCTCGAAGAACCATCTGGAGCTCAACAGTAACAAATGCCAACGTATTACGTTTCCACGTAAACGCATACGTCAACCACCCAGAGTTTATTATCTAAACGGGGTACAGGTTCCTACAGTTGTGGATATTCGGGATTTACGTGTTCTTGATGACAGTAAATTAAACTTTCACTGCCATTTTGATGATTTAGTTAGTAGAGCCAACTATATGCTAGGTGTTGTCAAACATTGGTTCAAGGAGTTTTCTTTCCCTGACGTTGAAAAGAACCCTTTATATGAAAATTGTAAGCCCGATACTTGAATATACCACACATGTTTGGTATCTATATTTTCAAGTCCAAAGGCCCATGTAGATTTGTAAAGTTTGTTCTTCGTGGGCTTCTTTGGGTTGATTCATACAACTTACCGCCTCCAAGTTACTCTAGAAAGGCGGCGGGAAATAGCTTGTACGTAAAGTTATTTCTGGCATGATCCTTCTATTTTAGATAGTATGAGATTAAATATTAATGTACGTCACTTAAATCTATAGCGCTGTTTAAGGTACAACTTACGAGAAAACGAACCTTTTCCAGAATACTTCATGTAGTTAATAATATTGCCGGACAAGTTTGATTTTAATTATAGTAAACTTCAACTTAAAAAGTCCTTAAACCTTAAAGGTTCAATTAGCTATTTATGTAAATATATATGTATTTTCTTTAGATTTACTTCTTATTAACTTTTACGAGTGGTTTTTACATGATTTATGACAAAGTGCTATTAGCAGGTTTGTATATATTTTTTATTTTCAACGAATTGAAAGCGGAGAGAAGTATATAGTAGCGTTCTTTTCAGAAATGTGAAGCCTAACGCTAGTGGAAACCTGTTACAATGATTTTTTTTAATCCATATTTTAATTTTCATTAAATTGACAGGCAACAGTGGAAGCAAGTAGTAGCGTTCTCTTCAAAACTGCGAAGCCTACAGTGAGTGGTAACCCGTTAATATGACTGAACACCTGCTTTATTATAGTGGATCAGAATTATTGTAGTCATAGAATAAATGAAAAGATGAAGAAAACTCTTTATTAAAGAAAGCAGCATCAGTCAGTAATTTGGAATAAACTGTTTTGAGTTAAGCAGTCACAACACGAAGGACATCACGATGGATCTAGAGATCTGTGGTGACTCCATATCCTTAATAATAATATTTAATCTAATCCCATTGAAATACCATCAAAAAAATAATTCTGTACCACAAAAGAAAACAAGTGGGTTAAATTTACTGGCACCACTCTATATTTAAAACGAAGAATTATTTATAAACATGATATTGGCCACAAATATACCTAAAAATGCTATAAAGATTTTTTTGTTATTATACGCTATTAATATACAAAATGACCGATTATAAAAGTCTATATAATAACAAGAATACGATATAATATCTGACAGTTTAAACATTATACAACAGATGGTATAAAACGAAATTCAACGACTATGTCAACGATAATAACAACTATAACATAGCACACCCCACCCATTAACAACATAAAATACAGCAAATTTAAGAATCTCTCATTCAGAGAAAATATAAAAATCTTTAATATAAAAAAAATTATATATCTCTTATTATACTTAGTTACAAAAATGGAATTTCTTGAAAAAGAATAAAAAAGCACCGACAAAACCAATATGGCGAATTATGCCTTTTTAAACTTCGACACGAATTTTTATGTTGTGAATTATACCACAAAAATTTCACATCATCATCACAAAACAACCCAAAACTGAAAAAAAAAGAAACCTGCCAAGACGACATATACCCACTTTATTCTCGCACTTAAACAACTACTTATGCTTTGTCGTCAGTCGTACGTAATCTCTTTCTCCTTTTAATACACAACAAAATCTACCGACAACAGTTCACAAAAACAAATATTATCGGAGAACATAATCCCCCTTTGTCCTACCTACCGGAAAATATATCATTAGAACATATAATTCCTCTTTGCCCTACCTACCGGAAAATATCGACCAACTGACTTGAAAATTTATAAATGCAATAAAAAACTCTAAATATTTTTTTTTTTTGCAAATTGCTATCTGCTTCATGGCATTCAAAATATTACACTACTAAAATAAAAATAAAAAACGAGAACACCAGACTTAATAAAGAGGCACGCACATTTTTTCCTTCTTCTTCTTCTATCTAACTATATATTTATAATTATATCGAGTTTGTTTGTCGAGTCGATGCACATAATCACTATATATATGAGCACGAATATAATACAGAGTATGCGCTCTCTGACGTCAAAAATAATATTGTTTATGTGTTGGTTATAATTGGATGGATGTATGGATACAGTGAATACAAAACGGAAATAATATTAAAGTCTAAACTCAGCTGGTGTTTAAAAAAAAAAAAAATTATAGTAAAGCTCTACATAATCGCATGATATATATACCAAAAAATTGATATAGGTATTCATTTTTTTTTACTGAACCGGCATAGTAGCCGACTCAGCAGCATGTGATTTCTATATTTAATAGAATAATAAAAACTCAACAATATTTTCATTATATATATAATAAATATTTAGTATTAAGAGTTGAAGAAAATCGTTGAAAAACAGCTGATTTCAGAATTTTTATCATCGTTCTCGGGGTATTTTTAGTTATGTTTATGTCGATTATTTTACATATTCCGAAGTGGGGGGCAAGGAAATCTTATTATTTATATATACTGAAGGTTTTTTTTTTTTTTGGTATTTATTTATAAATAAGTTGGCGCGATTTCATGTTCAATGATTTTTAGTTCAGTCAGTCAGTGACTTTTCGTTGTCGGTTACAGTTGTGTATTGTGTAAGCGGATAATTGTCGTTTGATTTTTGTCGATTGGAATTTTTAATAGGTTAACGAGTTTTACACATTTTGATTACGTGAATAATATTTTTTTTTTGTTTTCGTTTGTTTGTTTGTTGGGTTAATAAAATTGAAAGAAAATATTAAATTTTTACGATAAAATTTTTTTTTGTAGATTTTGTTTTGTATTAATTTACTTTCTTTTGACGGAACGGATTTTTATGTTTGTTTGTTGGGGAGATAAAAGACGTGTCGTGGTTCTTATAAAATGTAATAGATTTTTGCAATATTATATAAAAAAAAAAAAATGATTTTGTAATAAAAATGTTTTTAGACATTTTTGTTGGATTTTTGTTGTTGTTGTAACCTTGTCGTTTCGTCATGCATTTTAAAATGAAATTTATACAAAATGTAAACGGACAGATTGGATTTGACGGAAACAACAAGCCAACGAAATTAGCTGCTATAAAACATAATTTTTTTAGTAGACAAATTTATGTAGTTGTTAATAAGTATGATAAATTAATTTATAAATTAAGAGAATTTCATGAAATAGTGAAAATTTATGAATAGAAAATTTTAAACTTTTGTGGGATTTGTGTTCAGTTTCGGTTTTTGGTAATATGCCATTTTTATGTTAGCAATTTTTTTTTAAAGTTTTTAGTAGCTGTAACAAAATTTCTTTAAGAGAACGAATAAAATTTGTATAACAAAATTTTTTATGTTGTTGTTTTAGTGCGGAGGGTTTGAAGTTTGAATGAGTGGTTTATTTTGCAAAAATATTGTAGAAGATTATTTTGTAGATAAATGTACCGTCGTGATTAAATCATGAATTTGAGAAGTACAACAACGATGGAATATATAATATGCATGGGTTAATAAAAGCGACGGACGATGACGGTTAGTTGCTGAGTATAAAAATGACCTAAAATGAATGGAATATTTATTATCTTTTTTGTGGAAATTTTATTCCTGAGGTGGAAAAATTATGTACATACATACAATGTTAGATATATTAAGATAGACAGTAGAAGGCGTTTAAATTTATTATTTTTATAATCATAAATTAATAAATCTTCAACCGATGACGCAATCATAAATTAATTTCGATTTTTCAAACCATAGAAAAAATTTATATTCTTTGGAATTTTAAATTTTCCAAGTTTTTATTAATAAATTTTATATATTAAATTTAAATTAATTTCGAAAATTTGGACAGATAATTTTTGTGAAACAAAAACAAGTGTTTAAATAAACAAATTTTTTTTGATAGCCATTTTTAATTTTTGCAAATAAAATTTGAATTCCGAGTGAATTGAAAAATATCAAGAAATAAATATTTAAAAAGAAATAATACATGGAATTTTAAAGAAAATAAATGAAAATTATGTAAAAATTAAAATTTACACTTCTCTGTCTGACAAGTGATTATAATAAATAAATATTAAAATGAAAAGTTTTTCGAAAATAAAATTTTAAAAGAAATGGAGATTTACAAAATTTATAGAATAAATTTTCTAAATTAAATTTAATATAAATACTCACATAACAGTAATAATAAAATGGTTCATCAGTTCCACCATTATAATAGATATTATTTTGTAGTTCACTGCACATTACACCAATAAAAAATATTTTTAATAATTTTTATTAATATTATTCAAAAAAAAATTTCTTAATTTCCACTTTTTTATTAATTGAAATTTATTCACAATTTTCTTCTTCGTCAACAACAATTTTCATTTTTATTTTATTTATTATTTTCAAGAGTTTTTAAATAAATTTCTTTTTTATTTTGTATATAATTGAAATAATTATTTTAGAAAGTTCAATAAATTTAAAATTTTCAGGAAATTTTCCTATTCCTAAACGTCTATAAAAAGAAGAAAAATTTATGATTTTTCACAAAAAAAACTTTTCAAATAAAATTAATTTGTATATGAGAGCAGTTTAACAAAATTAATTAAACTGATATAATAATTATATAAAATTTAAATAAATAAATAAATAAAATTATAAGAAATTAATTAATTATTTTTTTTATGTATTTTATTTATATACATATATTAATGTGTGTGTGTAAATATTTATATAATCAACACAAAAGTAAATTTAATATATAAAAAAAATGATAAATTAAGAAAACACAACACAACAAAAAATGACAATTTACGTATGTAGTTAAAAAAAAATGTCAGAAAATAATTAAATTATGCAAAATTGTAAAATTTTAATGAAATTTTCTCAATTTCTTTTCTAAATAGTTTTTTTTTTCAATAGTTGATCCCAAAGCAACAAAAAAAAAAAGCAAAGAAAATTTTAAATTAAATAATAAAAATATATGGAAAATGAAGTTTTCCTTATTTCACGTTTTTCATTATTGTTCAAATTTTCATTATTAATTAAATTTTTGTTTCTTTTATGATTTTTATTATAAATATTTATTTTGTTATAATTCAAAAAAATCGATCTGAATCAACCAGTTACCCGATAAATACTAACACATATTTGGGCACCAAACATACTACACCGAAATTATATAAAAAAAAAATTTTTTTATATATTTTCTTCCGACAATAATATTAAATATACAGAAAAAAAAAATAATATAATAAAAAAAGCTCCTTTTTTAGTTATGGAACCGCGCACCGCACCGCAAAATACTTATATATAAGAAGTACAACAAAAAAAAAAATAAAAAAATGGAAAATTTGAAAATAAAAAAGACGGAAAAATTTATATAAATTTTTTTTTTTTTTTTTACACTCTTAATTTTAAGATATCGCAAAAAACAAAAAAAATTACAAATATTTAATTGAAAATTAAATTTTGTTTAGTGTTGTCAGAGTAGTTTTTATAGGTATATAATAAATTTAATAGTTCAATCAAAATTTTACTTAAAGCTTAGTATCGAGTTAAGCTTATAGTATGTAGCTCGATGGAAATTAAATTTTCATATAAACTTAACGTCTTGATATCAGAAATGAGAATTTTTGCTTATAATTTCACTAGTACGCAGCTCGCGTGAATAATTAATTTAAAAAGTGTAGTTTGTTTTCCAAGCAATAGATGGAGCGCAAAAGTATGCAATTATTTTTCATATGACATAATGTTTTATACTTTATTTCACGATGAAATTTTGACATTTCATTTATTTTCATATAACTTAAATAGTTGACAGGTTAAAGTGCTAATATACAATTAATTTTAAAACAGATAATTACAGTGTAAAACATTGACAAATTAAGAATACAAACACTTTTATAATAAATAACGATATAAAATAGCGAAATGTCAAAGTGAAAAAGTATGAGGAGAGTTTTGGTTGACCATCTATTAAATGTAAAAAGGTATTACGTATTTCTACTTAATTTTTTCATGATGAACTCGATACTACTAGAGTGCAATCAGAAGTAGTATGTTTCACTTCAAATTTCGCAATGTTAAATTTGTATAATCAATCATTTATGTGTCACTTCAAAGCGAACTCGATACTAAGCTTAAGTTTGAAAATTAGTGGTACAAAAATAATATAATATAGACGCAGGGAGGATTAGATAGCAAAACTAAAAGGGAGAAGAGATGGGGTTTTTAGATATAAAATTGAAAAATATCTGGTTCGGTATAACTTAAATTTTTGCACAAATCTCTTTTCAATTAGTTAACTTTAAAATGATTTTTATAAGCATATTTCTAATTACATAGACTAAAAGTTATGATTTTTTTATTATTAAGATTGAATTATATTTGAAAAAAGAACTGTGTAAAATTTTGTGAGGGTTTTTATATAGCTAAAATTTTAACAAGGTTGTTGATAAAGAATTATGTTTTTGGGTGGTGTTAATATGAAAGTTGTTTTCTAAATCTATATTAATGTTATACACATAAATTTGAAATTATATACAAATTGAATGAAATGTGTACTAATGGAAGGGGCAAATTAAATAAAAATAATTATACAAAATAATAAAAGATTTTTATAAAAAGAACATAATTTGAAAATATTAAAAATTTGTAGAAAAATGTAAAAAAAAAATGTTACTATCTAATTTTATATGTACTACAAATCCGGGACTGTCAAGGATTCCATAAATTTGTGAATATCTTTTGTTTTTATTTTTGAACAGAATCTCTAAAAATGATTATAAAATAAATGTTTCCCATGCTATTTTCTTCACGAATGTGAGTTTATTCATTATCAGAATTTTTTTCATCACATCCAAATTACCGAATTTCTAATTCAGTTGGATATGATCCTTAATATGGTTCTGTTATTAATTGAATATTGGATAAATTGGAGCGTATACTCCATAGATTAGGAAAATTTTATGTAATGCTATACAATTGGATACCGTCATTTGACTCAGCATTTGGTTAACCTAACATTTTCAGGGATCTTTGTGAAACCCCCTCTGAACAGGCAAATAAATGATAATAAATGTGAAAAAATTATCTGTGACTGTCAAAATTATCAGTGGCTCACAATATATTTGTGATTAAGTTTTGAATAAAATTATCATT
This sequence comes from Rhamphomyia laevipes, assembly GCA_963920725.1. Taxonomy (NCBI): domain Eukaryota; kingdom Metazoa; phylum Arthropoda; class Insecta; order Diptera; family Empididae; genus Rhamphomyia; species Rhamphomyia laevipes. The sequence continues at coordinate 43,398,274 of OY987256.1, forward strand.
AATGAAATTTGTATGTCGCATTAATTATATTTAAAAGAAAATTTTACTTATCATTAAAAAAAGATTTTTTCCGAATATTATCATAAATTCATTGCGGCTTGTACAACACCGCTTTTTTTACCACACAAATTTGGTGTGACTCATAACATTATGTTGTAGATATTTTAATTTTATTACAGGAAATATACATAAAGTACATTAATATTAAATTTTTCAAACAAAGAAACTTAATTTAATTAGTTTTGATTGTCCTAACCAATTCTCATTTAAGCTGAAATTGCCAAAACAATTTTTCAATATTAATTCTGTTGAGTGATGATCATATTATAATAAATAATTGATTAAGCTGGGGTTGAGATTTTCAAAGTCTGACCATCAGCTTATTAAATAATGGCATATTTAACCTTTGATTGAACTTAATTTTAATAAAATTATTATAAAGAGATCAAAATTCTGAGGATCGAAACTCCTAATTATTAGACAAAGTTGTAGTGCAGCTTGGAATTAGAGTCGGTGTTTTTTTAAACTAAAATTATAGGACATGTCCGTCTGTCTAGTTGTCCACTAATTAACAAAATATGTATATACCCTTAAGTTATATAAGAGCTATTGGAGCATTTTTTGTAGAAGTGACCAAATCAGAACGTTGAATACCAAGATGATTTAAAAATCTATATGGTTGTATTAAGTTAGGTTGTTAAGAGTAAGTGTGGACTACAGACAGTCCTAATCATTGCAGCCATTCGGCTTATCGTGATACCCCTTCCAATTATTCATCACTAAGGGCCTGTTGATAAAACAATACAGCTCCTTTAGTGACAGTTGCCATGTTGCTGAAAGATCAACAACATAGTCTTCGAGGAATCAAAATCAATTTCTCAAAGCCACATAGTATGGCATCAATGCCTCAAAGTCACATAGCCACATAGTATGTTTCCGTCATTACGTCCTCGTGTTAGCAGAACCTACACAGATCCGCTGATGGACCAATTGTGTGTAGATTTTTGTTAGTGACCTCTAAGAAAGCATATACCATTGTTCTGGCTATCTTACTATTCATTTTCAGGAGCTCTTTAGCTCGCTTAGCCCATTTTACTAATGTTCCAGTGTAATTCATGAGATTGGGCAGTTTTTTTTACTTTTGTAGTGTCTTGAATTTGCAGTTTGAAACACCACAATATAGTTCTGGTCCAATGAGGGTGTTGCTGCCTCCTTATTTCACTAAAAGGTTAGAATCTTCTTCATTACTTTCATGGACTGTAATTCAGGACAGTGTTATCCAGTTTTCTATGGCAGTATCGCAAAATTTATAATTAAACATGTGAATTTTCAAAAATTATGTAAGAATCCGTTGTTTAAAAGATAATGAAAAGAAAAATGATATAATCATAAATTTCGGTCATTAAAAAGGCACTGTTTCTACAATATTTATTTAATATTAATCTTTACAAATGTAAATTGCCTTATATTAATGAAACTCTTCAGATGATAGCAGCTCACCAATATTCTGCATTTATTCCTTAATTTATCAATAATGTTTAATTCCTTGTACAAAAATCCTATTTAGACTCTGAAAATTATATTTATATAGAAAATGCAGCATTCCATTCTCGTCCTTTTTATAAAAACTATTATAATATCCGTTTTTTAACACATCCTTAATATATATACAAAAAAAAAATATCCTTTATGTATTGTTATACAAAAAAAAATTGTAATGTAATGTGAAAAGTTACAGCAATACAAAAACTATTAAATAAAAAACTATACAGGAAAGTTTTTGATTGCGCAAATATATAAGGAAATATATTTTAAAATATAAGACGAGATGTTAGAAAATAGCGCATAAAAATATTTTAATACAGCCCTTATACATCTATACATTTTGAGGTGGTTTTTGGGTGGATTTGGGAATATTTTGGGGTGAAATCTAATAAATTTTTTGCTTATTAAAGTATAGTTAATCAAAAATTGGATAAAATCTTTTGTTGAAATTATAAAAAATATTAAATTATTTTTAGAACTTTCGATTAAAAGCCTTTTGTAAATTATTTAATAAAAATCATTTTAATATTAAAATGACATAAGTCCCAAGATGATTGTTAAGATGACATTAAATACAAGAAAATCGCGTAAAAAGGACTTTTATAAGAAAGGATTTTTTTGTTGTAAAGTTGCTTTGTTAAGACTGTTAAGAGTGACGACATGCGCTGAATGCAATTTTAAGAATTTTTATACACCTCCGCAAAATTAAAATACAGCACAACAGTACGTGAAAAAGGACTTTTTTGTATATATAAGTATATATTATATTTAATAAAATACAAGCAAAATAAAAATATGTTATGTAAAATTTTTTTAAAACAAAAAATGATAATCGCGTGGAAAAAGGACCAGAGGCGTACAAATACTTTGTGATTGAAATTAATTATAATGTTTGAGTTTAGGCTCTTGAAAACATATTTTTGAAAAAAAATCCAGGGGCGAAATTATGTAAAGTGAATCGTGACAATCTCATAAAAATTAATTAAAAATATTTTTCGCAGTAATTTTATTATGATCATGTTAATACTATCACAAAGTGTGACAATCACCGTCAGAATGTAGTTCTGTGGATGTTACGTTTTGTGATTGTTGGCAGTTTCCATTACTGGAATTTTTGGCGTACTAATTTTTGTTCTCTTGTATATTTTGCTTTTCTTACTTACGAGGTTTTACTTCGACGATTTAAACTACTCGTATATACTACGTACACTGCCTGTTTTGACATTTACGTGTGTAAACGATATAAAAATACATGTAAATTGATAATTAACTTTAACGCAAATGGAAATCTGAAGAAAAATTTAGACAGCTTTGACGTTTCAAATGCTTACAAGCGTAAAATACTTACAAATGCCAAATAATGTGGTTGAATTCTAAGAAATTGAAATAATTTTCGAGGCTGAGATTTCACTTAAAACTGATATCTGGTGTTCACCCCAATTTATTTCAAAAAAATCGAATGGAAAATGATTTAATTATTTATAAAAATCTGATGGAATGCGAGCTTGGGTCAGATCAATCTAACAACTTTCAGATTTCGAATTGCGTTTGAAACCCTTCTACTTCAGAAGAATAAGATAAAACTGACGTTTGACGTGTAACCTTCACTGGAAAAGTATAACTAAAATATCATATAACTTGTAGACCACTGATTTAAATTCCCTTCCGGAAATCTAATATATAATATCTAATATAAAAAATGTTGAATTAATCCTTTTTATTAAGGAACTGAAACTGAATATAGTGGAATAACATTTTAATACCTAACTTATATATTCATCCTTTCATAAAGCCAACATAAATCCAAATGATATTTTCTTTTCATACGTTTTCTTTCTTCATATTTTTCCCTTGTTTATTTACTGTATAAAGTTTTTGTATTGTTGACGGTGACGGATGTGGTTTTCAAATAACATTATCGTTTAAACCCCACGTAGTTTTTAACCGAGCATATTTTGTAATCAAAAAAATGAAAATTAATTTTTCTATTTCCTCCAAAAAAAAAAAAAAATAAACTAAACAAAGCTGTTAGGGCTAGCTAATAATAAAAATATTTTCCAATCATTTTAACTATTTTATTTTAAATATGGTTTTTATTATCCAGAAAAAAAACACTGCTAGTAAATTCAGGTCAGTTAGAGAAGTCAGTGTTACCAATTGTCACAAAATTTTCGGAATACAAATAAAATGTTTATTATCATTTATCTTCCATCGTGTGGTGTACCTTTATTTAGCCTAAATTTTTTATAAATCTTATTGAAAAGGGATTCCAATACCAATAAAAAATTAAATAACATAATTTAAAGGGTACCAGAATTATGAAAATTAGGGGTTGACTTGTGTAATTGTATAAACAGTATTTATAAAATTGAAATTGCAATTTTTGTTTTCTGACAAAGGGGGAATAAAAATACTTTATAAGGGTTGTTAAAATTTACAAACATATTCATTTCGATTTTTATAGACATTTACATTTTAACAAATAATAAAAATTACTTATTTTGTGTATATCAACGGTGATTTACACCGATAAAGAAGGGGTAAGTCAATTAATAAATATGAAAATACAATTTATTAGATTAGTATATTTAGGCTGACAAGAGTTTAGTGAGGGTTAAATATACATGGAAACAGGTGATGATAAATTAAAAATATATGAGATTAAATTGACGGGTTAATTTATAATCCAGGCACTTTTGACTTTGCGTCAAGAGTATTTTCTAAGATCGTGGTCTGGATTTAACTGACATCTCTATTCCAATCGGATATTTGAACAAAATCAGATGATTCACAAGTAGCTTATTTATAAAATACCAAGATTTTTGGGGGTTTATAAAATTCCAAGTTTTGGGAGAATGAAACACGTTGGTTTAAAGTTGCTATATGCAAAATGTAGGGGAAAAAATGGCGTTAGTTTGAAGTTAATAGCCTTCTTAAATATGGAGTATAAGCGATACAGATGGGCACAGTGAAATCTAACCTGATACATCTTAAAATATAAAATACAATTTTGCTGATTGATTTAAAAAAAAAATTGTTTTATTAAATTAATGAAATGTCAAAAAAGAAATTACTTTTATATAGATAAAATGAATTCGTTGGACACGAAATTGTCGTTCTACTTAGAGTAATATAGTTCTCTAGAAATACTACAATACATACAAGAAGTTGTCAAGAACTGACAATAGAATGATAAAATTTCTTTATTATGATAATTGAGGCTGTTTATTACTAATTCTACTTCTGAATTAGTAATAAACTAAAGTAGTTAGTTCTTTCCAAAGGTTCTATAATATGTATGTAATTATAAGTTGTTGTTCACCGACTCCTCATTGCAGATCTATTCTGCATAAACCTTTATTTAAATATTGCCGATGTATATTCCCAGGTATAGCAATTTATTATCTTTTACACGATTCTTGACTTCTTCACAAATGGATTTAACTTTATATCAAAGTGTCTGAATTTTTTCGTTAATTTTCAAGATTGCCGATTGGTATCGGTTGAGAATTGAAACCGATTTATGTCAATAAATGTCTCAGTAAAAATACCCTTAGCTTAGTTACAATTAAAAAATTCTTATAGTTCGCCGGAATTCATAGAAAATTACTTAAACCTAATTTATAACACACGGAAGAATTGAGAAATATAGGATTTTATAATATATGTCAGAATCGGAACAAAACTATGTGTCAAATCGTACGATATTTATGATTATTGTTAACAAAAACCATGTACACTTTAATTTTAGAAATAATTTAAATTTCTAAATTTACAAATTTTTAAAATTTTTAACGAAAGTTAACAAAAAGTTAATTTAACCTCAAAAATTCTTACGGAATTCGTAACATTCGTAATGCATCTTATAAATATTTCATTCACTTTCTTAACATTCTTAATTTATTAGCTTCTTGCGTGTGTTATAAATTGGGCTTTATGGTCTAAATTGGAATAGAATGTGAGAAAATCATTAGATTAAGGAAGCCTACGATCACAACTATATACTTACAATATTTTGAAGGTTATTTAGAAATACATACATTCAAGAAATATGAAACTTATGTCTATAATTTTACGAGTTTAGTTAAATATTTGTTTTTATTTAAAATATGTCTTGGCAACATGTCCTCAATAATTTGTTTAGCAATTTTAATATGAAATTTTCATATTATTACTAACTAAATAAAAACAAATGAACTAGAATATTATAATAATAATATTGATTTAACTGATTGTCAAAAACTCTTGAGAATTGAATTTATTACTTTATTTTTTATTATATAAATATAAAGTTTTTTTTTTATGTATATAAATATATATATACAAAAACTGTCATTTCTCCACCACCACCGCTAATACCATCGTCAGTTAAATTTCAACTGAAAAAATACGCCCTTTTAAAAGTAATTTCTATTAAAAATGTGTAAAAAAAAAAGGACAGATGTTTTAGCTGCAAAATAAAAAAAAAAAATTTGAACCCTTTTTGCACAAGGCACAACAGAACCTTTTTTTTTTCTTGTCATTCTTAAATTATTTTGTACATAAAATAATTTTATGTGATTACACAAAAATATATATAAGAAAGAAAAATTTCAATAAAAATATTTTTAGAAAAGACGAAATCTTCCTCTCATTATATAAAAAAAAAAAAAAATTATAAATTTTTTTTTTTAAAGATGGCGACAAAATTTTACACAATATCTAAACAAAAAAAAAAAAAAAAAATTACAATATTATTGTTCGATAAAAAGAAGAAACTCAAGAAAAATATCTTTTCATTTATAAGATATAAAAAATGTTGATGTGGTGCAGCATATATGAAAAAAAGGAAGATACAAGATAGATTCTTATGTTATCGCATGAATTTTTTTGTGTACTTCTGTGTTGTTTTAAAGGTACATAAATAAATAATATAAAAAAAAAATTCGCCATTTTCTCAACAATTTTAAATTCTCTTCTATACTAGTTTACACAACAACAACCAAAAAAATTATTATTATAAATTATAAATATTTTTTTTTTTTATTCATATTCTGGGCATATATAAAACGAGAAATGAAAAAAATAATAATATTCATTTATATATTTATATAATGCTTATATAAAATGTATTTGTAACATATTAAAAGTATATACGTGGCTATAAATAATAATAAGAAAAAAAAAACAATTTATATTTAAGTGGGATTTACACTATATGTAATAAAATTTAAATTCAAAATACATTAATTAACGAAATTAATGATGAAAGTACGACGAAGCAAAACATATATAACAAAGTGAAAGAGAGCAAGAAATATATTATTTTATTACAGTACCAATATTTCTCACTGGTGAATATTTGGCACATTATTTATGTCAAAATTGACGTTGCTTCCTTTCCAAATCTAAAGAGTTTCATTATTTTCCATCTCTTTCAAACTATCTATCCAATTAACGATAAGTTCCACTTTACATGTAATATCCAACTGATATTAATAGCTGGACGGAAAAAGTAATGGTAGGATCCGTATAGTGTCGAACCCTGCACACAATTCGTCTGACGGACTAGTTATGTAAGTTTTAGGTTCTATGAATAGATACAGATTAAGTTACGTTTAAAAGAATGGTGGGTCACATATGCATCACATCTAATATAGCGTATTGTGATATCTCTTCGTATTACATAGTATACTCAGAGCTGTTTGGCTATAATTTTTAAATGACTTCGGCACATAGCAAGCTACATTATCGTTACTTCTGATTCGTGACAGTTGTCAATGCAATAAGTCATAGTTATTGATGTAATTAGATCGGATATCACAAAAAGTCATAATGTATAAAAGATTAGATGTGGTGAATGTGACCCTAACCTATTTTTTTCAAACCTAACCTAATCTTCAACTGCTACATTATCTTGTGATATCTTTGAGAAACATGTAATTATAGATTGGTTCATTATAACCAAATGTATTTGTTACCTATCGCAGTAATCTGTGAGGCTACTTCGCCAATTCACTGAAAAATTAATAAATCTGAGTATCAAAAATGAATGGATTTCTTAAATACACGTAATGTAAATACATCTTTAAAAAGTATATAAATTTCAAATATAAATTGTAAATGTTTTTATATGGTTTTGAAAGTTTAATTTTATTTTAATATGAGAAATTGTAATCTAATTTCTAATTTAAAAATTCCATTATATTTTAATAGAAATCGATGGAATTTTTAGTGAAATGAAGTGGAGAAGAGGATGTTAGTGGGTTGTAAAATTATTATATAACAAGTCATGAAATAACAAATTATTTAATAGAATATAAAAAAATTATTAAAAAAAAAAATGAAAACAATTATATTTGTGTAAATTATATTTAAGGGGAATTTTGAATTATCATATTTATGGCTTCTACTATATTGAAGTTCTTTCACACCTACACTAATAATTTCGGTACTTCCTAGGCTTCTATAAAATTTAGTCTTTTATCTATATTGTATAACCAAATTAGTATTTTACATTTTCTTCGACAATTTAACTAATATTTATATAAAATTTATTAAACAGTTTGCATGATAATAAAAATTTAGTTTAATTTTAATGTAATTAACACATTTATCGTTCCTTTTTTAGTAATGATACCAAGGAAAAGATATTAATTTAAACTTTTATATTAAATTTATAAAATATTTTGTAATGACCTAAGCAACAGAGATCGAAATCAACAAACAAAGATTATCCAACTAGAAATTGTTGACTAAGAAGTTTTTCATACATATTTGGATTTAATTTTAGGATGTATAAGCTCACCTAGCCCTCTGTAACGACCTACCACTGGATACAATTAAAACTTTTTAAAAAAAAACTGATAATAGAGAAATGTTTAGTATTGTAAATGAGGTCAGATATGTAAAAACACAAAAAAAATCAACGTCAGACGATAGAAAATGATCATCAGACCATAAACATTTTTGTTTTCCATTAAATTTTATATAATATTTATTAAAATAATATAAATTCATAATTATTCGCAAGAAATATTATAATAATTTGTATTTATAAATAAAATATGATTAATTTAAAAGGCGTTGTCTTAATATTTTTTTAATTAAATTAATGGTTTTATTTTTATGTGATCATTTAGAAACATATTTTTATAGAAGAAATTTTCCGTAGTTATAGTTTTTTATAAATCAATATATAAATTTCTTTCACCTATGAAAGTGAGAAATCACTCATTTAATGTAAATGTTCTGGGATGTAACACAGGCTAAAAAAGAAGATTTATTCTATCTATAACTAAACCGGAACAAACTGATGAATTGCTGGAACTTACATTAGCTTCGAAGTATATAATAGAAAAGGACACTGTCTTTCAGTGAACATATATAGAAAATTTCGGAATTGTTATTTTCTACATAACCTGATAAAGACATATAAGAGGAGACGATTTTCCTAAAGGTGGTGGGATCGCTATTCTTCAAATGCTTAGGGTACCAAACGCAACCCAACAAAACGCGGTTATTTAACAACCAACCCTCAAGCGAACCAAATGTAATACTCTGTTAGATATTGAACTGATATAAACCATGTCGACAGATAAGATGTTTCCCAGGGAGTTGGGATGAGTCAATGTTCTGGAGGGTAAGAACATGAAACGAGCCATCGCCGGTAAAATACAAAACGGGCCTACAAATGACATCCTTGTGATTGGATACTTACTAACCAACAAACCAGTGACCCCAATGGAATATTCTAGTAAATAAATATTGAATGAATTTAAACAAAAAAAAAGGCGAGGCAATAAATTTATTTTATATCATGAAATTTATTATCACGAAATTCAAATGAGTAATTTGTAATTAATTAATTACTAAAAAAAACTAATGAATAATTAATAAATTGACAAATTTTCCAGAAAAATCGAAAATTATTACAAATCTTAAGTTCATTTAATGAAAATTTTCAGAATTAAAAACTTATAATTATTTATATTTATAAAATTATTTAAGTTAAGAGAAAAAAATTATAAATCAAAATTTTAATTATGATTTTTCGAAAATTAATTTCGAAATATTTTATTTTTTTATATATAAATTACGCAATTCTTCACTAAATTTATTCCTGGATAGTTTCTAAAAATAAAACTTAAATATATATTTAATTAAAAAGTTTATTTTAGAAAAATAAACATAATTTTAATGATTAATTTCAGTTAAAAACTTTTAAATTTTGAATAAGATTTTTAAATATTAAAAATATCGAATTATTATTTTAATAAATTAAATTATGATAAATTAAAATTATAATTCTTATATAAATGAAGAATTTTATTATTATTTGTATACATAACTAAATTAAATAAACTAATAATAAAATTTATATTTAGAATTTTAGAGAATTATAAATGTTGGACTGTGGAAGGGGGCCTGTATTATTGCTGGGTTGTTAAAGATGTGTTTTGTTTTTGTAACTAAAGATAGGGTATATTGGTATATAGCGAAATGAATTTGAGGTAAACAAAATGTATGATCAATAAACCAGAAATTCAGATACTGATATCATTATTTATATATGTATATAAATATATATGATTGTGTTCAATGGAAATTTACTAAACATACTTATTATTATGTGGCATTTGCGTAATATAATTGTCTTGTTGCCAAATTTACAAAATAAAAAAAATCATTTTATATTACAATACAGATTTTTATCGCGAAAATTCATTTTAATTATTGATGAAGAAATAATGATTTGATCAAAGCACAGAGTGTCACACAATGTCATTTCTTTTTTATCAGATATTGGGAACTTTTACTTATATGGCTTACCAATAAATACACTCTATTATTGGCAACAACTCTGTTTTTATTTATGTTTGAGTCCATTTTTTCACACTTTCTTGTTCCATCTTAGTTGGATTCAAAAACTTTCCTTAACTGAAGCGTTAATGTTAATGTTCTACCTACAACATCAAAGTCAGCGTAAAGCTAATAGAACATGTTAGTATCGTTGTTTGCAAATTCAATTTATTTAGAAATGTAACCACAAATTTTCCGAAGAATTCTTCTTTCAAAATTACCAAGCGCTCTCTCATTGCTCCTGCAGGTCAGGACAAGTATGATGAGAACTTTGTAAAAATATTCTTTCATAATTTTTGAATGGATCTTAATTGGAACCTAATTGGTATTGGTTTGCAATAATTATAATTTCGGAACTGATTTTATTTTTATTAATTTTACTTTCGAACAGAAATTGGGAAATTAAATGGAAAATTGTACAAGTTAATTTGTGATTCATTTTATCCTATTCTGTTATACTGAATACTGCTAAAAACTAGGATAGTATTTGTTGCATGAAATTTGAATGAAATTTGAAATGTGTTAGGGTAGTAAATGAAAAAGACCAATATAGGCAGAAAGTTAGACATTTTCTAAAGGTACTTCCAGAGCAATTTTTTCTTTAACTATATCCAATATCCAATAACCACCTTCTAATTAGAATTGGTCACAGAATACATGATTGGTATCATCTACCATACACAAGCTCACACATCCCCGACAAGGACATCTGTAGATTATTTTTTTAAGATATTACTCAATGGACAGGAGACTTGTTAGAATAAACAGTGTCAATATTTACTGCATTAAATGAAAAAACATGATGAGCGAAAAGTAAATTGTTAGCTGAAAGTAAATCACTCAAGCTAAGCTCGCCAACGCATATATTTAAAATTTTAGAAGCTGCTATTCTGTAAAATAACAATTTGACAGAGGTTACAAAACACCAGACCGACAGACAACATCAGAAAAGAAATAATTAACTTTACAGATCATTTGTTTCGGTAACAAACTATAATTTCTGCCTTTAATTCATCTAAAATAATTTTTGAAAGTCAAATTTCTAACTAAAGGTTTAGATTTATTTCTATTCTTAATTAATTATACAAAATTGATGAAATTCCTTCTCAAATCATCTATTAATTTGCACACAATTATTCAGATTTACTGACAACAATGTCAAAATAAATTATTTTATTTACACATTTTATTAAATTAATGAATAATGACGTCAGGATTTATAATATTTGTCAGATTAATAAAAGATGACGTCAGCAGGATACTTAAATGTAATTAATGTGAATAATTCTTAAAGAATTTTTTAGTTTATTTTCCAAATAATATAATCAAATATTAATTATTTATTTTCTAGCTTTCTTAGTTCTTTTCTTATAGTACGACGGCAATGAACGGATAAAGATAAAGAAATACAGTCAAGGACACAAAATTAGATATACAAAAATGTTACATTTAGTTTTCTTGAAATTTGAATTTAAATACGAAATTACTGACAATTAACATTATAAATAATTAAAATTTTAATGTAAATATTAATATATAATAATTAATTAATATAGTAATTTTTAAATTTGCTGACGGATATGACAAAATGTGTTCATAAAATTATGACGATTATCATAATTTGTCAAATTTTTATAAGCTATAATTAATAAACTAAGAACTTTGAAGTTTATAAAATTATGTTGGTGACCAATTATTTTTATAAATTAATATTAACTAATATTTCTTTGATTTTACATAAATGTATGGAATAACTATCTATAAAGTGTTGTAATGGAAAAATAGAGTTTGATAAAAACTATATTTTGTTGTACGATGGTTTTGCGTAGCCCAAAATTTGTTTCGTTAAAACTCGTCATATCTGAGATAGGGTTAGGTCTAGGTCAGTGTATCTGTCAAAATTTCCAAATTATATAAAATTCATTCTTGATGTCTCCTAAAATTTTGTACATATTCATGAATTACTTTACAAATACCTTTTTTTATAAACTCTGCGTTTTGTGTTACCCCTAGACAAGCATTAGCTTATTTTATGTATTAAAGAACTTATAAAATGTTCAAGGAATTAATCGATAAATATATTTTTATTGAATCATTCCATTATGGCAAACAAATAAAAATAAATACTTTCTCAACTGTAGGGGGATATAAACTATATTTAAAGATTTAATTATTAATCATTTAACGAAATTTCCAAATTATAGTCAGCTTTCGGATAACATAAATTGAATAACGAAACCAATCTCGTTATTTTATATTTAAGATCAATTTAGTTGATATTAATTTATGTAAAAATACGATAATTAAATTTAAAAACGAAAACCAAAAATAAAATAAAAGAAATTTAAGAAAATTATATTTAATTATTTAAATCTAAAATTAAAACATAAAAATCTTTAAATAAAACAAATTTTTGAAGTGAATTATTTTTAAAAATTTGGCTAATAGCCATCAGAAAGGTGATTTGTTCCTGATTTATTTTAAAACAGCAAAAATTTAAAATAAAATCTCAAAAATTCAGAAATTCTAATTTGATTTACATTTAATTAAATATTTAAATAAAATAATAATTAAATAATATTTTTTTTCTTATTTTTGGTCACAATTTCTTTAAAATATTATTTTTAAATATGAAATAAACTTTTGAGTAGTTTTGATTCATTTTAGAATTGCGCGAAACTCCGCGAAATTAATTTTGATACAGCATTGAATGAAAGTGTGTTAAATAACCGAAATTAAACGAAAATCAAACTGAGCTAAATGCACTTCAATTCCTTTAAGAACATAATATTTCGACGTGTTTTGATATCAAACAATATAATTTTAGAAGTTATTTAGTTTTCTCGGAGTGTATTACTAATTTTCAATGAGTTTGTGCTCAAACAATATTATTTCGTTTTAAGAGAACGTGACGAAAAATTATTGTTAAACTGAGCGAAACTTATCAAATTAATATTATTATGAGTATAACTCATTGAAAATTTATAGTAAACTGCGCGAAAACTTAGCTTAAATTATTATATTGATGAAAACTCGTCGGAAAATTATATTCTTAAGGGAAGTGAGGTGCATTAATGAATTTTATACTTAGCGAAACTTTTTCTTTGTTTTTGGAAGGAAACTAAACGTTAAAACCTCAAAGAAAATTGTATTTTGTTAAATAAATATAAATTATAAATAATAATTTACAAAAATCAGGACAGTTCAATTAACATTTATTGTACAGTGAAAATTTTCTTTAAGTTTTTACATAAATTCAGATGGTAAATTAGTTAAAGCAAGTTTATTTTTTCTTATTTAAATATTTCCCGTGTTACATTTAGTTATTCTAAGAAAAATATCATTACCGTGTGGAAGTGAAGAAAAGCTATAAAAGAAAGATTTATTTATTTTATTTTTTTTTAAAAAAAAGAAGATATTTTTTATAATTTTTCTTTACTTAAAAAAGCTTAACTAAAATCTTAAAACTAAAATTTCCTGCCTTTGGTGTATTTAACAGCCATCAAGAAAAGAACAACGAAATATAAAGTAAAATATAATAAAAAAAAATGTATATATTATAAATATAAAAAATTCATGATTTAATTTTGTATCCTTTTTGGTTGTATATTTCATTATTACTTTTTTTTATCCTTCGTGTTTATACTTTTTTTCTTTTTTTTTCTGATTCATAAATCCCTGATGGAGCTAAGAATTATATTTGTATATATATAAATATATAAAATCCCATTTTTTTTACTACTGGTTTGTTACACCTCTATAATAAATATAAATAAATTTTCTAAATATATATACATATATAAATAGGACTAGTAGTAATACTTCCCATCATCAATTTCTATACTTTCTTTGAACTTGTTTTTTTTTTTCTGCGCTCTAATATTTTCTCTATTTCAAAAAAAAAATATCCTTTTTTTGTTGTTGTTGTTGTATAAAAGCATAGGGCACAACAAAATAATAATAATAATAATAATAACGAAAATGACTACGTCGACAAAAACCCGCATCAGCAGCATCCTTACAACAACAACGAAAATATACTAAATTCGGATCCGCATAGATAGGCAACTAGGCAAGCGCATATAATAATATGTGTATTTGTAAATCTTAAAAAAAAAAAAACATAAATTCATCTATATATAAAAAAAAAAAAGTAGTTAGATTCTGTACTACAAAAAAAATAATAAAATTCATTCTACATCCTTATTCCATCACACAGGATATATCAGTAGGAGATTTAAAAAAAAAAATAAACATCGCATATTTGAAATAAAGCATAACCATCTCTCTAAACACATTAAAGTATTTGTAAATATAGGACGAAATATTTATATATATATATAAAATATTTTATTATCAAAATGTTGGAGGAGGATAAGTGGTAAATTTTTGTATGCTATTGATGCTCTTTTGTCCTTAGAACAACGTTGTTATATCATGTATATGGTCGGGAGTGCAAAAGGATATTATCATCACATTTTATAAATATGTATATATAGATATTTTTATGGGAGTAAGGATGTCTTATGGGAATAAAGGTATTATATATTGAAAAATAAGGAAAATGGCATCCATTTTCTATCCGCACTTAATTTTTTTTTATATATACATATATAATATTATATATTTTAATAAAATTATTTGTATATTTCTTTCCTCGTTATAGGTGCCACTAAACTTAATCTATAATTGGAAAACTTTTAATTTCCTTAATATAAAAATAACATTTAAAATTATTTATTATAATTAATAAATAATTATTTTATTTCATAATAAAATTATTGTTAATTAGCTAAAGATTCTTGAATTTGTAGAATAAATAGTAAAATGTTTCACTGTTTAAACTGACAGTTTACTTTAATATTGAAGTACATATACCAAAATCCTTCAAACAGTTTTTACTATATGAGTTATGGAATAATTATGAAGTGTTGTGATGGAATTGAAAGCTGAAAACATTTATAAAAATTGCTCTAATTAAGATTTATTTAAATTTCCGAAAATGGAAATTCCAAAAATCCAAAATAGATAAAAAAAACGGACTCCACGTATCCCATAGTAATTGATAGATTTGAACGCAATAGCATTTTAGCAAAATCAGAATTTTCGGCAACCCTCTAGTTGGCACACTCTTCTTATAAATTTTACATAATTTTTAATAATCTTTCTTAAGAAACCCTAATTTTTAAATGAACTAAACTCAGCGAAAATTTATACCAAGTTATTATCTTGCAAATTTTATTTCGAAATAAATATTTCAATTATGATATACTAAGGATAAGTGCTCCCTAACTACAAGGTTTGTAATTAGTCCGGAAATTTAAAAATATATAATTTATTGCATATGTAATTAAATGCTGCATTTACCCGGGACACACAGTCCTCGGGAAGCATGCGGTAAGTTTAAGATTGACCACTACCACCACAAATATGATGTGAGTGGTGCTGGTGCAGCATCTACTGTACCACTGTCCCAATAAGAAGGTTCAGGATTTTGACCAATTTCTTCGTGGTCAACTTGGAAGAAGCAGCGCAGACAAATACTGTGTACTGCTTAAGCTCATTAGAGAAGTAAGGCGATTCGACCGGAGAATAATAACGGGCCTTTCAATAAGGATTCAGTGCGTGGAAAATGTATCCCATATCCTTTAAAATTAACCAACCAACCAAATACAAATTCTGTCATTACCTATTTCTAGCAAAGCAAAGTTTTAATGTATTATTTCGAGAAAAATGGTTTCAAAATGTTAGTTATATTTATATAGCTTATATTTCCTCTCAAATACGCGGATCTTAGAAAGAGAATTATATTTATCTGCGACCATCTGTTTTCAGATCGATAGGTTACTTACTGTAAAGATTGTTGTATCATTATTTTTATTATCTTGTTTGATGTCAGAATATCGTTAAAATATTGAGAAATTGCATCGTATTTGAACATTTCCATTGACTATTCAGTTCTTTCAATAAAGTTAGTTTCAATTGCACTCCACTGCAAGGTACTGTGAATATAACTGAGAAATATTAATATCAGGACCATCCTTTTATGAGCGTTGAGGAAAAAAAATAAGTTACATTAATGATATTGAAATGAAAAGTCGAAAATGTATACAGACAGAGTATCGTTTATATTTTACTGTTCACCAATAGCTCCGCCAGTCTGCAAGCAACCAATTAACTAAGTCTGTATAGAACCAATTCTGACAATTATTTTTATGTTACTTAAACCGAAAAAATACTAGAATTAAATATAAAGCATAAAAATGAAAATGTTATGAAGCAATTTCAAATTATTAAGTAATTTAACTTTATCATAAATTTAATACTCTTAACAAATTTTAATTGTCTGAAGTTACTTTAAACCTTAAATTTTTTCTGTATATTTCCATTATAACATAATTAAATCAATTTGTCAAATATACCATAAAATATAATTTTTATTAAATCCAATTAAAATAATATTTTTGAAACATTTTAAACTATACAGACAAAACTTTTTACATATACAGACAGAAATTCTAAGCAAAATAAAAAAATCAATAAACTTTGTACAAAACTAATAAAATCTCTAAAAAATATATATGTAAGTAAAATTAAAATATTCATATATATATACATACGTTACGTATGTTGCCAAAAAATATATAGATTTGAATAAATTATTTTGAAAAAAAAAAACTAAATATGGTGGACATTTAAAATTGAAGAAATCTATATATGAAAATAATACAATCAAAATAAAACATTTCTCCCTACATTTCCAATTATATATAACCAACAAAAATATAGGCTCTAAAAAAAAATCGTTTTTGGCAACAAGGCTTTAATTTCGCAGGATGTACCCACAAACAAAAAAAAAAAAAACTTATAAACCTATCGCAGGACACTTTCGTTATGCAAAAAGGAATATAATTTTTACGTATATATAAATATAGACAAGGATAAATATATTTATATATATATATGTATAACATTTATATTTATTTTCAGTATATATATTCAAATTGAAAATATTAAAATGGAACAGTTGTATGGCATCCAATTCCAATAGTCCTGTGTGAGATGTACATATAAGTATAAAATAATTAAATTGAGGTATACCCAAAAAAAAAATACATATACGCATATTCAAAGTTATATAAATATATATACAAAAAAAGATTTTATGAAAATGGCTTATTTTCGCATGATTTTCTATTATTTTTTTCTATTTTTTTTTTGGAAAGGACAATCATCATACCGCCATCCTCTCACAACCAATTTCCTGTCCCAATTTTTCATCAAGTTTGATGTCTGCGGGTAGAAAATTGGTAAACAAATATTAAGAAAAATGACTACAAGAATATATATATATAATTTGATATAGCCTATTTGGTTACCATAAAATGATACTCTGAATAAACTAACTATATATAAAACTAAAATGCGAACTTAAAACGCATATCCCACAATGAATCCCCAGGAAAATAAGAATTGAAATATATATATACATATATTATGTATATATATATATAGAAAAAAAATTAAAATATGTTTTTTAGAGTGGGTTTTTTGTTGTTGTTTTGTTGAGAAAAACTTTTTGTATTAGAATATAGAAAATATTAGACAACACTAAGCAATGTTGTGTGAGTGAAAAATCACACTATATATTATTCTATGATGCGTGCAGAATAGAAGAAAACAAGTATTACATATATTTTGAATGCATCCTGGGAAATGCAATTTACTCAAAAATACAAAATAAAAAAAAAAAATAACAAACACTAGTAAAAAACTTTTATTTTTAGATATATTATATCATGATAGAAATATATATATATGTGAAAAGTTTCACATATTATAAACATATATGTATGTACATAATTCCAGAGAAAAACTTTACAGGATTCAACAAACAAACAAAAAAATTTTTTTTATGTTATATAACACATTTATGTACCGAAATATTTTGAAAGTTTTGATTAGATGGAATAAGTTGATTATATAATAAATTATGTAACTTCGAAAATATATAGCGAAAACAATATTTTTGATATCAAGGAAAATATAATTTTTCATTTACTGATTATGGGACAGTCCATAGATATTGAGCCTATAAGTGTAATGTCAGAAAATTATATTGCAATAAATGAAGATCAAGTGTGCAATGCTGAGAAGCATTAGGTTCAACTCTAGACCGAGGAATTGATGTCGCTCTAAGTTCATTCAGCGTTCAATGAGTATCAACAATTGAAGATCATTTTACTATTCGCTTGCAATTCAAAGTTGCTTCACCCTAAAGAAACTTTTGTTTTCGGTATCCATATATAAAATTAGTAGATCTGAATTGTAATAAAAATATCATGAAACTTCTTTAATTGAAATTCTATACTCCCAAAATGGGTGAACTATTGTAATTTCGACATCAACGAACCATATTAGATGTCTTCATAATTGAAAAAAACTGAGTTTTAATTAGTGAAAATAATTTGTTGTGAGTAAATGACTTTTACTTTGATACTGTGAGTATTTTTCTCAGTCTTCAAATCATAATTACATTCACTATACATATTTTAACATATTTTATTTACTGGTACTTATTTGAATCAAGTTAAAGCGCCTTCGATGTTTGGAATTATGGCTAAATGTATCACAGTATAATAAAACTATCACAGTACTGACCTCCGTCCTGTCATTATACAATAATAAATAATGACAGATTTTAACGTAATATTTTATCTTTGAAAAATCATGGATAATTATTACTGATAGTCTACTGAGTAAATTTTTTAAACAGCCCAATAAAACCAATAGCAACACGGATTTTGATCGTTTTCTGTCCCATTCTTTAGTGAAATGTAATTTTTTAATTAATATCAATCAAAATTTAATTTATATTTAATGTATGATTTTTAAATTGCAGAATAAATTAGAATTAAAATATGGAAAATAGACGAGCTTTCAATTCAATTCACAAAAAGTTTGTAGTGTTAACAAAAAATAATTTTCGATAAAGAAACTCAATCAAATTTTACGGTTTTTTAAAAAGTATCCTTTTCACCTCAATAAGTACGAATTAGTCACTAATTTGTCATATCAAATATATCAAAATATTCTTCCAATCAAATGTCGTATAGTGTGTGAATCTTGACGATATCTAACTTTAATTATTTTCATTATCAATTTTGACATTGATGTAACAAATATGGTTATTTAAATGTCAAATATTGACATTATCTGCCAAGATTTGAAAAAAAAAAATAATATTTGACAAATCTGGCATTTCAAAGAAATTGCTACTGAAATTTAATTTTGAATTCAAGTGGAGAAGCCATTAAGTTTCATATTTACCTTAAATTTTATGCAATATATTATTTCGACAGCTCCCAACCACCTAACTCGCATTGAAAACTACACAACAAAATAAAAATTCTATATATAAACAAATTATTGGATTTTATGTATGTGTTAAGGACGATATTTTTGTACATATGTACAAGTTTTATAATAAATTCTTATATATGTAAACTTCAATAGGCGACACATAAAACCGAATTACATTTTACATTATTTATATTCGGTGTACATATTTTTTTTAAAAAAAAAAAAAGCTTTAAATATCCTTGTTAGATAAACACATATAAGCCCATTTGAACTCTGGGGTTATCTCTGAACCTTAAAGGAAAAAATTATATAGGCAGGCGTTTTGTATATAAACCCAGTAATAAAAATCTATACATTTTACCTCTTGGGTGAAAATAAGAAGAAACATTTTTTATTTTTTTTGTACATATTTTATAAATTTAGAATGTTTAGGCGGTGGCTCATTTAAAGCTTTCATATTTGAAATATACAATATTTTCCACATCCAAAGAAACTATTTTGTATATATATACACAGATATTTAGATTTTTCATATATACAAATATAAATTTAGTTGTACATATCGTACTCCGACTCGACTATTTCCGCAACTCAAAAAAATCAAATATTGAATTAAGCTTGATTAAGATTGCTTTTTGTTACTCTTTCAGTAATTTCTATGTTAAAACTTACCAAAGAAGCTATGCAATTTTCTGTTAATTATAATAAAGTGTCTTTGGGATCCACTTATAGGACATATACATGGATCACAATACGAAAAGTAGCTCATCAACCCCCTAAAGGAGAGTCAAGGAAGAGGTTTGAATTAGAAAAACCCCAACCAATTCTATTTCACGTCCAACAATCAAGATTATATCTAACATTATTGTTGATAATATGAGCAATATTAATTTTCAAAATGGAAGATACAGGGTTGATAGTATCATTCTGAAGAAAATAACTTACATATTATTCCGTCTCCTGGTCATAAGGATATAATGGGCAACGAGAAAGCTGATGAATTTGCTAGAAATGGTGCAGTGGATACCAGCCTCTCAATTTGCCGAATCGGTTACTCAGTCAGTTCGTTTAAAAGAATGATTCAACTATGACTAGAACAATGGTTGAATCATTATTTGTCTGCACACAAAGATGTTCACCCCAACGATAAACAATCGAAGTATTTTGAATATGACCAAACTCATGTTCAGACTGTACACCAGGAACAGTCACGGAGCATTTACTATTACGTAAACATGCCGTACGACTAAGACTGACTATGGAAACCGCTTGTAGTGTAGAGGCTGTGTTGAAGATGACTGACGAGACAATTGAACATTTTTTATGTCACTGTCCTTCTCTGTGTAATAAAAGACTAAAATTTGTCGGTTTTTATTTCGCAGGAGATTTAATAGAAAAAAGCAAGTAAAACCTCCTAATCTCATAAACTTTATAAAAGAAGTGAAATGGCACGATTCGTGGTGAAAATGGGCAACGTTTCGTAAGGGGTACAACAGACCGTATGGTCTAGGTACGAGGTTTATTGCCTCCTTGTCAAACCAACCAACTAACCTACATACAAAAGACTCTATGTTTCCATAACTCTTAAGGTACCAGACCTTCTCTAAACAGAAAATATATTAGCTATGGAAATTTAACAAAAAAATGGCCAAATAATTAAAATTAAACAGCTTAAAATACAATTTTCTAGAAACTTTTAGATGTAGCAGTCTTCGATTAAGGATACATAATATAAATTTGATATGATAATGGCCGTTACAGCAATAGTTTTATCGAAGAAATAAAATTAGATAATTAAAACTAGTAGTTTATAATTAGAGAAAAAAATCCATTTAATTTTAGTATAAGCAAAACTTGTTAATGGAAAAATATAATAATAATTTTGCGTGTACTACGAATTTAAATTGCGTTTATATAAATTATTATTATCTATTCAGATTTTGTCATGGTTTTAACCTTAACCAATGATAATCTAAATATTATTTCCTTATACTGTTCATTTCACGAATTACAAATGTAATAAAAACCACAGGATAGTAAAATAATGGACTCTTTAATGGTTTGGTATTATTTCCATAGAAAAGATTTTATCATATAAATACCAAGGTGATAATATTGTGAGTTCATTATGTTGAGGGTTGAGATTAAATAAAAGTGGTATTATAATTAAAAAATTTTGGTCTTCTAGTTTTAGAAGATGGATGGGAAACACAAATAATTAATTAAATTTAACTTACCCTGGCTCCAATAAATCGCGCCTCTAATAACTCCTGCTTGCGGGGGTCTAATGCGGCTTGGAAATGTTCCATTTTAACCGCAGCACCTGAAATTTAATTTATAATTTAATTGATATTATTATTATATAAATATTTTTTTATCAATAAAGTTATCGTAATTTCAATTTTGTTGTTAGATATTTTTTAAGAATCAAAAAATCCAAATTTGTTAAAGTCCTTATTGTTAAATATTCTTAATTAGAACTTCTTATATAAAGAATTTTTATTTATAAAATTACCTCCACGAGTATATCGTCGACAATCAGTCATCCCTTAATGTCCTTACGAGATCCATTCGTTTCTGGAATAATTAAAAAAGAAATATATTCATTAATATTTATATACTTATAAAAAAAACATTAAAATTATTAATATTACACAATATAAAGAAGAATTAAAATATAAAACTAATTTCCAATCGTTTATAATATAAACCCAATTAATTGACCTTTCAACAAAGAAATTATTTGGAGACAAAATCTTTTTTTTTTAAAATCCACAGGCCAAACAAACTGCGAGTTCGCTGTGCAGTGAAACTTTCATACAAATTATAATATCCACGTTTAATTAACACTTTATTATAAACAGAAACTACGAATTCCACAACTTTTTCACGATGAACTTGAAATCAGAAGCAGAATTTTTCACTTCTAATTTCACAATTTAAGTTTGTATGAAAATTTCATTTCAGAGCGAACTCGATAATAAGCTTAAAGCAGGCTGGGTGGGCTATTTGATTCGATTGGTAAAGTAAATTGAAATATATGAAGACCTCAAATTTGATCTTTACTGAACGAATCGAAACTGAACCGATCGAAACTATGTAGCCCACTAATTAAGTTTGATTAGCCGGCGGTTATCTTTGACAGATAATTACAAATGGCTAGGTAGAACCATTATTTATGCGTCAATTAAACTATTATTGCAAATGACAAATTTAATGTTGTCAGATAAAATTGCAAGTATTTGACAATTGGAGCATAAATATTGTCACTAATTGTAAATATATTTTAGTATACCAGATTATCTTATTTTGAAATTAAGTGATTAAATTGTAAAATCAGTTTGAATGGTTCAATTATTCAGCATTCAATTGTTCAATGTAGAAAGAAGAGATCAAAATGTTGAAAGTATATTGAAATTCAGTTAAAGACAGTAATAAAAAATTAAAGAAAATTAGTAATGATAAATGGTAACTGGAAAATTCCCAGCAAAACCCGTTCTTTGAAAAATAAATAGTTTGTTTTTTGCTTAAATGAAGTAAGCCGTTTTTGCATTAGCATTTTCACCGACCCCCTTTTAATCAAACCAAGTGTTTGCATTTGCAACATTTCTGAGGAAATTGGATAATCTTAAAAAGGGGTGAGGGTTGGGTGGCGTTGAAAATGCTAATGCAAAAACGGCCTAGACAAACCTTGATTTTGGTTTTGCTTTATAATTGATTTTTCTGGGAACTGAATTTTCCTTAGTTATTCTAGGAATTAATTCATTGAAACTGACTGGGGCTTTTCAGAAAACTGGGAATTGGTTTTCTTGCAACCGACTTATTGGTGGTTTTCTGTAAATTAATTGTTTTAGGAATTGATTTTCTAGAAACTGATTTTGTTTTTATGTTAATTGCTTTCTTTTGGGCCGTAAAACGTACAATTATGAACGGGATGCATTTTTCGTTACGGCAAATTAGGTGTTTTCAACGACAAATTAGGTGTTTTCAACGACAAATTGTGTAATTGAACGGCAAATTGTGTAATTGAACGGTAAATTTTGTAATTGAACGGCAAATTGTGTAATTGAACGGTAAATTTTGTAATTGAACGGCAAATTGTGTAATTGAACGGCAAATTGTGTAATTGAACGGCAAAATATGTAGCGTATACTAATATTAAATAAATAAATATACCTTGTTCTTGTAGTATAATGGAAAAAGAATAATACCCTTGTTCTTGTAGTATAATGGAAAAGGGAATAATATTTCTGGAAGACTATAATGTGAAAAATTGTCGTGCAAACTTCTAATATTGTCGGGTTGGATACATATTCTGCTGTGCAACAATTGTCGTTCCGTATACCTAATTTGTCGTGCTGAAATATATTCCCCATTATGAACTATCCATTTTGACAGAATTTAACAAATTAACAATTTTTTATAAATTTTAAACAGAATAAATTGTTGAAAATATAAAACGATGCAGTGTTGTAAAGGAAAATTATTTTTGTAGAATTATTAATTTATCATATTTTCTACTTCTATACTTGAAGTACTAACCAGATTATAAACGCAACGCCACGCCCAAAAATTTACGTATGAAATATTTACAATTTGTATAAAAAAAAACTATAATTGAAAAGGATACCGGGATACCACCATCACATATACTATCAGATTTTTTTCACAGCAGCATAGTAAAACAAAAAAAATAAAACAACCTACAATTAAAATATAGAGACTACGAAAAATATATAAAAAGAAAAGAAAAGTTTTATAAAAAAAAAAAAAATCGTCCATTTGCAAAGGCGAAAAATCGATAAGCGTGTGGAAATGTTAAAAAAAAAAATTCAGTTCCACTTTTTTTTTCGTTGCCATTTCGGGGTGGTGGTGTTGTTACAAAAAAAATACAAGAAGACGAGTAATAAAACAAATGGAATCAAGTATAAAAAACCAGGCAACCAAGTGACTAAAAGGGGATATAAATAAAAAAAAATATTATTATTACCTCCATCCGCATAATATCCAGTCCAGTTAACCCCCCATCCAACCTTATAACTTAACAACAACAACAAAATTGGTTTTTTCTATAAAACTCACAAGAGGCTTAAAAAAAAAAGAAAACAGAAATGATAAAGGAAAAAAAAGTGCAAAAGGGTTTGGTGCAGAATGGGTGTAAAAAGTTTGAATGAATATCAAGTAAGTAATTTATATATAAATATATATATATAGAAATATCCACAATATACATATATATATATTAAAGTATAAAGCTCTTTTTTTTTATTTATTTTGGACTTTTTCAAAACTTATGTACATAAGGATGCAAAAATGAGGTTGAGATAAAGGAGTTAAAATGATGCGATAGCAGCACGAGCAACACAAAAAAAAAAAAAAGGATGTGTCGTACTTTTACATAAAATAAAATATAAATAAATAAAAACCTAAATATTTTTGTACAAAAATATCGATCCAAAATTTAATTATATATTTTCTTTATATATAGCATAAAAAATACCAAGTTCTTTATTTAGCCCAACCCCAAAAAGTAAAACTAAATATAAAAATTTTTAAAAATATTTTTAATTCTATATATAATATTAAATATAATTAAAATAGAAAAAGGATATGGCATGAATCTACATGTCACCAACAAAATATATTCACTTTACACCTTCGATATAATCTAACCTGATTCGGACTCATCATATCTTAAGATTTCCATTACTGATTTTTCCTCTTTCTCCTTTAGAATATGTAATCGACATTGTTACTCAGAATTGCAAGGCCATTTTCAATCATAAGCTTAGACTAAGTGACTGATGTCGACCCAAGACCTTGAATCCTCTGGTGTAGGTAATACTTACTAAATATCACTTATTCAGTACTCACTTCTGTCTTACCAAGTATAGACTAAATGCGACATAATAGAATTTATTATATTTACATAAATGTAAATTTATATCAATTTCTGGACAAATATTCTAGATACACACACTCATAGTTTTTGAGTAAATGTCAGGCATAAAGCTATGGAAACATGGCTGAATTACCAAATATATTATTACAATAATAAATCCTTTTAAATTTTCTTATACTCTTACTTGAATTCTTATAAAAATAAAAAATATTTTTAAATTTATATATAATGAAATAAAATATCCTTACAAAAACAAATAACAAGAATCAGCCTTGTAAAATTTTAACCTTCCCATGACAATTATTTTTAATCAAATATATAAGTATACTAAACGAAATCAACTCCCCCTCAAGGTCATAAATTTTAATTCCCCATCGTAAAGTTCACAAATATATTTGTAAATATGTATTATAAGTATATATAATATATAAATATATTAAATTTTTTGCATATTTTATTTGATAATTTTAAAGTACATAATAAAACGAAAGAAAGAAAAATAAATTCATTTTACAAAATCCTTGAAGAAAATATTTAAAATCTACTCCAATGTATTTTTATATTACTTCTTATTCTCTTTTTTTTCTGATCGCTTAAAATTTTAAAAATATAAGATATTTAAAATTTTTGTTGGCTGCTGTAGAAATATTTGTGATTGAGCAAAGAAAATATTTACACCCAGAGCGTATATCGAAGGTGGGTTTTAGCCTGAAAAATCGATCCGTCAATTACAATCGACAGGTTTTAGAAAGGTTCAATGTTGCTAATGTTGGCCTGAATGCGTGAAACCTCGTGGCTTCCCCTCTGTGTTATTCCATCCAATTATTCTCAGCATGTGAGAAAGCGCAAGAAATCAAGCTTACGGGTAAAAAGATAATTTCTTTCTTTAAATATGTTTCGCATACTCATTATATCTGTACTTATGCTTGTTTTCGCTAATTTAACAATCGGTCTCTTTCTCAGGTCCCCATTTTCTTGGTTGACGAGAAGATGACGCTTAAGTCTGCAATTGATGAGGATTAGATACTCGATTACCAATTACATTACATAACTAAAATATTTGTGGCTCCTTTAATTTACATAATAATTGTCAAACTAGATCTTGATAATTATTAATCTTAATTATCAAGCTTGAAATTGAAAGAATATCACGATATCTATGTTGCCAATCAGACAGACATCAAAGCACTCGACTCAATGGTTGTAAATTGGAGAATGGTTAGAAGATATGAAAAAGTGCTTCAGACAAGGTCAGACAAGGTTGTTAGCAAGGTTAAACTGTGCATTCCGACATATATGAGCCACGTTTAGCAAGAAAAGGCACCGATATAAATGTTGAATTGGCTGATCAATCTGTCCTCACCCCATCGAGATATTGAGGATAAATTGACAGAAGAACGGTGAAAAAGGTATTGGAAATATGGGTCGTATAACCAAACGTATATCGCTAGAGCGGAATTTTATGAACACAAGGATACTTCTATTATTAAACAGGAGTAATTTGCGGCTAATAATGGGCATCCTGACAAGTCACTGCATTTTGAGTAAAATGACCAAGACACTTCAGCTTACCACGGTAAATCAATGCCGGAATGCCAAGATTTAGGTGTAGAGGAAAATATCACGCATATGCTCTATGAGCACTATCAACGTACTGTCCGCTACAAAGAAAATAAATAAACGATATTCAATATACTTGATACAGGTACTAATACGAAACCTGGCATATTGACGAATATTCTAATCGAAACACTAGAATAATTCGGAAAAATATGGAAATTGATAATTGTTGAGCTACTTAATAAGATCTGTGATGAAAGTAATTGAAGTATTGTCCAATTGAGCATAGAAGTGAAAAATATGGATCATATATAAATTCTGGATTTGCAAAGGAAATGAATAAAAAACGAAAATTTATACTAATACGTATACACATAAAATATTCCTTAATGGACCAATGAATCTAAAATTACACGTCTATTAGAAACCATAATGTGGCAAATTGTTTGTCAAAATTGAATTATAAAAAGCTTGAAAAAATTTATGAAAAATTATGTCATCTTTTGCATCACTATAGCTAAAAAAAATAGATTTTCAGTTACCATATACTTTTCAAAATATATTTACTTAACAATAAATATTCGCATATTATTCAATCCGATATAATA
This sequence comes from Rhamphomyia laevipes, assembly GCA_963920725.1. Classification (NCBI taxonomy): domain Eukaryota; kingdom Metazoa; phylum Arthropoda; class Insecta; order Diptera; family Empididae; genus Rhamphomyia; species Rhamphomyia laevipes. Next base: position 43,426,093 of record OY987256.1, read on the forward strand.
CGTATTTCCCCATAGAATATATGTAGCTTCTCCATAAGATCTGACATAACCAATCAATTCTTAAAATTATCCTCTTGTCAGACCGTATCCACAATATCAAATATAAAAAAAAAAATATAAATTTTCTCACAGATTTTCCAGTGTTATTGTTGTGAATTAATTTAGTGGAGACGTTGACTGTTTGTCTTTTCAGTATAAACACTTCAAACATTACTTAACTCCCCATGGAGTCAGTCCTTTTTCAAATAAACTTTTACGAGTTTTTTTTTGTAGAAACAAAAAATCCATTATTTTAACGCTTATATGTCAGTCCGTCTGTCTGTTATTATATTTAACATGTAATTAATATACATGGCGTTCAGAACACGTGGGAGAATGCTTGAAAAATTTATAATCCGATTAGGACTGCGAACATTCAAAAATGGTCCGAATATAGTTTCAACCAATTAATTGCCATTTCAAATAGTAAATATTGCCTAAAATGTTACTTTCCTTTTATTAATTATATATTTCACTTTATAAAGTCAAATTATTAAGTTAAATAAAATATTATGTTTCTCTTATTCAAATTTTTACCACTAGAGCGCAGCAGCGTTCTTAAAAATATTAAAATATTATAATCAATGTGCTCTTAAAATTATGTTAAAAAGTCAAATAAAACAGAATGTCAGTAGTATAATTAAATGATTACGTCGCTAGGTGGCGTTGAACTACAGGCTATGATTAAAATTGATTTTAGATTTTAAACTATATATTTCTTATATTATATATATTATAAATAAATATTTATATAATATACAATTATTGACAGACACTCAAAATAGCCCATAAGTATGAAACTACTACAATTTACACGAAGTTATTTAAGTACACAAAGTACCTGAATTATTGATATATACACGGATGAGAGCTTTTCGAAGGGTGCAGAGATGCCGCCGGAATGATATATCGAGTGACAGAAAAAGAGGATGTAAAAAAATTCAACCAAACTTAACCATCAGAAGACTGGTAATGAGAATATCATGGAATTTTTTTTTTAACATATTTTATTTTCGATATATAATACCAAGGATTCATAACCAGGAAAAAAAATAAAATGAGAAATTTCCTATGGACAAAGAGGAAGTTATGTGCAAATCAAACAAAGAAAAACATAGTCGCGTTTTCCATTTTTGTTGTTGCTTTATATAAGTGTAAGTATAATTTTATTTATCATATCGATTTTCTCATTTTTGGTTTTTAATAATTTCAGGATTTCAGCCATTTAAGATGGTGAAATATATTTTATTTATAAGAAGGATTGTACATAATTTTAATAAATATATATATTATTTTTGTTGTTGTCTTCTACATTTTGGATACATTTGAAAGGATCTTAAGAAATAAATGTTATAAAATTAAATTTGGAAAATTTTATTATATAATGTTAGCCATTTATTTTGAATAAGTAAGAATTAAAATATAATCTTTGGGTGGTAAACAGTGAATTATTGTTGAAATCCCTGCTAAGAATTTTGAGGTAATTTTTATTTGTGATTTGCGTGTTGATCAAAATAAAAATTTAATTATAATATTTTTCGCAGTGTATCATTGTTTTTATGGATACAATTGTAGTTTTGCCGATACTGTAAAAGAAACTTAGTAGCGCTGCAAAATGCAAACTACTCTTTGAATTTTCACTATTATATTAATTTTATATTTCGATCGCGGTCGCTCTTAAATTGAATAATAGGTATATGGTAAAAACGGTGGCAGGTGAATTTCTTCTCTGCTTTGGTAACTTACTGAATGAACTTAAGTAACTTGATTTAAAAAATTATAATGTTATGTTAGCTTACTAAATACCGTGGCAGAGCAATTAGGAAAGTCAGGCAAAATTATATTTTCATATTTTGAGGTCATCTAAAGCCGACTAAATATTAATTTGCAAGTTTGTTGAAGGATGTCTGAAGAATGTCTATATAGCCTCAAACTTTGAATTTTAGTTACAGTTTATCCTTCCAATGAACCTATTTAAAATGAAAATAATCAAGAGTGCATCCACCTATGCAATTCGAATCATTTTGTGATCTGCAATACTTTGAAATACCTAGAAATTCATGTTTTCTCTGATACAAGTGAAATAAAGTGAAGTTTACTACAATTTTACTTTATAACTCTTCAAAACGAACATATATAAAATTTACAATATAAGTACTTAGATATTATTTATAATTGATTTTGGATAGAATTTTTCGAAATAAGTCAAAGAAGTGAGAGAAAGTGGAATAATTAAATGTTTAAATGTAAAAGTATGAAATAAAATATTTATATTAATTCCAAAATTAAAGCATGTCTTGTCAATACTTATTTGCTAAAATAGTAATTATTTACGTTATCATGAATTAATTCCATAATTTCGCAAAGATCTTTTACCCGACATTTTATATTTTTAAGAAATTATATTAAAATTTTATAAATATATAAGCCATAATAAAAATATGAATTAAAAGATCATTTTGAAATTTATAATTAAAATAAAAATATAATAAAATAAATCCATATGTCACGGCAGAGCCAGAGAACAACAAAAACTTTTAACCCTCCTGTGCCGAGATACATAAATAAAATAATTTAGCCTTGAAAAATACCGGTTTTTAAGATGACTATCATATCGGTTTACCCTATTTTAAAATAGATTAAGGTAACTTGTTTTTTTGTTTGTACCTGGTCAACAACAACAACAAAATTACATGTCGACGACCGATGTCAAAAAAATCTATTGACAACCAAAAAAAAAAAATTTTTTTTTTTTTTTATTATGGATATTTATTAAAGGTGTTGGTCATTTTTTTGAAATAATTTCTCATCTTTGTTCTAAAATGATCTTATCCGACGAGGGTCAAAATGGCGATATTGGCAACCCCAGAAAAAATTTATGAAAAACTTAAGCTTATAATAATATTAAAAAAGTTAACAAGAATTAATACAATTTTAAATAATTTAGTATACACATACAGGGTTATTTAGTTTGTAAGCAAATAAATTATCAATAATTTAAGGCTGGAATGATCTTAAGACTGGAATTATCATTATGATTCCTTTAAATCTAAACTTAATCTAATCTCAGAACTGGGAAATCGAGAATCTTAAAAAAATTTACATTTTGCGAATAAAAAGGTAATAAAAAACTATGTTAACACAAATATCATTTTTATGTCAATCGCTCCAGTCATTTAAAAACTGTCTAAATATTTGTAGTTCCAGATAAAATAAATAAAAATTGGCTTCGGAATTAGCAAATATTGATGTATAACTTTAGGAAAACAAATGTTTTCCAGTTACTTTTGCGGTTATTAAAATAATAAAGACTTAACACCAGCGTAATAATTATAAATAAATTAAAATTTCCGAACGTTTTAATATTGTTTTCTAACATTTAATATCAAATTGACAAAAATTATATACGAATTAATAAAAGAAAATTATTATGAGAAAATTTGAAAGCAGGTGTGTTTTTGCTTTTGTTACTTAAAAAATTCTCTATATATATATATCCTTATTTAAAACAAGATTAAAGGTTATATCCTGAAATTGGATTAAGTACTGTATGGTATATAAAAACATCAGGTAGACGAAAAATTTAAGGAACAAAAAAAGTATTCTTAAATTAATTAAGTGTAATACAAAATTCATAAAACACCCTGTCTAAAATATCTATACTTGAAGAAAGCGAAAGATAGCAGAACAACAGAACATAAAAAAAAAATATAATATAATTTTTTTTTATAATAAATTAAATGGAGCAAACATGAAGCAAAAAATCAAATGAAATGAAAAAAAAAAATCATTTAATATACAACACTAACTAAAAAAATATAGCCTTTAGAGTTAGCTAGATGGCTGGCTTTGCTACCTCTTCACGAATACACATAATAATTAAATGTTAAAGTATATTATAAATATTATATACTTAAGTATGTATATATATCATTATATCTTCCAATTCAAAATGAAATTATTAGCCTTTCCAAGAGTACATAAAATGTGAACAAAAATAAAAATTATAAGTATTCAGGAAAAAAATCAAAATGTCTGCGGTTTTTTTTTTGTCTTTTTTTACACAATTTCTTCTTCATTCTAGTAAAAACATAATTTTAAATTAAATAATAAGTTTTGAATATTATTGAAAATATCCTCGGGAGATGAGAAAATACTACAACCAAATTTTTTTTTCATTATTTAAATATTTAAAGAAAATTTAAAAATTTATAATAACAATAAATAAATGTTAATATATTTTTCATTATAAAATTTAACTTACGTCTGTTTTTGTTCACTAATTTGTCAAAAATTTAATCCAATTTTATTTTTGAATAATGTTCATATAATTATTTAAATTTAATTCACCAAAAATTATAAAAATTATTTTGTATTTTATCACCGAGATCACACTAATTAAAAAAATTTAATTTTTTTTTTTTTTTTGAATATCAACAAAATCAAATAATAATTAACAATAAAAATAAAAAAAAAAACTAACAAAATTTAGATTTTATAAATTTAGATTGAAAAACTTTTTTTAAATTTTTGAAAACATTAACAATTTTTTTTTTAATTGATTTTTGTGCAACGTAGACACTAATTTCTAATTATATATTTTTTATAAATATTTGTAATTGTATTTTAAATGAATTGAAAATTTTAATGCTAAATAATTTTTTTTTAACTATAGATTAAATCTGTTTTTAAACATTTCTCCAAGAAATTAATTAATTGTAAATATTTATTTATTTATAGATTTTGAATAACTAATATTTGAAATTATATTTTGTAAACACTTCAAATTAAAATTTGTATTAATTAATTATTTATTAGTTTTTTCTTGTTGTAAATTTTACAATTGGTTTGTATTGTTTTTTTTTTTTTGTATTTTTCAATGTATATAATTAAGTAGAATATTAAAATATATATGTACTTAGAAAAAAGGTAATTTTTTTATTTTATTTTTGATAAACTACTACACACCCAAAATGTACAAGAGCGACTGTCAAAACATTAGAAACAATTTAAAGTATATAAAAAAATAATTGTATGTATATAGAAATGTTTGCATATGCTTTTTATGTACATTTGAGTATATAAGAAATAAATATTTTTTTTTTATCTCGTCATGTTGGTTGACTATTTCTTCTTCTTTTTATAAAGGAAATTCTTTAGTAACGGATATTTGTACATAAAATTTATGTTGGTTTGGTTTGGTGGTTGCTCTTGTTCTCACTTCCCACTATATTATAATCTAGTTTTACACAAAAGATTCATATTTTTTCTTTAATTTTTTGTATTATTATTTATTTTATGTACAACACATAAATAAACACAGTTAATTATGTTCTTACATAGGAAAATTCAAGATTATTTTATTTTATCAAAATCAAAAACGAAATTATATTATTAAATTTTCTAATTTATTTTTATATTGGAAATTTTTTTGTTCTATTCCACCAAAAATTATTGCAGGAATTCCTTTTATTTATTTTTTTTGGTTATATTTTTATTTACACACTAAAAAAACAATTTTGTGTTTGTAAATAAATAAATTAATTATACGATGAAAATATTTAAATTAAAACTGTTATAATTGATTTTATTATTTTATTTTATTGTTTTACGATGTAGTAAAATTATAAAAGTGTTAAAGTGTTCAGATCACAAAATAATAATGGATGCACCAACCAAATATTCAATTTAACCTTAAAAAAATTTGTAGCATAAAATGTAAGAAATTAAGTTTTTTAACAAATTAGATTAAATTATTTATTAGTTTATAAGTTCAAATATAATTCACTTTTTTCAAATATTATTTATTTATTTATTTTTAAAGCTTTTAATTATTTTTATTCCGTCACAATATCAAATCGGAATAAAATTTTGCAAAATCGTCGTCGAAATTGCAATACAAAAAATTCACTTTCAAACAACAACAAAAAAAAAAGAATTTTATTTCTTTTAATTACCCAATAAGCAAAAATTTGAATAAATATGGGATTTATTTTATTGTTGAATTGGTGTTGTCAGTATGAAGGAAATAATTCAGGGAAACGGTAATTAATGAAAAATTGAGCAATTTTGATTACATATTATCAAAAATGTACTGCTCTACCAAACCAACACAGAGGTTGTGGTTGTTGTTGTTGTTGTAACGACTCCAGGCCTGAAAATAGATTAAAAAAGTCTCCCCATTCATCAACTATTTCATCCCAATTTATTTCTAATAACGCAACATCAATAATTAAAGCAGCTAATTTTAAATGCAAGCACTAACTACAATAAGCATTAACAAAGCGTCTAATACTACCTTACTTACTAAGATGGAAACTAGTAATGTATTAAAAAGGGTCGAGTCAGGTTGGAAGTCCCAGAAAGATGGCCACTTTGATGGGTTGTGACCAGAGGTCGATTGCTACGAGGTCAGTCGGTTTCATAGGGCAGTTGAATAAGTGGTTAGTGTCATGGATACCTTGGTTGCAATCAGGACAGTGGTCTTCGGTACCAGGAATTATACGGGCTTTATAGCTGTGAAGCATATTGCTAAAGCCCGACCGAAGTTGCGCCAGAGTAGATCTTGTAACCCTGGGCAAAGTCTTCTCACTGTCATGAATGGGAGGTGGAAGAGTGCCGAGGACCCTGTTGACCTTACCTTGTGCTATGACATCAGTGACGGTTGCAGTGTGTAAGGCTTTTTGAGCTGATCGGACCGATGGAGTAGTCCAGGATGCCGGAAGTACTGGCAAAATTTCGTCGGAGTAAGACCTGATGTCATGCTTGATGTTACGATAAGGTGAGTCACTAACGGTGATGTGATGGGAGGGATGGGAAGGATTGTGGCAGGACACTAAGAACTGTTTTGAGAGCAGTTCATTGTGCTGTCGGACAGGAAGGAGGGAAGTTTCATGATGGAGATGGTCAGGACAAGATATGGAGTGGCAACCAGTTGATATGCGAAGGGCCGTATTTTGCCTAGACTGGAGTTTACCCCATTGGGAGTCACTTAAAAATGACGTCCAGATGGGTGCGGCATAGTTTATGATGGAACGGCCGATTGCTTTGTAGGTAGTGATAATGATTTCCTTATCTTTACCCCAGTCTGTGCCGGCTAGCGCTCTGAGGATTCTGTTCCTGCTACTCACTTTGTTGCAGATGTTATGCGAATGCTTGGAGAAAGTCAGCAGGTTGTCAAAGGTGACTCCGAGAATATTTGGGTTGTTGACGGTGGGGATGGGATCACCGTCGATATGAATATTCAATCGAAGTCTGACTTCTTTGGTCCAAGTTGTGAATAGAGTTGCAGAAGATTTGTGGGAGGCTAGTTGGAGTTTCCTCGAATGAAGAAATTGAGAGAGTTCTGACAGATAGGTGTTGATCCTGTCAGTAACTTCATCTACATCTACCCCAGAGGCCGCGACTGTGCAATCATCAGCATAAGTAATTAGTTTGATGCCATCAGGAGGGGGGGGAAGTAGGGAGAGGTAAAGGTTAAATAGGATTGGGGATAGGACACCACCTTGAGGAACTCCCATCTTGAGCTTACGGTGTTTGGAGTGGGTGTTTCTAAACTCAACATAGGCGGTCCTGCCGTGGATGTAGGCCGACAGGAACCTTTTGGTAGCATCAGGGAGTGGGGAGTTCAGGATGTCATTTAGGAGGGTGGAGTGGGAAACCGTATCAAATGCTTTAGACAGATCAAGTGCAACGGCGATGGTGCGCCAGTGTGGGCGGCGGTGGTTTAGCCCATCAGCTATGGTAGTTGTTAACTCCGTGAGAGCCGTTGTTGTGCTGCGATGCTTTCGAAACCCATGTTGATGTTGGGCAAGTGTAAAATGCCTGTGAAGTTGCGGAAGGAGGAGAGCCTCCATAGTTTTAGCAACAGGCGAAAGCAACGAAATAGGTCTATAAGACGTGCCTTCATGAGGGGGCTTGCCAGGTTTTAGAATCGGAATGATTCTGGCAACCTTCCAAACGCTAGGGATGGTGAAATCATTCAACGTAAAGTTGATGACCTTAGCGAGGTATTCTAGGCTTGTGATGTTAAGGTTTTTCAACATGACCATAGAGATACCGTCGGGCCCAAGGGCCTTGGAAGGTTTGGCCTTCTTGATAACCTCATGTACATCTTGTGCTGTGAAACTAAACCTATTGTTGTTATCAGGCCTCAACGATTTCAGCTTGCGCAATACAGGACGGATGGTGTTGTCCTGTTCAGCTGGGTGCTCGACAAACTGTCGGCAAAATAGAGTGGCGCATTTCTTGGCGTTGTCGTGCTGAGAGTTATCAAACGTGATTGCATTATTGCTTTGCGGTTGACGTTTGCCTGACAAACCGCCAATGGTGGACCATAGCTTCTTGGATCCAGACGAGCATTGTTCTAGGTGACTCAACCATTTGGACCGCCGGTGATCTGCCACCAATTTGCGTATGTCCTGGGTTAGTTGAGTGATATGTGCGTCGCCTGGATCTGTTGCACGTAGATGGTCGCGTTGTTCAGCAAGCCGTAAGGCTTCGGGCGGAAAGTTGGGAACCAATTTCTTGATTCTGCCCATTGGGATGAACCTTTTGGTCGCATTAATGATCGCTTCCCGAAAAATTTTCTCACCAGTCACCGCGTTGCTAGGTTCCGGTAGAGAGCTGATTCTGTCATCAACGAAGTTCGCGAACTCAGGCCAATTGGCTTTCTTATGGTTCAAATAAGTTCGCTGTTCGGAGATGACGAAGTTGTCAGACTCCTCTACCGTGATCACGATGGGGATGTGATCGGAACTTAACGCTGGTTCAGCCCGCCAGGTAATCTTACTAACTAGCGAAGAGCTGACAAAGGTAATATCTGGTGAGCTGGAACATGTGGCAGTGATTCTGGTCGGGAAGTCCTCATTAACAGTAATGCAATCAGTTGTTTCCATTTGATCTACTAAGCAATTTCCACGGTTGTCATCGGGGATTGAGGAAAACCAGAGCGAGTGGTGCGCGTTAAAATCACCCATCACGATTACATTATCACCTTGAAGTAAGTGCGTGATCGAAGGCTGGTATTGCGCACCAACACCAGCGCTGTTTACAGGTGGAATGTAAACATTAGTAAGCGTGATTTCTAAATCAGCTGATTTAACTGCAATGCTCATGGTCTCAAGGAGTGGGTCTGTATAGGAAGATTGGGAGGGTATGATAGGTCTGTAGGAAACGTCTGGATGAAGGATAAAGGCTAGGCCCCCACCCCTATCAGTTCTATCACGTCGAATGATGCGATAGCCGTCAAAGGATGAGAGCGAGTGGGAGCTGGGGATTTTGGTTTCTTGCACAGCGGCAATCAGTATGTTATTGCGAAACATGTAATTTGTGAGTTCTTTTAATTTGTTTCGCAGGCCATTACAGTTCCATTGAAGGATTTTGTAGTGAACACCTGTAGGGCTAACATGCTGATTGAACTGTGCGGAGGAGGGGAGTGGGGGAGGGACGGGAAGAGGAGAGTGGAGCAGGGGGGGAATGTGAGTTGGATGGGTAGGGACGGGAGGAGGAGTGGGAAGCGTGGGGGAAATGTGAGTGAGAGGGGGAGGGGAAGGTGCATTAGGAGAAGGAGTGCTGAGGTGTGGTGAGGGGGTGGTTAGTGGGACTACAACTGCTCTTTGAGCACAGCAACTACCAATGAATGTTGGTGAGTAGAGGCTAGTGCTACTGAGACCGGAGCACCGCGCTAGATGGCACCAGTTGTGACATCCATTGCAGCGGACCGATGTGACCGTCTTCCTGATTGGAAGCGCACATACCGAGCATAGCCATATTCTGGGTCCCGGGTTAGACTCGACGCCGGCTCTTAAAAGTAGTATTATGAGCAGATTGGCCGGTATAGTCTGCCCAAACTTAGAAAAGAATAGGTCAGGAACAGTCTCTGAAAAAGAAAGCTTAGATAATCCATTCTCAAACCTGTTTTCGGGGTGACAATCCTTGGCCTGGTGTCCAACATTTGTTGAGTTCCAGGGTCCCTCCGGTACGTAGAACCGATTGTCTCGGGAGGGGGTTGTGGTTGTGGGTGCTGTTGCCGCTGACATATTATATATTAACACTTTACCACCTTTACATAACACAATTACATTATTTAAAAATAAATAGAGGACTCATATAATCAAAAATAGTTCGTGGTTTCTATAATTTGTTTTATTTTTAAATATATATATATTTTACTTTTAGTAATACCATAAGTTAAATTTTTAAGAAAGGAACACGAATTTATTTTCAATTCAATATTGAATGTGAATGTGAAAAATGGTGTGCAACATTTTTTCTAGAAACGAATTTCCCAGGTAGTAGAAATTGTAAAAAATATATTACCAAAATATTGGAATTGAAACGATACTTGGTCCACAATCTTGGAATTACTACATATTGTAGTCAAATGTAAAAAAGTAGTAAATAATATGTCCAAAATGTTCAATGAATTAGTGATAATGATCTAGCTTTCTAGTGATTGATTCTGCGGTAAGAATTCACATATATATATTTGGAAAATTTAGAATTTTAAAGTATTTTGCGGGGTCGAGCAATTATATTTGAAGTTTGGTTGATGTAATAGGGTTCAATTTCAACTCAATGCGATACTATTCCACGAATATAACGAATCCACTATAAATATATTTGGGTACATTTATTTTTAATATTTAATCTGACAATGGTCCCACCCCCAGCTTAAATGTTATGTGAAACTTACTATAGAATCGATTTTAAATGTATAGCAGTTACAGCTAGATCATAGACTTCTTTCTTGCTCCTACAACCTACACTATCGGAGCGGAGATGTAAACTCTGCTTTGTGTAAAATACGGATGTTGAAAATAAAAAAAAATATTTTTTGGACCAGTTCAATTATTTGGGGGTCGAAGACAACTATTATAAATACATCTCAAATTTCACTGGTTAATAAATATATATTTTACAGGATTTGAAATAATTGCAAAATGATATTATCAAAAGTCAGTATAATATATTATGCTAAATATAAATAATTTATATATTTGCTAATTAATTAATAATACTTAAACTGATTATATTTAATAAATATAAATTAAAGTGTTTAGTTTATGGCCTAACAAATTCTAAGAACTAAAATATTCCATATATACATATGTAAATAAAATATAAATTCTACTGAAATTATTAAAACAAATAGACTTATTTTAAATATAATTCATTTTTATTTATTTATTTAATTTGTTTAAGTTATCTTTAGTATATTTCATTTAGCTCCTGTTATAAACTTTTGTATATATATGCATATATATATTCCTTAATTAAAAATGATCTAAAACTTTAATTAATTCAATTTTTGCTTTTAATTTATCTTCTTCATTAATTTTACGTAATGATGGTAGCAATGACATTAAAAATAATTCATCTGGATCTTTATCCTTTTCTTTAGCTGCTAAACTGGCAATATGATTTAAAACATTTAATAAACCATTTTGGAAATTTTTACTAATATCACCATCATCATAATCTTTTTTTAAATTCTCTTCATTATTATTTATTGTTTTACTCCGGCTACTGCAACCAGCTGTGTTATCATTCTGATTATTATTTACTAATACTTCTAGTGGATTTTTGTCAACAATATCCATATTATTTTCTGTATCATTTAAATCATTATTATGCCAAATATTTGTTTCCGATTCTTCTTCCCCATTATGATTTATTTCAATTAATTCAGTTTTAATTGGTAAATGTTGGTACGTTTCATTTGTTTTATTTGCTTTGGTAATTTTATTAATATTATGATTAGGAGCATCTGCTAAATGTGAATATGAATCATCTGATAGTATTGCACTCTGCCGTATTTGAAAATCAGCTAACCAATCGGGACCTGCTAATTGTTCGATATGCCATTTTGGATTCATTCTTACATTATTTTCTATTGCCATTTGATATATTAATTTACGGCATTGTTGTACAGTAGCTCCTTTACACATTTCAGCTAATTGTAATTCTTGTTCAGTTGTAAACATTTTATTCCAATCATATTGCTGTTTAATTTGTTTTCGTTGTATTTTATTAATTGATGGTTTTCTTTGTTGGTGGACATGATAGACATCATTGTTATTACTACATTTTAACTGTTGTTGTTTTTTAAGCCAATAACGTCTAACTGTGGCATATGCTAAATTTGTTAATTTAGCTGCTTCCCTTAAACTAATACCTTGTTTAACTAATGCTAATGCATTACCCATTGATTCACCAGTAAATTTAGAATTAGGTCTTTCTTTTTTAATTTCTTCCATCATTAATTCGCTACTTAATTTGGAATGTCCTTTTTGAAAAGAATCTGGCATTATATTCCTAATATTATATATACATTTATAATTGAATAAATACTTTATAACTTTGAAAAGATTAATTTTATTTACTATACTTACTTCTCAAAGAATTTTAATTTGAGCCACGTATTTAAATTCAGTTTTAAATAGAATTGTTAGTCATACAGATGTTAGGAATTTTTATTTATTTTCAAATAAATATTATTTAAATACAATTTCAATTCGAAATTTTTTTTTCATATTATTTTATAATATGAATAATTTTGTTGTTTTCTTTTCTTTTGGGCTTTATTTATGTTTTATGATTAAAAATTGACGTGCGCCAGCCGTGTAATTGGCATTTAACAATTGTTATCCAGGGATGGGAGAAAAAAAAAGTAATTTCGATTATCTGTAAACAATTTTTTAAATACACTGGAAGGGAAATCCAAAAGCAGCATGAACAAAATTTTATAATTTAATTAATCAATATTATTTATATTTATACAAGAGGAGGAATAGAATAATGTAGTTTTTATTATAAAGCAGAAAACAACTAAATAATTGATAATAACAGAAAAATATTGTTGCTGACGAAATGAAATGTTCCAAAAATTAAAAAAAATCTGAATCATCTGCATGAGCATGTAGTCTTCCACATGCGCCCGAAGTTTATATGAAAGAGAATTATTGTTTTTTAAACAGTGTTCCTAAAAATACATTAAAACTTATTTCGCAAAATTGTTTTGCTACATCCAAAAATGTATTTATCTCTATCTTTCTATATCTATGGTTCCTAAAAGTAAATTGTAATACTGAAAATTGTTTTGCCAAGATTAAAACAGGCAAAAATGTATTACTGATTCTGAGAATTGTTTTACTGTTTTATCTTTAAATTGGTTTGGCAGACTAATTACTGTATACTGTCTAAGATTCACTAATCCTGTAATTGAAGCAGACGTATTTCTTAGAATTTGTACACCCATATATTCGTAAATATAAAATTACAATGAATAATTAATTTTTAAGAAAAACTGTAATCCTTTTATCAACTTACGCAGTATAGACACGGATTTTATATAGAACTTCATACTCAAAACCAGTAATGTGTACTTTTACTCTATTGTGCACTATTATTTAAATAAAAACATTCTATATAAACAACAAATCCTTACACCTTAAAATATAATCCGGAAACAAAGCTTAAAATAAAAACAAAAATGATTTCAGTAATTCATTCAAATGATTTGTTATCGAATATTTTATTTATAATGAAAATTATACATTATTTTTTTTACATCGTTTGTGTTAAGCGTTTTATATATTAAAAAAAAAAAAATTTGTGAATTAAATTTTCTTTTAAACACACTGCAAAAGGGATTGTTTCATTAACCAAAGAATCAAGTAACAAAATTTTAATTCATACAATATGAAAATTAAACAGAAAATATTAAAACATAAAAATTTAAAATTAAATTTTTTCATTTCAGAAAGTACTTCAAGAAAAAAATCTTACAATTTACTTTTTTATCAATTTTTTTTTTTGTTTTAAAGTAATAATAAAGAGCAAACATTTGCTGCCAATAATTTTGGTGTGATTAAGAATTATATAGTAGATATTATATTTTAGTGTCTTTGTTTACTTTTCTTCACACCATTCATTTTCTTTGCGTACCTGTTCTTCTTCGGCCGCAGTAAAATCATTTTTAATATTAAATGTTTTACGAATTTCTTCTGGTGTTTTACCCTTAATCATATTTGCTACTGTTTTACAAGTAACATCCAATAATCCTTTAATATCCAAATAATTTGCAGCCAATATTAATTCAAATAATGTACCCTGATCAACTTTTAAAAAATCAGCATCCCATGATGATATATCATCAGTACGTTTCTCTTTATTTTCGTCATCTTCAGTTGGTTGAGGATCATCTTTATGATAATTTGCCCAATGCAATACTTTACGTAATATTGCTGAATTGACGTTTGGTAATGGAACTTCAGCATCTTCACCTTCATCCATACCACAATCTTCTAACATTGTTTTAATGGTACCAGAACATTTTGCAATTTGGACATCAGTATCAAAAGTTTGACCATCAGATGATTGCAATTTAATATTAGGCATTGTTGATTTTGTTTTTCAGCTAATATATAAATTTACAGTTAATTGCAAAAAAAAAAATTTGAGAAACAAAAAAAGTTACTACAAAATGTGAACAAAAAAAAATACGCAAATAACTATAATCAATTTGGCGAGTTTTCAAAAAAATGCTTACCTTCTTTTTGAATATTACTTTAAGTGAAATAATTTTTTTTATATTTTTAATGTTATTATAAAAATATATAATCTCAAAATTTTAGGAAAATTACTAAATTTCTAGCTTGTCTTTACTTGAATGCTTGTATTGTGAAAAGTGAAAATTTAAAATGTCGGGATTTGTGTTACCAGAATACAGGTAAAAAAAATCAGTATTGCCGAGATAAGAATTTTTTTATTGGGTATTTTTGGTGAATTGCTATATTGCCCTACCGCGAGAATAAAAATTATTGGGATGCATTTTTCGTTACGGCAAATTAGGTGTTTTCAACGACAAATTAGGTGTTTTCAACGACAAATTGTGTAATTGAACGGCAAATTGTGTAATTGAACGGTAAATTTTGTAATTGAACGGCAAATTGTGTAATTGAACGGTAAATTTTGTAATTGAACGGCAAATTGTGTAATTGAACGGCAAATTGTGTAATTCAACGGCAAAATATGTAGCGTATACTAATATTAAATAAATAAATATACCTTGTTCTTGTAGTATAATGGAAAAAGAATAATACCCTTGTTCTTGTAGTATAATGGAAAAGGGAATAATATTTCTGGAAGACTATAATGTGAAAAATTGTCGTGCAAACTTCTAATATTGTCGGGTTGGATACATATTCTGCTGTGCAACAATTGTCGTTCCGTATACCTAATTTGTCGTGCTGAAATATATTCCCCAAAATTATTTATGTCACGTCCGCCAATGTCACTGCGAATTTATACTGTGGTGGGTTGGAAATAATTTTATTTTTCATAGCTCATTTATTAAATATTATAAATTTTATTATAATATATGATATATTATATTTTACATAAATTACCTATAGTTATGTTTCACTGCGGCAACGCGTTAAAGTTTAAATAAAAACTAAACTTTTTGCAAACAAAAGTGGTGACTTTAAGAACTTTTATTATATATACAGGGTAGACAATAAATAGTTATTCGAAGGTATTATACGTTTTTTTATGGTAGTATTAGAAAAAATTAATGGGCACCTTCCTGGATACGGCGCGAAGAATCTTTTATGTAAAAGAAGTATTTCACTTACATTTCAGGAGCGGCGTCACAACGTCATTAACGCCGCACTATCAACACTACAACCTAATATATTAATATATTATATATCTAATTATTAATGCAATTGTAATCGAATCCGAATGAACCAAATCGAAAGAGTTTCGAACGATTGAAATTTTGCGAATGCAATCCAAAGTGAAGTAAATGTCAAGAGGAATGAAATTTGACAGTTTGAAAAAAAAAACTATGTTAAGTCTACTTAACCAGTCGATTGGATACTGTACGAATCGAATCGAAATTGAACTAACTGATCTGTACTATGCAACCCAAGCTTAAATCCAATTTTTAAACCAGGATTTAGTTGAAAATTATGGTGGTTTTTCCAAATTATTAGTAATTCCTAAATTATTCCAAGCAATAGTAAAAACTAAAATATGCCACTACATTTTTAGAACTCTTTTTTGCCGGCAGCACCTAAGCGGCGAAACTTATGTTGACTACAATTTTTATTTTATAAATATATGAAAATGACAGATCGTTAAGAGTACATATTTATATAGTCAAAGAATATGAAGTAGAATACCTAACAAACATTTCACACAGAAAGCATATCACTTTCCAGCTCCAAAATATAATGATTCACACGGAAAAGAGCTTTCCTGGTACAAGGAATTCCGCTTGTTTGGCCGAAGAAAAAGTCCATGAAAAGTCGACACCACATTTTACGAATTTGTTTTTCAATGCATTGGTGACTACGAAATAACACGGCAAGCAGTATTTTGCATAATGGGTAATAAGTAAGAAAATACAATCAATCCCTCGGCAGTATTGGTTAAACTACTTTGTGACCCAGGGTTAAAGTAAAAATCGATTATCGATTCTATTTATCAATCGATTCGATTTTTAGTAGTTTAATTTGAAATTTATCATAGGATTTATAGATAATCATTAATCAAAAAAAAATTATGATAAATACTTTTATAATTTTTTATTAATAGATTATTTACATTATTTATTTATAAAATTATGAATTATTATTAAATAGAAAAAAAAAAAGAAAAAAGAATTTTATTATTTTTTTGCTTTGGGATATGGCCCTACAACAAGCTGATATATTTCAAGAATTTTGTTACACTTCTAAAAATAAATTAATGAAGAAATTAACTCAAAATCTCGATAATATTAAATGTTGTGATTGCGGACATGAATTGCGTATTCGTCAATTACAAAGGTAAAAACAGCACACTAATTATAAACTTGTGAGAATTCAAAAATCTAATAATATTTTAATTAATAGGAATGTAGCATATTGGAAATTTTTAAGATGCTTATTATTTTTTATCTTTTTTATAATGTTGTATTTTGTATACCTTTATGGAATGGCATCCGGAGTTTATCATTCAATGAATTATGGAACTGGTGGATGTTTCAGTAGTCTTCTTTGGAATGGCGACTGTGATATTATATATTGAAAATAAATAATAAATAGAAAACAATATTTGTATTTTTATTTGAACAATAACAATAAGGCGAATAATATAGCATACATCTTATATAACACAGCACCTGTAACTGCAACAACGAGTCCATTTTACATAACGGTCAGAAATATTTGTTTTATAGGTATCCTATGTAAAGCATGGAGCAGAAGTTTAATAAAAGACTGAATAATTTTAGTATGGAGTTATACTTAAATGATGTCTCAGGCATTACGGGCGAGGGGAAGTTCAAAAATATAACTGTGGAAAATATGGACAAAAATACTAGGATAGCACGAAGAAGAGGATTCAACAAATTTAAATAAACATATGACATTATTTAATGCAAATTCTACCTTCGGACTGTTAACACTTATCCTGAATATGGCTGTCCTTATTACAAAACGAAAACATCATTATGACTGGTAAATTATTATAAGTCGTACTGTTTAAATATAACTCTTGTTCGGACGTAAATTTACATAATATCTAATATATTAAGCAATCGTATTATCTATTAACCGAATCATATAAAGGTATGAATATAAATGAAATTTTAAAAGTTTAACAAATTCTGCCCTCTTTGTGAATCCGACATAAAATATTTTAATTTTCATGTTGATAAGGTATCGTAACCATACAAAAATGATATCGTAACGTAATTTTAAATATATCGAAATTATCAAAATATCAATTCTTCACATACCAATAAATATCGAATTAAATCATATATAATTCATAATCATAACATTTTAATATTGTGAATAGGGTGTACGCTCTTGTAATAAAATATACTACACAAGACAATTAATTCCGCAGAAAAGCGTGTTAATAATCAAATTTATAACTTAAATATATAAAAAAAATGTTCTTATGAAGTTAATTAATCAATTTAACTATGATTTATTATTATAATTACCATAGAAAGTTCATAAAAATGTGTTGAAAAAATCGAAAAAGGAGGAAATTTTTTTTTTTTTGGTAGCCATATTTTTTATAAGCGCGTCGCAGCGAAATTTTGTATATAGTAGTTTTTTTTTCTCTATTATAAATTCGCCGTGAAAAAATCGTAATTTTTTTTTTTTAATATTTCTTTTTATTATTTGTAATGTTCGCTCGAATCTACTATAATATAATAAAAAAATATTGTGTTTGAAAAGAAATTACCAATTTTTTATTAAATTATTTAAATGAAATTTTTTTTTTAAATTAATAAAAATACAAAAGAAAAATGTCCAAATTATTTAAAAATTTTGGATAGGAAAAGGTAAAAAAAAAAATATTTTTTTTTATATATAAAAAAAATATAATTTATATTGTTATATATTTTATTTACGTATGTTGTTATGAAAATTATCCTTTTATGGGCGTTTGTAAAGAATTTTTGAATAATTAAAAAAATAGTGTTTCTAATAAAAATAAAATACAAAATTATATATAAAAAGAAAAGAAAAGAAATTGTTGTAAAAAGCATAAATTTTATCTAAACATGTTTATTTGACAATCGTGTGTCTACGTCTGACTTAAAATTGTACAAATTTTGTTGTCTAGAAAAACTAAATGATCAAAAATCAATTTTAAAACAATAGTGAATATAGTATAAAAATTTTAAAAATATGATTTAATTGAAAGTGATAAAAAAGGAATTATGTACATTTCGAAATTTATAAAAATACAATTTTTCTCAATAAATTAATTGATTAGAATTAATTGGTGTCTAGTTAGCCAGCAGATATTTTGAAAATTTGTGTAATGTATAGTTGTAGATCAATAGAAAAAAATAAGAATATGTACATAAAAAAAAAAAAAAAATTGTGTAAAAGAAACAATTGATTTTGAAACAAATGAAAAAAATCCCAGACAGACGACAGCCATTGATTTCTTTACGCTCTTTGTGTCAAAATAAGTTTTTTTTTTGTTTTTTTCTAAAAGGAAAAAAAATGTTCTCAGAAATTATGAATAAAAAAAAAAAATATTGACTAACTAACACATTGATAAACAATGGCAGCTGAGATCTAGTAGTGTCGTTTTATTACAAATTTCCCTTGCAAGGGAAATTTAAAAATAATTTTAATAGCTGCATTTTTTTAAATCTGCTCGTCAAGGTATTTTAAAATCCGCAACCGACTAATCATAATCCTAATCAACAATATACAAAAATTACGTGTATTACGAATTACGTTACATATTGATTACTGCGGATCTGAGAATACATGACCTGTTCTTCATTGCACTTCAATATAGAATAGTAATTGCATAAGTATACATGCAGTAATGTTCTTATTAACCTATATATTAAAGGACGTGGGAGGTTTTTTTTTTATTGATATCGATCTTGTATCTGTACTTGAATAACCGCTAAAACATATTAACATTAACACATTTTTTAATACTAATTCACTACTTAAGTATTATCGATTTTTTTAAATTTTTGTAATATCTGCATAATGTATATATTATGCACTTTCGATATTTTGTTCCATTATATATTTTATTCGTGAATCACTTGAAACAGTGCCCTGGTAATTCTATGGTAATTAGAATAAAAAATCATAGTTAAATTGATTAACTTCATTGCCACATGCATACAAATTCCACTACTATATTTTGTCACGAAGAAAGCTTTTAGAAGTTCGAAACCATTTAAAACAGATTATAAATTTTGGTTGACTTTGACACTTCTTAAAAATATAGTTTATAGACAATTTTTAATGTAATAATATACTGTATAGGTAACAAAGAAAATCAATTTCATTATGTTGTTTTGATGTATTGTAAATTATATTAATTGTTTTATTAGAAAAAAAAATCCATTTCAATGGAACACGTCCATTCATATATTATTGGGAATTTTAATTTTTTTACAACAGTACATTTTAAAATCAAAAGATTTGTCATCACTATTCCCAATTTTTGTGATTCTTGCGTTGTTTGGTTTTTCATTACAATTTTGATTTAAAATTTTAATTTCACACCGCAGCAGATATTTACAAGTTTTTATTATAATTGTGTAATTTTAGAAACGTACAAAATAATGAAGAAATAAATACAAAATTGATTTTTGATTGGATAGTAAAATTGTGAATTTTTATAATTTACATTTTTTTTTCTAATTTTGATATAATATAGCTTCTTGTGTTTGTTTGTAGTAAGTAATGAAGAGAAATATATTCTATATTCTCTTTTAACATTAATAAATTGAAAGAATACAGCTGATTTTCAATTTTTGTGTATTTGTATAGTTTTATTGTAAAAATGTACTGAATTATATTTGAAAATAAGAGAAATTTTGTTAATTTCGAATTTTATACAGAACTTCTGTATATATAGTATATTAGAATTTAAAATATAACATATAAATTAGTGTAAAAGTGTACATGTTGGCTATTTGCCAGAATGATTTTTGATCAAAGAAAAAAAAATATACAAAATAAAAAGTTAACCAATACTCCAAACAGAACAATCTCAAAAAAAATTATTAGAGCTGTTAAGAAGTAGGTAAAGTAGTTTCATCAGATGTTATTTGACTATGCGCATTAAATATTTATGTGACGTCGACAACACTGACGGTGAGGGTTAACAATTTTAAGAGTAAAATAAATATAATATATTAAAAAATTATAAAGAGAAAATTTCACTATATCATTTTGTCGCAATTGATAGAAAATACAAAATAAAAAAATTTTTTTTTTAGGGTTACCAAAATTACCAAAACTTCATAATAACAAAATTCAGATTTTTTTTTATTTTTGTTATAAAAAAAATTAGTCAAAGTTTTCACGAATTAATAAAAAATTGTTATATTTATTTTTGCAGTAACTGTTAAGCAGAAATGGTTGTTGGTTCTGCAAGCCATCATCGTCGTGGCGAAAATAGCCAAAACTTAAAATCCAAAACATCAGAACAACAAACTAAATCCAATCAACAACACCACCACCACAATAATAATCCACATTCGATGTCGTCAGTAGCATCTTATGGTGGTAGCAGCAGCAGTGTTACTGGTAACAATAGTAATCAGAACAATAATAATCAACAAAATAATCATCATGGAAATATTACCCACAACAATAGTAATATATCATCATCAAATCATCAACAAAATAATCATCATGTTACAACGACGACGACAACAACAACTAGTAATAGTAGTTCTAGCACTTCTAGTAGCAGTGGCGGAGGCGGCAATAGTAGTAGTGGAGGAGGTGGTGGTCGTTTACATTCACAAGCAACTGGAATGACACCAAAAGAATTATCTGAAAATGATGATTTAGCAACATCATTAGTTTTAGATCCACATTTAGGATTTCAAACACATAAAATGAATATTCGATACCGTCCGATAAAAGCTGATAAAACTGAATTAAAATTAATTGTTAGTGACTTTATAAAAACTCAAGATTATGATAAAGCTGTTAAAAGAATATTTAAAGGTGATTGGATACCAAGATATGTTACTAATAAAAATAAAATGTCAAGTAAACGACTACATGATCATGTAAGCATGAAATCAAAATACAAAATATAATTAAAAATTTGTTCTGATTTTATTATATTGAATATGAATATATTAATTTTTTTTTAAAAATAATTTTAGGGTTTTTTTGAGAGCTAAAAATTGATTTTGTTATCGCTTTTTCGTCTGTCCGCAAACCAAATTTTCCTAAACCTTTACCGCCTTTACAATGACACATTTTATTTTTTTTTTATTTTTAAAATTATTGTACATATACTTCTATTCAAAATTTCACTTCAGTATTTAATTATTTCGGATTTATTTGGGTAAACGATGGTTACTAAAAATGATATTCGATATTAATGTTTAAAATATTGATTTAAAAAAAAAATACATGTAGATTATTTTTTATAATTTATATTCTAGATTTTATACAAGTTTGAGGTATATACAGTATAACTAAATGAAAAAACATTAACTTAAATAAACTCAATAACATAAAATTCCATAGTAATTTTAATCGCATTTGTTTTCTATATGTCTTAAAAAATTCCAAAAATTAATAAATATTCATTTTTTTTTTTGTAGATAACTCGTTATTTACGTGTTTTTGACAAAGAATCTGGTTTCGTTATTGAGCCATGTTTTCGATATTCACTTGAAGGTCAAAAAGGTGCAAAAATTAGTGCAACACGTCGTTGGAATAAAAATGATAAAATCGAATGTTTAGTTGGTTGTATAGCTGAATTAACTGAAGCTGAAGAAACATTATTATTACATCCTGGTAAAAATGATTTTAGTGTTATGTATAGTTGCCGAAAAAATTGTGCACAATTATGGCTTGGACCAGCTGCTTATATAAATCATGATTGTCGTGCTAATTGTAAATTTGTAGCAACTGGACGTGATACAGCATGTGTTAAGGTACTACGTGATATTGAAAATGGTGAAGAGATAACATGTTTTTATGGTGAAGATTTTTTCGGTGATGGTAATTGTTATTGTGAATGTGAAACATGTGAACGCCGTAGTACTGGTGCATTTGCAAAAACAACAAATTTAAAACATGACGATAGTAATTTAAATGAACAACAACAACAATTAGTAGCAACAACTGGTTACCGATTACGTGAAACAGATAATCGTATAAATCGTATTAAAAGTCGTACGAATTCAACAACAAATACTGATAATGGAATTATTGTAGATAGCAGTAGTAGTAGTAATAGTAATAATAATAATAGTAATTGTAAAATAATAGTAGAATCAACATCAACATTATTATCATCACCTGCCACAATAATAAATAATGATAAAATTATAACACCATTAACAATGAAAGAATTACGTCAAAAAGGTGTTACAAAATATGATGCCGAAATGATAATGGCAAGTTGTGGTGGTGGTAGCAATAATACTAATATTAGTAGTTTAGGTAATAATTCATCAGTAAATGATAAATTTAAATATTTAAATGGTAATTGTACATTAAATAGTAAAAATTTGAATATACCCAGAGAATCATTACGTAAATCAGCTAGAGTTAGTAGTACTAGTTCAAGTATTAGTTCAATATCAGCAGATGGACAAAATTCAGAAACAACTAATACAATAATAATACCAAGTGAACAACAACAACGGACTGATGATAAAAATCGTGGTAGTAGTAATAGTAATAATAATAATAGTAATAACAATAATCGTCGTCAACTTCGTCGTCGTAGTGTTAATATTAATAATAGTAGTAAAGAAATATTACATAATGATTGTATTCCAACATCAACAACATCAGATAAAATTACATTACGTAGTCGAACAAATGCTGTCGCGGCAGCTGCAGCTGCTGCAATAGCAACTACTGTTGCTAATTGTACAATAGCATCCTCAATAGTAACAACAACAAATTCAAAAATACATAAATTAGCTACAACTACTACTACAACAAATAATAAAATAACAAATAATTTACATTGTGATGAAATGCATTTGGCTAGCGATGCAATTACTAAAAATATTGTGTTCAATGAGCGCCAAGAAGGTGCTAAAGCGATTTTATTAGATTTAATAGATAATACAACAACCACCACCGCTACAAATAAGAAAATTATTAATAAAAATAATAATAATAATATTGATTTATTATTAGGACAACGTAATAATAATGGTTCAATAAATCGAGGTAGTCGAATACTTCGAAATCATCGAAATATTATATTAAATGATAATGATGATGATAATAAAAAAGAAATTATTGATGAAAATAATTATTTAAAACAACAACAACAACAAAATAATAATAATAAAATAGAAATAATTACATCCGATAAAAAATGTAATATAATAAATAATAGTAAAAATAATAATATAAATTCAATAAATCATATAAATAATTTAGCACATCATCATTTACATCATTATCATCATAATCCTTATCATCATAAACATATATTTCATCAACCAAAAAATCAACATCAACAATTATCCCCACCACATTTAATAAAACCAATAATTGGTATTTATAATAATAATAAAAATCAAATTACATTGTCTAATTCAAAAGACTTGCTGCCCCAACAAAATTGTAATAGTAATAATAAAATTAATAGCGGTAATAATAATAATAATTTAAATAATTCAGCTTCAACATTTGCCATAAATAATTATAATAACAATTGTAATAAAATTAATATTGGAAATGTTACTAGTAGTGGTAGTAATAATAATAGTAATGTTAATAATGTAGGTGGTAATTATCGTAAAAATTTAATTTCATCTTTTGAAAAAGCTAATACAAATACATTACTAACACCACCACAATTAAATGCTACTACACAAGATGATTTAAATGATAAAATTTCTATTACTGGTGGTAATAATCGATCACGTCGTAATCGTGTTAATGGTGTATTACCTGCTAGTGATTTAAATAATATTAATCCACAAAATGTTGAAACTATTGAAAATTTAACAGCTACAACAATAACAACGTTTAATTTACGTAAACGTAAATTATCAAAAAGTGATTCAGACAATCCAAATAAAGATATAATAAGTATAGATAAAAATTATGAGAAATTCAATAATACTACTATCACTACCACCAATAATAATAAAAGTTTTGTTGATACTGCCACAACAATTGCAACAAATAATATAACAAATATCGCTAATACTACAACTACTGCCCTAACAACAACATCAACAAATAATACTAATAATAATAGTGAAATTGTTATGAAAACACCAGAACGTCGTTTAAAATTAACATTACGTATGAAACGTAGTCCAATTTTAGATGAAGTTATTGAATCTGGTACAAATTTAGCTGATAATCAATCAAATTATGGTAATACATATAATAATAATACAAAATCATCATCATCACATACAACAACACGACATAATAATTATTTTAATAGTAATGGTCAACAGCAACCACCAGTTGAATATGAAATATTACGTATGGAAGGTTTATCAGAAAATGGTATTGATGATTATATTAATAATATAAATAATAATGATGATCAAGATTATTATCATGTTAAAACACCAACAAAACGTAAAAAACGTCATAAATCAAAAGATCATAGACGACGTGGCGATAAAAAATCATCATCATCATCGGTATCATCACAATCATCAGCATCAACATTATATAATAGTCCAGTTGCTGTACCATGTTTACAAATAACACCCCAAAAAAAACGTTTACGTTTAATATTTGGTAATGAAACACATACTATTGACATTCCACCACATACAACAACAACAAATTTAACACCATCATCATCTGATATAACATCTGCAGAATCATCATTTACAAATTCATCTATTGTTGATAATTTCGTTAGTAATAATACAAGTTTAAATTCATCGTTAACATCAAATAATGAAATAATAACAACAAAACAAATATTACAATCACCACCAACATCAATTCCAATTAATAGTGGTGGTGGTAGTAATAGTGTATTAGGTGGACATTTATTTCATACAATAACACCAGTACATTCTTTTGGTACTTGTAATATATTACCAATTAATTCTGGTGTTATTGGTTCTGCAACAACAACAACATCATCTACTCATACATTAAATGCTAATCAAGAACAAAATATTCATATAAAAAATAATGATTTATTAGAAATAATAAAACCGACAACAACAAATAGTAAATCCTTATCAACATTAACAGCTCCAGCAACAATAATAAATCATAATATTTCAAAAATTCCAACTAGTAGTTCAATTTCTGAATATAACTGACACCATCAGTTATCTAGTTTATATTTTTCCAATTCTAGTTCTTCTTCTATCAATATAAATATAAATAATAATAAAAAATATAATAATTTATCTACAATTATCAGCAGCAATAATTATTATAATAAAATTCAATATTCTAATAATGAAAAATCAACAATTTCATCTACAAAAAAAACCACATCAACATTTCCTTTTTTTGCTACATTTTTAAATGTATTTAAAAAGAAAAACTGATAAAAAAATGTAGAATTAAGGGTCCCGTTGCCCCACTAGATATTTAAACATGTTGTAATGATCATTTCTTTTGGTAAAAATGGAAAGAGTTGAGACTGATAAAAATTATGAAGGAGATAGCGAGATAAAATTTATAGAAGAAATTTTGTTATGTAAGCGTAAAAATGTCAAAATATTTATAAATTATATAAATAAAACTATTGTTTGCAATAAATATCGATTTTATTAATACAAAATTGATCTTAGAGATTCACTTTTTTAAGAAAAATTTTCCGAAATTATAAAAGTCGTTCTTACATCTCTATCGCACATACAGTTTTTCATTATCTTGCATCACTTTTAGCCAAAAAAAAAAGTCATTACAAGTTTTTTAAAAATGTTTAGTGGCGAATGTCCTTTTTTATTATTATTTTTATTTACCATTATTTTTTTTTGTTAATTTAACTTCGTTATACAAAAAAAAAAAAGCAAATTTGGAATTTTTTAATGTTTTGTTTTATATCTTTTTTTTTATTTAATTTTTTTTACCCTTTTCTTTTTGTTTAAATTTTTTTTTTTTACTTTTTTTTTATTATAAAAAATTGATAATGAAGGACTTAATTTTTTTTATTTTTTCATAATCTTTTAAAAAATTAATTTCAATAATATTATAAAATAATAAATTATATTAATAATAGTTTAGGAAAAATATTTAGGAAAGTAAAGAATTCAATAAATTTTAGAAGAAACAAAAAAAAAAAAAAAAAAAAAAATAAAAAAAAATATAATAAAAAATTCTTTTAATTTTAAGAAACTTTAAAAACAAAAACAAAAAAATAAAATAAAATTCTTTATTAAAAAATTTAATTTTCTTTACTAGGCTTAAGTTAAAAAGAAAAAAAAAATAATCACAAAAAAAAACATTGTACAGATTTTATCAAGAGCTCTGAAAATGCGCTTTTATTATTAATTAATTAGTTATTATATTACAAATTATAAATATATATATAAAAATAGTAATATTAAAAAAATATATATAAAAAAATATTTAAATTTTTTCTTGGATGCTTTATAAGTTTGAAAAGAAAATTGATATAAAGAAAAATTAAATTGGTGTTTATTTCTTCAATAATTTTAATTTACAAATATATAAACAAATTGGTAATTTTCTTTAGGAATTTAGGGCATAAATTTATTCATTTTTCAAATACAAGTCGTTTAGCTTGAGACAGGACCCACCATATATTTTTTGTAACGTTTGGTTCTCCTTTATTGATCCTGGGAGGAATTTTGAAACTAAATTGTATTATGTTCACAAAAATACAAAATAGACTAAATAAAAATGGAATTGGAACCAGTTTCAATTAAAAAAATATATTAGTTTTATTAATTTATATTATAATAATTATGATTATTATCAGTGCTTTATTTTTAATATTTTGCAAATCGCAAATTAAAATGATAATGATAGCGAAACGAGCACGCGTAAATTGTTTGGGGGAAATGCATAAATTATTTATTAATCAAGTTGTTGGTTTTCCTTTTTATAAATTGCTAATTAATAATTTAGCGACTTGATTTGATGTATTATGTGCTATTACATTTCGCCGGGTAAATACTTAAGTGTCCAATATCAAAAAGTATAAAAGGAGAAATGCATTTTAAGTTTTAAGATTCATTTTAACCTCATAAACTTAAATCAATTGCTACAATTAATAGATAATATTTAGATTGGATTTTTTTTTACATTTTTTTAAATATTTAAGTTTTTTTTAAAAATGGTACGAAAATTTGTTAATTGTCAAACTTTGGCATATTTAACAAATAACCCTGAAAACAAGAAGTATCGTTTACGATTCGTAAAAGAAATAACTTCCTCATACAAAACATCTTTTACGAATCGTTTAGGTGTATCGTTTTTATATCGCTAACGATTCACCAGTCACATGATAATTGAAATCAAAAACGAAGTTTGGTGTATGTATTGGTACTTCGTTTTAATTCCGTTTTGGTGAATCATTAATGATTCGTATTTAGCGTAATGTTTGTGAATCTCTTTTAACGAATCCATTAAGAATCTTTTTAGGCGAAAAGTGAAATATTTATTTTGGAAAATGGATTGAAAAATAAAAATAAATTTTTAAATTTAATTATTTTAATTTATATATATATCTTTATATTTATTTTATAGATATAATTTTTAAATTTAATATAATATTGCTAATATAAAAATCACATTGTTGTTTTCTTGATAAAGGCTTATGTATGTTGATATAACTCTTGTTACTGGAGCATCCAAATATATCATCTTCAGTAGTGTTGTTAGACACCATAAACTTTCTCCGATTCATTTTTTCTCCTATAATATTAATAATAATTAATTATTTTTATTTGTTATGAAATTTAAATTATACTTACTTAATTTTTTTTCCCACGTACGTGTTGATTGTTAACTACAAAATTTTAAAAATGGCTCATTCTTTGTTTGTTATTAAAAATGGCTGATTTTTTGTTTTGCTAAAATTTACTAAATACACATTTTTACGAAACAAAAATATATCGTTTTCGATTCACCTTTAGTGAAGAGTTTTCAATTCTCTATAATATACAAATACTTATATATGTGTTAGTACAACTTCACTTTCAAATATCTTTTTTAAATCATTTACGTATCGTTTTTGGTGAACTTCGTTTCTAAGATTAAAGGGAAAAGTACTAAAAAATTACATAAAAAATTAAAGTAATTTTATTGATTTCAGAACATTTAATTTGTATTGCAGCTATGACTTAATATCATTAATTATTTTTTGCTTTATATAATGGACCTGTTCTTTAAAATTTTTGCACTTCTGTAAGATTAATTTCGCGTAGTCCAGGACTGTTGTTGGTAACTGTCTTAGATTGAACTTTTATATTAACAATTTAATTATGTTTCTAGAAATGTCTAACGCTTATATTAATCAGGTAGTTGGTAATCATAATTACTAATTAATATGTATGACCAATGTGTACTGAGCTTAATTCATTGCGAATAGGGAATTTTTTTTTAAGTACGTAGAGAAAGTGTGCTGAGATCGAGCTTTTATAGAAATGGATATTCTCTTACTAATTATATTTATCTGTCTGATTATTCTCACCAATTAAATGGTTCATTCAGAATCAGAAGCTATTATTTGACCGTTTTCGATGATAATAAATTTAGTTTTGAATTAATTGTGAAAGAGTATAAGTTACAAACACAAACTATCATATATCGAAAATATGGCATATTAATGACTTAAGTATTTACACGACGATTTATCAACTTAAGAAATCCAAAAATAAAAATTTATCAATAAAATCAATAAAAATATTATTTATTATTCGTTATCTACCAACATTTGTGTGATACTGTAATACGAAATTATTACTTTGATAGCTTTACTACTAGGCTAAGCTACAACCAATTTTGATGTCATTGAATTTTAACATTTAGTAATGGTTTAAAATATTTAGAAATCCGGAGCTTAGGTTTCTGCAAAATCATTTAAATATATATTCTACAATTAAAATAACTAAATTGCTCTCCCTTCTAAATAACAAACTACTACAAATCGAAATTTCATTTTTTTTATTATAAGATTGTTGGTGCATGACAAACTGATTGCATTTTTTATTGTCCTCCAAATAATAAAAAAAAAACATACATATATATATTATGAAAAATTTAATTGGTTTTTTATTATAATTTAGGAGTTACACAGATTTATCATTTAATTCACGGTTTTCGATAAATGGTCGTTTTTCTGTTCTTTTTCAATTTTAATGTCCATATTTCTGGAATTCCCATTCTCTATTATCTAATGGGCAAACTTGGCGTGTTTTTAACCATCTTGAGATACAATGAAAATGGAATGCATGATTACAAACACCCCAAGCAACTGTACATTCTTCGCTAGTTGCTGATGCTTGATTTGCTTGGCATTCAATGCATAAGTCCATAATATGATTTCGGCAAATAGCACAATTATCCACAACAATATCTACAAAATAAATATATTAATATATAGAAAATTTGAAGGTTAACGGCATCAAGAAGCGTCTATTGTCTTTTCTTTGTGCTTGTCATTGTTTAATTTTAATTTACTTACCCCAAGCCCACAATGCTACTGCATTCCACTAGAAATTTAAAATAAATTAATTTAAAATTGTTTTTATATAATTTATAATTGTATTAATTTTTATACTTTTTTAACTTCGAAACGTTTCTTCTCGCCTTTACTGCTTGAAGATGGAACCTCGAATTCTTCTTCATCAACTTCCATTTTGATTTAATTTTTCTAATACACAAAAATTACAAATAATAATTTAATTTATTATATCGGAATTGAAATTTTAAATAAATATTACTGTAATTGAGTATTTTTCTTTTGAATATTCTTGAAGTTTTTTATATTTATTTCCTTAATTTTTAAGCACCTTTCAGTTTAATCAAGAAAAAAATTCAATGGAAAAAAGTGACTGGCGGTCTAAACGTCAGCTATCCGTCAATGCACGACCACACTTATATCCCTCCAGCAAAAAGACTAGAAGTAGGTGATGTTGTCAATTAGTAATAAATTATGTAGTCATTGTTATGTAATAAGGAAATTAATTTATGTAGTTTATAATAATTTAAAGATATTGGTAAAATATTATTTAAGATTTTATTCTAACTGCATTACCGACAACTTAGTGTATAAACAAGTTATTACCTTTTGAATGTTAATGTTTTCTTAACATCTCCCTTTTACCAGTGTAGTCTGTAATCTTATTTAGCTGTATAATGGCATACCGAGAAAACAATATTCTACTTGAATTTCCAATAAAAATAAATTGTTAGTTACTTAATTAGATATATTACTTTTTTTATGTTTGTTTTACTGAATATCACATTATTAATAAACTTACTATAGCCCAGACAATGTTCAAATGATAACAACTGTGCAGCTCTTTAGGAGATAGAGATACCAAGTAGAAAGTGTAACAAATTAGATTTGCTGTTGTGTTATCTACCAAATTTTCTGTTTTCAACTAATGATTCATAAGCTTAGCAGGCAATGCAACTAGTTTGGGTTTGGGTGCTGAAAACAGAACCGAAATATATTCTAGAATCGAACAAGCAAGGTCGGTATTCAATAAAATGTGTCATATATTTTGTAAAAATCAAATTAACATTTAGCTAAACATAAAAAATCTCTACTACATTGTTCAGAAGCCTTGGCTTTTGCAAAAAAAAAAGATGAACACAAAATCACAGCTTTTGAACTCTGGGCGTATCGCAAAATATTTAAAAAGTAATGGAAAGATAGAATAACGAAATATTGAAGTACTTAATCGACTGAACAAATCAACTGAGCTAATGAAAATAATAAAAAAAGAGAAAACTGAGTATATCTTCTTAGCCTTAGGGCATATTATTCGTGGCGAAAAATATTAGGATACTTTAAGTTTCCATTCAAAGAAAAATATAAGGTTCAAGAACAAGAGGAAAAAGGAAAAAATCCTGGATGCTTGCAGAATCCCTGCTATAGATATTTTGAGAGCTGCTAATTCAAAGGAGACAATTAAGCAGATGATGGCCAACCTCTACAGTACAATAAGAAGAAATAATTTCAATATGAAAAAATGAATGAACTTATTCTACATGTACACATATTGATAGATTATACCATATTCTCGTCTGAAGCATTCTTTTTACCATTTCTATTAAATTGCATTGCACAATTTTTATATTTGTTTTTTTTTTGGAAATTATGGAATTTGTATTTGTTTCGCAGTATCAACTACTGATTGTAGTATATGATCATGCACCAGAAAGTAGTATATGATCAAGCACATCTAAAACAGTCACTGAACAACCAGTTATTATTTGGATTGATCCACTGAGAAACTAAGATAAGAAATAAGATAATTTTATATTTTACGTATTTATGTTGATTTGCTATTAACTGCAAAGTAAATTTATCAGTAAATTCTGCTTGAAAGATAAACGGTGATCAATTATGTTATTATATTAACCTGTCACTTTTTTACTGGCATTTATTATGAATTGCTAAAATTTCTAAAATATAATGATTTTTTGTAACATTTTTGTCACAACGATGTTGACATATTTTTTACAGCCAGCCTGAAATATTCAAATTGAGTTCATTTTTCTTTTGGTAATTTAAACTTTACTTTTAATCATAATAATAAATAATTTATTTAAAACTTAATTTCTTAATAAACTACGTATATTTGAATAATTTAAACATCTTAGAAAATATTTCTGCAATTTAACTATATTATTGAATTATTGTCATAAAATTACATTAGTTCTTATATCTATTATCAATTTTATTTAGATCATATATAAATAAT
The DNA here is from genome assembly GCA_963920725.1 of Rhamphomyia laevipes. Lineage (NCBI taxonomy): Eukaryota > Metazoa > Arthropoda > Insecta > Diptera > Empididae > Rhamphomyia > Rhamphomyia laevipes. Next base: position 43,458,536 of record OY987256.1, read on the forward strand.
ATAATTAAATTAAGCCAGTATATTACAATCCTTAATAATTAACATCTCATTTGTATTATAATTTCTTCATAAATCATGATGATTTAACTTTATATGCTGATTTCCAAATTTCAAATAAACAAATTGTCGAATGAAATCTATAAAAAATTGCTAAAGGCATTGATACATGCGTAATTACAGTCCATGCCCATACACCAAAAAATTCTAAATGACTTTTTCGAAATGCTGCCCGACCTTTAATTAATGTATTAATGAACCACATAGAAACATTAGCCACTAATAAAAATGTAATTGTTTCTCTACCAGGTTTATTACGTTGCTGTTGGGCACCTTTACATCGTCGCCAACATGCATTCAATATAAATAAAGTTTGTATTGATGTTTGTATTAAACCAATTAATTCAGCCCATAATCCTTCAATACCAAATGGTATACCATCAGCTATTGAAAAATAACTACCCATTATACTAAACATACCATAAACATAAACACCAGTTTGTGCTAAAACTAATAATGTACAATCTAAACTCATTGAACTGGTCTCATTTACTTTACTAATAAATTTCAAATCTCTCATTTTTACCATAGCTGCAATAACAGCTAAACTAGTTACACTATACATAATTGTTTCACAAATAGTTACTTCAAGCATTGCAAATGATTCATAACCCGGTTGATCATATAATACAAAATACATAATCATACAAATGATTGTCATTACTGTAAGCATAATACCAAAGAATAGTCCACGATGTGCCCGCGAACAATCTACAGATAAATGATGAGCATTTTTTGTATTTGGTTTCATTGAATTACGTCTTGTTTTTACTATGTCCGGTATTGATTTAACCTTTTTCCACATTTCATATAATATAACAGCACAAATTAATGAATACTCAATAGTACATGGAAATAGAAATGGTGCAGCATTTTGTACTAATGAACCCATTATATTTGTTCTTTGACAATTCACATAATGTTCAGATTCCAATTGTTTTGATAATGTTTGAATTGATGAATTATTTATTGTTACATTCATATTTAAATAATTTTCTGTTGTAGTTGTACTATGATGATCAATGATTAAATTTTTATCAATACGATGATGATGATCTGTTGCATGAACAAAATGAAAAATTTCATGACGTGTCTCTTCAACCAAAACATATAACCATTCACATAAATTTGTTGCCACCATATGCATTAGACCAAATCGAGCAATTACTTTATGTTTTGCCATATCCAATTCAGTTGTATTTAAAAATATAAATTGCATTTGTATAATTGATAATATCATACGAGATGCTGGTGTTAATGCTGCAAATATATCACGACAACCAGCATGACCATTTAATTCAAAATATTGACCAAATTCTAAACCAGAATATACCATAGTACCAATACCAAATGCAATTGCACCAACACGTAAATAGAAACTACCAAAATGACTGACTTTTCTACGAATATGAACATTATTTGTTTTTTCATCTGGAATATGTGAATATTTTATAAATTAATTAATTTACTATTAATAAACTTACGATAATTTTTAAGAATTTTGAATAGTGTCCGGTTTTTACATGTTGTTGCATATACGAATATCACAAACATGATACTACCAAAATATAAATAAACATAAAAACCATGATAAACATGTGTCGGAATTTTAGATGACATAATTTCAGTAACTGGCATTGCTACACCCATAATAACTAATAGTTTACAGTAAAGGGTCGATAAGGCTGTACTTAAAGCATCACTGTTGAAAGAAAAAAATTTTATATCACATCAAAAATTTTATTAAAAATTAACACATTCACGACCGAGCTAATTGATCTAGGCTCGTAATGGTGAAAAATTATGAACCACAATTGAGTCAACAATTATGATTAATCATATTTCTAAAGAAACTTCAGTAAATTTCAGTAAATGTGTTAATAATGTTGACTAATTTGTCGTATACATGTTAAAATTATAACTAATTTATGACTTACTCTCCAATTCTTCGATTTTTTCGTTTTGATATCATTGCTAAATCTGAATTTTGATTATTCCTTATATCATTTTTATCACAATTTGTCATATTCAAATGCGTAAAACTACCAATTGAATTAATCGATCCATCAAAACTACCACTATGATTACGTGTTGGATTCTCATGTAATGAACCCATTATTTTAGTTTGTCGATGTAAATTTGATGGTGGCGATCTAATAGCTGCCATTACAGCTGATGGTCTACGCGTTGACATTATTTCTTGTAAATATATTGATGGACGTCTTGATATTTGTAATTCTTCATTTAATAATACCGAAGAATTTGATTCATTACGTTTTATTCGTGCTGGTATTAATGATTGATTTTGTACATTATTACCAGAATCACCAACGCTGTTGGTATTAATATTGTTATTCTGTTGTAAATTTTGTAAATTAATTGGTGATGAATTTGATGGACCAGCTAATGGTGATTTTGGTAAATTTGGCATTATTGATGTATTATTATCTGGACTATAAGAATTTATACATCGATGATTACGATTATATTGATTAAAATCGTCTAAATATGATATTGTTTGATGATTATTTGGTGTACGATATTCTGTTAATTGTTTGGCTGATAATGATTTTGGAATTGATTTCATAACATCAGTACTACTATTATTATGAATTTCTTGATGAAGGTCACTGTGAAAGACATAATTATTATTAGTTAGCTGTTTATTAGAATAATGGAGGGAACTACAACGTAGAAATTAGCACATTTAGATAATCAATGATTTGCTAATTTTTGTGTCGGCATTTATTTATATTTATAACTCTATTTATTATGTATATAATTTATTTATGATGTCTGTCGTTTTAAATGTAAATAATTTAATTATGATACTTAGTAATTATGCCGTACTAATAAGAATATATTCTAAATATTTTTGATCAAATATTTTCCTTGTAGAATAACTTAGCTGTTTTTGATAGGAAGTAATAATTTAGAAATAATTTTATCATCAATTTACTTAAAATTTGTAAAATTTATAATTTAAGAAATAATTTTTATTGATATTGTCTAGAACTTGATCAATATAAATAAAATTTTCGTGTTTCCATAATAATATTAAAATTATACGAGTATAAATAATAAAAAATAATGAAATTTAAAATTTAAATATTATAGTTAATAAAATCTTTTGAAAAACTATATTGGTTGTTGCAGAATGAAAACTTTTTGGGGACACATTAACTCTCTCTAGAAACATGATTCTGATGAATAAACCAATGAACCGACGGCGATAGCCTTAGTCACTGCACACTGCTCATACTAAGGAAGCATACAAGAAGATTAGGATTAACGAAAACCTGAATTTGTAGAGGATATGAAGAAAAGTATGAAACACTGTAGAATAATTCCTCTATGTTACTGCCCTGAGGTTAGATATAAAATATATTTAAATAGTTACCCTCAAAGGGACCCTCAAGATCTAGGTACATGCAGGGTTGGGTTACGTCTTCCTTCCTTCAAATTATCTAACTAACCAAATCTGGGAAAATAGTTAAAAATACTATATTTTGTTTAAAGAAAGGAATTGTTTCTTGCTTGGAATTATTGCTTGCTTGGCAATTACATTAGCAAAAAAATTGGATAAATATAAATGGATAAATATACCAGAGAGTAATCCTAAAAGAAATCATCTAGATGTAAAATATCATAAAGCAGAATAAATTGAGAATTTTTGTAAAACTTTTTTGGCCACTTACTGATTACATCCCATACTAAAAGTAATCGATATATTCGAAGATATAGACTTTATGTGAATTGTAAATATCAAGCGTATTGATATTTACAATTCACATAAATTATTCTGTTGTAAATTTTGTAAATTAATTGATGAATTTGATAAACCAGCTAATGGTGATTTTGGTAAATTTGGCATTATTGATATATTATTATCTGGGCTATAAGAATTTATACATCGATTATGACGTAAAATATTTCATTAACATTCCTAAAAATCAAAGACATATCGTCAAATAATTATAATATTTTAAGGTGGTATCATGAAGAAATCGATATAGCTATAATTTTGGGTAAAGGGTAGAAGATTACATAATGTAAACTGTGTCTACATTATGACAATTATGAAATTATGAAATTTCTAGTATTTATTTATTTATCAAGTTTATATGAATTTAGTACTTAAAAAACTGACTTAAGAATTGAACAAAAATTATTTACAAACCAAATTACATATTGACCTTCTTATTAATACAATATCCTCAAAATTGATTAGTTTTATTTATCAAAGATTTTAAAAATAATTTTTTATAAATGAATTTCAAATATATAAAATTAAATTGTATATAAAATTTAAAGTACTATTAGGCAAATATAATTATACAATTCATTGAAAATTTCAAATATACTTGAAGAGAAACGATAATTCTTTTAAAAAAGGTGGAAACATTTGCTATTATTTATTTTAATTATAAATTTATGTATATTTTTCGTAAATAATAAGTAGTAAAATTTAAAAATATATTTGTTTTACTTTAATAAAGAATTTAATTTGGGACACCGCATAAATAGAATTTTTAACAGAAACATTTGATAATATTGAACTACTATGCTATTCACATATTCATCCATCAGTAAAGAATTAACGAATTCAGTGCTTGATAAAATTATGAAAATCATGATTGATATTAAATATATTTCGATTATGTATTTTTAGTAAAATGTCTGTAATTAGATATCAAATATATAAAATAACTTAAATGAATGAAATTTTAATTTACGAATAATTTCAAATCTACTTTTAAAATTTTTTAATATCTCTTTAATCCTTGTAATTAAATTTTCCTTTATTATACCTTTATATACTCGTGTATATGTTTTTAAGTAATAGTATTAGTGTATAGTAAACCTTTAATTTCACTGAATAAATGGGAATATTTCAAATATTTTTAATGGTTCTAGGACTATTCCACTAGAACAATATAACACAATCACAATACAATAATTCCACTAGGCAGAATTCCATTAAACCATAATTCAATTTTTTATGATATATTACACTTAATAATTCACTAGAAAGTCATTTTAGAAGTTTTTGAATGTTTAGAAATTTCTTTCTAATAATTAAACTATTAAATAAAAACTAATAGATCATGTCAACTTAGTTATCACTAGATGTCACTTTAACCAGTTATAGGATAATATTTATTTGGTTGATATTTGTTATAATACCAATTCTATAGATTTAATTAAATTTTAATTAATCTCTTAATTAAATAACTCTTTGTTGCTAACAGGTTTGGTTCCCTTACGCTTCAGTTATGTCTTCTTCTTATCAACTTAAATTAAGTTAAAATTCTTATTATTACAATTAATTTTTTTGGAACTACACTTTTACACCTCTGCCAGGAACATTTTCGTTGGCATGATCAATTTAACTTGTTTATAGTAAATATAAAATGAAACTTAGCATTTTGCTAATTAAATTATTGACCAGTAAAATTGTCACAAGAGTAATAATTTCTTATGGAATTGTGTTAAATGGAATTGTTCTAGTCGAATTGGTCAGTTACAATTTTTATAGATTTTTTTTTAATTTAATTATTTTTTAGTTAAATTGTAAATAGTAAATATTATTTATTATTAATACTATACATTTTTGATAGTATGTAATTGCACTATAATTTTAATTATTTAAAAACTTCAATTACATTTATTATTATAAATGAAAATAGTATGAATCACAAACAAATTTTACAAAATAATTAACTATATAAAATATTATTTAAAATGTTTTTTATAAAATTTATCCAATTTTTTAATTACCAAATAATTAATTTCATATAAAAAATTACAATAATTATTGAACAAATACACAAAAAATTTACACTTTATTGATTTTTTAATTATATAATTATAATAATTTATTTTTGGTTTTTAGTATTTTTATTTGAAATCATTTAAAATTTACCAATTTATTTTAATATCCAACAAATTAAAATTTGATTTTTCCGAATTTTTCATATTATCATTATTTTCATTATTATAATAATTATTATCGAAATAATTTACAATACGTTTTATTTGAATTGATTCACTTGGTCTGACAACTGACATTTCTAATTTCGGCATAAGAAAATTTATGTAAATTTTCTAGATCTTTAAATTTTCATGTGGATATGGAAAATTTTAAAATACCATAACGATAATATTTAAAATATCATATTTCAACTATTTAAATAAAATAAATAATGAAATTGATATAAAAATGATATAAAAATATATCAGAAATTGCACGAAACTATTTATATATTTATAATGATTTTCTTTTTTTTAAAATTATATAATTGTTTATATTTCTTTATTTATACAAAATCAAATCAATAATTATTAATATTAAAAATTAAATAAAAAATAAATAAATAATAATAACAACCTCTTCAAAAATTCAGTTGGCGATATCGAATTTGTATAAAAAATATCGCGTGAAAAATATCGCAAATATATCACGCGTACTAGATATAAATTAGATGAGATATGAACGATGTTAGTGTTTAGCACTGAATGATATTGAAAAAAATTATTTTGCTAAACACCTAAAGAGACACAACACAATTTTCTAGTGTTGACTATACACTATTTTTTTTTTAGATATAGGTGTAATTATATATGATTATGATTGTTGAATGAAAATCATAAAATAAATATAGAAAAACAATTTTATTTTTATGTTTATTATGTTATAATTTTGTTTGTTTTTGTGAAATTTCTTATGGTGAGGGTGTCGGGAAAACTCAGAATTATAAAAAAAAGTGTTTATGAAATGTAAATTTGTTCTTTCAGTGAATATTAATTTATATTGCATCATAATTATATTGCATCATAAGTGCAGTGATATAAAGAATTCTAATATCTGACATAATTTGAATGCAATTTTGAATTTTAATCAATTAATTATCAATATTGTATAAGGTTGTGATTAGGAATCTTTAAATTGGCTTTCAATGTGGACATTATATACGATTTTGTACATCGTAATAGCGCTTGTAGATAGATACCATAATTGTTTAATGAAAATTTAAATATATTATACCAAAAACATGACTTAGTTGACGTACAAAGAATCTACTGAATATTAGTTAATAGATTACAACAATTAAATGTTCATCGGGTTGAAATCGCAAATATTGGAAGATTTAATTAATTTCATTAGTTTTTCTTCGTTGTGTGGCGCTACAAACTAGTTTTGTATTCCCAGTTTAACGCAGCTTCCATTTTCAGATATTTAAAATCTATTCACGCTCTTCACATATTGTCTTTGCACGTAATCCATGCGTTTTACATGTTCACCCCACTGAAGTCGTTTAAGCTTGATGAATTGGGAAAGCTTATGGTCTATGTATAGTTCATAAATATCATGGTTGTACTTCATTCTATAATCTTGGCTAATATAATTGGATATGGTACGCTCATTGAATATTGGTTGTCCGTATTCAACATTATAGTAGCATATTTTTTTATGGTTATTCTTATTTGTTGTTGAAAATCATTCGCCGGTTGATAGTTGGTCAGCAATTTTGAAATAAAGTTGGGTACAATGAAACTTTAGAAAAATGTAAAATAGAAATGATGTAGGATATTTAGTTTCACGACCTATGTGTCATTTAATAAAATTAATTAATTAATAATTTATATTCTATTCGTAACTATAAGTTTTTGTTTGTATCATGCTCGGTTTGCCATTATTTGGCCTTCACTGTAGTGTGCCTAGCACTCATCTAAAATAAAGTTGCTAAGTTTAATTAATTATTGTCTGAAATTTCTTAAGAATTAATATAGTATTATTAATTTTTTTTCAAAAAATTAAGTACACAATACACAAATTAAGTTCAGTAGTGTTTTAGCAGCTGCGAATTTCATTTCGACCACATTTTTTTGACATTTATTTTAATACAATAAAAGCCTCTTTACATTATAAAACTATTCATAAAACATTTGGTGCAAAATTTTGTCTAATGAACAATCGTACAGTATAAAGGTAAAAAAAACACTAATTCGCATTAAATTTTTTATGCAAAATCTCACTGTATGCATTTTCATAAGACTTTTTTGATACGACTAGTCTTATGAAAAGTCTTTAAACGTTTGATTACTTTAATCGCATCGATTAATACAATCTCGTTTAACAGAACCGGATACAATATAATTATAATAGCCACAGTCGTGATGATTGATAAGACTCTACTGGAAAATATCAATTTTAATTATATAGAAGTAATTTCTTTCGAATTTTTTAAATACTATCACATCTTAAATATTTCATTAAAAAAATTCCAATATATTTTTATAGTCAATAATATTTTAAAGTTGACTTTTATATTTATAATGAAAAATATTTCAAAAATAGGACAAATTTTATTTATGACAATTATTAATAAGTTCAATAATAAAATTATAAATTTTTTTAACTAGAAAAAATAATAATGAAAACTCATAAAATATTAAAGCAAATTTAATGCTATCAATTTTGTCTGTCTTATCTATTTAGTTTTATTCAAAAAATATATAAATAATTTCTGATAAGCTACGTATCTACTTATAATTTATCTGGTAATTTTACTAAATAATTAAACGGATTGTCAATTATATCGTCATAAGTATATATTAATAAAGTGATTTACTAATTAAGTGTTGTTTTTGCTGTTGTCTACTTATAAAGTCTTTACATATAATTAATAACTAAATGCTAAAAAAATTATCACAAAAAAAATATCATTTAATTTAATAATATTATTACCAATTATCTGATTTAAATATTCTTGATTTTCAATTGATTTTATCGTACATAATTCTGTTAAACTTATATAGAAGTTTTGAGGACGGAGGGTTGGAAATATAGAATGGAAATAGATGATAATTCATAAATTTATATTAAGAATCAAGTCTGAGATTTATTGATGCACGTGATTGAAATACCTAAATTAACACTTTTGTTGATTAGATATATTTATATTAAAATTTATTTTTCAACTAGATCAGGTAATATGTTTGTCATTATTATAAAGGTGAATAATTTTGTCAATTTTAAGAACCCCTTGAGGCAAATAAATTATGTTTTATTGACATTATTTTACATAAATATATGTTTTCATTATTTAATAAATACATATTACGTTAAAAATAATTATGCGAAAATTAGACATAAAATTTAATTATAAAATTTTTTGAAATTATTTAATAAAATTGTTATGAAGTATGTTAGAATTTGTCAATATTATTTATGTAAAAGAATTATTATTTAATGAACTTGTTAATGCTAAGGATGCTATTTTTTTTTTTAAAAAAGAATGAATCTTTGACATCTCTCGTTAGTTATTTTTCATTTTAATGTGAGGACCAATAATAGCCCTAATCACTGCAGTCATACTGCTTATTGTGATTTCTCTTTTTCTAATTAGGTGTCATTACCCAGACTCGTACTATCGATGAAACAGTACAATTGCATAAGAGTTGCTGAGAGTGAAATTATCTAAAGGTATCGTAGCCGTTTTCTCGTTAGTACCTCTCATGTATCTGTAAATCTTCGATAGTCCAAGTCTGTGTATATGCTTCTTAACTTTACAGTGTCCTGCAAGGGAGCCTCCAGTGTCCAGACTATCTTCCTATTTATTTCAACTATTTTCTTAGCTAGTTACGATATTATTTACCTAATATTATTTATACAGCTAATTTTTAGTACGTGCTTTACGTTCTTTCATCTCGCTTATTGTTAAAAGAGCGGCCTTCTGTCACTTTGGTTTATCCTAAAGTAAATGTTTTTCATTCAAGTGTCTGGCCTGTTCATCGAAGATTTTGGTACAGTACATATAGTAACAGTCACGACAAATCATATTAATTTTAATTAGCAAAATTTCCGAATGCTAATAATAATATTAAATATCAGTTCAGTTTATGCTAACAAAAAATATTCCTATAAGCGTAAAATTGTTGAAGGTAATCAACAGAAACTTTTTATGTAAATAAAATATTTATAAATTCTCATAACATATATTTATAATTTTTTTTTTGTTTATTTTATATTATTATACGAATTCCTTTCTAATATCTGACACTAATCAAATCTTGATAATATATTCGTCAAAATTTCTATATATATATAATAAAGTGATTTAATTTAGGATATCAAAATTCTTTGACTTATTTGACATACTTTTCGGTAAGAAATCATTTTGATTATTTTGAATTTTTAAGATTTTAGATTAAGATTATTTCTGTTTGTAATAATCAAGGACAATCATTTCTTTTACAGCCTTCAGGAAATTAATTTCCACTTGATTATATATATAAAAAAAAGGGTTGTATAACAGATTCTTATGGCTTTCAATTTGCGTATTTTATTTTCATTAATAAATTGAAATGAATTTCATAAAATTGTGTAATGATTGAAAGGACGATGTGACCAGTGACCATTATTGATTGAAGTATTGTAAAAAATAAAATAAAATTATTTGGTGGAAGGAGATTAGAAATCAATGTTTTTTTTTATTGAATTTCTAAAGATGTCAGCCTATATTTTCGTTATGAGGAAATTGTGGTGATAATATGATTTTTAATTTCCATAATATACGATTTTCTGATTATGAAAGGGATTTCCTTGTCCATGTTCTATGGCACTAAATAAGAAAAAATGGAAATCCTTTTTTGTTTTGACATTTAAATATGTAAATTATTAGGTTTTTATAATATTTTTTTTTGTTATATTAAATTGTTATAGATTTTTTATTAAATTTTGACAGCTGTCAAATATGAATTCGTTTTGTTTAATAGATTGTTGTTTATGACAGACAACAAGGAAATTATACAATGTTTTATGGTATTTTTTAAAAAAAATGATATTTGTAAATTATTTTGATATGGAACACTTTTTAAATGTTGTCATTATATGAATAGGTAACTAAACTAACAATTTCATATATAATAATAGAATTTTGTTGTAATAATGCCAAGTTTTTGTTGCAACAATTAATGATATATTTTTTGTTTAATTAATATATTTTGGCAATGGCTAATTTTATACTTTTGGGATAGCTTAAGAACTCAATTGACAGCAATGAGTTTGTTTATGGTTCGATGTTCTATTAATTTTATAATAATTATTTTTTGATAAAACTATTCACAATTTAATATTTATAATATATTAATATAGAAATTAATAAAATTCTAAAAATTATACAAATTATTTTTAATGAAATTGATTTTAGAAATTGCATAAATTTGATACTGTTTTAAATTTGGGATAAGTTCCATCAAGGATAAACAGAGGCGGATGAACATGTTGAGTACCTCCTTGTAAAAAATCAATTATAATAGGCCAGCTGAAAAAACGTCGAATTTTTTTAAACATTAAGTAAGTATTTATAAGATTTTTTTATAGGTCGATTCAAATCTGAACCGTGTTTAAGAGTATTTTAGATTTGACATTTCAAGCCCCAAAAGATTTTAAATTGTGTTCAATTTTAAATTGTGAAAGTGTAAAATTCGAAATAATTTGGTTTTTATTTTTATTCTAAATATTTTTTATATGTATGTATATTTGTTGATATCCTTAATTACAGCATTCACAAAATCCGAGGCCCTATGAAAAATATTTAATTTGCCTATGAGTAAGTCCGCCTCTGATTGAAAGAATTTATCCAAAATTTATTAGGGAATTTAAAAAAAATTGATATTATTATTTCTATGATCTTCAAATATTAATTATATTTTTTATATAAATGTTTTGCTAATTTAGTTAATTATTATTTTATAGTTTTATTGTCAAACTTAAATTTAATGTTTTTTGATCAATTAAAATAATATTAACTATAAAAATGAATGAATTTCATTTAATGTGTTAAATTCCAATTAAGTTTAATTGAAAAACATAATTTTTTGGTTAAATTTTTATATAGTACATAGTTTTATTATTGTATTGTATATAATCAAATATTTATATCTAAATAATTATTTATTAATATTTCATTTATTAATTTATATATAAACATTATATATATACGTATGTATAGATACATATCAGATACAAATAGTTGAAATTCTTAATTATATCTGACCTACCACAATGTCTACCAGTTTCGATTAAACGATTTTATCTATATACTTAAATATATGTCTCCAAATGCATTAATATATCTTTCAGTTTAATTAATAATAGCATAACATTATAATGTACAACATTTATATTATTATAGTGAATGTAAAATTACAACATATTTGTACACGTGTTTAACACTAGTTTTCAATCATGTACGTAATATGATTTATTACATTTAATTACAAATTTATATATAAAATAATTGTTCATAATTATTATATATACTATTAAATTTATATATTTGACAACATTAAAATAAATAATTTTACTATATAATATTAAAAAAATAAAATATGAAAATTACTGAATTTAGTTTTAGTTAAATTAAAATTTGTATTAAATAAAATGAGACATCAATGTTGCTTTAAGTTGAACTTTAAATTTGTACCAGTAATAAAAAGTTGCAATATATAATTGTGATTTTAAGACTGGGAAGTAGGAAGAATGCTAACATTGAGACAATTTGCTGACAACAAATGCCTCACTATTAAAAGCCATTAAATTTTTTTCTTCAGAGTATAAAGAAACTTATGGCTCGGAATCCATAAACAATTATTAGGACCAAATTGAGCTAAAATATCCCGAAACCTCTTTGAAACTCGATTTGGGTTGTAGCCACATTCCAAAGAAGAATTCTGTATTACATAAATTATGAATTCGGTCAATTTTCATTTGCTAAATTGTCTATTTTATCATTATAATTTTAAATAAAGATTTAGTCAATTTGGTGAATTCTGAAAATAGTGCATTTGTGGTGAATTGTTTTTGATGAATTAACCGAATACCAAAAAATAATAATATACTAAAAATAAATATTATTTTAGTATTTTCATAAATAGTATGCAATCTAATTTTAATTAGGTTTATATTTTTAAACCGATTGGTGATTCAACTTTTAAAGAATTGCAATTGCAATTATTCTGTATTGATTTTAAAAACCATAATTTAGGCTTTGTAATTACTAAAATTAGTTTTATTAATTTAAAAATATGAATTTACAACTTACCTGAATGTTACTAATGGTATCTTAATTTTAAGTTTATTACTACTCGATGATCTTTTCATATCAAAACACTTAAAATTATTATATTTTTACGAAAAATTAAATTTTATTCAAATTGTAGTTATTTGTTTAGATAGTTAATCTATATACAAATACGTTTTAGTAGAATTATTTTGTGATTTATTTATATATTTATAGTTAAATTTTTTAGATTTTAATTCTAAATTGAAATTTATCACAATTTTTATTTTATTTTTAAAATTAAATAGAAAAACAACAATTTAATAAAATATTGGAATTTTTTATTAACACCTAAATATACAGAGTGAGAATCTATAATGGTTGACAAGTACTGTCAAAATATAAATAAGAATCTAATAGATACTAATATAAAATACAACATTGAAATTAATTTGTATGTTGCGAGCGAAAGAGCATTAAAACATTATTAAAATTGTTTATGTAATAAAGAGATAGAGAATTTTTGTTATTGAGAACATAAATTATATTTTATTAATAAATATTTTTATTTTATTTTTTGCATAAAATCATTAAGTATTTATTTACAATATTTACTAACAACAATTCGAGATTGTAAATATTAAAATTAATAAATTCTTGGTAATATTCAATTGGTACACAGTTTAAATTAAAAAAATTATTGATTTTTTTTTACATTGATTATTAAATATTAGAACATAGTTTAAACTTGAACATTGAAACTTGAAATTCTTTTAATTTTAATTATACAATTGTATTTCATTTAATTTTTACTAAAAGTCTATAATTAAGAATGAATTTATTTATACTTTTTTAAGAGACAAAACAAAACTTTGAAAATAAAAAAATGAATTGTATTTTATGATAGATTGCATTATAGAAAGTATAATATTTATAAAGATAAAAAAAAACCAGGGTTGTAATAATTTAACTTATCATTTTTATAACCAGAGGCACCACAAAAACTCATAAAAATTATTATATTAATTATAATACAGATACAATTTAACCGATCCGCATGAGTGAACAAAAAATTTATAAAATTTCTTGACTGGGAATGACTCGTCATCCAAAACAATTCTTCTTATGAGCACCAACGATGTCGTATAGCAAGCTCATTGCCACGAATCAAACAGCTTTAATTCAAGGTCAAGGTTTCAGCTTGTGCACTAACGCAGACTAGTTTTTTCCCTTTTTTACTCCTCCTGCGATCAATGGAATTCTACTTGGCATCTTCATCTCAATCGGTTAATTGCAACTGCGTTCATTCTATTCCATGTGAGATTGAACCTTTTTAGTTCCAGAATTACCGGTCGTATTCAGGTGTTCTTCGGACGACCTCCTGATTTTTTTTTTCTTGCAGAGTCTACTCTAACAGTATTCTCGTAATGTTGTCAGTTTTTTTCAATTTGTCCGATCCATTTTTCTTAACCTGTGTTACAATTGGTTCCTGTATTGTTATTTTTAACGATGCTCTTATGATTTTTGGCCAGAACATTCCACATATGATACAGATACATTTGTTGACGAATACCGGAAGTTTGTTTCGCTACATAAGTTGAATATTCCGAGTTTTGTGTTTATGGATATGACCCATACCAATAATTACAAGATATATTTTGGAGTACAATCGAATGCAAAGCTAAAACTCATTCCTTGCTGTAACGAAATTACAAAAATAGTACATATACATATATACATTACATATTATGTTAATTAGAAATGAATACATTAAAAATATTATGTTAATAACTGAAATTATTATGTTCAATATTTAAATTAAATCAATTAAAATATATTTGAATTCTTAATTAATATTTAAGTTACCACAATGTCTACCAAAGTTAAGATTAAATTTGTTGTAAATTGTCTACTAAAATTTTACATATATAATCAAATTCATTATGAATTAACTTTTAATATCTGGCTAGTTAATTAATAAAGCATAAAATTTAATGTAATATTTGCATATGTTCTTCACACCAATAATTTTCATTCGAATTAAAAATAATGATTTATTCTTACGTAATTATAATTCTGTAACTGATGTTATGATAATTTAATTTAAATTTAAAATATAATTGCATATAAATATATTTTTTTTGTGAAATTATTATGTTTAGAGGGTTAATTGTGAAATTCATCACATTTATCGTTTGAAACTAACATTAGAATATTTGAAGCGTGTCTAAAAGTTACAAAGACTAACACTTAGAAGCTCTAAGTATTCATAAACTATTGCCTGAGAATTATGTATAGAATATTGTATCCCCGGGTAATCAGAAATGAGGACCTATAGAAGTTGAGAAAAAAGAGAACCAATCCAAACAACTAAAAAGAAATGGAAATACATTGAACACATACTGGGTAACCAGAAATATATAGAGCCTGCAGGACGTTGAGTGGCGGATTATGAAATCCGCCACTGTTTTAATAACACTATATTTCGTATCAGATTTATACAAAATTGATAATAAAGTAATACAAATTCTGGTTAAATATAATAGCAATTAAAAGTATTTTATTCAGGTAGTATTGTAAAATAGAAAAAAAAGTTTAGTTTGTTGTGACGGATAAATATTATGATTAGATAAATATGATTTAAGTTATTAGATTATGTTGAACTTATCTTTATAATATTTGTTATTAATAAAATTGCATAACAAATCATATTGATGTTTGTTATAAGTTAATAGCTGTTGAATATTATAATAATTATCATTCCATTTTGAATACAATTTAAGAAATAAAAATTAAAATGTCTAAAAATTCAAGGACGAATGAAATTTAAAATTTTGTACCTATATATTTGTACACTAAATTTTGGCAGATAAAACGTATGTTGTATAAAAGAAGGTACGTCAACAAACATCACAAAATATTCAAATAGTCAGGCTGCCCTTAAAACTATGCACTCGTACCAAACTAAGTCAAAACTCGTATGAGATTGTTTTCAGCCCATAATTACCTTAGGAAGGGAAAAACTGTATCCTGGATTAAAGGAAACGAAGAAGTATTTTTTTTGCGATTTCGAGGTGCTATCGAGAAAGTTTTTACATATTTACACCATCAGAATCACTTAATCTTATGTGTCGTTGCTCAGAACCCGTTCTGTCGGTAAAATAGTACAGCTACTAACTGTTCTGAGCAGCGAAACATAAGATTAAAAAAGTGAAATCACAATTACAACTATAGCTTCAGTGATAAGGGCTAATAATGGACCTACCAGTAAAATCAAAACTAAATTGAAGATAATTCAGAGTTGAATTTAGATATTTATTAAATAGCTTTTTAATAAATTATTTTACTATCATTTTCATTGCTTATTCATCAAAATTTAGTAATAATAGCTTACTAGACTAGAACTTACTCCATCCTCTACTTGTGTGGAGGAGGATGAGTAGATTTGCAAATTTCAGTTGATTGTTTCGAGTAAACTTGGAAGATGCGGGTAAACTAAGGTCAGTTAATGGGCTCACTAATATGTGGCTTATTGAGTTAGTCACTTAAAATTGTCTATCCTTTAAAATCAATAATCAACCAACCTAGTAAGGAAATCATCCAGTCTAAATTTACTTAATTCTCAAAACTTTAAAATTTTTTCGTAAATGTATTATGGACTGAGTTATTTGAACAAATTGTATATTTATTTTCCTTTATTATTTATTCTGAAATAATAAAGTTTTATTAGTCGGGAAATCTGGAGAAACAAAATTTGAACGGATAACCAAGAGACTTAGAAAATACACTGGAGAACAGACAGTCAAAGTGAAATGTTAAAGCATAGTACAAAATTGTCTAAACATTCCAAAATTATGCTAAACAATCTTCTTTTAACGTGATAAAATTATCATATTCTAATTAAAAAGTAAATTATTATAAATTCATAAAATTTTTAATTGATAAAACTCGGAAAATTGTTTTTAATTAGTTCCGTTGATATTTACAGCATCATTTTTTTCTTCTTCTGTAAATATAAAATTAGCATAAACTAAAAGTTATTGATTTAGAAAAGTTTAAATCTAAAATATTATTTGAAATGATGATACGTTATAGCCAATAAGTCTCATCATAATTTTTGATAATACTATAAACTTTTCATTAACTTTATAATAAAATTTATAAAATTAATTTAATTAGCGTTATCGCGTTGTAATAATATTTACAAAATATAAAAAATCTGAAAATATTAAATCAAATAAAACTAATAAACAAAATAAATAAATAATTAAATAAACCGAATTAATCTAAATTTTTATATTTTATATTTCAATTAATAAAAACTTGAGAAAATCAAAGTTTTATTAAATTTAAGAGTTTCCTTTTTTTTTTTTTAGTATTATGTCAACTGTTGATCGGTAAAAGTGTGGTTTTAAAAATTAAGTTTTAACACAAGTTAAATGAAAAGTTTTATGCAAGTAAAGTGCAACGAAAAATTGTAAAGTTTATGAAAGTTTTTTATATTTATTTATATAATGTAAAAAAATGGAATTATCATCAATAAATAATTTGTTAGAAGATAATTTAAATACAAGGTAAAACATTCTTTTAAATGAGATTTTAATTATTTTGCTGGTTTCTTAACAATTAAGTAATCATTATATAATTTTTAATTAAATTTCAATAAAAATACTTAATGTAAATGGAAACAAATTGTAATTAGAAAATACTGGTCAAACTATTTTTCCCACATTTATTTATGGTATAAATTGTAATTAATTTACTTATAAATTTTCATATATTTGTCTATTGACAAACAGTATATAATAGAAAGATATGTAAACTTATATAAACGTTTTTGTATGGACGCAAATTTGGAGAGTAAATCCAAAATACCTGCTTTTTCTTGTATGTAAGCATACGTATTTGACAAATCTTAATGCCTGTGAGTTGTGGAATTTAATCTTGAAATACTACAGTAAAAACTTTTATATGAGTTTTGATATCTTTCTATACATACTTTTTGCTATTTGTCTTGTAGTCTACGTCAAAATCTATGGATTTACGATGGTTGAATGTTAAATGTAGTAATAATAAACTATTTTTAAATTGTTATTAAGTTTATAAATATAGTTTGCATACATTTAGGCGAAATTTATTAATGTTGTTTTTGAGCAGTAAGTATATTTATGTCCACTTCCAGTTATATATAGGGTTTAGAAATAAGATTTTTGTTGGAAAGATTTGTAATTCTTTATTGAAATTTGTTGTAGAGGCTTGTCCATTTATGAATAACAAATAATATCAAGCAAATGTCATAATTGTGGTTCTATTTCATGAATGACACGTTGAGGTCTTGAATTGTTTGTGGATTATTCTCACAAACCTTATCTATCCCAAAATAGTCCATAGTGTAAAATTTCATTTTCTTGGTGACCAATTAACACAACCTGTTCACAATATTTATCTTACAACAAAATTATTTTTCAATAAATCGAGTGTTTCATTTGCTGTATGATATGTAGTGCCGTTCCTGTAGAAACTACAAGTCAGCAAAAACCACTGATAGTAATACCAGGACCTGCCTCATTTTAGAAATAATACGTACCAATGCTGCTTCTAGCTCATAGAGCGCACCATACAGTGATACAAGATGAATGTAATGGTTGCTCAACAACTGCCGCAGGATGTTCTCCGAAACCTAAATGCGAAAAAATAAATATGAGCGTCATTAAAAAAAATATTTGTTGTTTTCACAGATAAACCACTTTGGTCATGGATTTAAATTATTTAAAATATTTCAATACGATTTTCGAGTAAAATTGAATTCATTATAATAAATGGACAATCAATCAATACTGTAAATATGTAAAAAAAACTGAATGACAGAACTGTCAACAAACTAATTTCAACCTTTCAATAGAGTTCTTATTAGTTTTTCAAGGCTACACAGCCCTGTTACGCTAAATAAATATATTTGGGATGTTATTTTCAGCATGATTTCACCGTGGCTAGGCTATGAGATAAAGTCAGCGTTTTGCTCCTAAAAGCATGCAATATGCGATAGTAGTTAATTTCTTCTTTTATGATTTTAATTACTTAAATAAAATATAGCTACGATCAAAATTTGATTATAAGAATATATTTTTTTTATGATAACGATTTTTTTTTGCAGTATTAAAATACCAAAATCCACTTCTCAATTATGTGTTATTGCTCAGCACGATGTTATTTTAACAAATCAAAATGTCAGTAACATCAGTAATCCAGTTAATTTACAATCTGATAATATAAAACGAAATCGTACATCTTCATTTACTTTAGGTGTCCGTCAATATAATTATCCAAATACGAAATTAAATATAACAAATCAATTAGAAAATAATAGTCGACCAAATAAATCAAGACAATCAACAATTCCAACACCAATAAATATATTAGCACAACGACATTTGGTAATGGAAATGTTACAAGAATCATCAGCATCAGTAGCAACAACAACAAATCAATTAACATTATCTGAATATGGTGGCAGTAAATTAACAATATCATCAGAATATGATTGTAAAATGTCGTCATCACGTAATTATGGTAGAAAACGTAACCGTCAAATAGCTAAGTAAATTTTTGTATATAGATTTGCTAAAGAAAATTATTAAATTAATTTAAATTTTTTATTTGTTTTATATATTTTTTTCTAGTGACAATTTAAGTACAATTTTGTCAACATTTTATGCAAAATTTATTATTGTCTTGGGTATTGCATTTCCAGTTACCGATATATTATCTATAAAAGCACCACCATCATTTTATCAAGGTTTCTATTTATATTTGTATTTAGTTAGTGTTACATTTGTAATATTTATATTTGTAATACATCTGAGACAACGTCGTATTATAAAACTAGAATCTTATCGTAAGTATTAGTTATTATTTATATTTTTTTTTATATATTATTTATTTATAATATTATAAAATTTCTTATAAAAAGATAAACACATCTACATTAGTTATGCAAATATAATATAAATATACTGTGTAGATATAGGAATAAAGCTCTGTTAAATTAGGGGTAACTTAAAACACGGAGTTCATTACAATTAATGAATGTATATTATTACTCGAAATTCCTGATCTATGAAATATCAAGAATATATTTGATATAATTCAAAGCTTTTGATAGATTGTTCTTCACGTACTCACCGAATTTAAATATACATGCTTCACTGAGTTAAAATCATAGTTCACAGCCATTGCGAGATCAATATTTATAAGCGGTCATTGCATTTTTATATACTTCTCCTTTCAAATACTTTAATTTATACTGAAAATGAAAATTTTATAAGTTATCAAGGATTCGGGAACCTGTAACTATGCTTATTAGTACCAAGAATTCGAGGGATTAAAATGGCGACAGATCAACTAAACTTTTAACTTTCGAATCGGTAACAGACAAATACAGATGAACATAATGAATTAAATTAATTTTTCTATTACAATATTTTATATAACTCCTCGTAATATTTATATAATCATTTGGGTATATTTAACTTTTACACCTTTTTAGATTTTCTTGAAAATTTATATTTATCCAAATTTATTTACTCATACTCAGAAAAACTATAGCATTATTTTTTTTTTTTTTTTGCATATGTTTCGACATATGTGAACCGTAGCAGTGCAATAAGAATCTTTATAGTTTACTGTACATAAAATTTGTGTATATGCAATAAATGGAGTCAAAGCATATAAAAAACATATGCATAATCTTTTTTCGGTAAAAAATGGATAAGAAGATATATGTGTACGATGACTTTTTGTGCATATTACACACATTTTTTTTTCGTAAGATAATTATATGTGTTTGTTAGTTTGAGAGACCGAATTATTAAATATTATTAAAATTTTACATTTCTTTGAAATACGACCTTTTGATATTGTAATTATTGATATCATGAAGACGTTATTTTTACCACTTAATAAATTAGATCATTTTTCATAAAATATAATAGAAAGATATTACTATAAAGCACAAGGTTTTGATATTGTAATAATAGTTAACATAATTTATTTTCACTAATCTGGAAAATTTCGAATTACTGTCCACTGTTTTCGTGTCTGTAGAGTAGAATAAAAGTATATAAACATATAAAATGTTATATCAATAAAAGTACTTTGATGTTAATTACTTTAATAATAATAGCGATTTTTATTAAAATTATGTTTTTCTAATATACATTTTCTTATTACTTCAAATACAGAATTCTTAAGTTATATAGTATAAGGATTATTTGTAACCCTATTAAAATTTAAATAAATTTGTTTATATACTTAAACGATAAAAGTTATAATAATTATTTTTAATCCCTTTATATGTTATAATATTAATATCATTTAAAATATATAATAATTTCATCCTGTTTGTTACAAAACCACAAAAACCACTTATAGCTCTCCTTCTACATGTATAGTAAAATATTATCATAATAATCTTAACAAAATAAATTCTTTAGGAAAATGCATATAAGTACAATTTCAAGTATCCTTCTTACCTGGGATAAATTCTTATATTTAAGCGGATAACAAAAATAATAATAATAATATTATTTCTGTCTCTCGCTTTATATATATATATTTATAGGTAACAAGTTCAACATTAATAGTAACACCATCAACGAAAAAGATGAAAAATATTTAGAAGATCAAGGTATGTATATAATGAGAATGCGTGGAAAGTAAATTTTATAATAAAGAAATATTATTTTATATATAAAGGTGGAAGAAGAAGATCTTCTGGAATATCTATTACTAAACAAGTTACCACACAATCTACAAACTTACAAACATCGAAAATTATAGCAAATAATTGTAATAATAAATTGATAAAACAACAAGAAACAAATGTTAGACGTTATGGTAGTTTTTATTTAAGAATTGGTGCTGTAGCATTTGGTATTGGTAGTATGGTATATTCTGGTCTGGAATTTGGACAATATTTTGAGCTTAAAGGTAAATTAATGAAAATAGTTTTAATTAAAAGAAAAATGATAAAATGATATATATTATTAAGGGGTGTGTTAAAAGTTAATTTTAAAAGTATTACCAGCTGCGGAAATCATATATTTTTGTTATTATTCTTATAGTTACATTAAACATAAAATATAGTCCTCTTTTAAATTATATATAAATATAGTTCACTAATGCAATAAGGATTTATAATAAAATATAGTAAACAGAAGCATGTCTTTGACAGATACTTCTTTCCCTAAAAGATTTATATAATACAATTTATAGAAAAGTTGAAACTTATATATAATTCATAAATTTTGGATTTGCTGACGAATGGTTTTTTCACTCCACTTGGGTGTAAAGGGTTCCAATAACAGAAGTTTCGTAACATTTTATTGAAATTTTTATGATTCCGAATCATAAGTTTTTATGGTATAGTAGTCTCAACCTTGCCAAATCTTAAAATCTCAATTACAAATTTTTATTACTGGTAACTCATAAGAAAGCTGAGTTAACTTAAAGTGACGAGACGACATCGTTGCTTCAGTCTGGAGTTGATAGTATACTATCACTATGCCACTGGCGAGTACTAATATATAATTTTAGCTAATATCTGAATCAAGTTCAAAAAGTTCAAAACGATATATAAAATTTTCAATAGAAAATGTCTTGTTAAACTGAGAAAAATTGTCAATAACTTTCGACATTATGGCCAAAATCAAAATATTATACTTAATGGAAAAAGTTGTCAGTATTTTGACAGGCCTTTAAGATATATAATATTTAACATAAAAAATATTGCCAACATTAATTCACAAAACTAATTCAATTCTGTCAGAATTGTCAAAAAAAATTGCCAAAAATATTCCCAATAAAATATACTTGACAAAATCTGTACAAAAATATTGTAGTAGTTGTTATATTACAACTTGTATAATTTTAAACATATCTTTTTTTTTTTTTTTATTAAATGAATTAATTTTATTTTTTGTAAATATATTTCCAGAGGAAGAACGTTGTCAAAATGCATTAATTATATTAAATCCAGCTGCACGTATGCTATTAACAATTGTTCAAATGCAATTTATTTATTTAAATACAAAAGATTTAGGATTATATAAAAATAAAATTATATCTCGTTTTGGTTTAATGCATATGATAGCAACAAATATTTGCGAATGGTTATATGTATTAGTTGAAGAAACAAAACATGAAATTATCAATATTGCCCATAAGGATATTGATTCAATATTGTATAATACTAGCAATAATATATCAATAAATAATCTAAATAATGATGTACAACAGCATCAACATACAATAATGAAACGTGCAACATCATTGGAAATTGTTGTTGAATGTCGCCGGACAAATATAATGGGACTATTAGTACAAAATGCATCACCATTTTTATTTCCATGTACAATTGAATATTCATTAATATGTGCTGTAACATTATTTGAAATGTGGAAAAGAATAATTAAACAAAAAAGTCATAATCAAAATATTAATACAAAATTACAATTTCATAAAAAATCAAAATTATTAAATGATAATATAAATTTACATAAAAATTATCATAAATTATCAGTTGATTGTACAAAAGCCCAAAAAGGTTTATTTTCTGGGATTTTGGTAACAGTATTAACAATAATTTCATTGGTTATATATTTTGAAATGTCACATGATTCAGATTATCAAACAATTGGTATATTTGGTATAACAATTGCCGAATCATTATTATATATATTTGGTATAATTGGTTCATTTTGTGCAATATATCAAATGCGTGATTTACGTTATTGTAATAAACAATATAATAATTATAAAATATCATTTGATTGTCAATTATTAATTGTTACCCAAAGTGGTATATTTATATATTCAATGTTTAGTATGATTGGTTCATATTTTTTATTAGACATTGATTCAAATGGTTTAATTAGTTTAATTACAGAATTATTATCATTAATACAAACATCAATTCAAACATTATTTATATTGAATGTATGGTGGCGTAGATGTCAAAGTAGCCAAGAGATACGTAAAAAACCGGGTAAAGATATTGTTACGTTTTTATTAATTACAAATATGGCATTATGGATGATAAATAGTTTAATTAAAAGTCGTGCTGTATTTCGGCCAAATCATTTAATATTTTTTGGTCAATGGGCATGGACTATTATTACACATATTTCAATACCATTGGCAATATTTTATCGATTACATTCAACAATTTGTTTATTTGAAATATGGAAGAAAACATTTAAAAATAAATAGTATTAAGAAATTGGATTTTTCAGTTAAATCCTATTACAGTTTTTCTGCAGAGACGTTTCTTTGTCAGGGCTGTTTAGTTTCGCTTCTTACCATTACCCTTTCCGCATGATGAAATAAAGTAAATGTCAAATAATCAAAATAATGATTAACATCAACATACAATAAAAAAACACTTCTTGAATGCCGTGGAACTAATATAATGGGATCTATGGTAACAAAGAGTTGTTGCCAAATATCATCTTAGTTTACTAGTCCCATTTAAGTTTTCATGGCTTGTGATTAATTTAAAAAAACGTAACAGCAGTCACTGTCTCGGCTTACAAAGCTTTACTCAATAATAATCTTAAGATGTTTGTAGTAATTAAGTTTTGTTTAGCTGAATTTTTAAATTTTAATTAGTTATTTTCGATTTATGTGATAAAAGATTAGAATGTTTTTGATATAATTTAGTTTCAAATAATTAAGAGTTAAGTTAAGCAAAAATGTTAACTATAAGGAAATGATTTAATAAAAAATAAAATCTTTTTACTAAATGTGATAATATTTAAAGAAGCATACAAAGATGGATTCATATAAAATATACTCATTAGCACAATAAATCAATTATAATGAACATTACCTACGAATTTATTTTAATCTAATTAACTTGGACGACCTAAATACCTAAATAAATTGGGCCTATTGGAAATCTAAATGAATTGAACCGATTGTTCTAATATAAAATATAATTATGAACTGTCAATTAAAGAAGTTTTTAGTGGAAATGCTGTGTATAGATCATCAGCGGAATTGCTGTGTATAGCGAAATAGAGACGGAATTGGTTTACTGATCGAAATCAAATTTCGCACAATAATTATTTTATGTAAATTCCATGACATTAATTAATTATACTTCCTTTAAAATATGCCTAGAGCTCACTAAAAACGGTGTAAAAACGTAACGCAAAAACTATCATGTTTGTTGGCCCAGAACAGTAGATCTGGCTACTCGAACATAAACAATGCAGTCCCTAAAAACGAACTAAACATCACGCTTGCAAACCTATTCTGCAGACATAAAAAATATATGTTTTTTATGAATGTGTTGCTTAAAAGGTGGTGTAGAGCAGAAGCGGTTACTTCGATTTGAGTTTGTTAAAAGCGAATTCGTCACATTTGCGAACCATTTATCTTAAAGGGTTCATATATATACAGTTTCTGGATACAACTAATTTCCTCCTAAATGCTTTCTGAAATGATGTGGAGTTTTTAATTTAATAGTTCGTACAGGGTTGAAAAATTATTATTAAAAATTTAATAAAATCAAAATTATTGAAGTTCTGACAGAAATTAAATCCTTTATTATATTTTTTGATGTCGAATTATTATTTATTTCATAATATATTTCACAATTTCTAATCAAAATTTTAATTTTGTTTAATTCTTTGAAAACGATAAATTTTCTATATTTAATTATTTAGATCAAAGCTAGAATTTCGAATTGAATTGATAATTAATATAAGACAATTGAACAATTTAAAAAATAAGCTACTGTCAACCTGCTTTGTTAGGTAATAAATGTTCAACGTATTAATATTTATTACGACTACCACTACGCAATCGCTGAAAATAGACCATGTTTAAATATCCATCTATAACTTTACGAGTATTTAAATAACTAGGATTGTTGCATTGGACTTAACTTGAAAAATGTATTTCGCTGAAACTTTTTATCTGATCATTTTCGAGGTCAGAGAGCTCAAAATGGCAATAACACAAATTGTCTGTATGTTCGTAGCAACATATTTTAGAGAACCGCTTGTCAGATTTGAATGAAATTTGGCTCACAGGTTTATCCCAGACTTCACCTTGATGCATGTAATTATATTATCCGATTTTAATGAAATTTGGCACACAGATTGGGATCATAATCTAGTTAGTGTCTGTATAATTTGGGGTCAACAGTTTCAGTGGGTTCCTCTTAATTTATATAAAATACGTTATTGATATCTGAAAAGATGTAAAATTTGTTACAAAGCAGCCTTTTTTTGGAAAGCACTAATTAATTACATAATCTATGTTAGTCATAAATCACTGTTGAACTTAACTACGAATTATCTGTTGCTCTCACAAATATAGTTAAATCTATTTTCAACCTAATTATTTTCATTAATTAAAAATTTGTTGCAAAATACTTGCTAATTGTATCAAATCACCATTATTTCCAAAATATAGATTTAGTTATGCAAAACGGAATTGAATGAAGACAAAAATAAATCCGCTTTTATACAAATTTATAATTCTCTATAAATCATTGTGTATGTTATTACACTGATATTAGAACTCTTTAAAAGGACAAAATTTCCAATATATTCAAAACTTTTTAAATAGTTTGAATAAATACTATTAATGGTGTCCAATCTTTTATACCCAGGTGCCATTTCAAAAAATATCAGACAGTCTGCCGTTCAAAAACTATTGGACTGCAATTATTTTGTCCACATATTTACATATTAATATTAAATAGATTATATTGATGTGAATGGTGTAGTTGCTGCTCCGATCATATTTTTTTGATAGTCCAGAAGTATTTCAGTAAATGCTAGTTTCAATAGATCTTGAAGGTGATCATTACTAAGAGTATTTCTATTTTATTTCATGTACAAATTATATAAGAAAACATTTTATGTAAATTCGCAGCGGATCTGTTACGTAAACATATTATTAAACCGCTGGAGACGGTCTCGTACGCGTTTTTGCAATATGTGGACCACCATGACTACACGAACACGTACAATTTTTTTAAATAATATATTTTGTATAGGAAATCGATCGAGTAGACACATAAGTCGAATCGGAACGAATCCCATCGAAAGAGTTTGGAACGATTCGAATTTTGCGAATCTAAAGAATTAAACTGAAGGAAATCTCAAGATGAATGAAATTAGACAGCTAAAAAAAACAAAACAAAAACAAATGATTTAATCGATTCCAATCGATAGCTATGTGTTCAGTCTACTTAACCAGTCGAATCGATTTGAATTGAATCGAAACTGAACTGAACTGATAGAAACTTTGTACATTGTACTCCAGCCTTTATACCCAATCAACTTGACCACATTTTGAATATGAACCATAAATATGTATAGCGAAATGTTTCACGTTTCAGTATTATATTATTGTGCAGTGGTCTTCTTTTGTTGTCCTGTTAAGCGTACATAAAGACATACGTTTTTTTTTACATTGTTTTTTTTTTATTTATTTATTTTAATGTAAACTCATCAGAATAGTGGGCCAACAAACATGGATAGGTAAAATATCTCTCATATCATTTCGATATTATAAACTTCGAATAGAATGGATTATTATATTGGTTTATATTCACTGATGGGTATAATAATATAAATAGATTTTTATTTTTTTTGTTTATAGAAATTTTCATTATTTTTTTTTTATTTTATTTTTGTTGTTGTTTAAATATTGTGACATGTGAAGCGTATGGTTATTTGAACGTTAAATATATTTGATGGTCGAATGAATTTAACTAGAAAGGGGATGTATGAATTCATATCCTTTTTCATTATTTTCTTGTTTTATTTTTTTGTTTTGTTTGTTTGTTGATATTTTTGTTTATAAATTTTAATATTGTTAGCATAAATGTAACTGTATATAAATAAAATGTATAGTGTCCCTTATTTTTATTGAAGGATATTATCAGTAAATTTTATGTAGAATAAGTTTTTTATTTATTATAATTTAATATATTTGATTGATGAGTGGACAAAAATGATTTCATTTATGAAAATTGAATTATAATAAAAAATATTTTACTGTATAAAAGTTTGTTAAATTATTAGATTTATTAAAAAAGGATCCGATAATTATTACTATAATGTATAATGGAACTCAAGTTTGGAAATGATTTACAATTACAATATTATTATATATTGGGTACTTTACTACAAGTTTAAATACATGAAAGACGATTATTCTTTTCAAGAGTCAAGTCTTGAATTGACTCTTCTAGTTTGGACTACCCAAAATTAACAAATTATTCATGTTTATACTATATTGTTTGGATTGGTATTAATAATAATGCATTAAATTAGCATTATTGAAAAAATCGGTGTTGGGAAAATTAATAAAATTAATATATATAATTCAAGTCTGGTTAAATAACCTGTACATTATGTTGTAATTATTATTTAGAACAACACTCAGGTAAGATAAATGAATTTACTGACTGACATTTAATAATGTAAATTTCGTCAATAATGCGGAATTATTGATTGTTATGTCCTAATTTTATAAATAATAATACAAAATGTTTTATTTTATGTCCGTGGCAGATGAACTTATATAAATATTTCTAGTCTTAGAGGATATGTGAAAAATTTCAGAGGTATGGTTAAAAAGAATTCTTGAAAATATAATAAATTTTAGTCAGCAATTAATAATTCTGATAAAAACTTGCTGTACATCAGGAGTCCTGACATGGTACACTTAAATTCGCTTTGATAAATAATAGCGATTGATAAATTTTGAAATGGTCCCAGTTACTGAAATATGAACCTAATCTTAATTGTTTGGTTTTAAAAGACGGAGATTTATTATAGAGCGCGTTGTAGACTCCAGTTGAATCCATCTAACCATCCGATTTGTTTAATGAATGGAATCACTTTAGCCGACCTTAACTTACCAGCTTCTTTAAGATTTTCTAGAAAGAAACTAGCAAATTTCCTAAATTTTCTATGCTGGAACATTATTCCATGTTTTAGCATTCTCATAATAAATGTTTCCTCCATCTACTCACACTGTTTCAATCTCATTGCTTGCCTTCTAAGAATCGTATGTTCCGTGACAATTCCCGAATACATCTTGGCCATTTCATCGTTCATTTATCAAATTATGTTGAAATTTTTAGGTATACCTTAAAACTTTTCTGTACTTTATAAGGAATATTCTCATATATTACGAAAAAAGTAAATTTCAGTTTTAATATTTTAAAAACAAATTTCCATCGGTTTTTATATAGAATTTATAATAAATTCAACAAAAAATGTCTTTCCAAACGTTCTAAATTTAAATTGTTTTTTATTATAAAAGTTAATTAAGCTTCAAATATCATTTTTTTTATATATACTTAGACAGTTTATTTTTGCTTTGGTGCTCTATATGAAAATAGGAAAATTTCAAAGTCAATTTTTATCAAAGACGAAGAAAAAATTATTTATGACCAAACCACAATATCAGAAAAAACGACAATAAGAAAATTGACACATATGCCGCAGGTTGAAAATCGAATAAAAAACTATTATAATCAAACTAAAAAACTACAAAAGAAATTAAACATAAAAAAAATATCCTTTTAAAAAAAATCAACTTATAAGGAAATTACACAAAAAATAAATAAAAAAAAAAGATACTAAAAAAATAGAACTATATAAAAAAGGATATCCGTTCTCTCGTTCTCTGTAGATGCAAACCAAAAATATTTTTTATAGAAGGTGTAATGTACATAAAACAAATAATAAAACATAGTAAAAAAATGATAATCGAATTTTCCACTTATTAAAACCAAAATACAATTACACAATAAACTTAAAAGGAAGTAAATATTTATATGTTTTTTATTCTACTTGTAGACACACTACTGTGCCTAGAGGGTGAACTTATACCAATGAGTTAAGTTACAATTTCATTGTACAGAATACGGGAAAAACGAGACTATTATCAGAATGCTATGGGTTAGGTTATGTTGAAAGTCGCGGCATTAGGCCATGCATAGACCGTTGAGTGTTCTTAGCGATACCTCAAATGAAGATGAAGAGTTATGAATCTATCGGTAAAGATGCATCCTGGCTTTTCGTTAAGTTGTTTGAAAGCTCAAAGGATTGCATGTTATTCGCGAAATTGAGAATCATCCTGATCGTGTTGAAATCTCATCGAGTTTAGAGAAGAGCGCTTGCACAAAGAAGCATTTTTTTCTTTTTACGATTGATGGGCTGTGGCACTGCAGATCCTCAAGGGTTTATTATTGTACCAGTTCTCTGCAGTTACTGCAAATATTATTATATTGCAGTGTACTTTCGTGATGATGTCTACTGCTTTCCTTCATTACGTGCAAGATACTACCAGAATGTACTTGTGTTTTTGTCACGTTATATAATCATATTGCTTGTGATTTTAGAGCTATTGAGTTTGTTCCACCGTGCTGACAAGTTCAATTTTAACTATAGTAAACTTCAACTTAAAAGTCCGTAAAAAATCAATGAGTCATTTTGGTATTGGTTTAATTAGTAGTATTTTTTTATAAGAGGCTATTTTTAATTTTCATCGTAAGCGTTCTTTTCAGAAGTAGTATAGCATTATTTTCATAACTGTAAACACCTATGTTATTGGTAATATTTAACTGTTTATATTAAGCTGTAGTATTTAATTACAAACATTTGTTTGTTTTCGGTGATCGAAACATTGGAGCTTACTGTGGATACCAATTTTTTTTTCTCCTTTTACCTTTTTATTACGTTCGTATCTTTTTCTACTCGACCCACTAACAATATCACTTTTTAACCATGTTTTCGCTAATATTTTCAGTTTCATTTCTAAAGCCTCAATTTCTTTGCAAAGAAAAGGTTCTTTGCAATCTTACGTCTAAGATTGATTAAGATTAGATATTCTATTACTAATTAAACAAAATAAGTTATGTTCGCTGATTACATCATTCTCGTTATGGACCTAAATATGAAGGTAATGATGGTTTTTGGTTAATCTAGAAAAACTTTTGAGCTACAAGAAGCAGACACAAGCCCGTACATCGAGCCAATTACATATTCCAGGGGCGCCCTATGTACATGTGAAGTAGAAATTAATATATTGTAAAATTGTATCTCTTTTTGTCCTTCTTGTGGTGAGAAAATATTGGTAAAATAGAATATAAAATTATTTTGATGTTATTATTTTCCTTGTAATTGTACATATACACAAATATCCTGATAATATTTTATGTACAAAGTAACAATACGGTTCAGGGAAAAAGGATGTCATAACAATATGGACATTAGAAAAATTGTACTTTTTTTTTTGTTCTTCTAGTATGGTAAAATAAGAAATTAAAAACGTTTATTAACCACAACAAAAATAAACGAAAATACTGAGTAAATTGACTGCTCTAAAAAATGGGAAAGCAGTTTTTTTTTTGGTAGTTGGTAGGTCTAAAAATTCGAGAGCAGAAATTAATTTACAAAAATGTAAAATGTGAGCATACTTGTTCACTACTCTACAGTACTCCACAGAATATTTTTGAAGGCCGGAGTTCATTTGGGTAATTTGGAATAGAAAATGGAGATAAACTTCTTTATTAAAAATGACTGGTATGTGGTAGTTGTAATATTTAGACGCTATGTATTGATATATTCAATAACTGGCCCAGATATGATGTTGATATAGTTTTAAGTGGATACCATTAGTAGTAAAATTTTGGAATTTCCTGCTATGCAATTGTAGATATACTAAGAGTCCGACAATTAGAAGTTTTTTGCCAGAATAAAATTTTTTCCATTATAAATAATTTTATTGTAAGAAATCTGCAATTTAATTGTCGAAGCATTAGATAGAATAGAGTTAATGTAATATAATGTTTTCATTTTACTATTCAAGTTTTCCATATTATTGTAGTATAAGGTCAACAAAAACTTAACCTATAAATCTACATCATTTAAATTGTTCGGGTATAAACTACATTTCAATTTTAGTTATTTTTCGTAGTAGTTCAACCATTTTTGTAGTACTCCTCGATAAAATTTAAATTTTCAAATTAACAAATTTTAAAGTTTAATTTCAATATTGCTAGAAAGTTTATTTTTTTTAACCATAAAAGCCAACAGCTTAACAGACCCCAAAAAAACATTTATAAAACATTTTTTTTTGTTATCGTTCTTTTAAGTCCAGTCAATCAGAATACAAAGTAAAATTCTCGGTAAGCCAACATTATATAAAAAAAATATCTAATTTGCACCTAAATTGCTGAACACTGTAACGCCAGTGATGATGAATTTAGAGAAAATAAAATATGTTATTTGAAATTTTCGTCAAAGAGATTTACTCGTTCATTTTTTTCATACTTTGAGGTGCTTATCCAATTGGTTAAAAAATATATATTTAGCCCGAGGGCGGAAGTTAAAAAGAAATTCCACAAAATATTTGTATTTTTTATGAACGAATTTTTTTAAAGGATTTGTTATTTTTTTTTTGTTGTATAAATTTTCTTTTTATAATGTTGCAGCTCATTTTATCGAATCTATAAAAAAAAAAAATGTTCAATAAATTTATTTGATGTCCTTTTTTGAAAGGCATTTTTTTATGTAATTTTGAATTTGTTTTACTGGGATATTTTTAATGATTTATAATAAAAATTCTTTTTTTTTTTCCCAAAAATAGCTAAAGTTCGTAGTAGTGCCAAGTATTATTTTGCAAATTCGGCCAATATCATTTTGCGAAACATAAAGCTGTCTCTTACAGACGCTTATATCAAAAAATTATAAAAAACTATTTAAATTTTGAGCTGTTTATTGAGAAAATGAGCAAAAACTCCGTTTGGAATGAAAAAATCTGTGAACTCTATAGTAGCTTTAGCTTACATTCAATGAATCTACTGTATATTTTTATTGAATTAATGAATGTATTACCGGAATAAAAATCAATTTTAATTTTAATTTCACGAAATAAAATCAAATTTGAAGAATTATATGATATTAATCCTCAATACTATCATCCCTAATTATATACATTTCAACATTGAAATTTGACATATAAAAAAAAAGAACCATTCTCATCTGTCATAATAATTTTTATCATATTATTACAAAATTGACATTGATAATGTGAAGGACATAATCCCTTTAGTTATACAGTAAAATTGAATTAGTCTGGTAACAAGTTATAATTTAATAATTACATGAAAATATCGTTAAGGATTTAAAATTGCAAAATTCATAAATTGATGATGGATATGATTTACATATTCACTATGCATATTGGATGTGGAATATTATACAAATTCACCTAGTAATATGTAAAACAATATTTCACAAATGCTGGAGTTTGTTCAAAGAACGTGATAAAGAATAGAGACAAGGATAAACCTTCTTGCCCAGCACTCGTGAGAAGAAGAACTCGCTTCTTGGGGTATGCGTTCTTCTCTAAATTCTAGGTGATTTCTAAAACGATTTCAAGATGATTTCTAATTTCCCAGGATACATCTTTACCCAGGAATTAATTGCTCTCTAGTTAGCTATACCACTATGCACCTTCAGTGGTCTAATTGTTAATTACAGCCACCGCTCTAACATAACCTAGGAAGTTGCTTAAAAAATATTATTTATCGAAGATTTTTGTTATTACCGAGGCCTGTAGTACAAATACATGGTTGGCTGGTTGGTTGGTGACAAGCACTAGACAACCTGCCGATTCCATGTAGCGTTTAACCACAAGATAATTCTATACTTTATTTTAGTAATTTTATTGAATATTAATATGGAATTTATTTATAATTTTAAAGAAGGATTATGCTTATTAATACTAAATAAGCTATTATAAACGATATAATTCGAAATAAGCTTATTGCAGTTTTAACCATGTTGTAGAGCTACGTCTACAATAATTGATATATATAGAGTTGATATAGTGATGGTAGATATATGTAAAGTTTTAAGTAGGAGAAATTCTTTGGTGTACACAAATTTCTGGGAATCACATTTTTTAAATAATTTTAAATAGGCTAATAATATTCAATGGATTTCTACATTGGAGTAATTTTTTTCTAAAATTATATTTGATCAAATGTTAAATTGAGATGCGTTTTATTTTTGGTTTAATCAATGTAAATTTCTATTAAAAGTCATGTAAATACTACGTGGGATATTAATAAAAAAAATTACATATTTTATAGTGATATAGTGTTGGCCACTTTAAAAATCCTATTTCCGAATTATCAGTTTGGTTTTTAATTATCTATAAATATTAATGATGACATACGTTGAATACAATGATGTTAACACTTCTTTAATATATGATTACTAAATATTGGGTTAGAAATGCTCAAAGTCTTAAAATGGATTTAATACTTGCTATTTTTAATAAGAATTCATAACTAAGTTCTGTATGGGTCTGCAAGAAGAATATTCAATAAAGATGAGTACGAGCTTTATGACGATATAGACATAGTCAAACGTTTCCATATACAATGACTCAGCCATGTTGTCCGGATGAATTAGCATGCTCCAGCGATATTAGTCTTTGAATATAATCCGGAGGAAAAAACAAGAAGAAGATGTAGACCAAGCTTAAGATGGAAATACAGTCACCTGCTAAAACTTCGAAGAAACAACTATAGACAATAGGCTGTGAATTGTAACAGGTGAAGAGACGTTTTGAACCCGGCTAAGGATTCCAGCGGCCTGTAACACTAGAAAAGTAAGTAAGTATTATCTTAGAATGTATTTGTTGACTGATCTTAAATACTGAATGATTTTACGACTCTACTTAAATTTATACGGAAAAGACATTAGCAATTGTAAGAAAATTTAGCTCATTTTATGGTATGAATAGTGTTTCCAATTCAAATCATATACAAAATAGGATTTTCTCAATTCCTTTTACACACCCAATACGAATAATTTGCATTCATTTACAATTCTAGTGATATTTAT
The DNA here is from genome assembly GCA_963920725.1 of Rhamphomyia laevipes. Classification (NCBI taxonomy): domain Eukaryota; kingdom Metazoa; phylum Arthropoda; class Insecta; order Diptera; family Empididae; genus Rhamphomyia; species Rhamphomyia laevipes. Next base: position 43,493,619 of record OY987256.1, read on the forward strand.
GTCTAAAACTTACTATGCAGCCTATAATATCATGTGGCAATAAAATCAAATGCCTATCAAGGGATGATATGTTATGTGCAAGAATAAATGTTGCAAAAATAGAGAGGAAAAAAACGGACACCAAAATTTGTGGCATTCTAGAATTTCGAATTAGGTGATTTTTTTTATGAGGTTGTTATTTTTTTATGTGGTATGGTTAAAGCTAATTTTCGAAAGGATCTATATGTATAATATCCAAAAAATATTTATTCAAAAAAAGCCTAGTAATACATCATGCTTTTTAAAGGCGAAATGGATTTTACGATGATGTTGTACGGTGGGTGACAGTGCGTGATTTTGTACTGAAAACATCCCATAAAATGAAAAAAAAAAAAAAAAAACAGTTTAAATTTATCATGAATAGAATTGTCTAGGGTTTCAATTTGATCATTTATCTCGATACTGTGTATTTTTTTATATATTTTTTATTTGACGATATTTGACACTGATGAAATGTGCTAGGCATACCAAAATACACTGTTTAACATGAACCATATATAGTAATAATTATAGATATATGTCAACAGTATTGTCGCATATCATCACGCAAATAATGCAATCAATTGTGTTGTGCAGTTAGTACAATATAGACACATATTATATCAGAAAGAAAAAAACAGAAAATATTTACAAATTATTGGCAACAAAAGGAAGAGGGTGCATCAATTAAAGTCCGTTTTGATTTAACGCTATAAATCTTTTTCAGGCAAAACATTTCAAAATTAAATTACAGTATATCTGTATAAATATGTTGGCATTATGGGTATTGATAGAAATGACTTAAAAATATTGGCATTTCACTAAAAGTGGATTTTATTTAAAAAAATAATAATCTTTTATTTATCATCATTGAAACTTGTAGCGCTTAAAGCTGGAAACACAGTGCCACATTCAGTGAAACTTCAAATTTAAAATTAAGGTATGCGTTAAAAGGAACTTTTTTAAAGTTTCTGTTTCCTTACATTTTTGTGAAATTAATACTTTTTAATTTAAAAGAAGTCTTCTACTACATTTTTTGCAGCGCGGCAAATACGTATTTACGTCAAGGTGGTTTTCAGCGCTGATATTAGAATATTTTATAGTCAAAATTGACTATTATTATTGAATGGGTTTTGGTTGGTTGGTTGGTAAAAGTGGCGAACCACATATCAGCTGACATGGAGTCCCAATTAGCGCGTTTACGCCGTTTTAAAACCACTCACTCCCGTGACCAAAGGTATAGTTATTAAGTAGATGTGGAGTAGTTTTAGATCCACCTAATGGCGTCCAGAAACTTGACGGTATCCGTGGGCCACTTCGCAGCGAGATCGTTGAAGAAAAGACTACCAAGCGAACTGAACCTGGCTCTAGCCAGCGCCGAGCACTTACAGATGAATGAATAGGTATAAAGCTGTGTATTTTAGTAGCTGTCAACGCTATGTTGACGGTGACGATGCCACTGTGTTTCCAGCTTTAATTATATAGCAAAATGTAATAAATTTGACATTGAATTAAATAAAAAATTTAAATCTATTTTTTTTTATTTTGTTTTTACTCAAATTCGATTTAAATGATTTTTTTTGTTCTTCTTTATAGCAAAATTTCCTAAATTGATATTTTATTATTTTATAGAGCGAGACAGCATCGACAGATGATGAGTAGACCGACAAGAAAAATTGACAAACTTTATCACATTTTTTTTTGTTTTGTTGCGGAAATTAAAATTTTACTATTCAAATTTCGTTACAGTTGAGTATTTTTGTATGTCTGGGGTGGTTTTATGTGTGATTTTATTAAAATTGAAATATGTAGAATATTTAGGGTATATATATTCGTATATATACAGAAATGGGTGTCGCCACAGAAAATTTATACAAAAAAAAATTTAAATCACTCTGGGAGGTGGTTTAACTATGAGACTTGCTGTTTAATAGAATCTGTCTAAGTTTTATTTTACAATATTTTAGTTTTTTGTAAAGAATTATATTGATAAAATTTAAATATTTCAGGAATTTATTGAATTTTATTTAGAAGAGTTTATTTTATGTTTTACTAATTTAATTTTCTTGTTTAAATTTAAAAAATGAACTTAAGAGTTAAAATAATTATTGAAGAAATATAATTTATTACATTTTTATTATTTAAAATTTAATTAACTTTTAATTACAAACATTCTAAATTTCTGTCCAGAGTTTGAAGATATTACAATAATGTTTATTTGTGTCCAATCTAAAGACTGTAACGATAAAAAGCTTTTAGCTTCGGTACGTTATCTACGGATTTGGAGACTTTGTAGTAAGAGTTATTTATAAGACATTGGATTGGCCAGCATCCATTTTTTCCAATCAAAATGATAATAAAATGAGGTGCTCTGTATGACGTAACTCTTCTTTTCATTCCAGAAGTAAAAGTTTTGGAGTGAAAGATTAGATTGAAGCACACACTATAACTAACTCTTTCTACACTTAACGACATGTCTCAGATCACGATAAATACTTTTGTAGCTATAAAAAAATGCGTGGAATGATTTTTTGCCAGTCCAAAGATTAAGGCTACTTAAATCTATAACGATTAAATAATTATGTAAAAGTTCTATTTTTTTGGAATTAACTCCTTTATAATATACAAAGGACTATTTAGAAATATTTTTACCGTCATTTCATCATTTGACTTTTATAAACTTTTCCCCACAAATTATCATCAAATTATGATAACTTTTAAAATTTGTATATATTTCGTAAATTTCTATCTTCGTAAAGTTTGAACTCTAAAAAGTTTTTATATAATGCAAAAATACTTTACCTTGTCATCAATATGACAATTTAAGTTCCAAAATCTTTTTAAGTTCTTAAAGCAATCACAAAATTTTCAGATATTTTGTTGTTGATGCAATTAAAATTAAATTGAGTGTTTAGATGTAGTTACAAGGATAAATTATTTAATAAGAAGTTTTACTAACCATAGTAATTACAAGTTTTACAAAGGTTAATAATAGAAATAAACTGGAGTGTTATTTTCAAAAGCTTCTAAACTTTATCAACAATTTTCCTATCACTACCGATAACTTAAATTTTTTTTTACAATTTACTATAAATGTCCTCTGACAGATTTTGCGAAAAGGACTAAGTTTTTTGTTGTTGTTGTTTGTTTGTTTTTGTGGATTTACAGAATTATGTTAAAAGGGTTAACAAGAATGTTGATAGCAATTGAAAATTTTTTTGGGGGTAAATGTCCAAATATTTCAATTTTGTTGAGTGAAAGATTTAACCAAAAATAAAGGATTTTGTTGTTATATTGGCATTGGTAAAGTTTTTATGGTTGTAAATGATGATAACATGATAATTTTTTTTTTTTAGAAATAGTTGTAAAAAGTTTTATTTATTTGTGGGGCGAAAGGACGAAAATATATAAAATTTAACCCGTAGGTGTTTTTTTTTATGTCCTCTGATCTGCTTTAACGGATATGAGCATCCGTAATGAATAAATTTTGAATTTTGTATTAACATAAGTTTTAAGATTCTATATTATTGTCAAATTTATGTTGATTTTTGTGGAATTCTGTATTAATAAATAATGTAAATAATTTTATATAATTTTCTGGTACCAACAAAAGTTTTATTTTAGGTTCAGATTTTTGAAGAGATTGTTATAACAAGGTTAATATTTGATGATACTAAAATAAATTATGAACTAATTTTTTTGTAAATTATACTACTAATAAATTAACTCTGGGATTAATTGAGTTCTGAATTATTATAAGTTCAAAGCTACAAAAATATCAAAATTTCACAAAATATAATTATGAAGAACGATTACAAGTTTTCTAGTTTTTTATTCTCAGTTATCAATAGAATAATCGTGACTTGATTCATATTTTAAATTTTTCAGGTCATGATTGATATTTTCTATATATCGATGTAACACCAGAATGTTCTTTATCACTGGTGTATTTGTTATTGCCTGGTATCTTTGGGTTTTCTGGGAAATATAGCTTCGCTGGTAGCAATATAACTTCACTGGATCGCTGTTTCTTGTTCATCTGAATATAACTGACCAATGTTAACATTTCGACAACATTCGGGTAGTTTTTATTTCTAAATTTGTTCTAATGAAAATAGAAGTAGTAGTGGGCGGTAAGGCTTATAAGTGGACTGTATAAATCTATTGGTTAACTAAATAATGAAAATTTATAAATTATTTATATTAAAATTATATTTAAAGTTTGAAAAAAAATATTTTATCATAGTTGATTATATCACGCAGGATGCAGGTTTCGTCGACAACGAACTTTGTATATAATTAACAGCCCGCTGTTTACGAAACCCGATTTATACGTGATAGTTAGTTTCATAAATTCTCTTCACTAAACTTTAATAATACAAAAATATTTCGAAAATAAAAAAAATACTATTTCATTTTGGTCAAGTAACAAACCAAAAATAATTACCAAAACTAAACGATTATTGTCATAAATCATATAATAAAGTAGAAAAGTTTTTTGACAAATGTTCTCTTTTTTTTTAAAGAAAATATTGTACTTAAAAATAATTTTTCAGTTTCTAGCAGAAAAGGATAATAAAAGTTTGAAAAAGAAATATTAAAATAGCACTTACCTTGGCAAAGATATGTAAAAATATGATAAATTCTCAGTCTACTTACAGTTAAAGACAAGAAGATATTCAATTTCTGCAGCCATTCCGCTAAAACTTTAAAAAAAATCAGTGTTGCATTAGTTTTAGACAGTGGTGGATTTTTCATTTTGACGGTTGCTTCATACGAATATATGCAAACAGCTAAAAACGTGTACATCTTTTTCTTATAACAGTATCGGTTATGACAGTATAATCCATTTTGAATTCAAAGTCGTTGCCAGTTGACAGTAACTTTCAAATAATGTTGAAAACCTGAATATTTTTAGAGCCATTGTTAACCGTATAAATACGATTACATTTCTCAGAAAACGTTTCTTGGAATTTAACATGCATTTATAAACGTAACCGTCTTTGTTCATATTTTAACCATCTTCGGGAGTCCCGAGTGTTCATAATCTAGACACGACCTAATTTTTAGTTAATTTAATACATTTTAAATATCGAATAACAAGTCCGGAATTCGTTCAGTATTTTCACTGTAGCGGGTTGAAATATGTAAAGGGGTTGAAACGCAATCATCCATAACACTTTTGTAACTACAACTCAAAACTTTTTTTTTGTATTTCTAAATAAAACTTACCAAAAATAAATTTCCTTTATATATTTTCCGCCAAACGAAAGAGTTTTAATAAGAAAACTGAATTTTTAATATAAATATACATATTATAAAAATGACAATTTTTATTTTTACAAAATCTTTATTAATAATAATAATTAAATAAAAAACAATCTCCTGTGATTGTACAAAATATCCTTTTATTTTTTAACGAAAACATAAAATTGTATAATAAATTTTTAGACTTTTATAAGAATATTGATAAAAATTTTGATATTCGCAATTGATTTTTACTTCATCATTTTATGTTGGGGTAACAAGATTACTTTTACAAACCATTCCAGAGCTCCATCACATTTGTGAAATGAAAATTTTCGGTTTTTAGTTAGATAGGAAAAATTCAATACAAAAAATTGAAACAATAAGGAAAAGTTTTGTTTTTTGTTTTTGTAGACAAGTAGAGACAAGAAGAAAGTTATCCTTTACTGAATATCCTTTCATTTAGAATATATATGGTTTTGTTGTTGGGTGTCGAAACAAATTTCATTATTGTAAAAGTTTTCTTGTATTTTCACTTAAGCTCCTTGGCATTGTGATGATGATAAGAATCTTTTTGGTTTTTTCTTGTTTTCTTAGATATATTTTATTGTGGATTTATTTTAATTCTGAAATTTTTCTGAAATTTCAATAATTTTGTTTTTGCTTGTTTGTATTGATTTTACATTGGTATTATATAAATTTTAGTGACAAACGAAAATCAAATTTGACTCTATTAAAAAAATTGTATTTTATATAAATTGTAATTATAAATTTTTAAAAATTAAGGCAACATTTTTTTATACTAATTTTTAACTTATTTTTGAATCTGTCTTACAACCAAGAAACTCACAAAAACGTATCGAATCCTGCAACTAAAGTATTTTTCATTAATGTTGATCGTATTTTGCGTTTCTAAGTTAATTTGCTAAATCAACTGCAGGTCCAGTCTTTTCAATCTTCGGAATTTCGATATTCTCAGGATTTCTCTAGCTAATAATTAGCAATATCCTCTTTCATAACATCTTTAACCCATTTAATTAGCAGATTATTATTAAATTTTTGTACTAAAAAGTGTGAATAATTTGTTAACACTACAATTTTACAGACAGAGCTTCTGTTTTGAAAGAATTAATTTATTTATGTATTCATTCAGTCTATAAGAATATTATAATTTATTACAGACTATTAAAACTACAAGAAAAAGAGAAAAAATTTCTTTAAAAAGTACAACAAAATGTAAAATAAAAATATAAAATTGTGAATTTATATTGATTTTTAATATTTAGAAAACAAAAAGTAAAAAACTAATTGAAAATGTAAAATAAACCACTTAAAATCATCTTTTAGTAATAAGGGAATCATCGGTTTGAAACTTCGTTAAAATAAATCATGTAATTCAGAAGTCATTAATGGTTCAGAAAGCGCATAAAAAAGTCCTTTGAAAAGAAATAGATAAAAAAGGGATTCGAACGAAAAACTCTTGATGGAACATTTAACCTAATTAAACACAATAATTCTGAACAATTAATGCGATTAATAAAGATATCATTAATAAAGAAAGTATAAACTGATGACATTTTTCTCCTTTGGATAAGATTTCTACGCCACGAAGCTTACATCTTACTTTTTGAACTGAAACTATATTTTCATAATGTATAGCGATTTACTATTTCACTTGATAATTTTATAACCACACTGCACTTCAATATAGTTCATATGGAAGCACAGGAAAATACAATTATTTTAAGGTACCATCGCAGTACTGTTACTGTGCCTTTTTAAGAAGTTAAGCAAAGAAGATGATTTAGAAGTTAAATATAATCAATTGTTGTTAGAAGCAAAATGACTGTAAGGGCTTCGGAATATCCTTCCTGAACTTCAATCAAATTTAACCTGTCTTTAGTACTAATTAATTCATTGGATTCTATGAGACTATGAGGTGTACCGATATGGTGCATGCACTTATGCCAGAATGAAACGCATTGTACCTCTCGAACTCTTCATGTTCACACGCCGTGGCGGATAGCTAAGCCAACAACTCTATCGAGCGAAACCGAGAATTGTTTTCCAACCGTGAACCACAGCTTCATGCAGTTCGATCATGAAGTTCTTGTAGCAACGTAACTTCGTCGCCAAATCCTCCACATTATATTTACTTCGGATAATCGTATCTTAAAAGCATGATCCCCTAGCATGAAGTGCTCTGTTAAGAGCGCGGTCTTTATATATACCTATATATTTTCCATTATCAATAATAATATTTGTATATCCTTTTTAAGAAAAAATTGTCTATTTATATAATCTCGAAAAATTTTGCTTCTAGTTATACAAAAAGAAATACTATACAAAATAAAAGGATGTAAATTTAGTATATAAAATATATTTTCGTATGTAACAATGTTGGATACATAAAATCCTACACACTAAATGCAGTAATTAACACTCGACAACAAAATAAATACAAAAAAAGACCATTAGTAAAAAAATAAATATTTTATTATACTAAAAATTGTGAGATTTTTGTTACAGAATATTTTTTTACTGTTGCGGTTTTGATACAATTGCGGTTAATCCTTTTTGAATTGGTTTCCGTACATAACGCCAACGCTTAAATAATAATTTACAGTTTTTTTTTATATTTTTATTATGTTTCTATTTATATTGAAATTGTATATTTTTTTAATAGCTAGCGGGTCTGTTGTCTATTGCAGTTAACTTTTCGTGTGGGCTTTTGTGGTTAGATGGACATAAATAATTTTTTTATACTTTTCTTGGTAAAATATTGAATTTATAAAACAATGTAGAAGAAAAATATATTATATTCAAAGGATGAAAATAGGATGTGTAATTTAAGTAATGTTAACAAAAATTAAAAAATGAATGTCAAAAAGTTCTAGGGAGTAAACTGTGTTTATGAAAATTATTCTAAGTTTATGTTTCAATTAAGTTTTTTTAGTGTACAAAAGAAATTATGATAGTAAAGATTTTTTTGCCAGAGGTTTTTAATATTTTATCACTTTACCGGAACTAAAAATAGAAAATAATTTAGATTTTTTTTTATTTTCAGAAAACTGAAATATTAATAGAAATATATTTCGGTTTATTTTATTACGAATAACTATATGGTCCCAGTAATTATATATGGTCCCAGTAATTATATATGGTCCCAGGGTTTCATTTCCTGTCAAGTAAAAATTAATATTATTTTCTAGCGGTTTGTATGTTAAAGCAGTTAAAGTCAATTTTTAAAGTATATCAAATTTGGCATGTATTCAGAGTCGTCTTAAAGTTGGATGGTTAGATGAATGGATAGACACAGACACAGAACCTTAGTAGATTCACTTCACACGAAAATAGAAACTATTGTTCGATCTCATATATTGTTTATTTCGTTAAAGCGGCGGCTTAAATTCGTATTGGTTTGAAAATTATAACCAGGATTATTACCCATATATAATTTAACATATCCGCGGCTATCAATCGTTATTATTCAATTGTATTTTAAATCAACTCACATGATAACATTGAATGTTTTCTTTCTCCTTCGTTTATGATGTTCCAATTAATTGGGGTCTGTTCTTTGAGTTCTGAGGCGCCAGGTAGCTCTCTTCTGGGTTGTCACATCTATATCAGATTTTGTTTATTTAAGTCATTTTGTATTGTTCTAAGTAATGTTGTTTTGGCCTTCCTGTTTGGCGTCGTGGAATTATAATATTCAATGCTTTTTCCACGGGTGGTTCTGTATTCTTCGCATAGCATGGCCATACCAACGGAGTCTCGACTCTGTTATTTTATCAACTATAGATGTGACTTTCATAGCACCTCTGATGTAAGTATTGCGAATACTGTTTTTTAAAGTAACACCACTGGCCCTCATTTCAGCACTTGCATTTCTGTGGCAAGCATCTTCTTTTCGTGTGTTTTTTTCCCCATTGCCTAACACTATATTCCGTACATTAAAGCTGACCTTACGAAGGATTTACGTTGAATGTAGAAAGTGATAAATAAATCAATTCTTTTGGATTCTAAATTCTTTAAATGGTTTTTTGTAGATTTAGTTTTAATTTTGTTGATTGGACAAATAAAAAGTTTGGTATTCCTCTAGTTATTAATGGCATTCCATACAGAGGTTAAAAAAATTGTCTTGGCCGATTGCAGTTACATATTATCTTCATATATGACAATCTTTGTTCGGACAACATTAGAACTTTTTCATTATCTTTCCAATTTAATCAGGACAAATTTTAAATTGTCAAAAATATTTACATTCTTTTATCCGGATATCCTAAAATTCATTTACTTAATTTACTACTACAAAAAAAAAAATTTTATATAGGTATATATATTTTTTTTTAAATTACTCTTCAAATTATCTTCCCAATTTGAAATTTCTTCTTTTTACCGTCAATTTACCTCTTCAAATTCACATTGGTAAAGACAAAATAACACTTGAATACATTTTATCTCAAGGTTTTTTTCCCTATTCCTTCTTCATCATCATCTGTTTTGATATACTAAATCATCCTTGACTAAATCGTAGATACACATTTGTTTGTTTGGCTTCAAATTTTTTTTTTCTTCAATAAATTTACTTTATCTTTATTTCTTCTCTTATGGCACTTCAATATTTTGGCATATCCTTATTTATTGTTGTTGGAAGTATTTTTTTTTCTTTTTACATCTTCCTTTCTACAGGTAAGTTAAATTCATTGTGATGTTTTTCATTTCACATGAATTGGAGGAACACCAAAAAAAAAAAAAAAATCGAATATAATTTTTTTTTCGATTGAATTTTCATCTATCCAAGAATTTTTCTTTGCTGTAAACTGTAACTTTACCTTTAAAATATATACATAATTTTGAAAATGTTACAGTGTCAGTAAAGTATCGTCCTATTCATTGTTCTTGGTGAGTTCCTTTTTTTGTTGTAGGAAAATATATATTTTTTCCATTTACTCCGACCTCCTTTCACTTTGGGTGATATATGATTATTGAGATTTATATCCGCATTACAAAAAAAAAAAAGAAAAAAGAAAAAAACATCTGCACATACAGACAGGAGTGTCGTATACGTAGGCAAGAAGAAAAAAACAACAAATAATGTACATAACTCAAAACTGTTAAAACTTATATAAGAAATCAAGGAAGAAATTTTTTTTTGTTGTTATCGTTATTATGCTGACTTTAACCGACAACAAAAACTCACCCCTAAGCGGTAGCGGAACTAAACTTCACCACTCACTGTTTTTTGTGTCACATCCTTGTTTCTATACATTTATTTTATTCATATATATTTTCTGTATCATCAGATCAACTTGTTGCTCCTCTTCTATATTATATAAATATATTATCCTTTTATTATTTTAAATTTGTGTTTGTAATGTTTTTTTTTTCTTCCATTTCTTGCCTTTCAAGGATCCTAATAGACGGTGAAGAGTATCGTCGTAGTCGCAAAAAAAAAATATTACAGTTTTTCTTTATTTGTTAATATTGTGAAATAAATATAAATGTGCAAGTTTTTAGAGTTAAAAGACATCCAGTGTGCAAAATGAAAATAAAATGTTTGCTTTTACAAAAAAAAAGAAAAAGGAAGAAAAGAATGAAAAATTGAGTTTTTTTTTTTTTAAAGTAAAAGAAATTGAAAAAAATAATAAGAATAAAAAGAAATATACAAAAAAAAACAAGGATTCTATATTTAGGTTTTTTTTTATATATTTTTATCCTCTTTTTGAAATTATAAGTTTTTAAGGAGAAAAACTTCCTTCAGATTTGTGGTACAAAATAATTTAGAGATAGAAAATTAAAGAAAAAACGCCTTCAATTTGAAAATATTTTATATATTTTATTTTAGGTAGGATAATTTTGTTGGAAATGAAATTTATTATTATTTCTGTATATCATTTTTTTTGGTAGCGTAGAGAGATTTAAATAAATGCAATTTTATTCGTAATGATTTTAAGCCTAAGAAATTTATAATTTTATAAAGAATAAAAATATTAAAAAGTTTACAAAGATAATTTCATAAAATCATAGTTTTTATAGTCATAATTAAACTGTAATGGAAATTGGAAAATTTGATATTAATAATATTAAATTTACAGAAAAATGTATTAAAAATTATGATTGCAATGGTGGTACGAGGTAATAAATGAAGTAAGCTGAATATCCTGTCAAAAATATTTAAAAGTTTTAAGCAAACTTATGAATTTCAACTTCAATATCTAGAAATTTAGGTAGATTGATTGGTATACAGAGCCCATATTAACTGGTTGGACAAGATAATTAACTTTATAATTAAAATATTGAATTTTGTAGTTGTTTTTTTTTCGTCAAGAAACCGACTAGATGAAATTAACTAACCCATTGTAACAATTTCGACGTAATTAACGCAAATGAGATTGATTTAAATATTCAATTCTGGTGTTATTTATTGAATTATTATCATTAAACTTTTGCAATCTGGGAATTCTATTCCTTTTGTATTGCCTGTGTCAATTGTCAGATTTTAATTGATAAAATTTCTTTAATTTGACAGTATTGTCACTGTCAGTCACAAATCAGTATTTTAGTAAATAATGTGATTGAGAAGAAGATCATTAGAAATGATGCAAACAGATGAAAGTATTTAGGTAATGGATGGATGAATAGATTGAAAGAGGGGAGTCCGTGAAGTACTCAAGCACTCAGGCCAGAACTAGGCCCATTGTATCTCACGGTGCGAAGAACCTTCATGTCACGTGGCGGTTGTGAGCCATCCGCTATATTTACCGAATTTATAGATTTGTTGCCATCCTTGAACCCCCGCTTCGCTCAGTTCGTTCAGGAGATAGGCACCAAAGCATCTATAAGGTAGGTGCATGAGGTAGGGACAATGACACAGGAAGTGTTCAATGATCTCTCTATCTCCACCGCATCCACTACAGACGTGCACTTCAGAATATTTAGGTAATAATATTCAATGAATTTGCATCAAAAAACTTTATTTTAGAAAATTTTATTTTACGTACTATATTACTACAAAAAATAACCGATTATTAACTCCAATTCAAACTTAAATTTACACCTTCATTTTAGTTAGGTGGTTAAATGATTTTTCAAGATTACTTTCAAGTGGAACAGTTTAATATTTTTATTTTATTTTCCTATAAGAAAAAAATGTCATGAAACGTGTACGTTAAAACGGATAAAAAAAACACATATTCAAAAGTCAAGTTCCACATGGCAAAAAAAAGAATCATCCCAACACATTATAACTACACATCCAAGTTTGCTGAATTGAAACTATACAAAAACAAAGATGACAAAATCTTTTTCGCTTGTTAAAGATGAAACCATCCTTAAGTCCTTTCGGTTGCAACGACATTTATTATTAAGGAAACAGAAATTATCCTGTACTGTAAGTTTGTCATTGCAGATTTTTTTTTGTTTCATCCAATAAATTTTACTATAATATTTTTTATATTTTTTTTTGATATGTCATCAAGAAGAGTTTATTTTATGGTATCATTCATATTATAAACTTTCTTCTTTAGAGTTCTTTTTTCTATCTTATCCTTTAGATTCAACTTTTTTTTTTGTTTTTTGTCTGGTGCGACAAAAACTTACAAGAAGTTGGATGAAAATTTTCTTTTAGTAAAAATGTAACTAACAAAATTGAAGATTCACAAGTGAAATGTGTGTTGGTAAGAAAACGCTATAGTAATAAATAAAAAAAAAAAACAAATATGGAAAAAAATCTTAAAAAGCATAAGAAAGGTTAACTCACAAATTGTTATTAAATTGCAAAGGTTTTGACTTCCGAGCAACAAAAATAATAATAATAATAAAAAAAAAATATTGCATAAGATTTTTCATATTGTTGATTGTGGTATATATAGAATATTTTCAATCCTCTTCAATTTTTCCTACTAAAAAGGATAATTGGTGCTTAAGATGAAAATGCTTTTCTAAATTCAATGAAAATGTATACAGTAATATTTTTGAAGTTTTTATTATTTTTTCAGAAAAAAAGAAACAGTAAAAATAAATTTTCTTGATATAGTTTATTATTATTACAGAGCTAGTTTTTTTTGTCAAATAAGAAAAAGGATTTAAGAAATGAATAAATTTGAATTAAAATGCACTCGTACAGAAATGAGGAACAAAATTTATTCTATGTATTGGTACATTTTCATCAACTGATTCTGAATATTCAGGTATTCGGCATCAGTTATGGAATAAAGTCTAAGAAGATGTTAGCGTTTGTCTTGGAAAAGTTTATTTCATTTAATGCTTTATTTTGATAAAAAAAAAAAAAAAAATTAATAGTACTACGATGCTGGATTATGATGCTACTGCATTAGTAGCAATTTTTCGGTAATAATACGCATACCTTTCTCGCGAGTCCAACTTAAAGTCCACAATTTAATTTTTATTAGAACATTTTTAGAAGGTTCTGTCTTGAAATTATGGATGAACTTAAGAAATATCGAAAATATTGAAAAAATAAAATAAAATCATGTTTATTCTAAGTTTATCCGCCATCTTGAAAAATGGTCGCCATATTTAATTTAGTAATCAATTTCTGTTTCCTTTATGGTATGTTTCAAATTAATATTTAGAGTTAAAATATAAAATATTTAATAAGTAATAGCTTAGGCAGAGGGCAGAGCATCACATAGATGACACTGTTTCCATAGTGGTACCACATTTTATTAATAATTAACTCTGAATTGGTATTGTGGTGCTTTCTAAGTCCAGGGATTTCGTAGTTTTCTAATTTATACTGCACATTCGATACCTCTTTTAAAGGTGGTAAATATTATTCTAGAATGAAACTTCTACGTTTAGTTTAAATTATCAATAAAATTAAACATTTTGTTTTTTTAACAATCGAATAAATATTTATTAAAAATTAATTGACCTGTTAATTTAAATTTATTGAAATTGCAATTATTTACTAAATTGTGAAATAAACAAATATTTCAAATAGTAAATAAATACAAAATAAATTTTTGTGGATTTTCTCTAACTAAATTTCAGGAATGGCTAATTGGTCACTACAATACCGAATATAAAATATTTTCACCAAAAAACCACATTAATTTCCGCTGAACAATGAGAAAAATATAATATAATTTATTTAACGCATGCAATTTATTTTGTGGTACGAGTTTGTATTATATGAAATAGGAAAAGTCAAAATGATAATTTTCCAATGATGATGAAAACATAGTTTAATTGACCAGATATTTATATATAAAATATAGTTATATAAATTTGTAAATTGTACATATAAATTTAAAGTAGAAATAAATACAAAATTATATTTTGATTTAAGCATATTGAAAATTCCAAATAGGAAATTATTGGAGATTAGGTTTTTGTCATTTAAAATTTATATTCAAAAATGGAAAACTAATTTAAAATTTTCTTCAGAAGGTGTTGTGTTTTTATGGAAATTATAGTCGGTGTTTATGAGACTGTGCTGTATTAGGTACCGGGTTCAACTCCAATCTTAGACGTTGATTTCACTCTAAATTGACTCAGCTTTATAATGAGTACCAGTAATTAAAATTTTCAATATTTAATTGTGATTTTAGGACTGGTAAAAAAACGGTTGAGACAATTTGCTTGACAACAAATTTTTCACTATTTCAATTAAAAGCTTCTTCAGTTTATGTTCTAGATTCTATGTATAGGTCCAAATTGCAATAAAATGTCACGAAACTTCTATAGAAGAGGTTAAGGCTCGATATGGGAATAAAAATAAGGTTATGATTGGAAATATTTGGTCGGTGAATTACCAGGTTAAAGTTATTTACTTTCGTTTTTAAGTAACCTTTACTTAAATAACCTTTACCTTTAATCTTTAAAGTTTACTTAAAAACGTGTAAATGTTAAAGTTAATATTCAATTGCTTTAAAATAATCTTAAATAAAATGCGATATAATTAATTCTTCATAATTGTTATTTATTTTAATCATTTTATAACTATATTTATTTTAAGAATAAACATTCCAATGATTAAATGAAGACTATACAAATAATATATAAATGGTTTATATATTTTTATGAAAGTGGAATTTTTGTCGTTTTCCTAAAGGCATATTTCATTGATTTAAAAACGTAATGACATTCCATACATGCCAGCACGTCTTTCATAAAAAAAATATATTTTTGATGGAATGTACAACATAATTGGGTTCAATATAATATATCGAAATACAAAATTATTGCAGTTAATATGAAAATCAAAATGAAACCAATTCGTAGAATAGTAATATTTAGATAAGGCATTTTAAATACTTAGTACACTTGGGATATGGTTAATTATAGAGGCTGAGTTTTAAAATACCAGAGCATAGCTATACTACATTCGTAAGAAACAAATTGTATTAGAAGTTTGAACCATATAGAAACATATAGTATAGAAACATATTTTGGTTCATAACTCCAGTACTCCAGAATGGATCAATCGAGAAGTATGATTCATATATCATATGTCATTAGATTGGTAATTACATATCCTTTAAAACAAGCTATAAAAGATTTCTGATTTCCACGTCATTTGGAAACTATAAGCTACAAAATTTTAAATTTTTATTATAGTTTTTAGCAAAATTGTTTGCTCCAAGTGAAATAATTGTTTTACATAAGAAGTTATGCGTTTTTCCAAATGAAAAAAGCCCAAATATTCTATCTGTCTCCTAAATCTGAAATTTAATATTTTACTATTTTACCTTAATTTTTTTTTGGTCAGGATGAATCAAAGAATTACCTTAGTTTAGCTATGATCAGGTATTTCAGATTCACCTTTATATAAGAAGTGAAATTATATTTTTAATTCTAATTTTGTTCTTAAATTTTCGGAATTATTTAACATAAATTGGAATATACTCAAAATTTATCGAAATTATTCTCCTAATGATAAACGTAATTTTGTTTGCGTACCATTTATATTTGTTTTTTTTTTTCGTATCAAAAATCTGCGTAATGGTATCCAAAATATATATAAGGATATATAATTACATATATATATATAAATATCCTATTTATAAAGTAGAAAATTCCAACAATAATAATCAAAAGATACTCAAATATAAAATTAATTTCCAATTCAGAAAGCAAAGAGAATTATTATCTTTACGCACAGTTATAAATATTTTACTTACTCACACATATTATCCTGGATGATCCTTTCTGACTCTAAAGTCTTTTTCATTATGCATATAAAATACTATACATATTTATATAATATTTTATTTCAGTAATTTTATACATATGAAGTACGAATTACGAATTTAAAAAGATTTTCCCTTTTCGAACTTAGTAATTCGTTCGAAACTATTTAATGAAAATTTGGATATTTTTATATATTTAATTTTTTGCCGAATGCCATTATTATTTGTGGTAAATTACCATTTTCCTGTATATTTTCTATAAGCTTCGTTTCTTCCTGTCAGCAACAAATTCAAACTCAAACGCACAATAGATAGTTAAGGTCGTAGTGCTCTCCCGCGTTCCCTTTCACAAAAAATTCAAAGTATGATGAAATTTTAGTTCCTTTTAGATCTAGACGCTAATCACTAAACTATTTTTTTATTTTTCTTCATCAAATGAATTTCTGCTCGCAGTTTTTGTGGATTATGCCATTCCTTTGATAGTTTAACTCCCATTTTTCCTTCACATGATTTTGCATAACAGCTAACTATACCTCATTCCTTTCTATCAAGTTCGGTAAGTAAAAATTATACAAATAAAAAATGAATAATTTGATATGATTATAAAACTTCACTATATAACAAATTATTTTCATTTTTTTGCTGTTTTTATTTTATATATGTTGGGGGATCCTTTTTTCGGTTACGGATACATGAATATTCACTGGATAAGGATATATGTACATAATTAAAGTGTATGAATATGTTCAACAACATTATACTCTGTTATTTAAATATGATTATCATATTTTTTGAATTTAACTTTTTTGTAAAAAAAAAATACAATCCTGAAATTTTAGGCAGATACATATAAAATGTGTAGCACTCATATGTCCTTTATAATCAGGATGTTAATAAAATTTAATGGTATGGATATTTATTTATTTTTTTGTTGAATAATAATAATAATAATATTTAATTCATATTAAATTAAATTGTTGGTATATTTCTTTTAATATTATTTTAATTTAATTATACATTTATGGAGTTTACGGCTTCGGTGTATGCCTTTAGGATTGTCAGTGACTGAAATGTCATTTAAATTAATACGATTTTTTTTATTTTTATTAAATAGTATGCATATATATAATATTAAATCTGATTATATAATTAATTTTAATAATTTATTTATTTTTTATATGTAAAATTGATAATGAATATTTATTTGCAAAAAATAAAAAAAATAAAATAAAAATTAATAAAAATAAAAATCTGTTTTTATTGAATTTCAATTAATTGAGGGTAAATTAAAATATTTTTTTTAAACAATTTTTTGGCCTTCTTTTTATTTCCATTTCATAAGTTCATGATTTTTAATAATGATTTCGAAAATAAATAATTTTTTTCGTTTTGGAATTTTAATTAGTTATAATATTGATATTGTTAATGACAGATATTAAGGAGTTTTATTGGATAAAATATACTTTTTTTTTGGTGACTAATTAAACATTATTACTATTTAAATTAAACAGGGTAAAGTAATGGTTATAATGATATTGATTTAAATAATTATTTTATAAATTACATTTTAAGGTTTGTCACATTAAAAATTGTTGTGTATTTGAATTATTTTCTTATAGAATATATAGAAATGTCAAAATTAGTGATGCCAATACTGAATTTTCTGAAATATTTAAATTAGTGATGCCAATACTGGAAATATGGTAAATATCAAGTTATTGATGGTTTGTTTTTGTTCTAATCAGTAACAGTATCCAAAATTACGTGCATTATAAATAGAGAGCTTGATAAAATAAAAAATAGCTACAAAATATAAAGTGCTAGATTTTAAAATTTTGAATAATAATTGAGTTCTAAATTGATCAAAACTCTTTACAGTACAAAATGATTTACCAACAAATCCAAAATTTATATATATAATATGAAATTTTAAAAATTTCGTATATTTACTTACCTTACAGCAATTGAACTATCGGAAATAATTATGGTAAACGTTCTTCTTCCTAAAAGCAAATAAAACAAATTTTAAGTAACCAAAATTTAAATTTAATTATATAAATTGAATTGAGAGATATTTTATAGTTCCTATATAATATATAACAATTTTCCGAGAAAATTTGTGGCTTGTGTTAAAATAATTTTCCAAGAAATTAATCTTTCACCAACACACTTCATGTGTCTTGTAAATTTTCATTTCAAATTTTAGTGTAATGTCAATTAAATTATTTTTAAGGAATCTAAATATTTTAACCTTGGATCTGAGAGTTAAATGATATTAAAAATGCATTTAGTCAGGGTCGTTTCTCTTTTTACATAAATTAAATATGTACCACAAAAATATAAAGCACTAAAATTTCATATTTTGGTTCTTACGAAATTTCTGATGAACCCAAAGGCTAAAAACAACTACTAATAAATGTAATATACACAAAATTTTCAATTTCACCTGAACAATATTATAAAATCACTGTTTAATACACCAATCCTAATACGATATTCTTTATTAATATCCAGGATATTTTCATACCCTTGGGACCTGCTAGTTTTGAAATACATATTTAAAAGATATTTACTAACGAGAAATCATGAAACCCACCTAAAGCACACAAAAAAAAAGAAAGGATTTTAATTCCATTTGAACGCTTTCTACAAAATTTTAGTGAATATTAACATGTTTTCCTGATGGATGAAAGCTGTGTGGAAATTCATTAAAAAAATTCAAACAATCGCGAAAATAATATTATAATGTTGAAAGTGTATAACTTTTCCTTATGGTTTAATACCTCTCTTTTGGTGGAAAGTTTTATAACGATACGGATACGGATACAAATACATGTAAAAAATTTACCATCATTGTATTTAGTTTAAAACTTTTTATTTTGCTATAGCTAGTTACTTTAGGATACCAACAAATTAGCGGAAATAAAATTTTTGTTTGTTTAATAAGCACACAAATAAGGATAAATTCACTGTTTTATATGTGCGTATACAAAATAATAAATATTAAGTGGTTATAGAATGAATTTTTTTCTTCCAGGAAAATTCTCCATAAAAAAACTGGTGTTAATAATGTTGATAATGAAAATCCCACATCCTTATTGAAAGTAAATTATTTGCTGTTTTGTGATGGTTAAGGAAGTGTTAAATTTGTATATGAAGATAAATTATTTTGTATTTTTGAGTTCAGTTCACTTTTAATATATTTTTATTAAATTACAAAATCACGACAAAATTTTTCTGTAAGTTTCTTATTTGAATAACTAAGGAATTTTGAGTTGAAGGAAATTCTTGTTTTCTAATTACTTTAATTTTAAATTACTTTATGTTATTGCTATTAAATAAAAGCATTTACTTAAGGGAATGACATAGCAAATATTAGTGTTGACAAGCATGAACCTGTATATAGAGCAAATGCAAATATAATTTAATTGATATAGTAAAAGTATTTGCTAGTTTTAACTAATTCTGCTCAATATATAATAATTTTTGATATTTTTAATAAATATATAGAACAAAATTAATTTTTGGATAGTTTCAACGGAATATAGAATAGACAAAAATCAGTGTTGCCCATACTATTATGAAATTGACAAGAATTGTTGAAAAATTAATCAGAAATGCTGAAATTAACATCAATTCAATAAAATATTTGGAACATTTAACTTATTTCCATTCACAATTGATTTAAATTCGATAAAATGTTTACCGGAAATTTAACTAATATACTTTTTCCTAAAAAAAAATCCTTTTCCATATTCTCCATCTCATCCGTTTCGAAATCTATATTTTAGATTTACTTTGTTGTTGCCGGAAAATTAGAAAGAAAATTCATATATTAACATCCATTAATGAGCAATTTTTATAAAGTGATAACGCTTTATCCTTGATAACATTAAAGCCATACATTAAATATTCACGCACAAACTTACGAGAAAAATTAGCGGGTGGTTTTTTTTTTTTTTGTAAGGAAATATAATTTTCCCGAGGTAAAATAATTTAGTCCCCATTTACTGAATTTACTGATATTCATATGTAAATTTTGGAAAATTCTGTTTTGTTGTTATAATATCTCTGTATATGTTTTGGATAGGGAGAAAATGTATTTATTAAGTTTTTTTTTTTTTTTGCTCGAGATGTATAAAAAAGAGGGGATCATCAAAAAACTTTTTGGCTTAAATATTTACGTATTCTTTCACAAGGCATTTTTCACTATATAGTCTGTAAATTTGCTATATAAAATATAACCATCATTATTATATCACCCATATAGAAAATCGTATATATGATGATGATTACTGATTACGTGGCGGCATCAGAAACCGTGAAAATTATAATATAAAATTTTTCTTTTGAAGAATTATATTGTCGTTTCATTTTTAAAGCATATAATAAGCGAGGTGAATTAATGATAAGCGAATTGACTTATTCAATTTTTTTGTTGTTGTTGCTGGTGCTGCTAGGATGTTGGAAAAATCTTTTATTTTATTTTTTTTTGATTTTGTGGTCTGGGAAAAAAGAATTTAACAGAAATGAAAATTTCATATGTGCCGGTAAAGTGAAATTGAAAAAAAAAAGGATTTTTATTTTTTGATAACGTTGACAGTTTAAGGATTTTGTTTTGGGGTGGTTTATTTTATTTGGTGTAATAATTACATATATTTTGTTTGGTTGGAGTTTAATATATGGGAGCTTAAAGTAGATTGTTGTATGAATATTTTTTAATAAATTATTATATTAATTTTATATATGATTTTATAAAATTATGTATTGTTGTTATATGATCGTCAGGATTTTTGAATAGATTTATATAGAATAAAGAAAGAAAAAATTTTTATTTTGTTGATGCTTTTGATTAAATTTAATTAGATTTAATAGATAAAAGATGAATTTAAAATCAATTTTTGAAAAATTCTATTGAAAATAGTATTATATAAGTTAATTTATTTATATAGAATTTCAAAATTCATGTATAACTGATATTAATTTATTCAGTGAATGATGAGTTACTGAAAAATATAATAAGAAAATTATCATAATGAAAAATCAATTTTAGTTCTATGAATTTATGTAATTACAATTATATAAGAAATTTTGTAAAACCTTAAGGTTTTCAAGGCGAAGTAATATAGTTATTGTTAATCTCGAAATAGTGCTACAAAATTTTTATGTATTTTGACATTTATCTAAAAATTCTAGTATCATTTTTGTACAATGTCACAAATGAAAATAAATATTTTCATATTTTCAAATTTAGTTTTACTAAATTTACAAAAAATTATGAAAGAGCGATAGAAAAATGGATTTGAATAAATCAATTTTCTTCACATTTTCCAATGCGAGAGATTCTAAATAAATTCCTTCCTCTTCGAAACGATATTGCTATCCAAATTCCATTACAATTACTAAATTTTGAGGTCCTTCAGATACGATTTAATGAATGTTTAGGTAAAGATCTTTTTTTTTAACAAATTCCATGTTTTAGGCTACTCGTACCATTAAAGTTTATAGGATTTTCGGTTGCTATAATTTCAGTGTTAGTATATTTAATTTTAATCGTGGATGTGAAATTGTCAGTAGCTACTCCAAAAATTATCAATAATTTAAATTTTATATAATATTTCTTTAATGAGTAACTAAATTTCGTAAAATAAATATAATATTTATATTTTCTTTATTTAAAATTTTATAAGTAATTTTAATACAAAAATTTAAACCCATAAAATTT
This sequence comes from Rhamphomyia laevipes, assembly GCA_963920725.1. Classification (NCBI taxonomy): domain Eukaryota; kingdom Metazoa; phylum Arthropoda; class Insecta; order Diptera; family Empididae; genus Rhamphomyia; species Rhamphomyia laevipes. Next base: position 43,515,771 of record OY987256.1, read on the forward strand.
ATTGAGAAAATTTTATTATTCACAAAATGAAATTATATAAAATAGATGCCCTAAAAACTTTTACTAAAATATCTTTTTTGTATATTTATATATAAATAAAGTACATAATAACAAAAATCAAAAAACATTAAAATTAACACACAAAAAGGACTAAAAACATGTCTTTTCTCATAAATTTATTGGTAAAAAATTATTTTATACTTTTGGTAAACTTAAAATAAATGTCCTTTGACCTGCAAGGTCTTTAGAAAACAACTTTAAAACACTTTATATGTTTTTTTTTATATATTTCTTCTATTTATGGTTAAAAGAAAAATTGATGATGAAAAATAAAGAGGAAAATTTTCTCATATACATATATATATTTTACTTATATCATAGAACATAATAAAATCTGTTTTTCCCAGAAAAAAAAAACATAAATTAAATTTATGTTTATACAGAAAATACAATTTTTACTATAGAAAAATCATACCATAAATAATATTTTGTTGTAGTACAAGGATATATAACCAGAAGGGAGTGTAAAAATATCCTTTTTTTTACATTTCGATAGAGTAAAAAGGACACAAATTAATAATAATTTTTGAAAGCGGAAAAAACAATGTGTTGTCCAAAAATATTACTAGTGGTAAAGTAAAATTGTTTAAAAAAAAATTGATATCCTTGTTTTTTGTTAGACCATTACAGTTTGTCTTGTGGGGTTAATACAAATTAAATGGGAAAAGACATAAGATTTTAATATCTGTACCGAATATTTATCTACACTAAAATAGATGAAAAAAAAAAATATTGAAAGCTTTGTCGAAGTATAATTTTTGTGTGGTCTTTGGTCTAACAAAAAAAAAGGATCAATAAATGAATTTTCTATAGAAAAAAGTTACTGCTATCATTCATTAAAATTTGAGCAAACATTTTTGAAATCAATTTTATGAAATTGTTTCAAAGATTGTTGGATGATATTACATTTAAAATTATTATTTATTTTATATTTTCTAAAGTCCTTTTTTTTTAGTCAATTTGTGTATGTGACTTTTATAATTTTTGGAAGTATATAAAGTTTTTTAAATGCCAGAATGCATTTTTTTTGGGGGGAATCAAACAGTGTACACAAATTTGGTTAGTTTCCGTTTTTTACTATAAGTAATTTTAGGATAAAAGTTTTTTATGTTAATTTCCTTGTATATAGTTTACATAGACGTTTTTGGTTGCCCTCTATAAAAACTGAATTTAGTTAAATGATACTAAACATATGAAATTACTTAAAACTTATTCGAATCTAATAAATAATTTCCAAATTATATTTGTAATTCTTCTTGTTTAGTTATCCTCAAAAAATATTTTGCTTCTCATTTTCAAGAATTTCGATTATGAACATAACCTTTCTAAGTTTCTTAAATCGTTTTATATTTTCCCGTTTGTACTTAATTACGGATTTAGAGAAACATTTTTAGGATTAACCAAAAATTATGACTAAAAAATTACTAAATTTAATAATGATACTAAAAATGAACAATCAATCGGTGTTCATAAATTTGAAGTGGATCCAATTTATATTTTCGTATTGAAACTTTTTACATAATAAAAGTTTTTGTGTAAAACACTAATTTAGCAATTTTGGTTTATGTTACAAACATAAAAACATATAAGTTTCTTATACATAACTTTTTTTACTATTTTTATATTTGTTATTGGGTAGGTTAAATTTATGTTTATATTTATAAATTGAAATATTCGAATACTTTTTGTGAATCTACCAAAATAAAATATACACCTGTATTTCATATTTTATTTGTCTTATAGAGAATAGAAAACGTAAAAGGATAATAAAATTTGTTTATATATTTTGTCATTTTTTTGAGCTTTAAACTATTTACGAAAGGGACACATTATAATAATTTATGGGATAGTGGTGGTGTGTAAAATTATTTAATTTTACTATTTTGTATAAGTAAAGTCAAATTAATGACAAGAAATATTAATAACAAGGACGAAATCCTGTTTTTCATGTATTAAAAAATAGTCTTTTTAGTATAGTAATCTTTCTAATGTTTCTATACAAAGAACAATCAATTTAGAAATATTTAGATACATAAAATATGATAGAATGTCCTTTTTTATCCTATAATTGTTAAGTAATTTTCTATATAAACAAAATTAAATACTATGCAATTTGAGAAAAACTGATGGAAAAAACTATAAAATTTGAATAAAGATTTATGAAAAAATGGTGTTGCCAATAGCTTTATTTAATAATGCTTCAATACAAGTTTGACAAGGAACAAATTTCATTGTTTTCTTTGTAATTTTAGCTTCCTTCAATATAGTTTACAGAACACTAAAAATACTGATAAGAAGTACTTTATATTATACTTAAAGATGATTCAAGAATTACCAACAAAATTTTATTACAAACGTATATGTAATTTTAGTTTCATTCAATATACTATCCAAATTTATTGTTATAGTTATATACGTCAAAAATTAGTGCTGCCAATGTTAATTTGATTATAACAGCATCCGAAACTATTGAATTCTAAAATCTAACAAAATGTTATAGAATTCATAAATTTATCAAAATATTTGACGGTTTCATGTAACATCTATAAATGTCAATATTTAGTGATGCCAATGCCAATATCATTATAACAGGGCCAGATGCTAGATTTCTAAAATCTATCAAAATATTATAGAATCTAAAAGATTAATTAAAAGATTTTAAGGTTTCAGAAAACTTACAAATCCCTTCAAGAAATACAATTAATGAGACGGAATTTTCAAAAAAAAATATATATATATATATTGTATATAAAGGAGTTATATCCTGTTTTCATTGTTTTATATTCATAAATGTCCAGTTAGTTTAATTTAAAATAAAAACATCACAGTTTATGATATTAAATAATTTTGTTTTCTTAAAACATAAATTAAATCTAAATAACAAAATAAATAAATATCTACACTACTACACACTAACTATAACAATATCCTTTTGGGAAAAGCTTGTTATGTACAAAAATACAGAAGGACATTTTATATTCAAAATATATTCATAATATAGTTAAAATGTGGTCTTTTGACTATGATTATGTATAATATACAAAAAAACACAAAAAATGTATATGATGCCAAACTAATTGTGGCTAACATGTTAAAGACAAATATTAACTTTTCGGTTTTAGTGGCTTTAATTATAATATAATATACAATTTTTGAGTCCACCTTTTTTTTTGTTGTTTCTATTCCAGGTAAATTGTTTATTATGTGTATAGGTTATGTAATATAAATTCACATACGTTTAATATTATATAATGATTTTTAGATAAAAAGGATTTAATGTTTGGCTTTTGCACTTTATATTTTGTGGGAAGGATGTTACCTGTTTTGGGTATATAAAAAAATTGGATGACTATATTATGTTAATAAGTCAATTTATGTTTTTAAGATTTTTATTAGTTGATGGTTTAATATAATATTTTGTGGTTGTTTTTCAGTGGCAGAATATATGACCAATTTGGTATTTTTTTTTGGAAAAACACTGACATAATATAATTGATAATATGGAAATTTTGTAATAAACTATTTGTATCTACCTGTGGTTTATTAATTAATTTATATTAAAATGTTTTAATAAAATATATTGACATTTAGTTGTTTTTTGCGAATAATTAATTTCATCTAGTAATAAAGTACTAAATAGAATTACTAAGTTGCTGTTAATGAATTATTTTGTTTATCAAATTAATTAAATCTATTTTATGCGGATATTTAATGAACAAGTAATTTGTGAAATTTCTAGAAAATGAATGAAAACACTTTATAAATTTCATTTTTGAATTTTATCATAATTATCAAACATTTGTTCTTATGATTAACTATAAAAATCATAATAATATTTATTTTGTAAAAACTTTAATCCTGAAGATACTCTCGATGCGCCCCTGTCGCTTAGAAATGTCAACTATTTCTGTCGCTTAGAAATAGTTGGTACAACTTTGTTCTGTGGAAAGTTCGTACTATTCCAATTTTTCCGTTTTATTGCTTTGTAATGTGAAATCATGTTATAAAAAAATTTGCTTTTGACATGATTTTTCTTTGTTTAACTTTTTTTTTTAATATTTCAAAGCAGCAACATAAATACTTAATCATAATTAAAAAAGATCCATTTATTTAAATTCAACAATTACAAAATCGGAAATATTCTAAATAAAAAACCAAAAAATAGAACAATCTATAAACATAAAAAAGTAAATATTATGTTGAATAACATATCCTTTCGTACCACATCCTACATAGCAGCTGTCAATTAATTTACCACTTCCTTTTCATTAAGTATAAAAAAAAACAATAACAATTCATTTAAAATAAAAGGATCTTTCATTCGTTCTTTCTCTTTATTATGTTATCTTTAATATTTTACAGATTTACAAAAATAGATAATTTACTGCGAGTGAAAAGGATATGTTAGACACCTTTCGGAAGTGTTACACGTTTATCACGAATACATATGTCAAATAAGAATGTGTAAAATTTCAAAAACTTTTCCAACAATTTATATATACATAATATAAATATATATATAAAAAAAATGTTTTTTTTTGATAAATATATACAAACAAAAACATTATATAAAATATTTGTGTCAACATCAAAAGATTTATGAGTACGAGAATCAGAAAAAAAGGTCCTTTCGATATGGTTTTTTTTTTATATATATATATTATTAAATCAATTATGTTATATTTTATTACTTACTCAAACTCTTTGAATTGTAAATTAAGTAAAATATAAATATTGGTATACGTATCTAAATGTTGATGATGATGATGTTAAATATCTGTATACATTATATTCCACAAAATATTTTGTAAAAGCAACAAAAAATTTATGTGGTTATTACCAAAAACATAAAATATTTGTAGAAAATGGTAAAAATAAACTAAAAAGGATATTATAAATAAATAACTATATATATATAAACTTGTATACAGATATATAAATTGAAATAGTGAAGAAAGTTTAGATAAATAATATTTTCTAACCAATATTTAATTTAAATACATAATAAATATATCACGATATAGAAATATATCGTATATATAAATATGAGAGTGCATGCTATGTTGATGACTTGTTTTAAGGTTTGGTAAATTTAATTTAAAAGCCTTTAAATGAATAATAATATTTGTTTTTTTTAGTTATATACAATAAATATAATATTTTTATACTAATATTTATACAAACACTTACACTATTAGTTTTCGATTAAAATTATTATTATTTTAAGGATATTCTATATAAAGGATATGTAACGAAAATTATTTGAAGAAATTAATCTTTATAAATATTTAAAGACGCATTTAAAATTGAAAATTATTATCAATTATTCATAAGAATTATTAAATTTACTTGAGAAAAATATTGACAATTTGTATCGTGATATATTTATTAGACATCATATTCTTCAAAGTAACATAATTGCTGGAAAAGCAATTTAGAAAATTTGATATTTTTGTGTTTTAAAAAGGGAGTAGATTTATTACGAAATATGTGGAGACCTTGAGTGGGATTACTATGTCTTCACTTTAAAAGTATTATGAACCCACAGGTTTGATTAACATTTTTTTAGTTATACAGAATTGAAAATTACTTTATGAAATAGTATATTAGAGAAAATTAAATTCTTGTCACTTCATTTATTTGATGTTTATGTACTCGTGGAATAATGAAATGATTTTTTTAGAGTATTGTCATGCTAATAATGTCGTAATTATCTAATGATTGGGTAATTTTGTTTTCAGTAATTTATATAAAATACTAAAGTTTTATGCTGGATTTATAATATAAAGTTAACACAAATGAATTCAAACTTACAGAGTTTAAATATATGAAAATAGTACTTGGCTTCACAACACTACGTAACTAACCAACTTTCAACTTTTATAAATCACAAAAAAATAAAAATTGTCATAGTAAAATGTCAAAGTGAATTTATGTTGTGATTATATAATTAATTTTTACTTAAAATAATAATTTATGTCAGGTGGAGCTGAAAGAGAACCGTGCATTTGATTACACTGTAAAAGAAACAGTTGTTTAATAATACAATAAGAATTCAAAACTTTTAAAACCATCGTGTAAAAGCTTGCTTTAACATTGAGTTCAGTTGTATTGATATCATTATGAATCAGGAGTTAAACTGTTAACTTGAAACTGTTATACAAAAATGTCAAGATCAGTTATAACAATGTTAACAAAACTTTGAGAATATTTTCGTATTATAAGATACTAAATTTTTTCATTTTATTACATTGTAGCTCTTACGAAAATTGAAAAGCTATGGTAACACTTATTTTGACATTTCTAAATTCTAATATATTAATATAATCTTTATATTATATTAAATTTTTTATATTAAATTCATAATTAATAAATATTTTATTATGGTGGACATTTTAGCTTTTAACTAATTAATTTACAACAATAATTTATATTTGATCTAATTAGATTATTAAATTATGTTAAATTTTACTATATCTATAGTTAAATTACAAATAATTTATACTTTGAATTTTGTATTATGACATAAAAGTTTTTCAAAAATACATTTTCTAAAGTTATATATAGTATAAAAGTTTCATATTTTATGTTTTATTGAAAATTATAGTGTACTATATAATAATAAAATCATATTACAAAATATAACCTTATTAGTTAGATTTGAGCCACAGGTAAATAAGCAACAAACAGTAACAATATATGTACAACGTTTTTATATATATGATGCTACAAAATTTAGTTATAAACTTTTAAAAAAATAACTTTAAAACATAAAATTTTCCCATTTGAACATCAAAATATCAGATCATGTAAAAACAACATAATTTTATTTAATAATTTTTTAAATAGACAACCAATTTAAATTTAAATAATTTTTGTTTATAATTAATTTATGTATAAAATTTATTTAAGTTATTTATATATAAATTTTATTAAATTAATTTTTGTAATTAAATTTTACAGAAAATGTTTTTAGGGTGTGTAAGAGAATTTATTTATATGAAGAGATTTCACTTTAACTTAATTAATTTAAAAAATATTTTAGTAATTTAATTTATGTTTTATATATGAAAACATTCAAAACGATAAATTTCTCAAAAGACTTAAAGATAAATGCTAAAAGCAAATTATTGTATTGGAAATTAACACTACTATATACATATAAATAAATATGGATAAAGGATATATGAAAATTTATTTTAATTGAATTTTCTATATTGAAAGTTGCAATTAAGCTTATTTAATCTGATATCAAGTATTAAATTGACTATAAAATGTATAGAGAAATTGAATAACAAATAAACCACATTAAATTTCGATTTAAAAAAAATTGTAATTATAAATATTGAAAAAAGAATTCGGGAAGAATGATCCTTACCTATCAAGTAATTTTAATGTTCTTCTTCCGATGGCGCTACAGCCCAATTTTTATATTTCAATTTGGACTAATTTAAAGCTGAATCAAGTCATTATTAGTACTTATTTGAGGCACATTATCCCTACACCAATAGAGTAGCATTAAAACCGGTAGGTTTAACCGCCACTTTTAATATTACTCTATTGATTTATAATCAACAGTTTCTGTTTTTGTTAAATTATTCCCAATTGTCTGGCTTGATATTTACAGAAATTGGCGATAAAATGTCTAAAATGAAACTTGAGAGTTTTTACTACTGACCTACCAAAGGTCCGAATCACTGTGGCTTCTTTTCAAGCATATTGGTATCAAAAAATGTAATTTGTTAGTTTTAATAATCAAGATTTTTGAGAAGTACATGCAAAAAAATGTTAAGATTATCTGCAAGTTTATGATTCAGAAGTCGTTTACTCAATTTCAAAGCTTATCATGTTTGAGTAATAAATTATGGGACTATGCATTATCAACAGGATTTACTTAATAATTTCTATAATATTATAACAAATTCATGTAAGAATTTGCTACTAAGAGCAAATTTGGAATTTCTAGGTAGAAAAATTAGTCACAATATTTCTACGCCATTAAAATGGAACTGTAAGTAAATAGTTCTAACCTAAGTTTTTATATTACTTTATCTATCAATTTTCTTGACTCATTTATGTTATGCTTTCCATTTACTGGGTTTACATATTTTGCGGTTTGAATGATTTTCTATATAACAAATTTTAAAGAAATGAAAATTGTCGAATATTTCTTACCCAATTGATATAAAAACAATAATTTAATAAAGAAAATTGTATGATATTATTTCCAATATAAGAAAGAAGTTGAACTTAAAAGTGACAATTTTTGTTAGTTTTTTCTAGACCATTTACTGATTTTTTACATTGAATTTAAATCAACTAATTGTTTATTAGTTTTCGATATTTTTATAAATTTATTTATCAATTTATTTACATTAAATTTAACAGTGTGTCCTCCTACGAAGCTATAAATTTCCAGATTCAAAAAAATAATAATAAAAAAAATAATTTACAAAATCTCATTCCATAATAAATTCTTATGCAACAGAAAGAAACTTGATCCTTTTATGGTATAGTAGATTAACTCTCAATTTCAGAGTTTTTTTTTGTTATCCTTATAGGATAGTATATCTGAGTATCGTCATTTCTTTTGTCTTTTCCTTCATTGATTATAGTTTTTTTTATACGATATCCTGAAATTTATTTTTTGCATTCATTTCAGCCATAAATTGATTGTGTATATCAGAAACAAATATAATTTTTTTTATTTGTTTGTTTTCCATACAAGCTGATACATAAACCACCTTTGATCCTCATATATCGTGTGGTACCGTATGTCCTTGTCTCGACACTATACTAAATCCACCAGTCAAACGTATTGAAACATAAAAATAAAAATATTTATATTTCCCGGTCAATTTTTTTATATATACGTTTATTTTCTTTGTTAAATGTTACTTTAGAGAGCATCAAATATAAAAACAAACTAGACTGGACATTATGTCCTTGTGTAAACCAAAAGTTTTGAAAATAAATATATATACATATTTTTGTATGTATGTATATTTATTATTGGTAACAACAAAAATTTCCTTTTAGCAACATTTTTTTTGTTATTTTTCTACATTTTATTTTTTCGATACTTAAACTCTGCGTTTCAGTTGAGTGAACAAAAATCTACTACAATATTTTTTGTTTGTTTATTATTGTTTGAGTATATGATTGTATATTACAGAATATTTAGTATTATGTCTACATTTTGTTGTTCTTGTTGGTCCTATTGTTTAAAAGGCTCACTCATTGGAAATATAGCAAAGGCATAATTTTTGTATTGGTCGAATACATTCTTCTTTCTATAGAGATTTAATGTTTGATAGACCATGGCATAATGTAAATTTTTATGAAATGGAATTTTTCTGATTACTGATTTTTTTTTTTTTTTCGTTTTATTAAATAAATATTGTATTTTTGTAATGTATATTGAGAATTTATTATATATTTATTTTAATATTTTTATGTAGAAATTGTATAAGAAAGAAAGTTTAAATATTATAAATTTTGATGGGTTTCTATATAAAAAAATATATTTTTCTTTACTATTTTCTTTACTTGTGGCCCAGGTTTATGTATAAATTTTACTTTTATTGGTTATATTTTGTAAGGTCAACTTTATATTTAATATGTTTGAGGTCAAGATAGGATTAAAAAAGGTTATAATAATTTTTATGATGATGTTTAATGTTAAATAGTTTGGGTTAATCTGATAAAACCAAATATAATTTGTGATTATTATTTCTAATCTGTGAAAAATCTGTATAGTTAAATGAATAATTTTCATTTTCAGTATATTTAATTTTATCTGTTAATCAATTTGTTAATAATTTTTGAAATTATTAACTGGCATCATAAAATTGATAATTGAAAATACTGAACATATGAAACAAATTTAATGTTTCCGTTGAATTATTGAAGTGTCAAATTACATTTCGATGCTGGATATAAACTTTCTGAGTACAAGACAAACTCAAAGCGTCAAAACTACATATCCAACACCGAAAGGAGCTTGGAATTGTTTGTGGGAACTTTGTTTATTATGCGATATGTGTGAAACAGACTGGCAGATGGAAGTCTGACTGGTACAATTCAATCAGAAATTGAACTCTCGGTTCATCACGACAACTAACCGTTCTTGTAATGGATGTGATGTTGCAGATTTAAAAAAAAAATATTTCAGAAATTTAATTGTGTTTTGTATTGGATACCAGATTTGCTTTTTAATAGATCATTGTCAAAGTATTTAAAGTGTTCTCATTCTAATTAAAGAATCTCACGGATATGAGTCATGTTTTGTTAAATCTTCCAATCAAATTTTATACAAACTATTAAATTATGAAAAAAAAATATTTTAAGATATATCTGATAATTCAACTTGGTAATACATTGAAAAGATGAAATAGCTCTAAGCTTCTTACAGCATTAAGTTCATCAGAATTATGAAAGTGGCACATTTATTTTTAGAATTTTTGTTGGACACATGTCAACTTGTCAATGGCATAATCACCAACAGTAAAGGGTAAGGCTTTTTGTAAATTAATATTCGTATTTACCAATAATAAAGACTTAGTGATAGCGTGTTTTGTTGTGATCACTGGTTCGATTCTAAGACCTAAACATCAAAGAAAATGTTCACCATAAAGAAAGCTATGACTCCAAGTTATTACATGATTCAATTCTTAACATTGGTTTGAAAATTGTAAATATTTGTTTTCAATTAGTCATTTCTGATTAATGGATAATTAATTTCATATAAAAATTATTATAACAACTAAAATATACTTACAAAAATTTATTCCTCAACACATTTTTATAAAATAATTTCATTACTACAAATTCTTATTAAGGAAATTCTCAAACTTTTGAATAATATATCGAAAATTTCTAATACTTTTCAAAATTAAATAATTAAAAATTAATAAATTAATAATATTTTTATCATTAAATGTCAATTTTTATCACTTTAAAATATAATTATTTTAAAATTATATAATAATTTATTTTTTAATATGAGATCATCACATTTTAATCACATAATTTTAATTGATTTTACATTGAATTTTTTTTTTCATAAATTTTTTGTTTTGCAAAAACATTAAAAAAATTCTCATCATCAAATTTTTTTTTAATTTTTATTTAAATATTACATAGATAAAATAATAGAGAAATAAATAAATAATAATTTATGATGAAATCACATCGCGTTCTTAAACTAAACTAAAAATTAAATTTTAAATTTGTCAAAATGCTAGTAATATCGAAGCTTACTGAACCATTAGAATTGCTTCCGGAAATTACTTTACTGGGATGTGAATTAAATTATAATGTTGTGTACATATATATATAAATTAATATATATTTATTTATGTGCATTCACACAGTAAGTACGGGTATATTCATTAAAATAAAATAAAAAAATAAATGTATAAAAAAAATAATCTCTAATTATATTTTCTGAAAATTTTATTTGAATTTTTAACCCTATGACTGAACATGTGATATCCAATATTTGTAAGTACATATATATAAAAGTTTTGTATAGTAACATACATGGAAGCATATAGATAAAAAAATTATGTTGTTTTGCTGTTGTTTTTGTATTTATTAGAGATTAGTTAAGCCCCTCTTAACCCTAATATCAAATATCTAATATAAATATAAATATAAAATATATAAATTTGATGAACAAAATTATTGTGGGTGATGTTTTGGGAGTGAAAGAATTCATTTTTTTTTATTTTTTTGTTTGTTTTTTGATAAACTTACAAACCATGACAACATAATTTAATGTAAGTTTAAATACATAGAGTATGTAACAATTCATCCATAAATTCAAATTTTTTGTATAAAAATTGATTAAAATTTTGCATTAGATTAAATTTTAGTTTTGTTTCCTTTGGAAATATATTTGTTTTGAAAGGGAAAATTTTATTGATATTATAACAAATATTTATGTATATACACTGTTAAAAATAATATGATTATTTTTTGTATAATTATGATTTTCTATTTTATTATTTTCCTCTAGAGAATTGTAATATTTTGGAATATTTTCTTATATATTCATATAAAATTCATATTTAAACTATTCGAGCAGGGAAAATCAGTTGTATCTCTTTTAGTGTTTTAATTTTAACAGTGGTTTTTTGGTGGGTCCACCACTTGATTATTAAAATATCAATTTAATATGTTTATTTAAATACAGGGTGACTTTTTGTATACTAAATGCAAGGTGAACGCAAGGAAGAAAGACTATTTAATAACATTCCGTACGACAGAAAGAATACAGACAACCAATTAAAGATAACCAGTAAAGAAAGAGACATATTTATAACTGTGTACACGGAACACTGGACAATTGCAGAACACGCGGCCTAGGGTAAATATCCCATTCAATCAATCATCCCGTAGTTTCGAAGAAAAGAATGATAAAGAAACGTTTCTCACTTTACTTGCTAGTGCACACCTCAGGGCCAGAAAGGATAACTTTCGTGATCTAACGAGATATGGTACGGTTTCTGAATGTTAAGAAGTGTATCTAAAATCAATCTTAGTCAAGCTAAATGGTCACGTGATGGTCAGGTGGTAGTAAAACGGTGTTAGAGCTCTAATTGAGGTCGCTATCGTGTTGTTTGGGACTCGCCAGTTAATCTAACCAACGCTACTATTACATATATTAGTAATTTACGATTTTTTTACTTTTTCACAAATTTAAAATCTTAATCTTTTTAACCTTCAACCAAATGCTAACTATTACAAGTTGTTGAAGGTTAATTCCGTACTATGAAGTTAAATTCAATTTAATTAAAATATTTCTTTTTTATTAGTTTTGTTATATTTACGAGTAAGTATAATTGTTCCGAAAATTGTGTTACATCATTTTCCATTAGTCTGATAGTAAATAATTATCTAAAGATATGAAAAAAGTTCGTATAATCAGTATATCAACTGCCGAATCAGTTTTTAATAATTTTTTAATAGTATAATGATACTGTCAAAACATAATTTTTGTTTTACAGTGTAAATTCAAATTTATAAAGTTATATTCATTTCTATGTACCTTGAAGTGAAATGAACTGGCACCAATTAAAAATTGTTTTTTATTTTTATCATTTATACTTTTAATTTCAATAATATTCAGAAAATCTTTGGAAATTTTTTTTCGGAAGCCCAGACAATTAAATTGTTCAAATTTTTATTTACATATATAGAGAAAATTACATTCATTTTTTTATTGTAAATTGAAATTTACTAATTATCTTTATTGGTTCCGAAAAAAAAAAAAAAAAAATAATATTATGTAGAAATAAAATTTATATGATAAAAAAACAAATCCCTACAGGTAAATTTCATAAAAACGGAAGTTATACAAAAATTACCCATCAGACATACTGTCAAAACTATTTCTATAGCCATATTGTAAATATATATTTGAGAGAAGATTTTGTAATCGTTTTGTTTTTAAGTAAATATATTTTGTAAATGTATAAATGTGTAACCGGAAATGTCCGTCCCGGTATTTCATTGACCGGAAATTCTGTCTCTCTAAAATGACATATGTATTTTATGTATAGAGATAAAATTTTTGAATTCTAATTTACTTTTGTATAGGTGTTAAAAATATTTGAATATATTATTTAAAGAGTCAAAAAATTGTTAAAGATTTTCATCGACAGTTTTCCGTAGATACCATTTTTTTTGCATATAATAAAATTTTCCAAAAAATAAATTAAAAAAAAAAAAAAAAATGTTGCTATAAAAATTCCATAAAATTGAACTGTAGAATTTATTTTTATATTCTTCTCTTAAAGATAATTGTATGTATGTATATATATATATATATTTGAAGCTATATAAAAATCGTAATCGATTTGTAACAGTTGACCGGATAAAGGCCCAACCTATCCGCACCTACATATATAATATAATTCGATTCTACATGCCGGCACGCATACTTTTCGGTTCATCTTTCTACTTTAAACATTATAAATATTTTATATATATGTATAAATATATTTTCAATGAAAATTATCCAATAAATATAAATTTAATTGTATTACATGTGCCTCCGTCCTCCTTTACCCTCTATCCATTCCAATATATAAAATTTTTATTCGCGTGTTATTTTTTTAAAAAAGATTTTGTCTTTAACCGACCGACCGACGACATGGCATGATGAAAAAAATACCAACAATTGGTAACATGACGGTTCTATCAGTCCAAGTGCATAGTACCGTTTAATTCATTTCATAACGGTTCACTGAATATTTGGGTTTTATTTATTTTTATACATATTTTTTTAACAACAATCGTTTATCAATGATTTGTGCTTAATATGCTAACATAACCCTTGGGCGAACACTTTGACTTTATGTTTTCGGTTCAAGGGATGAGGTTATCAGATAATATGATAAGATAGGCGGTCGAATGGGATTGGGATTTTATATGGTTTTTTTGAGTACATTAATATTTGTGTATAGTATTGAAATTATGAGAATGTGTCAGTTATTATTATGGGTTTAGAGAGAGTTTTTAAGGATATGTCGTTATAGTTACATAAACGTACTATCCATTTAGCCTTAGAAGGCGAAAATGTCTTAAGGGCGGATAAATGAAAATGCAAAAGAATAAAAATATATTTTTTTTTTTGTATTATTTGTTTAAAAAATTTATGGCTTTCAGACAGAATTGTTAAAGAAATGTCCTTTGGGTAAAATGATTATGTTTGTAATGGTACAAATTCAAAGGAATAATTCATAATTTCTGTTTATTGTATTCAATTTTTATGTTAGAATATTTCTTGAAATAAAATATCTAAATTTTCATTGTATAATAATACACAGTAAGAAATATTTCTTGTCATTTTAATCCTTTCGTAAAGGTAGATTCATCGTTGCGGATAAAAATCGACGAACTCAAATGCGCGCACACTTTTTATATGAAAATTTGAAATTCTCAATTTTTGAATTTTCTATTTTCGAAAATTTTTCTCTCTCTGAAAAAGTTGATTTATTTTCAACTTTAGTGCGGCACATTTTTGAAAAAGTCAATCGAGACATCAAAAACACAAAAATCAAATGACAGAAAAATCAGTTGAATATATAATTTTTTAATTATATATGAAATTCATCGTAGTTTGCCAAATAAATAAAACTTTTTTGTCAAATAAATGTCAATCTATAGTCATAAAGTATTTTTGTGTGTCTGATTTCAGCCGCTACGATGCACGTTTTAGAAAGAAATCAGTTCGACTGAAATCATTTCGACTGATTTTATCCGCAACGATGAATCCACCTTAACTGATTCTTTGTCACATGATTCAGCTGTAGTTGAAAGAATAGATAATCAGCGGGACATATATGTACCATAACCAGCGGGACATATGTATATGTACCATATCAGATCTAAAGGGTTAAATATTATTGCTTAATATAAAAAAATCATGTTTTTTGTATTTGAAATTATTTATTATTGATTGTTGAAGAAAAATTATATATTTTCTTAGTTATATACGTAACAAATATTCAATTATAAACAGGAAAATTTCAACTTATAATTTTACTGTGCATATTATTGTGAATTCGATACCATATTTCCTATTTACTTTAATAAAAATGTTATTTTCTTACAAATGAAATGGTTAAAGTTACATTTAAATATAACATATTTTCTATATCCTTGATTAAAGATATTATATTTCAGTAATAGGAGTTTAAATCTATATAAAATATGTTGAAGAATAAAGAAATGGCGAATAAAACTACGAAAGGACCGTAAAATGCGATCAATTGTTATAAAGTTGATTAAATTTTAATTGATTATTGTCCTGTCCTGTCAGAGATATTATTAATATTTTTAATATGGACTGATTCTATGGAAAATTTCATAATGGTAAGTGTAATGAGTTTTGGATATTTCCAAGAAACTTTCAAATCAAAATTGATCAGTTTTATTGTAATTATTTACCAGAGTAATAATCTTTACGAAAAAATGTTTTCAAACCTTAACTTCTCGACTTTAGAGTTCCCAAACCCCGTAGTACTTTATAATATATACAAAAATTGTTCTGGAAATTTAATTTAAGTTTTTAATTATTTAAAATTTACTATTCTTCTTTAGCTATAATTAAAATATTTAATTTTTAAAGTTAATTATTATTAATAAAATTTTTTATTCAATAATTAATTATTTTTGAAAATTTATCGTCGAATTACAAGCACTTAAAAATTATATTACGTCGTTACAATTGCGTCTGTCAAGTTTTTAATTTTGAAAAATTCAATTTTCTGTGCACTGTCAGAGCAAAATGGATTTTTCTGATATTTTTCATTATCAATTACAATAATTGTTACCATGATATTTAAACCCTAAAGGAATTAATTATAATTTGTTTTTATA
This sequence comes from Rhamphomyia laevipes, assembly GCA_963920725.1. Taxonomy (NCBI): domain Eukaryota; kingdom Metazoa; phylum Arthropoda; class Insecta; order Diptera; family Empididae; genus Rhamphomyia; species Rhamphomyia laevipes. The sequence continues at coordinate 43,532,223 of OY987256.1, forward strand.
CGATAAATCGTATTCTACTCTAGTATTGGGATTTTATAGAGTCGGAATCGGAATTATTAAAGTATTTGTATTAATATTTTACATAATCAAAAATTTTCGGTAATAAAATAATATTTTTTGGATAATTTACCATTCCCATTTTATAAATTCACATTTCTTTTTATTATTTCCACTATTCTAACTGAGTTTAAAACCGTTTTATTATTACATAAAATGTAAAATAAATTTATAATTTTAATAAAATGTAAAACTTTCATTTCCTTGTTATTTTAATGACTTTCCTTTACAACTAATAAGAACTAACACGGATAAAATTAAATATATTATTTTTGTTTATATTTAAATAGCTTATTTCTTGTTAATAAAATTTTTCATTCTTTATCCTTTTCAAAAATCATATAAATGTTTCTGTTAATTCAATACTAAGTGTCCTTTTGCACCTAACTCTACCTCTAGTTAATTCACATTTTATAACATCATTTTAACTATATAACATTAAAAACCATATAAAAAGTTAAATCGAATTGACGACAGCTCCAGTATGAAAACATAAGAAATAAAGGATTTTATGTTCACATTTTTTTATGTGTATATTGTTCATGTGAAAATATACTTAATTTTTTTTTGTCCTTTTTTTTATTATTATATTATATAACCTCAAAACGTTTTAAACTCTATTTTTCTTAATATTATATATAATATTATCCTTTTTTTACATCTTAACTAACACAAAGAATATAAAGTGATAATTTGGTTAATTTATAGCAAACGATGAGCTTTATTCGAATTAAAACGAAAAAAAAAAAATTACGATATAAAGTAACAATTTAATCACTTTTTGACTATGAAGAAATAATCTTTTTTAAAGACTTTTTACAACCCCCAGACAAGAAATGAACAAATTAAGAGAAATATATTTTCTTTGAATCCTTGTTTTTAATTTGGAAATATTTTTTTTTTGTTTTTAATTATTTTGCCTATAAAGTTAATAAGCATTTAAAAAATTGTAATTTTTTGTTTGTTTTAATAACAATCCTTAAAAATCACAATTCCTGTTAAATATTAAAAAAAAAAAAAAAAACTATAAAGTTACACTTTATACAAGGATATAATTTATATCCTTATATAAAGTGATGAAAATTTTATGAGAACTTAAGAAATCTTATATAATATTTTTTTTTGTAAATAATCTGACACTAAAATTGCGTCTATTTAATTTTGTTTTAATCCCTTTTTTGTGCCTGATTGAATACAAAAACAAAAATATGAAAGAATATCCTTAAGGGAAATATGGTTGGTGGCCAAATTGGGATTTTTGAAGGTTGTAGTAAAAAAAAGGTTTTTCCGGATTTTTTTTTTATACCATATGTCTCTAATTACAAATATTTTTTTTTTTGGAAGTTATTTAATAGCGAATCGTGCTAATATTTTGTGGAATAGTAAAGAAATATAGAAGATTATTAAGGGGTATATGATAAGTTGGAAAATAGTCAAAATATTGTAATTAATGAAAAATTTGTATAAACAAATTATAGTATATTTATTTCAGCACTAAGAAATTGTCATAATCAGCATTGAAATTGTTAAATCGTAAGTTAGGTTAGGTTAAAGCCTCGTATAGACCGTACTGGGTCTTTAGTGATACTACTATCATGGATAATTAACTCTGAGTATTCATTGACAGATTATATAATAAGTCGAAGGAATTTATAATTGTAGCAAATTTGAATAGTTTTCTGGTTCAGCAATTCAAGACAATTTTCAAAGCTGGATTCTTCTAGCATAAGACCTCTTCGTCTAGCGAGTGCCGGACAGTGACAAAAGAGGTGTTCTAGGGTTTAAGCTTGCAATTGATCACATTTGATTGGGCAAAGCGTAAGTGTATGCTTGTTGATCAAGCAGCGTACATTGAGTAGGTAGACTGCTGTTTTGCCTTGCGAGCGTGGTAGTGTGATTTACGGTTTCGTTTCTTCTCGTTGTAGATACCCCACATAGTTTTAGTTATCAAAAAACGTCGATAACTCCACAAAAAGCCTAAATATTGCATTGATTTTGATACGCCATTACCTAAAGAAGTAAAAACCAAGGAGTATTTTCATTATTTGAAAGATATTTCGTGATGTTTATGTTCAAGCGTGGAATATTCGTCTTAATGAACTAGTCATTGTGCCTATAATTCATATATTTCGTATTTATACATTCCATAATGACTGATTAAGATTGTTAAATAAATTTACCCGAATTGATATACCCCTTGATTAAAATTATTACATAAATAAATTATTTTTAGGTATAGGTTGACAAAATATCTCTCCATTTTTAGAGGGTAGCTAAACAAAATAATAATATTAAATATAAACAATTTTATTACACAATTTTATAAAACACTATTTTAATTAGTCAATTTTATTGTTAGCTATATAATTTATATTATATAGGACTAAAAACTTTATAATATCCTTATGTAAAATATTACTATAAAATTAAGGATAAATGAATTTCAATAAAATTGTATTATCGTAATAAAATAAATTTTCAAAATTTTGTCGTAAAAATCAAATTAAATTAAATAAATAAATAAAATAAAAAAATTGAATTGTAAATATAATTTATTTTTTTATTAAATTTAAACATAAAATTATCTTGAGAATATTGAAAACATAGTCAAATTTAATTTATTTTAATTTCTTGGTTAATAATTATAATAAAAAAACAAAAAAAATTATTTATGAAATTAATTTTTAAACATTAATTTTATTGTTTCGGTGGATAAAAATAATTATCTGTGTTGGTGGTATGGTCGAAAACAAAAACTAAAGAAACGCATTTAAGATTAATATCCTTTAGTGTACACAGCTGGATATTAAATTTTTATCGTTCTTTGTATATATATTTTTTAACACGATAAATCTAAAAAAAATAAAAATAATAATAGAAGACATAGAAGAGACTTTACTAGAAGACATAGAAGAGACTTCACTAAAAACAATTTTTCAAAAAAAAAACTATGATAGCTTTAATGTCTGGAATTTATATTTCTGTTGTCTTCAAGAAAATAAACCAAAACAAAAATTTTTCTTAGATCCTTATATCTTTTATATATTATTATTGTTACATTATTTAAGTGAAAACTCCCTGAGTATATAAAATTATATATAATAAAGCCAACCCTGGGTACAATTTATACATATACATATTTTAGTGAACCAGAAGAGACGCAATAAGATTTGGTCGTCTGTATATATATATTTATATATATTCTTAAACTATAATTTACCAATTTCCTACTTTAATTACTGGACACATTTCATTCTATCAAAGAATATGTACCTTGAAAATAAGAATATTATTGGTCGTTAAATTTAATTATATTTAATTTTAATGACTACAAAAAAAAAATAAAAAAATAAAAAGTGGACAACATAAAAGTTAAAATGGTGTAAACAAAGAAATTAAATGAAATATAAATTATGAAAATTATTATGAAAATATTTAAATATTAATTTTTATTTTAAAACCAACCAAGGACATAATCTGACAAGCCATTTAAATGGATCATAATTTCACAATTGTTGATTTTATTACAATTTTTTTTTGATGATCTCTGATAATATTGTAATTATCTATATTTATGGAATTATGAGCTTCTTTGTGTTATATGTGGATTTAAGGTTTGATTTTTTATAGAATTCTAATATATTCGAATGTTAAAAAGTATTTAATACTTGTAGAACTATGTCTCTGCACCATAGTAAAACTTATACTGGTATATAAAATTTATACACGAGTAGTTTTTCCAAAAGCTCGAAACAGTATATCTAACTAAATACGAGTCACAATTCCTGCGTATTTACTACCAAAAGTGTTGAAATTTATGAGAGAAATTTTTAACATTACAAGTTTTGCTTCGTTTGTACTTTCAGCCATACATAGATTGAATGACAAATAATTAAAGGCAAACCAAGAATCAGTTGAAGAAGATTGATTGAGGATACTAAGAAACCCGTTAATTTGAAAATTGATGAAAATGGTGTGAAAATCTGGATAAACTCACAAATAATCTTTTTGGAAGTCATCAAATACAAAAAAGGATAGTAATAAGAAATTTAAAACAGAGAAATCCTAAATTAAAGATTAAATAAGTTATGTTTTCTTATGAATTTTCTTGAATTCTTTATGCCCGAGTTCACAGTGAGAGATTAAGCTCGCACCTTACTAAGTATAAATTATGTGGTTTAAGTTTGTAACTTAAGCTTATTTCGGTATTAAAATTTATCATAAGCTTAGCTAAACCCAAAATTTATCAAAATAAAAAAATGACAGTAAAAAAAATAATGTGACATTAGGTTGTTAGGTGCACATAATAATGTATTGCTAGATACATAAATAAATTATAATATGGTAATATTTTTTAAACATATACATTATAAGATTTCGATAATTTCCCTTGTTATTGAAACAAATATCATCAGAATCGTAAACCCGAATTTATATGATTTAATTTAGTTCCGATATTTGCCTTTTAATGCAATTAATTGTAATATTAGGTTAGGTGCATATAAAAAAATTAACAAATGTCAAAAGTGAAGCTTAAGCTCTACCCATCTTCGGCTTAAGTTAAATCTGACTTTAAGGAAGGCTTATCTTTAAGTTTTCACTGAGAGCCAAGAAAATAAGTTAAACCGAAGTTTATTTTGTGACAAAAGCATAAGCTCTCACTGTGAAATGAAGCTTTAGATTTTTGTTTTTATTTCATATTTTATATTATAACATTTACTTACTTCAATTCCATTTCTGTCATACTTCGGTATATTGTCAACTCGTACTTTAACATAGAACCAATTAGTATAATATCTGTAACAATAAATAATATTTAAATTAATTTCATAATTTCTAGAATTGCTTATTAAACAATATATAAACTAATAAAATAATATTGAAAATTAACATTTATATATTTATTTAGATAATTTCCTATGTATATTTTGTCCACCATTTGTTTATATACCAATTTAAAAACATTTAAAATTTTATATGAATATTAAGCATCATTTAATCTTGTATATCACAACTTAAATCCCATAGAAAATAGTGGAATTCCGATTATTTATGAAATTCAAATTGTTTTATTTTATAAATACGCAAATATTTTCATTGTAGACAAAAGTATTTCTTTTTTTTAGCTATCATCACACTATCCGCACTAATCAATACCCGTATACATATCGATGGAAAGGACACATTTTGTATATAGTCCTTTTTTTATGCTTGTTTCGAAATTTAATGGTGTATAAAAATAAAAGTTTTTAAATATAAATATTTGTAAATTTACATTTTATGAATAAGAAAATTAAACCTTGTTTAATGATGAAAATATAAATATCTCATAATGGCCATGAGTGTTTCAGTGCTTTTAGTAAATATAAATTTTAAAGATATTAACTATTAGGTTAGTTCAGAACATTTAGGATTTCAGGAAATATAGATAAAAAATCAGTGATGAACTATTTTAGAAAAAACTGATATTAGAAATGAAATTTGTTATAAGGTTTTGATTACCATATTTTTATTAATATTAATTTATCCAAAATATCAAATTTTATAAGAAAATATCGAAATTCATGTAAAGAACTAAGAAATGTCGTAATTATTGTTGCCAATCATTTTTTTAAGCTGAATTAAGTGTAGGCTACATACTTTTGATCGGTTCAGTTTCGATTCGTTCAGTAAAGTTTAAATTTTACGTCTTCATATATTTTATATGAGAAATCGATTGAGTGGACATATAGGTCGAATCGTAAGGAATCGATTCGAATCAAATCGAAAGAGTTTAGATACAACGATTGGAATTTTGCGAATCCAACCTGAAGGAAATCTCAAGAGGAATGATATTTGACAGTTTATAAAAAAAAAAATAAAAAAAATATTATGTGATTTAATTAATTGCAATCAATAGCTTTGTGTTCAGTCTAATTAACCAGTCGAATCCAATCGAATCGAATCGAAACTGAACTCATACAAACTATGTATCCCAGCCTTTAGTATTTAAAACTGAAGTGTTGAGCGAATGGTGACATTTATTCCATATTGCACAATATTGTATAAATTGATTAGGGGCTGTCCCTATTGATTAAGGGCTATCTATTATAAAATTCTGCAGAAATTTCTGTTGTACAATTCTTTTTCAGTAACATCCACTTTGTTTGATGAAGTGTTATAAATGAGTTTTGGTAGTCTGTCTAAGTTAAGTAAAATCATTGCCTACAGAACTGATATCCTAAATTTAAAATATAATTTAAGTCAACATGATCCAACTCTGTTTTCTGGTAATAAAATATATTCAAAATTTTCGGAAATGTTTTAAATGTATATTAAATATTTTAACAATTTCTATCAGCAAAATGACCACATACAAGCTCAAAATAGTAACATTTAATAACCTTATTTTTTTATATTGCAACGATAATTTCAAAATATTCATGTTTCTGCCTGGTTATCATAAACATTGTATACACGTTCGACCAAAATTACAACAACAACAAAAAAACCTATCCCTATTTTAATAGGCCTTGGTCCATATCCCTCCCTTCACCATTCCTTTCATCATCTGATTTTAATCCTCAACTCTATTATTTCGTATAAAATTAGCTTTGCTATGGAATTGTATTCTTTCACATTTATACAGAATGTGATTTTTTTGTGTAGTGATTTTAGTATGTTAAAAAAAAAGATTTTAATCGCTCTGTATAATGGTGGTACTAGTAATGAGTAGATGGTGTATTGCCTGTATGAGTAGCGTAGTATAACTGGTGAATACATGAAAAGTTCGTGTCAGGATTAAAATTGTTATAAATGATATTGGCACGAGTAGAGATTAATAGACGTTTATATGTTGAATATGGAATAGACAGAATAGACTCATCGATATTGTAGTGAAATTTTTTAATATTTCTGTAAATGTTTAATATGAAACTATTTGGATTACATTTTCTTTTTTAGCGTATACACTGTGCGTATTGTGCAATACATTAAAACATTTTTTTAAATGCGAATAATAAGAGAATTAATTTTTAAAATTTTTGGTATCGTTATGAAAATTTAAGGATATTTCTTTTTATATAGAAATATATTTTAGTTTTAAAAGTTTAATTCAAATTTAATTGAGCGGAAAATATTAAATATAATCAGAAAAATTTGTTTAAATTATTTATTTACAAAATATATTTTGAAAAGGATTTCATTTAATTAATTGTATATTTTCAAATAGTTTTCGTAAATTTATATACTAATTATTATTAGATTTAAATTAATTCAAATTAATAGTTAGTTTTTTAAGTTTGGAATAATTGCATTTATTATGTGAATTTAATTAAAATAAATATAAAATTTGAAATATTTTAAAATATATAATTTTTTTTTGATAATCATTTAAATGTGTTACCGAACAAAGTAATATAGAATTTTCACTAAATTTCTCTAAAAAAAAATTAGTTTATTGAAAAAAATTGATAAATTAGGAGTAGTCCTTAAAAATCAGTGATTTATAAAATTATCGCTTTGCACAGAAAGTGTACATAATATCAGATCAAGAAGGTTTTTATATAATTCGTATATTTTGAAGTTATCGCCCGCAGTCAGTAACCAAACTGTATTCAAAATTGTGTTTAATTTCGTTAAAAATTGTACACAGGGAAGAGGACGTACAAGGAAAATAATTCCCAATTTTAATAATTATTTCCATCATGATACTTCCAACTTTATTCCATAATTCCTCATATTTTAATGAAATAAAATTATTGACAGCAGAAATTCTTATTTCATTTCTTATATAACTAAAAAGTAAAAATCAGTTCAACTTTTCCTTTTCAAATAATCCTTATATTTAAGTCCTGCTAATAATAAAAGTGTTATTCCTTTAATTAAAATGTTTTTTTTTTAATTTAATATTTTAAGAATTTTATATTATATTAAATTAAATTTTCTTTTTCTAAAACCATATGGCAAGCTATCTATATACTTATGAACGACAAGAACCATACAATAATAGCCTATTATTAATTTTATTAGATTTTTTTTTTTGCTTACAGCTTCTCTCTAATAAAAAATATCAAATAATATAAAAAATAGTCTTGAAGCTTTCATTTTATATTTGAAATAAAAATGAAGGCCTTTATTAACACAAAAGGCAAAATTAAATTGTATATAATAAGATAAAAAAAAATTGTTGAAATCATCATTTCATCGGCGGCGAACCTTCGACCCTTAATTTATTTTTACTCAGTAGTCACTACTTCATCCCACCCTTAACAAATTTCCAAATCCGTGGCATATGTGAGAAATAAATTCATACAAAAAAAAAAAAAAATCATTACACATTGACAGACATTTTATCCATCCTTGTAGATCCTTCGTGATATTATTTACACAAAAAAAAAAAAAAAAAATTAAAGGTGGCGCTACCCAGAGTACCAAAAAAAATAAAATAAAATAAGTGAAGTCCTATTAAATTCTTTACATATATAAATGTATTTCCGCTTTTTTATGATTACTTGCGTATATCTAAAGAAATATAAGTTAAAAGAACGATTCTTTACGTACCATTTTTAGTTACGTATAATTTTATATTTACTTCTCCTTCTGCTCCTTTACACAAAAAATAAAATAAATGATATTAAATTGAGGATAGTATATTCTTTTGGGTAATCGCATCATTGCCATCATCGCACATATGAGAGGTATAAAATAGATGATACTCTACGTAGTAGGATAATGTTTTTAATAAGGATATGAGTAAGAGGTGAAATTATATAAAGAAGTTTTTTTTGTTGAGATTATTAATATTATTATTTGAAATATCTTGGCTTTCTCTTGTACATATTAACACATACAGACAAAAATCATATCCTGATTTTTTTTTTTTGTAAGAATCGTCCTTTCAGACAAAAATTATATATTTGTGCGGATTAAGTTTCCTATTTTATAGAAAATAAAAAAAAATACAGGCCAAACTGACAAGGAAACATAGAAAATATGAAGTTAGTGTGGAGACAGGATGTGTATGATTTCTAGTGAGGTGAAGGAAAAGCGTATGATATTTATTTTTGATATTTTGATAATAAAAGTTTTTCATTTTTCACATTTTCTGTTATTATTTTGAAAAAAAACCTTTGAGTATATTATGATGATCCTTGAAATTGGCTCCAAATAAATGCTGACTTATCTCTATATATAGATTTGTGCAGCGCGTACACATATGTAAGTAATCTTGTGTAATAGTTTTGTGTAATAAATACATAAGGACATCAAAAAATATAAGCAAAAACACCGTAAATCTTATGAAGGATCAACTTTATATTGTATACATCGCGGATATTTATATATAATTTGTCAAAATTAAAACTGGAAATGTAAATAAAAGTTAGTGTAATAGTTTTTTTATATATATATACATTTTATTTTTTACTCTTTATTGACTTTGTAAGGAATTAAGGATATTGAAAAACGTATTGATATTGAAAACAACATAAAAAAATATATTATCAGATTTAATTTCAAGAAAATTTATAATTGAATGAAATATTGGTATTATTATTATAAAGGATATGTTCACGGATATATTATAGATTTTTAAGGGTTTTTGGAGCACTTCTATATATAATAAACCATAGTAGAAAAGGAACTTTTGTGATTTATTAGGTTTTTGTGAAATGATTGTCTCTTCTCGGTTGATTACATAAAGTTAATATTTTTATTAATTTCGTTTGGAAATTATTGAGTTAATAATAGTTTGTGTTTGCTTAATTTATGAGTAGAAGATTTTCATTATTTTATTGAAACCATTTTTTAAGTACATATATTTTTATAAATCTCATTCACATAATGGAAAAATATATTCTTAAAAAGTATTTTGGTTGCGTACGAAATTCCAAATACCTAAGTTCTTATAATTTCAGAAGGATATTTTTTTAGAGAAAAACTAGAAAAAGCATCTTTTCAAAAGGATCTATTTAGAAATCATAATTTATAAATTACTGGTTTTAAAAGGCTCAAGGTTTGCAAAATTTTTTAGATAGTAAGATTTTGAAAACCAAGATTCCATCAAACTCAACAAAACAACCAAAATTTCGAGAAAACAGAAATCGATTTATTTTTGTGGAAGATATGAGAAACAAGGATTTCAATACGTTTCCCAATATTTCCGAAATACAAAAAAAAATTTTTAACAATCTTACACATTAATTTATTTCGAAATATTTAAAATTTCTTTATTTAATTTAAGGATATGTTAATCCTTATATGTACTTATGTTATACATGTTACAAATCCAATTTTTTTTCCACATCCAATTGAAAATTATTACTTAATAATTTTTTTTAATAATATATTTAGTAACTTTTTTGTATTTGTTGCCATCGTTGCTAAAAACACTGTGTACAAATCGTACAATGGACATAAAAGAATATATAAAATTTTGCAAGACGAGGACGATTGACATCGTAATATGAGCTGAATAGATGTATCCTTTTTTTATAAGTAAAGTGCAAAATATTAAAATGTTACACATGCAAAACCTTTTTCATTTTTTAAATCTTGTACAAGGAATAATAATAATAATAATCATAACAGTTTCACTCTAAAAGGTTGGAAAATGAGGGTTGAAAAAATAACAAATTTTTTTCAATTTTATTTAATAATTTTTCATTTTTTTGTACAATTTTCTTTTATGTTGTAATTTGTGTGTGTGTAAGGTTAAAAATCTATTTAAAGAAGTGTGAACTGTAACAGTTTTTATGTGCGACAGGATTAAAATATGGAATGGGCGGTAAGAGTGCGACATGTTCTTATTAGAGTGCACAACATGCAGAGCAAAATGTCATATGAATAAGTAGGAAAAATTATATTCAATTTAAGTGAATTATGAAATTTTGATATATTTTTTCTTCAAATTTGAATTATTTATTATACTAATATCATTTTTTAGTTTCCCACTTATACAATGCAACAAAGTACGATGAAATTTGTAGACAAGTAGTACAAAAAAATTTAAATTATAAAATATTTTATTGTGTAGTCCCTTCGTTTTCGAACCGCCTACGAAATCATTTCTCTTTATACAAGGGTCTTTTTCGTTATGCCTTTAGCGAACTGTAAACATACATGTTAGAATAAGAAGGGTAGAAAAATAGAGATTTTTATATATTGATACTACGCCTAGAGCTCGCTAAAAGGGTGTAAATCCGTTTCGCAAAAACTGGTTCGTTCTTTTTTAATCTAACAAAGAGTAAGATTAAAAGAGAATTAAAAACATCACGCTTGTAAACTGTTTTCCTAAGTTAGAATAGTAGGTATGTGCATGTGTAGCTTTAAAAGCGGCTCAGAACCGCTTCTATTTGGGTTCGTTAAAAGCAAATTCGTATTTTTCTAAAAGCGGATATAACTGTCAAAAACAGTGCTACCAATATCAATAACACAAAATGTACAAATAGAATTTTACATTTACAGCTTAATGGAAAAAAAATTGTGTAAGATTTTCATTATTTTATTGAAGAAAATTCTCTATGAAACTTTTATTTGGACCATTTCGTATTACTTCATTTATGAAGTTTCTTTTGTAGTTAATTTTTTGTTTATACAAAATTCATATAAAATTCTACTTTACAAATATAAATATATAAAATGAGTGGAAATTTAATGGTAAATGATATGAGTGAGAATGGAAATTTAATGGTAAATTTTATGACTGATTTTGTTTTAAGAAAGGAGATTTTTGGCGACACGAAAATGTATAAGTGAAAAACAAAATATAATTTACACAATTTTAATACAAAACTATTAAATATTTATACAACTTTATTATGAAAATTTAAGCACAACTTTATAAAATTATATAAGAATTGCAATTGAAATAAATAATAATTGTGGTTGTAAAAATAATAATAATTATCAATCTTGAAAAATATGTTCTTAAATTATTGAGAAAGAAATTATTTAAATTTAGTTTACCATTTTTGGGATATGTATAATTTTTCTGCAAAATATTTGAATTTGAATTATTTTGTATGTAATTTTTGATTTGCGTATTTTAAGAGTTTGACACCGAATATTAGTAGTGACAAAATAAAAGATCATATAATTTGGTAATGCTTTTTAACATATATTATAAGATTATAACATGTCAATAATTTCCCTTGTCATTTAAACAAATTTCACTAGAACGTCGAACCCAAATTTATATCATTTAGTTTTGTTCCGATAATTCGACTTTCATCTTGTTGTTATTTCTATCCAAAACTGCTTGGCTATATTAGTAACATATTCAAGACATCTGAATTTACATTGCTTTCCAATGACGTTTAATGAAAAGAAACTGATTTTGACAGTTCATTGAATTATCGTTTTATGAAAGTAAAATTGTAGTAGTTAATTTTACTTGTAGAATAAATTGTGCAATAAAGTTTTGATCTATAATAACCGATTATAACCAATAACAAATTAATTTGGTCCCCTCTGATTATGGTTTCTTTTCATAGTTTTTGTTCAACTTTCAGTCTTACAAACAGCATCATATTATTTATTTGTCACATTTTTTATACCATCGTAAATAATCCTTATTTTAATGTACATATATATAATGATATTAAATAACTATTCCCGCTGCCTCCTTCAAAATTAATTTAATGTTAAAAGAAATTAATTAAAAAACAATTTCAATGTAATTTTATTGTAGGATTTCCTTTTTATTTTATTACAACAAAAAAAAAAAAATGAGGAAAATAAAAATATTTTTTTTATACAAATCGAACGTATAAATTTAACTTTGTCCCTTATGGCAATGTTTATTTCCTTTTTACAAATTTTCACTAATACTCCACTTTTTCATCATCCCCTTATTTCAATTTATTCTTTGTGTTACACAGACCCCTTATTTCAATTCAATTTATTCTTCACAGATGGAAGACCAAATATTTTAACCTCTTGTTTCACACCGAACACCCCCCTAATCCGGAGCAATTGCTTTGTATAAAAGACAAATGGTATTTTAACAATTTAAAAAAAGGTGTTGAAAAATCCATAAGGCAAATAGGCAGGCACATCGAATGAAATTTAGGCATCCAAAAAAAAAAAATATATAATTTTTTTTTTTTTATGAAATCGGAAATAATTCATAAGTAAAATCGAAAAAGGATATTGGTATATTATTTTGGGAAATAAATATAAATGAACAAAATGATAAAGAAGTTGTATTAAAAAGGATTAACGAATTTTTGTTGAGTATATTTTTAAATCTTTCGTATGTTTTTTTTTTGTTGGCTATATATGGATAAAGGACTTTCATTGTGGCTAAAGAATGACTTTTTGTATGTATATTACGTGAATTGTAATTAATTACACAGTAATTTTAATTCTGTTTATTTATTTGTAACAAAATTAAATTTTATGACTGGCATTATTTCGTTTGTGACTCAATTATTTTTTTGTTAATATATTTGTGGGCAATAGCAAGGTCTAATCAGAAAATTATATATAAATATGTGACAATGGTTCTGTGGTTAGTATACTATAGGTTATAGGATATTTACTGAAGCACTAGCTCAAGATATCGATATCAGCCTAAATTGAATAAAATAATAGAAATTTATGATTTATGAATTTGGTACATATTAACGGTTGAAGCTATTTGCCCATAATAAGAATATGCGTAATCTTTGCAATTGAAGGTTTTGTACAATATGTTTTTGAAATCCTCTATCGTTACAGAGAAACAGGCTTGGCTCATACAAACATTTCGACAGATTTGACTGTAAACTATTTAATTTTTTTTTTTAAAAAAAAGGAAAATTAAAATGTAGCCAGAGAAAACCCATTTCTCTTAGTAAATTACACAATGTTCAATAAATTAAATTACTGCGCAATTAGTAAAAAATTGTATTGTTAGGTCATCGCAATTTTCTGTTAACTGAATTTAAAAACTTCTCTGCGGTTTTGATGTTTAATTCCGTATTGACTGAATAATTATAATTTAAATATTTATCACAAAATTTTATTTACATATTTTAAATATTTAACACTAATAATATTTATTTTATCATTTCATATTTGCTTGCAATTGAATGGTGCAATGAACCACATTATCACCAAGGTGCATAAAAATCACCAAAAACAACAAAATACATCCAATAAAATCTCCGAAAAAAAATATGTTTTACCTGGAAAAAATCATATTTTTTAGAATATTTAAGTTGACAACCTTTCATAAAATTTTCGTCCTTTATTACCATTAATTTTATATATATACATTTATTTCACACAACTAAGTAACACAACAAGAAGAAAAATATGAAAATTCTTCTGAAAATCTTATAAATTCAATTCAGGACACGATGACAATTTTTGGTTTCTTTTTTCTTCCTTTATCAGTTTCTATAGTCACTTGTCTCCTTAAAATACATCTTTCCTCTGGTCCAGAAAGTTGGAATCTTTTAAAATTCACAGACATGAAGGTTACAGAACAACAACAGATTCTTAAATCATTCAGACAAAGGTTAAAATATAATTTTGTTTTGTGGGTATTCAATGTAGTAATATCAATACATATACAAAAACTTTATTCATTCTAAAATAAGGGAGACATTCATTTAATATGTAGTCAAAAACTACATATTCTAAACAACAGACAAAAGGACAATTTCCTTTAAAATTGTGAAAAATAATATTAATAATCCTGATATGATATATTTTCTTAATACCTTAAAAAAAATTTCTGTCATACTGACTTATTTATAATACAATAATGTTGAGGATGGTAACAGCTCAAAATTGTGATTCTAGTTATATAGTAGGTATACATATAACTTGTTGGTGGGGGGAGGAGACCGAAAGGTTAGAGTCAGATTTAAAAATAACAAGATAAATATTTTATCTTTATTATTTAGTTATTTAGTATATAATAATATTAATTTAGTGATTTAAATTAAATATCTTTAGTGGATAATAATAGGATATTAAAAGGATAAATTTTTAATTATTTATTGTCATTAGATTTTGGATTTAGAAACTTTATTAAGAAAATATTTTATGGAATAATATTGAAACTATAAAATAAAATGCTTGATTGGTAATTTTTTATATTTTAGTTGTCAAAATTGTGGGTGCCATTGTGGGTGCTGAATATTTCAAATCCCAATAAATATTTTATTATTGTTTATATCTTAACTACAATTAGTATAAATTTAAACAAAGTGACATCAACATATAAAATGAATCTTTATTCAGTTCTTCATAGCTGCAAAATGTGATAATTTTAGAATATGCAATTATTTTAAAATCATGTTTACGTTTACCTAATGGAAATCATCAATTTCTTTATTAGTTTTCATAATTACTAGCTGTCAAACTTCTGTACAGAAACTACAATTCTGAACGTTGTTGAACGTACAACAAAAAGACGTAAAAAGTTAAACGAATCGTAACCAAAGCTTAACTAATCAAGGTTATAGCTTTTTCTTGCTGAAACTGGTTTAAAGTATTTTATGATCAAAATATTTCAGCCTTAAGCTTTAAGTATTCTATTTAAGTGTAGAGTCCCATGTGACAAGACGGTAATTTTTTGGATGAAGCACGTTACTATCGTTTTGCTACCATTCACTTAGATAAGATTGTGATTTCAGATCCACCATGTCGCGTTCTCATATATATGACGGTCGCTTAGCAGCTAAATCGCTAATTTTGTTTCCTCCCGAGTGTGTCCTTTCTGGCTGTGGTCAAGGCTAGGCACTTGCAGGTGAAGCGAGCCTTGTAAATGCACCGTAAATGTAACTGTTGATTTGTCTGTGTCCCTTTGGGATAGTTTTATTCCTATCCTATTTCTAATAAATAAAGTTTTCTGTTACAACTTTCTTAAATTTTTAATTATGACAAGGTAAATAGTTTACTATCATTAATCATTAATTCATATTGGTAATAGTTTTCAGGTTAACTCAAAACAATCATTGATTTTTCGATAAGGATTCAATACTTTGGTCAGCCACAAATTAAAGCTGCTTTAATTTTGGCCGTGTTTATAATGCTAACAAGGAACAATAATGTAAATTTCTTATAATTTAGTTTTAAATTAATATTTCCCATCCTTTATGAAAAAATAAATAATAATTTTCTATCTAAATTAAGATTTTTTTTTATGAGTCCCATTAATATACCCAATCTTTTTTTTTTTAGTTAAAATTCCGATTATCCTTAAATAAATTTTGAAATGACACACAGTATAAGAAAATCAAAATAATAAGGACTTTTTATTTTGCATATATACAAGAAAAAAAAATTTGTCTGAAAAGATAATAAATAAAATAAAAAATCATTTTTTTTTGTCAATGTCCTTTAGAAAAAGGTGAAATTATTGAATTAGGTTAGAAAAAAAAAGTTTTCTTGTTTAAAACTTTATCACTTTATCTCTCTGCCAATATTATTTAAATAACATAGAAAATGGAAAAAAATAAGAAATTAAATGAAATTTCTTATATACAATAAATACAGAAGCGTTATTCCAGGTATGCGTTATTTTTAGTCCTTAAGCGTTTTTATTTACAAAAAAAAAAAAAAAAAATTAAAACTTTTTTTTGTGCCTTTTTTATATAATATTTTCGGAAAAATATAAATAATTTTTTTTCCAATTTTTACAAGGACTTTTCAATAGAATGTAAGGGTGAAAATTGAAGATGATTTTTTACTCGTTATTTCTTCGTTTATTTGTAAGTTTGAAAGGCAATTGACTTTGAGAAAATTTTTACATATAAGGATTTTTTTTACGTATAAAAAAAAACTCAATTTAAGTAAAATATGAATAAAAAAGAGTTTTTTTCTTCTTACAATCGCAATTTCTTTCGGAAAAGTTCTAAATGAGAAACAAAATGAAGGACGATTTTTACAAGTTATATTGAAAATGAATTTATTTTTGGATGATTATTTAGATTTGATGACAAATATGGAATATTATTTATAGAAATACATTAACGTAATGTAATTTTTTTGTAAATTTTATTGAAAATATTGAAAATTTGGAATTTTATGTAAAGGCATGATATACAAATGCAAATACGATCAGCAGAATATTTTTTGTTCACCTAAATTTATATCGAATTTTTAGCAGTTTTTGAAAACTTATATTGAAATATATTTGGGTTCTTATTCATGTCAATATTGCCAGATGAAATTACACTTTTTTCAGAGAAAATTTAATTAGGTGTCGGTATGGAATTCGGAGAATTTTATACTTAGAAATATTTTAAACATAACAAACTCCTTGGAAGGGTATTAATTAATTATCAAAAGCATTTGTAAAAATAAATTACTCCAAGGTACTTGGGAGCAATGTGTTATCAACAATTTTAGGAATGTTTCATTTTTAGTTATTTTTTTTTGTATTCAAATTTCTAATATGTATTATTTTACTAGCATTCAATTTTGAAAATTTTTGGAACATAATTTTTTGTATACAGAATTTCATGTTCCCCTCTTTGGTTTATACAAATAAGTAGCCATATTATTTTATTTATTTGGGGTTGACTTAAGCAAACATTTTTTTACTGAAGCTTAAGATAAACAAAATTATATAAGATTACTCGAAGCAAAAGAAAAAAAAAAGTTTATAAAGTTTAAAGAATTCTAAATTTAAAATACACTGTAAAAAATGCCTGATAAGGAAAATAAAGAATTATTCGAAATTGATTAGTACGATGGCCCCGAATAAAACTATAGTAAGTCAAAAACAGCGTTTTTCAGGAGAGCTAAAATACTTTCTGAAATCCTTAATACTGGAGCTAGGCTCTTGAAATAAAAAGCATAATTTGCCGAATTTAATTTCACATTGTTGCCCGAAAAAAAAATAATTATGGTGCTTAAAAAAATAATTTTGTACTTACAAAATTTCAAAATTGCAACACTACTATTGTAACTCAACTTGCCGTTTACTAAAATTACGCGATTATTATGTGTTATATTATTACAATAATTGTAATATCCAAAATTTAATGTAAGTAGACATACAATCATTGTATTTTTAGGGCCTATTATGATATGTTAAATTGCCATATTTGTTTTTTATTCGATAAACATTGTAAGTATAGTTACATAAATGTTTTTAAAATTTCAATAATTACTAGTATTATTGTAAGTCAAATTGCAATAGTTAATATTTTTGAATTTTTATTGTAACTGCACATATGATAGCTACTTCTAGTATGCTTAATGTTGTAACTATTCTTAACATATTTGTCTTCCCAACCAAATTATAGTAATTCAAAATACAATATTTGGATTCTAATTTTACAATATACCATATAAAACAAAGGGTTAAAACTTAAGAACTAGGTGGAATAATACTATAGAAACTTTATGTGTTTGTGCGTATGGCTTATGCGGGTCTGTAGTAGCAGGGAAAACTTTTATTGTAAGTCGACATATGGTAGTTGTATTCGGGGCCATCGAATAGTCCTACTATTAACAGACTTGTCCTAAACAATTTGAAAGTTAAACAACAATGAATATTATTACAAATTATTTATGTGGAAATGTCAATTCATAATATAAGAATTATACGAATAAAATGCACTAAACTCTAGGTTTATATTAATTCCTTAAAAGTGACAATACAAATCCACGTCTTATATTGAAATCGTATATAGTGTAATGGAATTTTTCCCAATTTGTTCATTCATATTAAACCGAAACCGTTCATATCGAATACCATGTAAATCAAGAGTTAGATTCAAAATTTTGACATATATATTTGCGGGAAGTATAACTTTAAAATGTTCTTAAAGTCTTAATGGAATTTGATTGAAAAATATCTGTTTTTACCCCTTTAAAAATATAATTTTCTTTAACTGGATGATTTTCTGGGCCAAACTCAAATTTTCTATCTAATCTGTTCAATGAACCGAAATTCTTTACAGTGTTTTTTTTTTTCATTTTTTGTATTTTAAATTTATTTACTTTAAAATCAATAAAAGATTTATTTATTTTCTTGAAATATTCTACACATACGTCTACATATAATGACAGAAAATTCCATACATTAAGGATTTTCTGTTTTTCATCTTTAACTATAGTTTTTTTTTGTTGGTTTGTATATAAATTTATATTCAGATACTTATCCATCGCTCAACAATAAAAAAAAATAATAATATACATACACACGCGTCCTATTCCACTAATCGAAAAAGGATTTACTGTGAAACAAATTGATTGAGATCAAAGGTTTATGTTTATCTAGGACTCTATAAGATTTATTGGTAAACGAAAGCATATACAACACAGCCAGATGTACATACATATGTATATGTGAAAAAATAAATAAATAAAGCTTAAATGGAAGGAGCAATGATGGTAACATTACATTTTTTTCCGTGAAGATCCTTTCATAATTCCTACATATATACTAAAAAAACAAGTGATTTTTTTTGTTTTAAATCCCGTATATAAGTGGAACTTTCCGGTTCCTTATTGTAGGGGTTTTTAGATTAAGTAAATACTCTTTTTTTTTATTATTGAATTTGAATTTATTTAACTTAAGCTTTTCTTTTTTTGGATTTTCAATTTATTTATGTTTAGAAAATGTTTATTTAAATTGAAAATAACTAATAATTGTGAAATTTAAATATAAATATATTTTTAAGAAACAATTTGTGAAAAATGTTTAGAATGTTTAGAAACAAATAAGAGAATTTCAAGGTACATTTTTAAAATAACAAAAAATTGAAATTATTTATAAGTGATTCAACTTTAAAAAAAGCATTTTAAAGTTGAATCACATATTTTTGTTAAATTATTAGAATTAGAATGAAATTACTAAGAATTTTTCTAATGTTCTATGTTAAATATTAATTTGAACAAAATTAAAGAAATATTTGACAGACGAACATTTCTTTATTTTTATCCAAAAATTCATCAAATTTCGGATAAACTTACTTGAAACTGATATGAATTTATATTTTTAGAAAATCTCCACAAGATAAATAGCTATTATTAAAATACCAGGAATATAATAAAAAGAATATATAAAATTTACTGAAAATTTGTACTGGGAAATATTAAATAATTAAGTAAGTTATATGAACAATAAACTGAAAATATTAACGAACCATAAATAATTAAAATTCTCGTTTAATTTGGGATTATTGGTTCCTAAAAAAAAATTTCGAATTATTAAAAAGAACATTCTTGATGAGTTTTGAATGTTGGAACATATTCTACAAAAGACCGTTTAAAAAAAGGCTGAGTTGAAGACTATCTCTACAAGTAAGTAGGTTTTTTTATTTCTTAACCCTAGCAATTTTTCGAAATTATTAAAGGTATTCGTGAATTTACTATTCTACCTACCATGACATACTTAAAGTAATGTTGTCGTGGATGTAGAAGGTGGAGGCAATGAAACATTTGTTATTACATTGCCTCTAAGACCAATATAAAAGTTTTAGGATATTTGGCAGAAGGTTAGTGATTTCATACTCCGCAACAATGATGTAGCGATCGATTGATATGTGGTTTATGTGCATGAGTGCGGAAGTCTCAAAATTCCTACTTCTAAAAACAATCATTGTCTATCCAAAGAGTCGGATTTCATTAATGACTTACTGCAAATTTTCATTTAATCTGAGAATCATCTTATAAAAATTATCTATTTTGTGAAATATTTGAAACTTGGATAATGTAAAATAAATATCTTATAGTGAAATCACTATAACCAACGCGCCAAGGCCAATCAATTTAAACAAATTTAATCCCCTAAAAGCATGCAATAAATATTATAACTTTATTAGAGTAACTATTACTACAAATTAATATTTCAACTACAAATTTCTATATTTAATATTATCTATTTCGATACGGGATGGGACATAAATGTCTCGGTGACCACAAAATCTATTATCAGCTATAGTTGAATTTATTGGAAAAAACTCAACACCGAAATGGTTAAAGCAAATACATTTTAACCTTAATGTGTCCGAAATTTCATTACATATTATTGAATTACATAATTACTGAATAAAAATTTAAATTTAATATTTATCAACATCAATTTAATACCAAATTTATGGAATTATTAATATAAACAATCTAATAACTCCAAAAAGTTATTACAAATAATAATAAATTCCGCAATACATTTTTAATATCCGATACAAAACTAATAAGGATGCATTTTCCAACAATTAATTTCCTATTTCTATTGTCGCCGTAATCTAAAATGAAAACATAAAAACTTGAGGTTTTTCAACTTCATTTACTTGATGGTAAAATTTATTATTATTATTTTCTATTTTTACAATTATACTTAATTCTTTTCTATCTGTGGTTTTGGAAGATTTAATGAATTCCAGTGCACATTTATAAATAAAGTTTTACTATGAAAAAACCATGTAACAAAAATAAAACATTAAATTAAATATTATTTTAATTGTAAAACGAACCACGAAACCAACCGCGAATTTCTTTATCAGTTTTTTTTTTTTGAAAATTTCTAAATTAAGAAAAATTATTTATATTTTCTTATTAAATATACGAAGAATTAAAATAGAATTAATTTTTTTTTTTTGTTATATTTTTTTCGTTTATAATTTTTATTTCTTAATTTTATCTATTTATTATCCTGCTCTCAAGGATACCAGCGCAACAGTGTAATAAAAGTTTACGTATATAGAAAAATAAATCAGAAACAAGACAAAATACAAAAAAAAAAAAAATCAACAAATCCTTATAAACCCGTCCCATGAAAAAAATACATATTTCTGTGACTCAGAAAAGTTTTAATTAGTTTTTGTTCACCTTTAGCACAGGATAACGAAAATAATGACGATGACTATACGTATCTACAAAATAAAAAGCAACCTTGGTAACATAGTGCCGTGTGGTAACAAACACTCCAATGTTTTGCACTATGATGAATAGTGTTTGGGTGCAAAATTTCGCAGTAACTTTTTAAATAAAAAACATAAAAAAAAGAAGGATTTTAATACACAGAAAAAGCTTAAAAATATGAAATAAAATGGCCCCGTGTGAAAACTTCAACAAAACAGAAAAAAAAGGATTTGAAAAAATTATGATTGTAAACAAATTAGATTAAATTTAGTTTTACGATATTTTTTTTATGTTATATTTAATTTACGAATTACATAAAAAAAGATTGGATGATAAAACTATAAAAACAAATAAAATATGAGAAAAAGTTTTGCGCTTATTAAGTCTTTTAATTAAAGTTCATCTTTTTTTTTTGTATGCAGAAAATAGATTTTTTCGTTATCCTTGTATCAAAATATATTTTGAATTAATAATTTTTTTATTGCAATTTGTTAAAAATTGTCCTTAGTTACTATTAAATCAATTAATTTGCAAATGAGTTGGTAGTTGGTATCCAACTGGTTTTTTTATAAAAGATTTCAAGCGATAAATAAAATGCACTTTTAGACTATTTTCATAATGTTATATGAAATTGTGTGAAAAGAATCAAGCCCAATTCCAATAAGTTATGCTGAAAATATAGTGAACAGAACATACTTCTCTCTACTAAAAATATTGCGGTCAAAAACAGTTATCGGAAAAATAAAAATTCGACTGTACAAAACAATCATCAGAACAGTATTGTCCTATGGAAGTGAAGCGTGGACTCTATGACTCCATGTATGACTCTAAAATCGGAAAATATGCTGGACACATTCGAAAGCAAAATCTTTAGTCGAATATACGGGCCTGTAAATGAAAATTGTATATTGAGAACAAGATTCAACCATGATGAACTGTACCACCTATTTGACGAAAACAGATTATCAAATTTCATAAAATTTGAATCTTATGTTACAAAAAAAGTCTTTGTTGAGAAAACGGATGGTAAACGGCTAGTTCGAAAAACACGCCAAAGATGGAAGGATAATATTCACTGTGACATGCATGATTTATTGCACACGATAAATTGAAGAAGATCAGCGGAACAACGTGAACTTTGGAGAAGAAAGATTGGAGAGGCCAAGGCTTGGTTTAGGCTGTAGCGCCAAATAAGAAGCTTCTATGGTACACAGAGAAGACCGTCTCTGACGGAATTCATTCACAGGTTTGTTTCACAAAATACAATTTTAAAAGTGACCAATTAACTAATGAACTATTAGTAAACCTCCTTGTAAAAATATCTTCTACTTAGATATAATAATCAGATGCGTTTAAAAAGTTAACAACTAATTCTGTTAGATTTGTAGCTATAGATGTCTATTTTGTAAAACTAATGTTAATTATTATGATTTATTTGGGTTTAATGAAACATAATTTAATGGTTTACTGCAAATATCATTAATTTTTCTCAGATATCATTTAAAAAAGTATTTAATTAAATTTCAGAAAAATTATTTATTTACAATTAAAAGTGTTGAGAGCAAATATTGTTTTCCTTTTTTTTTCAAATTTACCAAATTTCATAGTAGTTCAGTTCTGCCAACCCAAAAATATCCTTTTTTTTTGTAAACATTCGAAAATTTGTTTGTAAAGGCAAATATTATTTTACGTAAAATAATTAGATTTACAAAAATATAAATTAAGATTTCCAAAATTATTAAAAATTAAAAATCTCTTTGGTGACCAAATTTTCAAATTTTAATAAAAAAATTATTTCATTAATCAAAATTTCACTTTTATGATTCCAAAATAATTCAAAGAAATTCTTGGTTTTATAAAACTACAGCTTTCAAAAAGAAATAATAATTGAAAATCAAAAATTTCAAAATTTTTGCAGTTTTAAAGGAGCAAAGTTTGTAATGACAAAATCTGTACAAAATTTTTTATTAAAAATTAAATTTGTTTTTTTCATCTGTGTTTTTCTGGTTCTTATATTTTTCGTAAAAGTACAATTTAATTTAAATGAAAAGATGAACATTCATTCAAAGAATTGTCAAATTCTTCAAAGTAAATCATATTTTTTTTTTGTTTTCCAAAATAACAAATCTCTTCAAATCTCTTCTCTGTGTACCATAGAATACCATAAAAACCACTTTAACATTGTTTTAAGTGTTTTGGGAAATTATTCTGAAGGTGGCAGTTTTACCACTTAGAAAATTTTACCTTTGACAATAATATTTACTACCCACACCAGGAAAATTTTAAACCAATTCTTAGTTAAAGTTTAAAAATACCCGGTTTTGGTTGATTAAAATGAAAATTTATTTATATTGGTGTTAATTTTGTTACCCACCCCTTGTTTGAATAAATAATGATAATAATAATAATGATGACAGTGGATGAAAAATAGTCCTTTCATATAAATCAAAATGAAGAAAAGTCCTTGTGTTAAAAATTATTTAAATTGTAATTTTTGGTATCGGTTTTGTGGTAGTAGTAGTAGTAGTACAGTAACGGGTGCTAATAAGAGTCTTTTAATTGAGTTTTAATAAGATTCCATCATCAGGTACAAAAAAAAAAAAATTAAATTAGATTTAATTTTCTTATTTCCATAAATGTTTTTTTACCATCATCTTTGGAAAAGTTTTAACTATAAGCAAAAGAAATGGAAATATAATTTTCATTTCTAATGATTTGTCGTTTCGTTGCTATTAAAAAATACTTAAATATTAAAATGTTATTTTCATTGGAATATTGTTTATTAATGGAAAATTAATCACCACGATTTTAATGTCATACCAAGAATGCTTACTCGCTAAATATTAAAAATTGTTAATTATAATTTTTAATTAATGGAATTTAATTATTAAAATATTTATTTAATATAAATTAACAGTTTTTATATTGAACTATACGATAATTTCAAATAAAAGAATATTGAAGTGTCAAAATTAGTGTTGCCAATACTATGTTTTATATGTTTACATATTTAACATGGAAAAATTCAAAAATATCACCTTAAAATTTAAATAAACTCGAATTGTTCAAGTTTTGTTAAAGGTTTTAAAAATTATGATATTTGAAACAAGCTGACTTTAAAGAAGCCTAAAATTTGCAAGTATTTGTAGTAGGCTGTGATGTATTAAATTTTTAGTTCAACCCATGACCGAGGCATAGATGAGTGAACTTTAAATGAGTACCAGCACCAGAAATAAAAAAATCTTAAATATCTAATTTTTAAGACTAGGAAAAATGCTAACAGTTGAGACAATTTGCTCGGCAACAAATGTTTCACTATTAAAAGCTATTAGTTTATTGTAATTTAAAGTGTTCTTCGCTATAAAGAATTTGATTGTGCGGAATCCTTAGGTCCAAATTGCAATAAAATGTCAGGAAACTATGGTTCGATATGTTCAAGGCTCAATATTTGCTGTAGCGCATTCGTAAGAAGAAGGATATGAAATGGGAAGTTAAAGGGATCCAATTTTTAAGAGTGAATTGCAAAAATATTTTAAGTATATTAACTTTGAGATGGATTTTATTACAGTACGACAACATAATACAAAGCAATTTCAATTTACAATCATTTTTATTAACAGTGTAATTATTTATTTTATATTCCTTTTAAATTTCTCTTATTTTTATTATATATTTCAGATTTATATACCTAAATATTTATATAAGTAATTTATACGTAAATAAATGACAGGACAGAGTAAGGAAATTTTATACGAATTATTTTATATAATATTTTTTTTTATAATGGATGGCATTTTTAATATTATCATCATCGTACGAAAATAATTAAATTTAAACAAGGGGTTGGAAAATTTATTTAATCATTTGATTTATAATTTTACAAATCGGATGTAATAATTGATAAGAAATAAAATAATAAAAAAAAATCCCCAACAACAAGAAAATTACTAATTTTCAGAATATAAAATTATGTATAATTCGAAAAAATGTAATTTTAGCAAAAAAGTAAATTAAAATATCATAAAAAGAAAAAAGAAAATTTATGAAAATTTTATTAAAACAAATAAAATAAAAATTACATAAAAAAAAAAATGAAAATTATCAACATTCGAAATAATCTTTTTATTTAATTATCTTATGTAACGAAGGATTGGTAAAAAGTTTCAAATTATTTTCTATATTTTCTGTTAGCTAATTTATGACATTTACAGATAAAATTAATGAGATATTTAATTTTTTTATTTTGCTGTGTGTATTTTTTATTTGAATCCAGCCTTGGTTGAATTTTTATTTCACTAAAAAAAATTATTTACCATCACCAGCATTTTTTCTATTCGTAAGTACGATGAGTGATAAATAATGAAATGGTAAACGCCAAGTGTGCTATATAAATCAGAGTTTAATGAGATTTTTTTTTTGTAGGTCGCACCATCGAATATAATTTGAATTTTAAATTACTTTTCAATTAATTGATTTTTTTTGTTGTAGATCCTTAATGAATAAATACAAATTTATATACCGAAATAATAATAATAATAATAATAATAAAATAGAAATTAGGAAAAGGACGATGGATACCTTTAGTAAGGAGTCACTGCTAAACATAAATTTTGTTGGTTTTGGGAATATTAAGATGGCTATAAACAAGTTTGATGAAAATTGAAATTACGAATAAATAATTGTATGCTTTTAAGAGCATTAATTTTCATTTATAATTAAATTTTTATTAGTTTCCAAAGGGTGTAGAAAATTTAAAGGATATTAGAGTTCATGATATTGTTTGATATTAGAAATAATTTTAAAATTTGTAGACGATGTCGTCTGCAAACACATTTTGTACAATGTCTGTATATCTTAATCGATTATGAGAATTCAGAATTGTTAATCATTGCTAAGCTCTGGTCGGTAGAGCAGGAAGTTTAATTAAATGCAGCAACATTTGCAACTTTAAGTAGATGAATCTCTAACGACTTTCTATACATATACGTCCAATTTCGATTTGAACGAAAATGAGAAGATTCGTTTATTTCTCTCGAAACTATTTGCTTCTGATTTGATAATATTGTCGAATGTATCATCTTTATTTAATTTGATTTGATTGTAATTAAATCTATAAAAAATTATGTTTATTAATAAGTGTCAATTTATGCAAAGATTAGAATTGATTTTAAGATGATAAATTTTGAATTTTCTTATGTTCCCAAATGTTTACTATGCAATGGTAATACTAAATTTGAATAATTACTTTCTGATATTATTTCTAAGAATCTGCTTAGTGGCTCTCATTAAACTTTTAAATAAATTTCTTTCTGTCAATATATATATTATTATGTGTATCATCCTTAAGGACTTAAAAATTAAATTGTCCCTGTTTTTTATGCAGGTTGATTTTTATTTTAAAAATCTCTTTTTTTTTCTTCTTCATCTTATTAAGTAAATTCTAGGAAATTTGACGGGATTTTTTTCTTTATATTGGATTCTTTTTTGTCCTTTTTTTTTTGTTTGAATCCTTGGCCCATCATTACTACGTAAAATTTTTATTACAATTTATCACTCTCTATATATAATCTATATAAATAATCTCAACTGAAACAAATTGCTAAAAAAATCAAATAATAATAAAAATTTGAAAAATCTCATCAAAAACAGCAAAAAAAAACATTTTTTTTTTTAAACTACGAAATAAATTTCAATTTTACAACCGCGTAAAGTCTTAATTTGAAAAAAAAAAAAATCAGAAAATTTGTCCTTAAAATATCCGTCAATATGAAAGGTAAAAGGCAAAAAAAAAAAAAACAGATTGCTCAATTTCCTTTTCATAGCTCCGTTATTTAAAAGTCAATATCCTTTTTTATATCTTCCACCTTTCAATTTTATTCATAATATTTATTTATATTTGATAAAATGTCCTGCAATTTTTGTCTTATAAGGTTACAAAAATAAGGCCTTAAAATTGATGTTATAAAGACCGTGGTGTGGTCTGGTCTGGGTAATACGCTATGCATTCTGATTTATTTTTATAGTCAATTTTTTGTTATATATATGAAATTTTTTATTGCAATCATAAAAATCGATTATTTAATCATAAATAAATAGCGTACCACTAAAAAAAAGGACACTTTAGAGTTGACTTTTATTAGCTAAAAGTATAAAAATAAATTTTATCCTTTTTCATCATTGGAATTTTCTGTTTTTTTCATTTGGGAGAATTCTATTAGAACAAGATTGTTTATGTCCTTTCTATTGCTATGACTGAGAAACACAAAAAAACAGCAATTTTATATTTCTCATACTATATTAGTGGAAAAAGGACATAGTTACATAATAATATCCTGTAAATCTTTATAACTGGAATGCTGTTTTTTTATGTTATCGCGAATTTTGACAAGATGACAATAAGGATTCTTGGTTGTATTAAAACGTAAAAATAATAAAAAAAAAATTTTTAAGGACTTCATTCCGATGATTTTTTAAAAGGATCATTTTTATTTTTATTACCTTACAAATAAATAAAAAACAAAAAAGTATGAGTAAATTTGTCCAAAAATTTTATTTGTTAGAGAGTAGCTCAAATTTTCATAGATAATAAAAAAAGGAAGCTTTTTTAAAATGTAATTTCTGTTATTTTTACGACTTAATATTTAAAATGAAAGATTTATGGAGTTTCGTTTTTTTGTTTTTGTAATATTTTTTTTTATCATTGTATAAATTTAATGTTTTAGGCTGTTTTGTATTAGTTTTTTTTGTTGTGATGAATAAATGGAATAGGAAGCATATAAATAATAAAAATTGATGATTGAGACTAACAGCCAGTATAAATTTTGTGTATTCTAAAATGTATATTCAGTTAATTTTCGTCCTGTTTACGTTTTATAGAATTCTGAATTTACAGTATTTACAGTTCATAAAAATGGTTTAGCTTTTTAAAAGTTTTGCAGAACGAAGGGATTACGTAATGTTTAGGTGCATATTGTTCGGATTGTCTGTCAGTTGAAATTTGTTTTTACGTTATTGGTAAATTATAAACGAGCCACAGCTTAAATAATTTAAAATCAATTAAATGGTAATGGAGATTAAGAATTTTGGTGCTATGTGCTATGTATTAATAAAAATAAGGACCAACACGTATTTTTAAAATATTTAAACTATAAATGTGTTTTGGTAATGAAAATTAATTTCATATCTCGGAATCAAGACCAAGAGTATTCAGATTTTTATGTATTAGTTCGATTGTTTTTAATTTTCTTAATCAATTTTTACATAAATGTCAAAGTTTCAAGTATAAAGGCTTAACTACATAGTTTCGATCAGTTCAATTTCGATTCGTTCAGTAAAGTTCAAATTTGACATCGGCATATATTTTGTGTGGATACATGTGGATCGAGTGGACACATAGGTGCGAATCGAAAAGATTCGAATCGAATTGATAGTTTGGAACGATTTGAATTTTGCGAATTCAAGAGAAATGAAATTTGATATTTAAAAGAAAAATTATGTAAATTTTATAGTCTACTTAACCAGTCGAATCGAATCGAATCGAAACTGAACTGAACTGATCGGTACATTACTTAATACTGAAATTATTTTATACAAAATTGTGAAATTTAGTGTCAAAATCGAAAGTATATATATATAAGAGTTCAAGTATGAATAGTTTAATTTGTATATAAAATTTTTGATAGAATTTAGTAATTATTCTAAAATTTCTATAATTTAATAATTGAGTTCAAAAGAAAATATTTTTTTCTAATTTATAATTTAATTCTTAGAAATTAATTTCTGTTCCATTTAAATTTATATGATTTTGATATGATTTCGTCGCAACCCCTACTATAATATTTCTAATACTAATAATACCCCTGAGGCTCTTAGTTTATCTGATCCCCTATAATTTTCGGTAATAAAAAAGTATTTTTTTTTTAAATTTCACCATTTTTTTCTCTTATTTGATCGAATTTGTTCCAATTTATAATTTAAAAATTTTTATTCTTTGAATTTTTCACATCTCACACAAGAAAATTATTTGTTTTTATATATTTATATTTATATATTTATAATAAAATTGTTTTCCCAAAATAAATATATATGTATTTATGTATATAAAAAAAATCCCATTCGAAAATTTTCCTCCAAAAATTTATATATATATAAATATTATTATTTTTTGTTTATATACATATTTCTTCCCTACGCAACATTACCACAATTTTCTTATGTTTACACGTTTTTGACAGGATTAATACCTACTTGTGTAATGGTTAAACAAATCAATCCCGTGCCTCCGTTCCACCCTATACTCTTTCTATATTATTTATCCATCAAAAAAAGGAATATATTTTATATTTATTTCGTACGGATAGTAAATAATATTATAATCGTAATAATATTTTAGTAGAAAATTTCACCCTCTTAACAGAGAGTGAATTTAATATGATTTTCATTTTCATTTTCAATTTTTTTATTATTTAAAGGTAAATTAGGAAAATTTAAACGTTTTTCGCTTAATATATTTTTTGATAGATGTATGTCACAGTGGGGTTGTGAAAATAAAGTAGGCGGATTACCAGAACACAAAAATGAATATGATAAGATAATAAATATATTAAAGTTCGTTAGGGAGCTAACAGCTAAGGTGGAGTAGGAATCTGTTATTTAAATGCTGTTGAAATTGAAAAGCCCTCTCTATAAATATAAAGTAATGGTTTTAGGGCATCACATAAATTGTAGACTTTTACGCGTTTAGCGAAAAAATAAATAAATATTTTTTTTTTGAAGATTATTATAAAGTTTTTTTTTTATGTTTGTCGGGGCGAGTCCTTAAAATTGATTCATTTTAAAAAAAAATTTAATTTAATATTTTCAATTTTCAAAAAATAAAAAAAATGGATGAGATCTCAGCCCTTCTTACGCGGATGATATTTACTTTTTTTTTTTACTTTTCGAGATCTTTTAAAGGACAGAAATTTAATATTCAAAAAGGAATGGATGAAGAGTAAAAATGTGGAAAAAGCAGAAAACTTTTTTATTTTAATGGGTTTTTAATTATTATCTAAATATTATTTTCTGAGCCTGGGTAAATTTATATTATAATTTAGAATTTTGTTGAAAACTAATACAATTTTCAAGGAAATATTTTTTTTTTTAACAAAATATCAAAATTAAGGACGAAAGAGGGCGGTATATATTACCTAATGATGATGATGGTTCACCTGATAATTAAGTCATTTCTATTGTGTAAAGCCTATTGAAATATTCTATCTTTTTTGCCTGTATATATATTTAAAAATTTCGGGGAAAATTTTTGTTTGTTTATTTGAATTTTTTGTTTTGTGTGTATGTATAAGACAGGATATTCTTTTCAGGATATTCTGATGAAGTATATAACACTCAACATTTGTATTAATTTTTATGAACACTAAAACAACTTTTAAAAAGAAAGATTTGAATTTCTTTAATAAATGTTTTTTTTTTTGAAAATTATAAGATTTTATAAAGTAGATTAGAAATGTTGTTGAAGAATATAATTATAAAAAAAATTTAAGATTGATTAAATAAAATCATTAAAAATTGAAAAGTTAATAAGAAAATCAGTTTGCTAATTTAAAAGTTTTGGTTTGGTATAAAATAAATAAATTTTTATTAAAAATATATTTTGAAATTTAATTAAGTTATGTAGAAGAAAATTAACTTAAGTTATTCAAGGAAGAAATGTATAATTTAAAGTTTTGTTAAATGTTATTTTAAACGTTATTAATTTATGTTGGATTTAATTATTTGATATATTCTTCTGACCACAATTTTGTATTTTCGATTGAGACCGTTTAATTTAAAGTTATCAGGTACGCCTTGATATAAGGTTCTATGATTATCGAATTATAAAGCATTTATTTCATTATGGGGCTAATTTATAAGTCATATTTAAGCTTAATAATCATATTTAAAAATAAAACTTATGAGTCTCTAGAAGTAATTTTTAAGTAATGGTAAATAGTACATTTACAAGCTTAGAATATGTCTTTGATGTTTTTGTTAATTTGATACAAACATAACCTCAAAAAATGTATTGTGTGTGATTGTTATAATATTGATTTATTACTAAAAAGGATCAGATAATTACTACGTTTTGTGATTGTGAATGAATATTAAAATTTTGTTTTGAATATTAAGTACAGCATTATTATTTATTGAGTATCTTACTACAACTATAAACGTCAACTTTTAGTTAAAATCTTGAAAGACGTCTGATCCTTTCAAGAGCCATGACTTGTCTTAATTTTCGTAATTCGTAGTTAATAAAAATAAATCTTAATTGTATCCACAGCCTCAATTCAGTTAGGTAACCAACAAAACAAATATAAATTTCAGAAATTTAAATTTGGTTTATTAATTTGAACGGATTTCGCCAATCGCACATAAGTACTTAAGTTTTCGTAGCCAATTACTTAAGTCTTGTGCAAGTTTAAAAATTCGGACCTAAAAATTATATGAATTAGAGTGAAACAATAGCACATTATGAAGGTTAGTGTCTTGGAAAATAATTATTGCAGACCTTATAACATCTGCGAAAATTAATTTTATAATCAGGCTAAACGACACACAGCACATAAGGATATTGTATAATATGCAAATATATATGAAGATGAAAATATTTATTACATTTTAGGAAATTAGTGCGCACTTTTAAAAGGACAGAGAAATATTTAATAAGAAAAAGTATTTTCCTTCGGATGAAAAATGCTACATTCTTCATAATTCTTACAAAGCGCTGACTTACAAGCTCGTGGTATAGATTAGATACAACCAGAAAATAAAACGATCTAGTCTTAAATGAAGAAATATATTAACTGAAGAACTCTCATTAAGATTTTCGAATTGGTGTGCAGCCAATTATCTGTTTTTGGAAATGGTTACGCTGACAAAAAGCTTATTATTGTGGCGGCAGATAATCGTATAAACCACACTGGGTCAATAGCGGTACCACTTTCATGGATAACTAACTCTGAGTATATATTGAGGGTTTATCAAGTAAGTCGAATGATTTCGTAATTGCTGTAAACTTGAGGAATTTCTTACTGCTGCAGTTCGATAATTTTTGAGTAGTAAAATTCTCCTAGACTAAGACCTATACGTCTAGCGAGTGCCGGGCAGTAGCATAAAGCGTGTTCTAGGGTTTCATCGAGATCGCAGCAGTTTCTGATCAAGCAGTGTCGATTAAGGAAGCCGACTGTAGTCTTGTATTGCGAACGCGGTAGGATGATTAACGCTGTCGTTACATGTTACATGTACCCCAAATAGTTTTAGATATTGAGCACGTAGCCTATTTACACAAAGAGATTTAGTGTTGCCATATTTCAATGTTTTCATTCTTTAGCAAATTATTTTCTATAGAATTTACTTCTTTTTTTTGTCGCTGAACTTAAATATTTAAATTTTCATAGGAGGAATATAAAAATATCACTTCATTAAAAATTATTACAAAATCATGTTATTGCCTCAAGTACAACATTACAGAAAAAAAAAAAAACCGAAAATCAAACCAAAAACCTAAACGGAAAATAATCTTATTCCAAGAATTTTTTTTTATTGAAGTACTACGTAACATAATCATCATCAGGTGGCATGAAGTGGGCTAAAAATAAGTATGTATTTTATAAATTTTATATATAAATATTTTAATATATAAAGACGTTATTCGGATAAATGAAATCGATAATTTTTTAATAATTTATAAGGATCGATTTACACAGCTTTGCCTTAATATTCGATATTATCTGTGAGAATATTTGCATAATTTATTTATATTATGTTTATTCGATTTTTTTTTTGTGATACATAAAAATGAATATTACATTTAATACGACAATGAATTTAAATGAAGAAAGATATTTATTAAAAAAAAAAACATTGATTTAGGAATTATGAAAAAATTATATTGGTTGAAAAGATTTGAAAGAATATTAATTTAAAGAATATTTTTTAAATAATTGGCGGTGAGTTAAAATTATAGACTTAATAAGACCTAAATAGACTCAGAACTGGAGTGTCAAACTGGAACATTAAATTATTATTCTGCTCTCCATAGAACCATTATCATTGGTATCGGCGACATTAATTGTACCAATGTGGACAATTTAATGAAAGTTATGATCATAATTTTATAACAATTTATAGAGCTTAGCTATATTTTGTCTGATGAATCATGATCTCTTGTCCATGGACTTATCGATTGTCCATGGACTTATCGACCAGTATCGATTGTATTGCATCCATGGTGTTCTTTCCACCGTATTCCAGCGGTCGTACAGAGCGGGAGAAGTCTAGCCTAGGAGATGTCTAGCCCAGTCACGTGGGCAATAGTTTGAAATAGTCTTAGAATTGTGAGTAACCTGATCGTGGCAATACAGAAATTATTTGAAATATAAATATCTCGAAATTCGTGATAGTTTGTTAGTACCCTAACCAGAAGAGTTTTTTTTAAGAATTAGCGAATATGAATACTTAGTGGACAAATAATGACTTAATTTTTTAGTTTTATCGTTTTCTACGTTTTTTTAAACTAATTAATTGTATAGGATTAATTGAAATCTGGATGTTCGAAATATATTCTATAAATTTAATTAATTATTTCAATGTGATTTTTTACACTTAAGTAAATCATTATTTCTAAATGTTTAAATTTTGTTTTAATTTAATATTAACTAAATAAAATAATGAATTATTTATACACATGTCCTTCAAATTTTCAATAAAAATAATAATAATTAAAAATGGAATCCGTAATATATTTAATTCATAAGTAAATTATGATCATTATCTTAATTTGATTATTCTTGAAAACTTAATCTGCTTTGTAAACGAAGACGAATCCTGTACAATTTTCTAGTTCTATAATTGCTAAATCATTTTTATTAATTCACTCCTAAATTTTTTGGTAATGATAAATTTCATTTTGAATATTTTTAGTAATTTATATTTCTGTACATAAAAATCAAATGAAAAAAAAACGAACAAATAATCCCAAGTATTTGTATTTAAGGATATCTTAATATATAAACATAATTTTACTATACTAACTAGGATAGAAGGATCCTTATAAAGTCTATCTTTTTTTTTAAATATAATCATTGAAAAAATGTCTTTTACCAAAAATTTTACATTCCCTTTTAATATACCAAAAAATGATAAATTCCATCGCGTCGCCTATATTATTTAACAACAAGGACTCGTTTTTTTTTTTTTGCTTTTTTTGACGCCAGTTGTTTGGGAGTAAATTTTGTTTTTTTATTTTTATGTAGCTAATTTGAATTCCACTGGGTATAGCAAGGATATTAATTACAAAAACCATTCATTAACTTTAATTGCATTACATTAGGTCAACTACCCCTCTACTTAGTTTTTTATCCTTTTTGTTTGTATTTTTGTACTTGTTATATAAATGCTATCCTACCTCCCAAATAGTCAACATAGTCTTATAGAAGATTTACAATCATATTTTGTTTTAAAGGAAAGAGGAGGGAGGAGATCATTAGAACGAAAAAGGAGTTGTTGTAGCCTTGGTATCATAGATTCAAATTTTGCTGTAAATTTACCCATGGTTAAAAATGTTCTCAAAGGGAGATGGGTTGGAAAAATCTTATTAAGATCAATACAAATTTCTTTTGTGGGGTCTCTGCTTCAGAAAATTTTCATATTATTATTGAAAATTCAAAGAAAATTCTGTTTTTTTTTCTCATTGGGTTTGATATTTTTTGAACAGTGTAAGGATATTTTCAACAATAATTTGAATTTAATTAACCATAGTTCTTAAAGATATTGGTAATGTAGTTGAATAGAGAGGAAGACGGAATGGAATTGAGAAATTATCCTTGTAATATTAAATAATTTTATGTTTTTTAACAGGAATAATAGAAATTGTTTTTTTGTTTGTTACCCAAATGATTGTAAATGATGATATTTAAGTTTGTGATCCTTTTTTTTTTGTGGTGAAGATAATTTTTAAAGGATTATTTTTTTATGAAACTGTTTACTTTAATTAATTTATGTTTGATGTATATAATTTAATTTAAGAAAATGAGATTTGGACATAATTGATTTATCAATAATTTAATAATCTTTATATTTCGTGTGAAAGTTTTCATTATGCTATTAATTAATGGTAATTTTATGTATTAAATGTTTGATTAAATAATTAAATATGTGAACAAAAATAATAAATTTATACTAATTAAATATTTAGAAATATAATTATATGCTAGGTCAGCAATGGGAAATATTATAATAAAAATAAAGAAATTACAATATCAAAAAAATTATATACACATATCGTCAGATGAGTTTTGAAAAGCCTCATACGCTATTTTTACTTTTTTTGAGTTTGGAATTAATTCTTACGTTTTGGAACTAGCTTATTCATTCAGATTCAGGAATTTTCAATAGTGTAACTCAAATCCGACAATTAAGTTGGTAGTTAACATGAGTGACATTAGACAGTATCAAATTCAAAATCTTAAGAACAATTTAACATAAATATACGGAATTGATATTTTCGTTAAAAATAATTGGTTGTCGTTTTTCAATAGCTTCGTGAATTTTGATATTTAGAAATCGAATCTGTTTCTGTACTTATCTATTTCTGAAGGCAATTCACATGTGTAGGCTAAATATAGTTATTTAAATATTTAACTATTGAAAGAAAAATTCGTTTCTTGGAAAATATATAAATATATTTTTCTGTTGTATATCTCAAAAAACCAAAGATTTTATATTTTTTATAAAAAAATTATGAAATAACTTTTTTTTTATATTATATTTTGTCCACAAAATCTTTGTTCGCTAAAATAAAATCATTTTCATCTACATGAAAATTAACTTAATTCCATTATCACCTTATACCCAAAAACAAAATAAAAATCTTTATATTTAGTTTCTTTTTTTCTTTTTAATTATCCCACCAAAAAAATATAATCACTTTACCAAATAAATATATATAAAAAAATCTTTAATAATGTTCTAAAAGAACATAGAAAATCCAAAAACAAAAAAATCCATTAAACTAATTAAATTACTACAAGAAAAGACAGAAAAAAAAGTTAATTTTTGTGAAAATATGAAAAATCATATCTTCGAAAAATCGCTCCCTTTTTTTTGTATTCTTAAAAATCTGAAAAAAAAATTATGATCCTTTGGAATATTATCATATCCTTTCCTTTTTTGTTTTGTAAAAAAAGAACGTTGTGATAAAAAAAATGTTTACCCTTACCAGAAAAACGTTAAGAAAGACACAAATGTGATGGACCACAAAATTTTTTTTTTTTAAAAAAAGAAAAGAATTTGAATAAATTATTAAAAGGAAAAAAAAAGAAAAATTAAATTATTATAATAATTTATATCAGAAATTACTTTATTATAATTTTTATTATTATGGCCTCAATATTAATTTAAGGGCTACAGAGAACAATGTCACAGTTCTAGTATTTATTTATGAAGGAAGTTCTAATTGTGGTGATTCATTTACTAATATAAAATTCCGAAGTATTGGAAAACTATTAATTAACTTAAATCGTAAGTAATCTGCCAGAGACAAATGTTTTTACTTGAGAAATAGTTAAAAGTAGTCCTGATTAGTTGTAAATTATGAAAATGTTATTGAACAAACCAATAATCTCAGTCTGAATAATTTGGAAATAAATTATAAGAAATTATTGACTGTTAAATGATTTGCTGTCAGATTATTCAAAAATTTATTAACTTTATAAATTCATTTTAAATTAAAGTTAAAAAAAATATTGTAAATAAAATGTCGTGATCCTAGAACACTTTTTCACGTACGCTGTAGGTTTTATTGGTTACTAGTTTCTATTAAAAATTCTCGCCATTTATTATAAAAACAATTGAAATATTAGAAGTTGAAATTTAAAATTTGGAAATGTTACAATCATTAAAGATCGAACATTTTAAATGATTATAATTTAGTAATTTAAGGATTGTGGCGATAGTCGAATAATATTTCAAATTTAAATATCCAACTGCACAAAATTTACTAGAGAATAGCAAGTGGTAAGTGATTTTTTGTAAAAAACTGAGATTTAATTTATAAATTAAATAAATTTAAAAAAAAAAATTACTTGTGGTTTAAGCCTCCAACTAATTTGGTTTCTCTATTAAAATTTGAGCTAAGCTTAGCTAAACCAAAAAATGTTAATTATTGTTTATAAACAATATTATTTATTATTATCAGCTGATTAGATAATAATAAATAATAATTATGAAAATTTTTAATATTTGGGTTTATAATATCAAAAATCTTTAATAAATTAATTTAAGTTAAGCTTAAGTTAACCAATAATCTGAAGCTAAGATTAAAGCTCATTTCATTGAAGTTTTATCTTACAACTTATATTAATTTAAATCGAAGTTTATATCTTGGGTAAGATTTAACTCGAAGTTTAAACTTTGGCTATGGCATTGCGGAATTGAAATTGGTTATATAAACATTGTTATAAAAATACTAATTCATTATTTTTCTGACAAGGCTCTTACCTTTCGTAAGATAGTATAGCAATATAGGAAACCATCTATCTAATTTTTTTTTTATAATTTTACTAATATAATTCAAATTTACTAAGTCGTTTTAGACTCTATCATTCTTACTTGTATAACATAATGAATTTAAGTATCTATACATAAATACGTTACAACTGAACGGCAACATCAACGAACATAATCATTAAGATTTCGACATTTTTGGTATCATTTATAAAAAAATATTTTATTCCCAGAAATTTTTTTGTAAGTAAATTAAATTTATTCCTGGAATTATTATAATATTATAATATTTCTTCCATTTCATAATTCCTATGAAAATATTTATGAAAATTTCTTTGTTTTTCCTGTGGTATAGCTCTTCTAAAATCATTGGCCAATCATTTATTAGGCTGGAAAATATTGGCATGGGTAAATTAAATTAAGGTATGATTATTATAGGAAAAAAAAAATATTTACTTCTAAAAATTTTTTTTTTTTTTCGTTTTGAAATGAACTTGCATTAAGGATTTTAAATAAAATTATTATATATTTTCATTATTATTATTATTACTAAATTGTCGTTGCTGTGACAGATGTAGGGTGGAAGTTTTGTTTCTACAGGATTACAGTTGTCAGAGTAAAAAAGAATTGAAGATAACCCAGAGAATAAAATATCATAATTTTTTTATAAATATTTTAACTTTTTACTCAGGTTTTTAATATTAGTTTTTTTTTGTTGGCCAAAATTTCACTTTTCATACACTCTAACGAACCCATCACCAGAAATATAAACCCAATTTCTCTAGTTATTACTAAAAAAAAATATATATTTTAAGGACATAGCAGAAAAACTTGGTAGTAAAAAAAGGAAGTTAAAAAATATGAAAAATAAAATAAAATTGGAAATTTTAATAATTTTATATGAAATTAACTTTCATAAATTGCATAAACATCTTTAAAACTCAATTTTATATTAATTTTGTCCTTGTTTTTAAGGATTTTTTTTATTATTATTATTATTTTGGTTTAACAAACAAACAAAAACAACAAGTAATATTTTAGAACATGAGAGAGAAATACTGTGAAAA
Source organism: Rhamphomyia laevipes (assembly GCA_963920725.1). Taxonomy (NCBI): domain Eukaryota; kingdom Metazoa; phylum Arthropoda; class Insecta; order Diptera; family Empididae; genus Rhamphomyia; species Rhamphomyia laevipes. The sequence continues at coordinate 43,571,687 of OY987256.1, forward strand.
TGTAGGGGAAAGAAGGCATAATTGGAAAGGGATTTTATGTATTAAAGAAAATGTGAAAAATTTATATGAAAAAAGTCAAAGCAACCCAATTTTCTAATATAAATTACATTAACGACACTTCTCTGGTTCGAATGGTTTTTCATAAATTGTTTTTTTTTTTTAAGATTCTTATAAGAGATTTTTCTTATTTTTATATGAATTTTATTTTGTATATGCTTTGCTCATTCAACCCTCCTTTCATTAGAATTGAATGAAGCAAATAAGTTAAAGGAATAAGAAATTCTTCAATTTATATGGTTTTTTTTTGTAATATTTTTTAGTTAGATTCTTATTAGAAAAAAAAATATTTCTTTTAAAAAGGATATAAGAACAAAATGTGAACCTTTGGTTAAGGAATTTATTTCTATATATCTTTTTATATGGTTTATTTCTGTGAATTATAAAAATGAAACACTTAAAAATGTTATAATAAGTTTCCAATTTCTTATGAATTTTATTATAAAAGGATGAGTTAAATTGTTATACTTATTATAATAATTTTATTTTGTATAGTATAAATATATTGAATGTTTTATGGTAAATTTTCAAATAATTTTATTTTTATGTTTTCTAAGTCTATCAGATAAAATGTCCATTATAATATAGAAAATTGAAATATTTTAATAGACTGACAGATGAACTGGAGCCCACGCTGTATAAGCGCATCAGTTAATATTATTTTTGAATGTATAAATTCCCGATTTATCGTTACTGATCTTAGAATATCTACTGCCCTTAACATCTGATAAGATATCTACATCTTATAGATCATTAGAGAAACGTCACAATTTTTTAAAACATTCCTTAAATTGTGTAAAATGTTATTCAGTACTTTTACTAAATTAAGGAGAAGGATCCGTTTGATCATTTACCTCATTATCTTTTAGTAATGTTTGTAATATAGGATAAATCTAGTTTTTTGGAGACTAAATGGTTTTTCTTCACAGAATTTCTTAGATGGATAAAAATCCAAACGTAACCAAATCAAGATTTTTATATTTGAGATGATTTAGTTCATGAACCGTTTTTACAAGCCGTAATAAATTCAAAAAATATAATTTATTAAATATAGACCATTTTTTTATTCACAAAATTATTCGTTAACAAAAAAAAAGTAAGAAAAAGTCAATTTAAAAGGAAATGAAGGGAAGAAAAAACGGAAGAAAATAAACCTTTTCAATTCGAAAGATAATTTTTTTTTATTTAGATTGATAAAAATTTCACCCTCTCAAAAATATCCTTAAAAAAAAAAATGATTTTTAAATTTTTCACAATAATAAATATAAAAAAATAAAATAAAAAAAAAACCTTTTCCACCCTAAAATATTGTATAACTGCTTCGTCAACAGGTAAACACTATTACTGTCATAAAAATCAATCCAACCAAATCCATAGGTGACATTTCTAAGAAAAATCTTTATTTTATTATATTCACCCTAAATATTTATTGACAATTTTCCAACATACCCCACCATTTTCTATACAAACCAACCAAATCAAGGACAATTGAACATGAATCGACGAAATATATTTCGTGACAATTTTTGTTGTTGGTTGTAAGAAATAAAAAAGTTGACGAAATATTTATATTTATTTATATATGTGTAAAATAAGGACTCGTTTTAAATATATTTATTTTTCTCTTCAATATCGTAAATTATTATATCATATTATATATACGTATATTAAAAATAAAGGATATTTTTATGAGTTTTTCTTTTAAAGGGTGCCAAAACAGGTGGTTTTTTTTATATACTTTATTATATACACACAAAGCAATAAGAATTGACAGAATTGAACAGCGACGGAAGGTAAAAAGTTCTTTTAAAGCTGTCAGGATAACATAGTTCCGCAAAAATGTATATGGATGTCGTATTGGGTGAAAATGATGTATTGTGTAAATAAAAGTTAAAGAATTATTTTTTTATTTCTTGTCGTATTACAAGAAATCTTTACATCGATACAAATAAAAAAAAAACTAGAATGATGAAAAATATAATAAATCGACAAGTAAAATCAGCTCCAAAGAACAAGGATCAACTTTTTTTTAAGAATCGATGACGACGATATGATTATGATGATTATGATTTCTGATTATTAAAGATATATTATATTGGATTACATCTATCTGATATTTATCCTTAAATAGGATATCAAAAAAAAATAAAAAAAATGATATTATAAAAATATCCTCTTATTATGAAAATGTGAATGAAAAAGTTATGAATTGATTTTCTGTGAATAATGAATGGAAAATTTTATATAAGATATAATTTATTATAAAATTTTTGTGAAATCAAGTATTTTTTTTTATTATCTTTTAAATAGATTTGTCAAAAATACATTTTTTTTTTATTATTATTTTTGAAATTGATCGTAGAGAAGGGCAAAAGTTTTGAAAGATTTATTGAGTTTATTAATGAGTTTCTTCCTTTTTCAATATGTGGGGTATATTTATATATGACAGTAAATTTAGAAGGATATCAAAAGAAAATTTGCAGTTGAATATTTGTTTAATATTAAATTTTGGGTTGAAATATTTCACAAAATATTTTTTTTATAAAATGCTGATATTCCGGATAATTTGAATAAAAATATCAAAATTAAAAGTTTGAAATTTTCATTGAATAATAGAAAAATAAATACTATCGCTTGATAGAAAATGTTATGCTATTCAAAAAGTATAATATGTTTATAATTTTAACTCCAATTACTGGGTTCGAAATCCGGTATAATTAGAATGTATGCCGTACAGCAAGAAATCGCAATATTAAGTATGAAAACTTTGAATTTACATTTTAAAGTGTTCACTGTATAACGCCAAATTAGATTAATTGGAATGAAATTGAGGGCAGGTAAATATAGTCACATTAACAATGAAAGTATAAATGCTTTAAGAAAGTGTGAAGAGGTATAACTGGCCCATTTCTGGACTCCGTGCGATGGTTTACCTGATCCTTTTCACTTCTGATAAACCAACTAATTATAAAAGTAAATATAAAATTATAAATTGAATATTCAATTTTATTTAAAAGGAATTTTCATTGAATTTTCTTTAAGCTAATTAACATAATACGTAAGCATTTTATTTAATTTAAATTATTTTTTTTTTCAATGCAATTTGTTGCATATATTTTCACAATCGTTATTTTTTATTTTGGTAAGAACAATTCTTGAATTGTTTCAATATAATTAATTACCAATAGAAATATTATTGAAAAAAAAGTATTTAACTACCAAACATAAGCTCACCCATGGAGCATTACCCATAGAACAGAAATGAAGTGGTGATACTTCTTTGACATGAAAATTTAAAATGAAAAATCTTATATGAAATACTGAATTTTCCGCATTTTGTTATTAAAGATTTTTGAAAAATTTATTTCCGATATAAATTGATGTATTTGTATCGAGTTATAACATTTTTTATAATTAACTAATATTAATTATTGAAAAAATTAAAAATTATATTTATGAATTATTTAATTAATTCGTATATTTTATTAGAGGAAATTGATAACATTTAAACTTTTAAACTCAAATCCAAAAATATTCATTATATTTAACGACATTTAATTAAATTTCTCTTAAAATAGTTCTTTAATGATAAAATATTTAACATTTTGCACGTACTGGTATAATTATAATTATACTATCCCAACTACTAGCTCAACTCTGAATACTGTACATTTGTTTTATCGTACATACTGAAATATAAATTTCGCATTTTCAGTTTGCTTTTCTTTTTCGGTTCATTGTGATCATTTTTGATCATTTTTTGTACTAAAATTAGCTGAGTTTTTTGTTTAGTATTCTATAACTTTTACATAAAAATTCACAAAAAAAAACTTAAAAATAAAACCTTTTACTATTCCAGGTATGAACTTCCTTTTTACATAGTAAAAAAATTAAATCATAATTTGTCTGATCCCAATCCTTACACATTAAAATATTCCAAAGATTTCAGAAAAATCCTATTATCAAAATAATCATTTGTTTCAATACTAAAGTGGGAATTATTAAAAAAGCCTATTCTGTCTTTCACCACCTTCTGTCTTTCTATATTAATATTAAATAAAAAAATATTACCAAAAAGGATATCAATTGTTGGCTAAGTACCCATTAATGGTGGAATTTTTATTCCTGTTCAAAAAAAAAAAGAAAAAAATTATCATGTAAAATAAAATGAACCGAGAAAATTTTTATTTTGAAATTTTTTTTTTTATTTTACCTGTTCATCAGATCCTTATGGTTGCCGGTGGTCCTAATGTGCAATATAAATCGTTTAACAATGTCTATATTATAAATATTATATGTATATATATAAATTTTTATATATATATACAGATTTCTGTAATAGTCATAACAACAGTTACAATAATAACAAGGACTAATAATAATACAAGGAAAAACGATAGAGTCACGTGTTACCATTTAAGGTGAGGACGTGCAAAATGAACCATTTTATATACCACGTCTCTATTTATGGATATCGTACATTCCCCATTCAACATAAATGGAGTTAAAGGGATAATTGTGGGCGGAAAATGAATTTAAATAGTGTTGTTATGTGAAGAGTACAATTTAAAAAGCCGGACGTAAATATAAAGGAAAGGCATTTTAATAAAAAAATAGTAACAAAAGTATAAAATGAATGGAAATGAAAGAATCTTTTTCGACAAAAAAAAACTGTATAATATTGGAAGTTATTAAAAGGACAATTGAGGTAAACTAGAAGTATTTTAATGTCACTAGAAAAAAAGTGCAGATGGTTTTCGCTGGACAGAAAAACACCCACCAACAACGAACGAAAAATAAAAATCATTAGTAATTGAACTTATAAAGAATTTTTATAAGTGGAAAGATATAAGAATTTTTTTTTTTTTTTTATGTTGGTATATTTAAAATATTGTACATAGATATTAAATTATAAATAATAATTGAATTATTTTTAAGAAAATATCCAGACTGTTTTGCTATAGGGAATTGTACACGGTTACAAATAAAAATATAATAAAAATTTTGCTTACAGAAATGATTTTTTTAAATTGAAGGAAAAATGTTATTGAATATCGAAAGGAAATGAAAGAATTTGTAGGGATAAATTCAGATTTACTGAATAGAACTTGAATTTTAGTTCAAAAATCATTTTTTAATGGGTTTTAATCTGTGACCCAGGTTAAGTTAGGTTAAAATGGTGGCGACTGACTAGATATGAGGATTGAATCTAGAATTTGTGACAAAATCTCTTTAAATATTTTGGAATTCTAATCAAAACGAATAGAATAATTTCATTTTAGGCTGTTTTTGAAACTTAGATATTTATTTTATGTATTACAATAATTTGTCTTAGTTTAAACTTAATGGTTGGTTGGTTTAAGTTGCAACTTCCATTCAACATAATATCGACCCAAATTAGTACAATAGCATCATTATGCTACCACCTACGTGACCAGCTGGTTTGGCTAAATAGTAATTTTAGATCCACCTCTGCTAAGTACATTATTAATTTAATTACTTTTTCTTTGTAACAGTGTATTGCAAATACCAATTATTAAATTATGAAGAAAATCTTCAAATAAAAAACAAGAAAAAAAAACGATTTAATTATTTTTTATTAGATTTTCGTCCCCATAAAAATGGTGTACAAAAATTGGAAACAAATATTACGGAGACATTTTATTTTTCTGTCATATAGATTTCTATTTTAAGGATTTAATGTCACAATTTTTATTTTAATTATATTTTTTTTTCTTCATCTTGCTCACAAATAATTCCACCATCAAAACCGCAAAATTGAATAATTATAATTTTTATTCAAAGTTTTGAAATTCGTAATGGAGAATCTAATTTTTATTTTTGTAATTTAAGTCTTTTTAATTATATTTATTTAAGATTATTTTGTGGTTTTGTCTGCAGAAATAATGTAAATTTTATTTTTTATTAATATTTATTTTATGTCCACTACATCAGTTAAAAAAACATAAATTAATTTAATATTTTCTCAAAAGAATAATAATTAATTTCATTTTTAAATATTTTAATCATAAACATTTCATCATATACAAAAACAACTAATTATAAAATGATGAATTTTATTGTCGAGAATTGACTGTACAAAAAAAAGTCCTATTTGTTTTTTGGTATACTGTTAGTAGAAATTGTGAAAATTGAATTCGAATAAATTGAAAAATTATTTTTAAAGGATCAACGAAATAAAAAAATGAGCAATGATACGATGCTGGACAACGTGTCTCTTGCACAATTTATGACATTAAATTAATATGAATCGAAATGATTATTTTATTAAATTACGCTAGTTTTTTTGTATATAGTTAGAGGCTGCCATAGTTGCTAGCATAACTTTTAGCATACATTTTAATAATTTGCATAAATTTGTGATACTTTTGGATATTTTTCATTTTTTAGATAGTAAATAATTTTTGATATGGTCACAAGTAATTTAATAACATATTTTTTGAAGACAATTTGAATATTTCATAGCACTGATAATTCGTAGAATTAGTAGTCGTAATTTATAAGAATTTCGGTAGTATCATTTCTACTGGCATTTATATATTGAAAAGAAAATTTTAATTAGAAAATGTTTATACATACATAATTTTTAGGACTCATTTTCATAAATACTGTCGAAAATAAAAATTTTAATATATTTTTTTTATTAAATTCTTACAACTTGAACTTTGAAGGCTGTATTTTTTTAAAAAACTAATATTATTAGTGAAATATTTCTGAATTAAGAGGAAATTTCTAACGATTTAATAGGAAATCTCCAAGAAAATAACAATAGAATCACTGTGTCTAAAAGACCTATTGTAGTGCCGTGAAGAATTATAGCTTTCTGGCAAACACTAGGTAGTTTGTTGATAAACCCTAGAACGTTCGCCAAGGGATAGATGTAATATTCTTGGGTTCTAGAAACCATTGATTGATTACTCGGATTCTAGTGGTGGCAAAACATTCTTCAAATCTTTCAAATAAAACACATTATATTCATCATGACTGTGACTGTGACCTACCAATATTTTGTTGATGTGATGGTTCAGTTGATGTGATGGTGTCCTGAGACAAAGGTTGTTAGTAGGCGCACTTGGTGCTTTGATAGTTTAAGATCTCAAAAGGTAATAATATTAAATTATAAAAAATAAATACTTTGAAATTTAAGCTTAAAATAAAATTTGGTGCTTTTCGTATTTATTGAGTAAATGTTTAGAAAACTAAATTTTGTATTAATAATTACTAACTTACAACACTTTCTAGATTTAGATTTATGGTTTTTTTTTTTGGAAGAAAATGCTAATTAATTTTGAGTTCAATTATCTGCAGTACAATTATTAGTCACGAATTTCACATAATTTTAAAGCCATTATTTATTGCAAGAGAATTGACGATTTTCGGCACCGAATTACTCAGATTATCTTGAAACAAACTCAATAACTGATTTTAAAATTTAAATATATTTACATTTTTTAATGAGGTTCCAACAATGGATGACAAATAATATTTTGTGATAAATTACGTCTTTAAAGTATCAAATGACATCAGAAAAAATAATATTTCCTTGACGACAGAAGATATTATACGACGCACAAGAAGGTTTTTGTTTTCAAAGATGGGTTGATGCTTGATTGGTACCAATTTTTCGGATTTTGATGTTTGGTATTAGTTTTTTAAAACTTTACAAATTTATAATAAATTGTTCCGTCTTACACTATTTTTATCAAATTATAATCGGATTGATTTTTTCCAATAAAAAAATCCTTCAAATTATCACTTTAAATAAAAATTTTCATTGTAATTTTGAAATACACTCATACCATGCTCCTTCTCTCCTCAATCTAACTTTTATGAACTGATTATAAGTTTTCAAAGTCTGACAAAAAAAAAAAAAAAAGAAACTTAAATTTTTGCTTCAACAACAAAAAAAAGGCATTACTCAATGTTCATTCTGAAAGGTAACGTAAAAAATTTTATAGGAAACTTTTTCTATAATTTTTTCATCTTTCCAATACAAAATCTTTTTTTTTTTGTTATTATTATAAAGCAATGTCCAAAGAGATTCATCCCATTAAATAAATGAAGATCTTTCAGAAAAAATTCCAACAGTAATGAATCAAAATATAAATTAACTGTTATATAGCTAGTAATAAATATTTTTTTTTCACGTTATTTTTCATATTTTCTTAAGATTTTTCCTAATTTTTCATATTTTTTCTTTTCATAATTTTTTATACTTTTGTTTTAAGCGAACCAAAAACACAAAAACAATCTCGGTTTTTTTTAAATTAATCTTCATTTTACCTTCTTATATACAGCAAAAAAATAAAATTAGCTAGCATAAAAGTTTAACCTATCAACAAAATGAAAATATGAAAAAAGTGTGAAAAAGTATGTACAACACAATCAGCTGATTAAGAATAAAAAGAAAACTTTCTGCATTCGTTAAAAAAAAATATACATAAAGTTTTTGTGTCTGAATTTTCTGGTCCGGTACTCTAGGTACATTGGTTAGCCCGAAACTAAGCTAATAAAATTCAGAAACAAAACAGAAAAAGGAAAAATATTTGAAAATTTTGCAGAAAAATAATAATTTTTGTAAATCGGAAATTCAGTAAGGTTGTTTTTTTCTTGTTGGTATTTCCACCAGTATCCGATCTTTAAGAAAAAAATATCGAAATTGATTCAACGACAAAAAAGAAAAGATGCAAGAAATTTCTTGAAGGAAGTTTCATACAAAAATTCGTTAAATAAATAAATAAATTTTTGATATAATTTTTTAATAATTTTTATTTTATTTTAAGAGGTAGACAAACCAAATATTTGCAATTCTTGTGGTTTTTATAAATTCTTTGATAAATAAGATCCTGTTGCCAGGAATTTTATAATTTATATATTTAATTGAACAAATTAATTGAGTAACATATTTGAGTTATTACAGCCTGGCAACATGTACAGCCAGCCATCTCCATAAATTTTTCGATATGGACGTATATGGATGTAAGTTATATGTTACGCTAAACACGTGATTACATAATATGTAGATTTAAAATCAAGTTAGGGTAATTATTAAAAATTCAAATAATAATTTATATAAAAAATTCAGTTTGAAGTTTTATTTTGCATATTTTTAGGTGAAATTTTTATTACTGAAGATTATGGAATTAGTTGTTTTAAAATCGTAAGCAGATTATATTATTTCATGGAGAAAATCAAGATAATCAGGATAATTGGAGCGAATAAGTTTTATTTTTGTGAAGTTTTAAAGTTGAATAAGAATTTTATTTGTCAATTCGAAATTATTTGATATAATTTATAGAAGAATTGAATATAAATTTTTAATTTATTGCCTTCTCTTTCTTGTTATTTTATTAAAACTTCTATAGCCACTAAATAGTAAACGTAAGATTGCAAAAATTGCTATTTCAAATCTCAGGTTCGGAATTATTGATATAAAGAGTTAAACAAGCATTCTAATAAAAGTAATACTGCATTTATATTAATTGCAATAAAATAAAATATCACGAAACCTCTTTGAGCAGGCCAAGGTTCGATTTAGTCTGAAGTGACATGGCAAAGAATTTATATTCATTCTAATTATTTCGAATATTATTTTATATTCTATTAAATTGTTTTTAAAAAATTACAAAACTGAAGAAATAGCTCAAAAAAAGGACTTCAGGAGACAAATATAATTTGAAGTGTTAATATATAAGACTATTTTGTTAAAGACATAATATTTGATACCATAAATAATATGTTAAGATAATAGAAATTTCCTAATTAAACAATTTCTAAAAATCAATTTAAGCCTAAAAGTATGCAAAAAACTCCTTTTATAAAACTTCTAAAAGTATGTAAAACAATATTTAATAAGAAAATTCTACTATTCTAAATTAATCAATTTTTAACCCATTTTCCAATAGTTTTAAAAATTAATTTAAAATAAAAACAGAAAAAAAAATCCAATCGATCATAATTAAAAACTAATTTATTTAAATTTACCTATAGAAACTTCTTTGCCTAAAACTATTTTACCATTATTATCTTCTGGAAGTCATCTCTTCTAAATTATTAACATAAAAACCAACAAAAAAAAGAAAATTGTAATTTTCTTGTTTTTCTGGTATTAAAATAGCCAAATCTGTCCACCCCCTACTCTTTATAACCCATAGATCTCAGCATCAGTAAAACATTTTGACAACGACACAAACGACAAAAAAGGATATCGTAAATTCAATTTATTATGCGAAAGCTGTGTAATTAATCACAACGTGACTTACATATTAAATTAAATCTATTATTATTAGTCTACCTGATGGTGGGTCGGTTTACCTACTAAATAATACTTTTCTACATTAATTTGATATCCTCTGGGCTGGACGAATAACAACAGCAAAAAAAATTGTTGGATAATATTCTTTTATATTTGTCAATGCGAAAATATTGAAAATTATCTGCATTAAATGAATTTCATTTCATTTTTTTTTTTTTTTTTGTTGTAAGGATTAAAATAAATTGGCAACAGGGAAAATTTAATATAAAGTTTTATTTTATTTTTAAAAAAATAATTAATATTTACCTTTATTTTTTAAGTTTCTTAAAACATTTTCTGTATTTTTGTTTAGTTTGTTAACATATTTTTCAATCAAAACTAATTTTAACACTATTCGAAATTAAAATTTTTAATTATCAAATTATTAAAGGAAAAAAACACTTAAAAAATTTATTCATAAAAATTTAAAAAAAGGAAACTAATTTTTTTTTTTTAAGATTAACAATTTTTATATTTTTTATTTTTAAAATAACAAAAATCCTTTTCAGTATTTTCTTAACAAAATCAAAAAAGAAAATATATTTTTAATATTTAATTGATCTTTTAGAGAGAAACGAACCGTTTTGGTGCGCGTCAACTAACTAACTGAGGATATAATATTATGGCATTCACCTCATCCGTTTTTTTTTTCTGAAACATTTATTTTACTGTATTTTCTTCATCCTTTCTACAATTATAGAAGTAACAAAAAAAAAAATGGGAAATATAAAATCAACTTGAATATAATTTTCAAAATGATTTTCCTTTTCATATATACAACAACAAAACATAAAGGATATATAGAATAAAAATAAAAGGATATATCTCTTCTATACTGCCAACATGGTTAAATTCGCCTTTATAATAATTTATAAAAGTTCTCCCCACTTAAAGTTTTTTTTTTTGTTGGTGTATGTTGTTGTATATATTTAGAAGGATATTATAGTAGGATATAACAAATACATATAAAAATATTAAATAAAATTAACTTTTACGTCACTAGCAACAGGTACAATACATTCAAGAGATTTAATAGAAATTATTAGAGCTTTAAATTGGAGAAAAGTAAAAATTCTCGCTTGCGTATTCTGTATTGTGGGTGGGTTTGGGTTTGGAAAATTTTATTTATTTGTGTATTGGGTGAATAAAACACCCTTCACATTGATACATTAAATACATTAATATATAAAATGATGAGACAGGAATTCCTCTTGAGGTGTTTAAGAATTTAGTCCGCCGACCCTTTCTCCACTTTCTCTATTCCGAATGGACTGTTAATTGATAAAGAATTTCTTTTTAAGAGTTAATTAGTATTTTTTTTTTGGGAGGATAATATATACCACTATATTAAGGATATTTGATGTTTTAGAGATTTTTTTTTTATATATAATAGTAAAAGAAATTTTGTTTTATTTTTATGTATGTGTGCGGTTGATTTTCAGATTTATTATATTACTTATATTTATATATACATTTAGATAAATAGTTACGAAAAGTTTTGATATGTTGAAAGTCCTTTTCAAGAAAATTATTACACTTTTTTGATGTATTTATGTCAAAAATTTTTTTTGATGATTTGTTAAATACTCTTTAGTGTTTGTTGTTTTCATTTTAATGGGAGAAAATGTGATTTTGAATAAATATTTTTTTTCCAATTTTTTTTTGTGTTAATGAAATGTTGGAAATTGTTTTAATTTGTATATTTGGAAAAATATGTTTTTAATTAGAATAGAGTGTAATTTGTTTGGATTAATTAAGTAATTTTTGTAAGAAATTTAAATTTGTTTAATATTGCAAATTGGAAAAACTTATAAATTCAGGCAAATGAGTAAATTTTAGAATGGTTCTTTGATTCTAGTTAATTACAATTCAAAACTGGTTAAACATTTTTGGGAATATTTATAGGAATAAAGTTTGATCGTTAAAAATATTTGCATTGAGTATAATTGCATACATTTAGGGTTCCTTCCAAAGTCCAGGCAATAAATCAAATTTAAGTTAAGAAATATTTTATTGACAAGTTTCGATGTTATCGTGTTCAAAAATGTTCGTAAAGACAATATTGAAAATGTGAGATCAAATTTGGCTTCTTATGGTAACAATATTTCGATGAAATTCGAAATTATTTAATTTTATTATAATAAATGACGACTATCGTATATAAAAAATATATTTTCAATATCTTCTTTATAAAAATTTCTGCACAACTCAATAAAATTAATTTTCTAATATTTAACCTCTAAAAATGAAATTAAAAAAATAAATTAATATATTAAATAATTTAAATATTTTAATATTTTTAACCAAAATTATATTGTATTCACACGACACACATTTTACCCATTCTCAAAAATAATATCATCCCCTAAATATGTACCAAAAAACAAAATATCAAATTGGCATTCACACGAAATATTTACCAATACTCAAAGAAAAAAAGAAGATATTTACCCATACCCAAATGAATTCCATTCCCAAATGTTTCAGATACATATGCAAAACAAAAAACACTTAATTACTTATACCAATACAATTTTACCAATACGAGGAAAATTCAGTTAGCCTGTTGCTCTGCAGACATTGCCTGTTGCTTCACTGTCTATACTATTGAATTCACTTGTTGAAAACTGTTCAACGTGCTTTACAGACCTGTTGTTATCCTTTATTATTATCAACCCCCCCCACTATGCCGAGATCGTTCTTTCATTGGGGTTTTTCATATGGATACAAAAAAGTTTTATTGCATTCTATTTTTCGCCGCAAAAGCTTTTCATTCCCCATAGTTTAACTCAAACCAATTTTTTTTTTATTATTGGGTTGATATAATAATTGAGGTGTATGGTACCAACCTGTTGTTTATTCGGTACAACAAGAACAACAAGAAGAAAAAAAATTGTTTGAAATAGTTTCTTGGGTTTTTACACATTTTTATTTTATAATCTGTATCAAAGTAGCCCCATGTGGAAAAAAATTCTCTGGGGGCTGATTACCCAACAACAGTATAACAACTTTCTTATAAGTAAATATTTTTTTTTCGATATATAGAAATGAATTATTCTGTGTAGTTTGAGGGTATGAGGAAAAATTGAATAGGTCGAGGGATAGAGAATGAATATATGATTTTAAATGGGTTAAATTAAAAAAAAAACTTATATATTTTAAATGTATGTTTGTCAAGGATTTTTGTTTATAAGTGCAGTTTTTTTAAAGTAAAATCTGAAAAAAAAAATGTATTTTATGAAGAACTAAATTTATCATAAGAACTTATAATATTGGCTATCTATATCTTCCATGCTTCCATCCCACCTACTTCGAATATTTATGATTTGGATTTAAATTATTTGCTATTAAAGTTAAGATATTATTTTTTCCTTAAGATTTGTCCTTAATTTCGTTAAATTAAATTGTTATAAAACCAATATTACAGAGAGAATGAAGTTTAATATGTTAAAGGGTTAGGAAAGAATTATGATGACGTGAAAGTGGAATTTAGTAATAATCCAGTTTTGTATTGGTCAAGTTTTTATTGTCGTAATCTGGGAATATATTTTGTTTTTCAATAATTTTTACCTTTAATCAAATTATTTATTCTTATACAAGGACATTTAAAATTTAAGTGATTAAATGTTATAACACTTCTTCCTTCTATAACATAATTTATTAATTCGTTCAACTAATATTTAACGAACTTTCACAAATCGATCGACCACACTTTGCAAAATCAACCCAGACATCTTGAAAATTTATAAATTCAATACAAATCAGTGAAAATGATTCTGTAGTAAGGTTGGACTGTATTTTTATTCATAAGAAAAATGAAAATTTAACGTAAAAATTTTTAGATTTTAGGCGTCATGCAGTTACCACCCGCAAATAAAATTTCTGTATATTTTTCTCTGATAATAGGACCAAAAATGGTGACAAAAAAAAAATTAAGGGAACTTATAAGGAAGAGTTTTAGATGAAAAAAAAAACAACCTGATGACTTGATTAGATGGTTTTGATTGATTTTTATTGAATGACCTTTTATGTTAAATTTATTTTTTATTTTGGAAATGTGACAGGGGAAAAAACTGATTAAGGGCAATTTTTTTTTGTACTGAAGGATAATTTTTTTGTTGTTTTCTTAACGTAATAAGGATATAAAGATACAAAATAAGAGGGAACAAATATAAAAATGAGTTTCTTCATCTTTTTTGTAAATTGAGAGATGATTTTAATGATGAAAATTATATAAGATAATTTTTATTATTATTTTTTGTGGAGTATTTATTTTGGGAGTAAAGTTGACAAATTAGATATAATTATTTTGAAATTGTCTGGAATATTTATTAATGATTTAAACATAATATTTGATAGTAAGAATTTTATGGTAGATTTAATTTATAATTGAATAATTTGTTTGGAATTAGAAGATTTTGTTTTGAAATTAATGTCAATATTAAATTTATGACAGAAATGACAATTGGTTCGATAAATCTGGATAATATTTGTGTGACGGTAATGCAACACAAAACAATTCAGATTTTGACAAGCTGTCAACTCTCCAAGCATTAAACTGTCACAATTGTGTACAATACAAGTTGACCTAGATGAATGTAGAAAGTGAAGTTGATTTAAATTTGATCCTATAAGAAAATGTACGTACCGTTTTTAGTAGCACGATTGCTAACCGTCGAAGTGATCATAGATTTACAAACCGATTTTGGCGACCAGAAAAAGTAATGCTTAAATGATACGAAAATGGAGCGTTTATGTCGTTCTGGCTAAATTTCAAAATATTTTGACATTATTTAACTAAATAATTTCTTTATATTCAATAATTTAATAATATTTCAATTGAATTTAATAAATTTAAATTTTTATGAATGATGGGTAAAATAAAAAGGATTACATTTTCTATAGGTAAAATATAAACTTTAAGAAAATGATATTATTTATAAAAAATAAACAGGAAACAGGAAACGACAAACACATTCACACAAAATATATTAATATATAAAATATTGAATATTTAAAATAAATTCTTAAATTATGTATTTCACTTTAATAATATTCCGCACAATTTTCACAATCATAAATTTTCCTAATATATTTTTACATATGAAAATCTACACTCCAAAAAAACTGCAATAAATATTACTGCACACAACAACAATTTATATTACATAAATGAAAATTATAGAGTCCTTTAAAATAAATTCAAAATTCAAATAGATTAGTTATATCCTGCGGAATAAGTTCATTTGTATATTCTTTCAATATTCACGCTCGGTACTAATATAATAGAGAGGATTTTAGTTGACTTGGCGGTGATGATGATGTTAAATTTGATTTTGTTGTATACCTTGATGACTTTATCTTTACAAAAATTATGTCGTCATAAAATTTTGAGCATAATATACAGTTTTTTTTGCAATGGACGTTAATATAACAGAAATTTCATTTTAAGCAGATAATATTACTTTCATAAAGAAAGTTATTGCGAAAAAGTTTATAACAAAATATTTTGGATGTGATTTTTTTTTGGGGGATATTGAATGTGAAATTTAATAATGGAAATTTCATAGATGAAATTTTTATATATTAATCTAGAAATTTTATATTAAAATTTTTTTAATATCCAACAAATCTGAGGAGCTCAAATTTCTGTAGTATATTTTTTTTTGGGGCAATCCAAACAGAAATCAGAATGACCGATTTAGATAAAACTTGTCCTTTTCAAAGAACTTTATTATAAATTTGAGAATTATTTTGAAAGAAATTTTAATTTTCTATATTATTTTTAATTTTCAAAATTTTGTTATACTTTTTAAATTATATTGCGGTCTAAACGCTCATATTGTTAATTAAAGTAACCTCCGTAAATCCATTCTTGATCGAAAATTATCTCCGAAGAATATTTCATAACATCTTTAGATGGTGGCGTGTAGAAACTAGCCAAAAGCCAACACCTCACAAACACAAAAGGTGAGTTTCATCATTTTATCATCTTTCTCTCTTATATGCTAAGCTGCTCTCATTTATACCGAATTCATGTATTAGATGCGTTTTTAAAGTTACAGTAACTGAGGTAAGAATGCTTGTTAACATTTGCATATTATTCTTGTTCATTCGTAGAAGCTTAAGTTTTTTCATCTGAAATGGTATCATACTAAAAGATCAGCATTCCTGGTTATCTATCACAGCGTGTCAACGTATTTTGTATTGACTGATACGTTTTATCTGTGATATTACTAGAAATAGTTCTGATATCCCTGGGTATAAAAAACAGATATGTAATACCAAAAATTTTATGAATTAATTTATAAATTTTTAAATTTTTTTTTTTTTTTTTAAATGATTCGGTCACTTTAAGAGTCACTTTTCAGTCATTATTCAAGAATAATTTTATCTTGGACGTCGATTAAAACTTTAAAATATTTTCTTAAACAATTTTTTGTTCTTCTCTAATTTTGTATTTTATTATTTCCTTATATGTTTTTTTGTTATATTATACTTTAATTTTGTGGATATTCAATCTCAGTGGACCATAACTACAAAATTTCCATATATTCTTTAAGTCGATTATCCATTTCATTGACCTTTTTTTTCAATATTATATATTTTTCTTATACATGTTCAAGAAAACCAATTCTTTTATTTTTTATATATTTTTGCATATATCCTTTTTGTATATGATTAGTCTCGACTCCTTTTTATATATAAAGTAAAATTGCATATCATTTGAAAACAACTTCTTCCTATACATTACATGGAAAATCTTTAAAAACCCATTCTAGAAGTTTTTCGAAAACCTGGATTTTGTTGTAGATATAGAAGACTCAACAAAAGAGTTGTAATATATATAAGGCCTAGATAATGTGATGGGAAGGGTAGGGCTATATGTAAAATGACAGATTTTTGTTCACTTGTTCTGCACAGTGGCGCATAAAATTCTTTCATGAATAATTTGATACGATTTAATATGTTAACACTAGGGGAATGTGCAGTCCATAAAATTTTCTGATACATTTATATTATCCAAGTAAAAAAAAAATTATATATAAAAATTGTAATATAATCGATTTTTTTTTTGTTTTTTGTTGTTTTTGTAACTCGCCTTTTATAAGAATATTTTTTATGTAATGGTTTGTTCGATACTCGCTAGAATATCATCGCAGCTCATGTTGAATGAACTTGAAGATGACCATATATAAAAAAAAAAATTATTGAATAATTTACTGGTTACAAAGCCGTGAAATTATATACTGTGTTAGAGAAGCATATAGAACTAAAAAAAAAAAAAAAATTGTATGTATAGTGACTGAAAAGGACATACACAACACATATAAGGTTTTATTTTGTTGTTGTTGCCTAGTCCTTTCAAGTGTTTATTTATGCAAATTAATCTCATGTTTCCGAGAATATTATAAAAACTAAAAAAGATTCTATGACAGAGTGGTAAAATAAAGCATGTGGAGATTATTTAGATGAAAAACGCTCAAATGAATGTTAATTTTTCTTGCTATTTTTTTTTTGTTATTCACAAAGTACAAAGTAGATTTTTTTCACAGTTTTTTACAACACTTTCTATATTATATAAAAAATAAATTAAATAATGATATTTTTTTTATTTAAAAAAAAAACGATAAATAAAAATTGAATTAATAAAATTTAGATATAAATCTTTAAAAAAAAAAATTTACATAATTTCTTCCCATTATAATTTATTAAATTTAATAAAAAAAAACTATTAGATTGTATTTTATCCATTAACTATTAGAGAGATGGAAAATCAATTTCTTCTTACCTTAATATCAATAGATATACAAAAAAGATAGTTTAATTAAATTTCTGAAATTAAATTGTTTTGTTTAACATAAATTGAAAATATCATAGAAACAAAAAAATACAGAGAGAATTTATAAATAGAAGTTATCGCAGTGGCCTGTAAAATAATTATTATTTTATATTGTGAACCAAAAACAGCATCTAGAGTTTTAATGGAATACAAATATAATAATGTACGAATGGTAAAAAAATAAAATAAAAAATAATTAATGAAATAAAAATTCAATAATTCTGAATGATTTTAGATAGACTAGAATTTTCATAATTACACTGTTAAAAATTATATTAAAATGTACTTAAAAATTATATGAATATACTTCGAATTTAACATATAACCTCCGTAATTATGAATTCTGTATTTTAATACAATTATTTGGTGGCGAAAACGAAAGCGAGACGATTGAACACTTTCTATGTCACTGTCTCAAGCAACTGAGATGCAGATTTTTGGTTCCTATTACATGAACGAACTACATGAGGTAGAAGTTTTGGGATGCTAACCAATTCTGAAAGAGTTGTTGGCTCAGTTAACCACCACGACATGTGTATCATGAAGATTTTCAAGGGTAAAAAGGGCCAATTCAATTAGTAAATTATTTTGTAAATTTCCTGGTTTAATTTATCAACTGTTAGTAATAATACAAAATTATACAAAATATCAAAGTTTTTTTAAATTTATTCGCGTATTTTAGACTTAATTGTATCATACGACCAACAAGATGAGGTCTACATTTAAAGCTAGTACTTAAATATATGCTGGCGGGTTACAATTTATAATATATTTTTTTCATATTTAACCACAGATGTGAAACCTCGTGATTTTTAAAGGGGTTCGGTTCCAGTGCACTTTTTTCATCTGCCGTTCAGTCCTACAGTTGGAACCCTGATTACCTATTCAGGATCTAAAAGAGTTATTTTGATTTTCTTGATTTTCAATCGAACATGCAGTAAATTTATATTTTTTTTATATATATTTCTTTATTTTTGACAGTTAAAATTAGTATTTTCTTATGAAAGGATAAATCTTTAAAAATTTCGGATTTCTGAAAATTGATTTAAAAATTTCCAAAATGAAAACCCATCAGCATCTATTAACAGAACCGGTTCTGCGGCTTCCTGCGGCGGTCAGTTTATAACTTTATTTACACATTTCTATTTCATTTTTCTATGGACTTTCCATGAGTTCCAGTTTCAGGTTTCGGTTCGGTTTTAAATTAGTGTCTGTTACATATTTCAACTAATATTGTTATAAGTATAATATTAATTAGTCCCAGCTAATTTGCTTTAATACTGAAAATTGCAAAATACTTGTATCGATGAACTACGTGACTGTAACTTATGCATCAAAACCTTAAATAATCATTGAATATTGTGTGTCCCCAGGTTTTATTTGGTCAAACTGTATTTATTGATCTTTGAGGAAATAACAATATTAATCCTTGATTCAATCAGTTAATCCCAACCGATATTATTTTTTTCTAAACAGTGTATACAAAACAAACCAATAATTCATTATACATAAAACATTTGCCGTAGGATATGATGAATGAATTAATATATTTACATATGATCATAAATGTGATGACTTGACAAAATAATTAAAGGTGGGAATTTCACAGGACAATTTACTATCCGTTAATTGTTAATAGCTCATGGCTAGAATAAAATCCTCGATTAACCTGGCTAAAGTCAATAAAAACAATGAAGAAAATAAATTTTACATAAAATATGTTTAAATTTATGGGGTCGAACACAATGTGGAATTCTTAAAGATTGATAAATTTTTTAATCATAATTTTTTATTAAACTAAAATATTATTTTTGTTGGTTGGTTGGTTTGAGTGGAGAGTGGCTAAGGGAAATCACGTATTAATGCAGCTCGGCTACTTATGTTTAGGGCACATCCCATCCTATTTACCTAATGAATTAGATAAAACTGGTCTGCTACAATGTACGTGCTTTCCACAGATTCGTCATAAAATAACATTCCATGTGTTTTAGTTTTCTACAACGCACGAGGAACAGTGGATGTTCCAAGGATTCGTCCTTCTTTGTTCAGCTTCTATAGATGTAAATCTGTATAAGCATTAATCTCGCAGCGTATTTTCTAAGTTGAATGTGGCCAGTAGTAATATGTACCGGAATACAATCTAAATAGAAATGTAAAAATTAGTGTGACCAATGTTTATTAAAATTCTAATTTTATCAGTTTATTACTAACAGTTTCAATTATTACTAGATATTGAAAAATGATTATTTTAAAAATTGATTAAATGATGGTGTTATACCTCTTGTGATTGCTGGTTTCCATATTTATATCTTTATATGGTATCCATCCGGACATATTCCAATTACATTTTTTTTTTTATTTACTTTAAAATTTAAATTATAGTTCAATCCTGGCTAGCATATATTTTTCAATTTATTTAGTCCATTGATGTTGTTGTCGATTTGAACAATTGTGAATTGTTTTTATTATATTTCATTGAACGATTTAAACGATTTCCCAAAAACAACCCCAGCTAAATATGATCATAAAGGACATGGAAGTTCAAATTGAGTTCATTCATTCATTAATATTTTTTATTTTTGAAAATCTGGAAATCATCATCATTGCCAATTGTCACCATTTTATTTTTCATGAATGAATATGAACAATTGAATTTTTAATTGAATTTTTTTTCGGATTTATTATATATAAAAAAAAATATTAATAAATTAAATGTAACTTTTTTTTTCGATTATGATACTTTGATTTTTAAATATAATAATTAAATTTGATTTATTATTAAAATTAAAAAATAAATAAATTGTTGAAAATATTAATTAATTTATTGTTAATAAAAAATAGTCTAAAAATAGAAAAGGTTTAACAAAATGGTGTTCCATAATTGAAATATACCTGAAGTAAAAATTGTTTGCGAATATTAATTGCATACTTTTAGGTGGATTCAATTTTTATGTGAATAATATTGTTGCTGTGTATTTACTGTTTAAATTTATAGCTTTATTTACACTTATTTATATTTATACACTTAATTTATAGCTTGCAGAATTTGTCAAGCGTCACGGTTTTTCGGCTTTAGTACCGTTTTGATAATACTGACACTCGTGAACTAGAAATGTCATTTAGTCATTTAGTTATGCTTATTAAGCACAACTAAATGAGTAAATGCCACTTCTAGTTCACGAGTGTCAGTATTAGCTTATTTAGATCCAACTAGTTGAATTCAGGAAGTTTAGTTTCCGTCGTTTAAATTGTTTAGTTCGTGGTTTCCGGGAAAACTGTACCTGAATCTGCCTAGCGCAGAGGACTTACATACGGCGCTATTCGGTATAGTGCCAGCGTGAAAAGTACATAAATCAATATAAATATATAGGTATATTTACTGGATATTATTCCACGAACTGAATAAAATGTCTTATAGAGAAGAGAAGCATATTCTGTTGGTTGGTTGGTTCAAGTGGTAAAACCCAAATTGACAGTAGCGCTTTACCACACCGTTTTCGGACAACACATTTTCGTAAACCGTAGCATGTATAAGGTTATTTTAGAGTTCCATCTTGGGGCTTTAAGCAAATGTAGTGTTTCCGTAGGATCTTTTGTGTCTAGATCGTTTTCTCCCGTTAAGGTGGTAGTTACCAAGAGAATAAAGCATACCCCTGGATAATGCTGGGTAAATTAAGTGTCCAATTCCCTCGTTTACATTGGGATCCAAACATCTACTTCACAAATATGATCCAAACATTTACGGAATGTCTAGTGGTTCCACATGGTCAAACCTATCAATGGAGCCATGTCTTCTGAGTTACGTTAAATTTTTGTCATACAAATTTGATTTTAACGATTTTTAACAGATACATTTACGGATACCGAAAAATCGTGTTACTGAAGTATCCCAAATTAATTAAATGACATATTCAGTAATGATCTTGTCGAAAATTATATTTATATTATATGTATATAAAATAACAAAATTAATTACAGTCACAATTTAATAATATTCCAGCTAAAAAGTATAATAAAAATATGAAATTCTTAAAAACTTACCTGTAAAAAACTAAGCGTCTTTCGGTATTACCTTTAAAATTATAAAAAATTATTTACATTATTTTAAAAAAAGGAAACTGGTAATTACTTCAAATATTTTTCTTTATAATTTTCATGATTTTCTTATTTAACTGAGCTTTTAACTTTATGCATTTTTTTTTAATATAATTTTGCATTAAAAAAATTTGTGCAATTTTATGTTGTTTTTGTTGTGATGAAAATTAACTCATCTGTTTGTGATGTAATAAAGGAAGTGGCAGGATAAATTGAATTTCCGGGAATATTGTATTCTTTTATGGTATTTTCTAAGCAAAAAAAAGTTAAAACAGTTCTTTTACTGTAACATAGCTATATCAGTTTTTCACTTTGATACTATATAAAATTATATGTAATAATTTTCTTAAAATATAGGATTTTTTTTTTTTTGTAAATACCTTAGAAGAATAAAATTGCCACTTTTATCATATAAGTATAAAATACTGTTATATATGTATTAGTATTTTATGTATATAAATATTAAATAATGTCCTTGCTAACAAAATATTGTGTTCATTTCAGTTGTTTTATCATGTAATCATTGAGTTTAATGAGATGTACAATTCGGTATTCATTGGGGTCGAATGAACTTTATTAGAAAAACAATGAAAATTTGGAAAATTTCAAACAAATAATCCGTTTTTTTTTTGTTTTTTTGTATAAACTAAAAATATTTTGAAAATATCTTTAATAATTTTCGGTATATTTTTTGTGGTTAACATGGATCAAAGTGAAATTTTAGTTAAGTATTTGCCAGTTCATTTAATTCAAATAAATTATTAAAATTGGAATATTTAATTATATAACATCGTATTAGTTTGGATGGATAATTAATTATTATTAGGCCATATTTATAATAATATAAAAATTTAGTTCTTTTTGGTAAATTCTAGGCTTGAATTAAATTTTCCACGGTAATAAAAATCAAACTTTTTTTGGAATTATCGAATTTTTTATTCACTATGGATTTAACGACAAAAATTAAAAAAAATAATTACGAACCAAATAATAAAGAATGAGTAATTTGAAATAAAATTGCATCCCTAACAATATAGACCAAAATTATAAGACGTTGACAATGAAATTCTTGAAGAATTTATTAAATTTATTATTGAATAGAAATTAAATAAATTTTAAATTAAAAATCGTTGGAAGGTGATTGAGAATTCTAGGGAACACAATTCTTTTATGTCTCGAACAACTTTTCGGCGGGTGCACGTTCTGATCTATACACATCAGATATCATATAAATCATCGTTAAGGGCCCTTGCCATAACAACATTTTTCCTTTTCACAAAAGTTATGAGTACTGGCAATTTCAATGATGAAAATTAACTTGTGGAATTGTTTAAAAAATTAAATTTTGTACAAATGAAAACAATACTTTATTAATTATATTATTACTATAAAAATCATATACAGCCACAATCACATACTTTGTATGCAAGTGCAGTACACACTGTACACTTCCTGAACACGACGAAATAATGATTAAAACAATATCGCCTATCTCATTTCTAGCGACGCTTCACGACTGTCAGAGGTATCTATAGGTTGCGAAAGAGTTAAGTTTGTCCGAGACACGCCACTTTAAATAATTAATACAAAAAAAAAACTTAATTTAAAAGTCCTGTCCACACCTAATTTAATTATTAATTTATAAGTTTAATTGTGTTTAAGAATCCGTAAATAAAAATTAATGAGAAAAACTATTTTCCATCACTATACGAGCATCAAAAAACCCCCCAATAATTACAAAACCTTAAATTTTGTGGTTTACTGTAGATAAAATAGATCAAATAGATTTAATATAATTTTGATATAGAAAAAATAAATCTATCACGTGCTATTTTTATCACTAATTTCATAAATTTTTCTAATCTCTTAAACTAATTAAACTTCTTTAGTTTCCAAAACTCCCCAGCTTTATTATATAAAACCTTTAAAACAAGATACCAAAAACAACAAAAAAACCTACATAAATTTATCCAAAAAAAAAAAAAAACCAAGATCAAAGGACATTAATTTATTATAAAGTCCACCTCCACTTCATATTCAAAATTAGTATCCATCCAACTATATAAAATAGGATTTAACCGACCTGAAAAATATTTGAGATTGAAAAAAAAAAATATATTACTATTAAACCTTTTTCACTCAAGTCCTCTAATAAATCCTTTAAGTCGAAAAAAAAAAATTGTAATTGATATTTTCTAAACGTGTAAGTATTAAAATAATATTTTATATATAAATTTGTATGTGTGTCAATGTATTGATTTAATAACCTAAAAACTTGATGAATTTTAAAATAACCGCAGGCAAAAAATTCGTCAAAAATTCATAATGGACCAGAAATTTTTGTAAGTGTTACGTAATTTAAAGTGTAATTTTGAGTACAAAATCCTTTGATATTTGTAACACATATCCAGCAACATCAGAAAAACTGAATTTATAAAATTGGGATTATCAATTTTAAATTACATATGTTTGTATTCAATTAAGATATCCTTTTTCAAAAAAAAAAAAAAATTTATAATACAAAAATTCGACCTACAAAATAATATACATAATATTTAAATGAAAAACATAATTGGACATATGCTAATACACATCCTTTCTTAAACCATATAAATTATATATACATATATAAAAACTAAATACATATACAATAACAACAAAAAATGAATAATAATTGTTGAAATTTTCTAAGAAATTTCATCCTTTCAATATGAAATTTATGTGTAACATATAATATAATATCCTTTGACTTTCTCCCTTCTATGAATTATTTTCTTTTGTATACAATCCTGTATTTTTAACTCCTTGAAAAGTAACCATATATGTATATATAGAAATACAAAACATTTGTATATATATTATATAGAAATGAAATCAACCATCAAATCCTTATATTTAGAGGATATTTATGTTCGTATAAGGATTTATTGGTATACGTATATACACACTTAAAAGTAAACATTTAAAAGATTTTGGTTAATATATTTATAAGTGTATATATATATATAATATGTTGAATTATTGAAGAAAGTCCTTTAGGATATAAATTTATATTTATTTCTTCTATATTATATTTACTATAAAACGACGAATAAATGCCAAAAGGATTTTCTTTAAAACAAAGAAAAAATAATATTAAAATGCCAAAAATTTTAAGGAAACGAAAATTGTAGTATAATTTTTTTTTGGTATTACTCTACGTACATAGTAAAATACAGAGAAGAAAAAAATTGTTTAAGATTTAAAAAATCCTTGTGAAAATAAGAAGATGAATTTATTGCCATTTGAGTTATTGTTGTATATTTCAAAGTTAAATATTTTATATTCCTTACAATAATTTTATTGGTTTATATATATACAATATTTTTATATATATATAATATTAAAGGATATAAAGGATATTATTGTATAATCTGTAAAACATTAGTGCGTACTTAAGAAAATATATTTTATTTAAAAAATTTTTTTTTTTTAGTTTAATTTAAAGCATATGATTGAATAAATAAATTTTCTACTGGAAAGGATATTTTATGGACTGAGAAATATGGTAGAAAATTATTTTAAGAATTTTGTGAATAAAAAAAATTTTTACGATTCAATGGAATTTTTATTTTATTTATTGAATTAGTGACAATAAAATATATTTTATGGCCTTGTGCAATTAAAACAATTTGAAATTACAAATATAATTATAAAATTTTAAAAAGTTTCCTTTAAATTGTATACAATTATTTCGAAAATTTTTATAATGTAAACTAAAATTTAATAAGTCGACAATTAAGGATATTTAAATTTTGTAAAAATTTATGAAAAATGATAAGATGAAATTGTATTTTCTTCGTGACAGGACATTTTAAATTTATAATTTTAATTTTTACATATACTATATAGTTCAAGAAATATAATTAATTGAAGCCGAATCAGTTTTTAAAGTTTATCAATTAATTTTTTAGAAAATTTAGATTTACTGCGCGATTTTTAGTGTTTCCCGGCTGTTTGAAGTAGAAGAAATAGTAGTAAAGCGAAATATAAAGAAAATACAGAAGAAGAAACAGAAAAAAACGAATATAATTAATTAGTAATTTAAATTCTTTCTTATTCTTACTTGGGAGCAGTTATAGCCTCAATGATAGAGGTTTCGTGATAGGTTATTGAAATTTGAAAATATTTTATATTGGAGAAACTTTTAATTATAATAAGCTAATTGATTTTTATAGTACATCGCTTAGTGTCAGCAAATAGTCTAAACTGTTAGCATTTTGCCCAATCACAATTATTTATTGCTGGTTTTAATTTAAAGCAAAGTCAACTGAAAGCGATAATTTGATGTCTGCCTTGTTCATATGATTTAAACATTAGACTGCATTTAGTCCTTTTTCTGTTCCATATTTTTGTAGAAAGACTTTTAATTTTCACAAAATTACCTAACCTAATTTAAAAATGCTTTTATTTATAATCTTAAACTAAAAAGAATTTTAATATTATTTCGAATATATGTATTTTAAAGATTCTATTTTAATATTATTCATTCTATAATTTCAATCTTTATATTAATGTATTAATATAAAGAAAAAATCATAAATAAAATTAAATTTTTCAAACTCTCAAAAAATTCATAAATAATTTTTTTTTAATATTAATATATAAATTTTATATATTTTAATCTTATAAAAATACAATATTTTTATTTCACATAGAAAACCTCATAAAATAGAGGTTACTATAAATTGACTTTTCTATCACATATATATTTTAAAATGGAATCCATTTTGCTTTCGGTAAAGTACCCCCGAACCACTAAGGCATAATATAATTTATATTGTTTAGATATAATATAATATAAAACTGGATGTATATGTCCTTAAAAACGATATTTTTAAATAATGTCACCAGGATAATAATTCACATAATAATAACAAAAATCTTTAATGACACATTCTTCTATACCGCAGTCATCGTCATCTTTTGGTTCAAGTATGGATAAATTTTACTTTATTATTATATTATTTTTTTTATACAAAAAAATTTCTTTTATTTTTATTTTTTAAATTATTAAATATAAATCTTTCGATGGCATTAAAAATATAATATGAACGAGAGATGATGTTATAAGGAAGGTATGCACTCAAGTACAATATAATATTATATATTGGATATCAAAATTCATATGAGATGACATAAAAAAAATTCGATAACATTAGGTTTGGAATATAGTCAACTTTTATTACAACCTAGTGGCAAAATAAATCTGAAAATTTAAATTAGAAAATTTTATGAAAATGATGAAAACTTTAAATTTTTAATAATCTTGACCATTTTTCACTAAAATGACTAATAGTTAGAATTCGAAATAAAAAAAATGTTGATGATATTGAATTATCCTGTGATCCTGTGAAAAGCTCCGTCCGGAATTATAAAGCGGTTTGAATCCATATCGATGATTTTCAATTATACTGTGAAATGCTCTGTCCGGAATCCGGAATTATATAGTGGTTTGAATCCAGATCGAAAGAAAAATGTCGTTTTTAATTCTAATAAATTTGTAATTGGTTTGATTTTTGCGATTTTAAGATTGGGAAAATTATTAACTGTTGTATCGGCAGCAAATTTTTCTTAAAATTTACAAATAAAATCCTTTAACGTGTAGCACCTAACAGAAGTTATTTTATGGAGTATGGAATCCAAATAAAACTAATAAGTTTGATTCAGTGTATTAATTATTAGTTATCCTAGAAAGTATTTCATATTAAATAATTTTTGTAATTAACAAAAATATCAAAAAAGGTAAGTTTTACATTGACCAACACTGTAGAATAGAATATGTGTATATGGAAAAAACTATGTTTTACTATCTATAAGGGTTATATGAAATTTTTGTTTTTGAATTTTTTTTATCGTTATCGCTGATATGGAAG
Source organism: Rhamphomyia laevipes (assembly GCA_963920725.1). NCBI lineage: Eukaryota > Metazoa > Arthropoda > Insecta > Diptera > Empididae > Rhamphomyia > Rhamphomyia laevipes. Next base: position 43,599,912 of record OY987256.1, read on the forward strand.
TGTAAAAATAATATGACAGATTGTAATCGATTGATTTTATACGAAACTTGATATTTTATATATTATTCATATTAGAAAAAAAATGAACTACTTCAGTCAACTCAATTTCTAACTACACGTGTAGTTATAACTTCAAAGGATATTTATTTTTATCCTTATATATTAAACAAATATGTGTAAGAATTTGTTTTTTAAATTTGAATTATTGTAATTGAGTTGTATAGAAAGAATATATTTATAGTTTGGAGGATTTTTGGTTTGCACAAAGTTTTGTATAACTATTTTTCTGTACACTGTAATAAATTACATATTAAAATTAGTATTTCTTAAAGAAATCTTAAAGAGGAGTTTTGCTCCTATAAACTTTTACAGGGTGAATTTAACATTTTAACATATTTTTTATATATTTGATCAGTCTTGAAAATCTTAACAGAATTTATGAATCATATCAGCAACAAGATCAATTTTCATATTAATTTTTACCGGTGAATTTTATCACTTTATTTTAACTGAAAAATTCTCTTTTTGAAAGTTGACTGGAAAAAGGAAACAGGATGTGACAATATTGCTTTTGATTTATGGATCCTATAAATTCATTTTTGTTTCCTTTCAACAAATGATATTGAACACTATACATATATTCGTCCTTTATATTTTGTAAAGAAAAAGTTTAATAGTTTTTATACGTTATAAAAATATAACATGATAAGTTGAATTTCTTAGTTGTTATTTTGGGTAATATGGTTTTATTTTAAAATATTGTAACATCGAACTGGACTGTAAACTGGTAATATCATCTGGACAAATAGATAATATAATGATGTGTTACATATATAAATTTAAAGAGCAATTGAAAATACGATTAGTCTGACCACAATAACCGAACAAAATTTTCATGACTTTTTAGAGTGAAAGTTATCATAATCGTTTACCTTTATTATTAGTATTATTTTTTATGGTCTGGACGTTTTTATGGATATTTTCACTGTCATACTTATAGTGATTATTTGTAGACATCTGCAATTTGCAGACAGTATAATTTTTTAAAGAATAATCTACAAACTATAACTATTAAAATAGTGTTACAGATAAAGAGTAGTATAAGAGGATTTTGCAATTATTACTAGTTTAATAGTCTTTTTTTAAGTATAAATGTAGAGAAAAATTGAGTTTAACTTTCTAAATTTTGAAATTACTATGCAATAATTTAGTAAAATTTAGTAACAGAGGAATTGCAAGATATTAAAAATCAGTATGATACAGTGAAATGAATGATTGTAAGAATTAAGATAGACTTGCTTTAGTATTTAATTTGTTTTTAAGTTGTTAATTCCGTATTCCGAGAAAAAGAGATCAACAGATTCCAATACAAAGTTTATTTATTTGCTACACTAATTACTAATTATAAAATTGTATACAAAATGTTAGATAAGTTGAAAACGAAATTTTAAAGTTAATAGCCAATATAGTTGATGAATATATCTTTATATTAACAATAATGCATAATTGTAAAACACGAATATTCCCCCGGTTTTTCTAATGTTGGCAAATCAGTTAAACGCAAACGTTCCTGATAAGGTGGTAAAAAATTTGGATTACGCTAACTGAATAAGAACATTTTTTGGACAGAATCTATTCATACTCCATCAGTGGACGAACTAAACTAATAAACAGAGAATTTAACATTTATAAAAATTTACAAAAATAATATTTAATGAAACTTAACGTGAAATTGAAGTAAATTTTGATAGCTAAGTATGGTAAAAGACGATTTTGGTAGTAAAACTTAATATTAACGATCTAATTGAGTGTTAAAAGTAAAGAAAATAAATGTTTTTTTTAAAGTTAGTTTATATAATTTTATTTATTTCAAAAATAATAGTGAATTTTAAAGGAATTATTAAATTATCAAATTTGGTGTCTACGGAATACAAAAATTCCCAAAAAGTTTTAACTTGCTTTCTCTCCTTAATAACTTTTGTTTTTCTATCTCTTTCCGTACATTGGCTACAAGAAAATCATATGGTTACAAAATGAAGAACTGTTGAAGTTTTCAAAATAATTGCAACCATGTACATAATTTTAAAATAGATAAACTAAATAATTTACACATAACCTAAATATAGATCATATTTTATGCAATTTATCATTAAACTATTAAATTAACAATACAAACATAAACAGTGCCCTAATTTTAAATTTTGGTTAAACTGCAAATACTTTTAATATTGATATAATTTATAATTTACTCTCGTCTACATTAGAATCTAAATAATGTTTGTATATATGGTAACAGTTTTGATTACAAAAATTTCCATATATCCTTTTTTGTGTTGGCTTACAAAAGGATTATTACAACAAGCTAATAAACTTGTTAGGCGAATATACACACCTAACGATTCAATAAACCAAATATAATAGTAGTCTACGTATACGCAAAGCATAGAAAAATCTCATAGGATTTTGGTTTTTGTTTGTGTTCATATACGTTTATCTACCGAATATAGTGTTGCATTTCGACAAGTTTTTCGTATATTGAGTTTTATGTATGCAAGAGTCCTAACTGAAGGCATAATAATCATCATTTTTATTAGTATAAGCGGATGTTTTTACTTTGTGTATACGACAATATTGGAATCAGGGTAAAGTTAAAGTTTTATTTTGAACAATAAAAGCAAAAATATTGGATATCAAGGAGTACACAGCATATTTTTTTTTTACAAAAGACATCGATGTCCCCGGTCCATATTATTTCAAGTTAAGTTAGAATACTTGGCATCTGTCGTGTTTTGAAATGCTCCATACTAAGCAAAAGAAAAATTTTCAACAAAATTTTGAACTCTCAGGCTTATAAGAGAAAATATTTAATTTCTAATCTGCGGAACATCGTCTGTGATTGCGAAGGCTGTTGCCAGAAAAAGGCAGACACACCTGGGTAAGCGATTTCAGGGGTCTGGCCGTCAGAAAAACTCCACGCTTCTACAGACGCCTGGGTATTAACAGACCAAAAATTAGTAAGGTAAGCACAATAGATATCTTTAGGTCACAGTGTACGGAGGAGGAGGTTTGTACTTCTGCCTTAACGACACCTTTATAATCTAATTTAATCTATATAACTCTTTGATATCTAACTCATTCTTGAAAAACGCTAAATATTCTATTTTTACTTAGTAATTTCTACAGTTCTATTACAAGTCAAGTTTCAACATCTAGATATTATTTGATTTTATTCAACATTACTATCGTAAGTTGAGTTGCAATAGGTCAAGCTTTTTAAAACTTAAGTGAAAAGTATTATATCTGGAGTTGGAAGTGATGCACGATATCATATTTATATTTCAACTCAATTTAATGTAAATTACCAAGTAAGTCAAGTTAGAACACAATACTTTCAGTTTGAAATATGTTAGGTTGAATTTAACTAAATTTATTTATTCTAACTTAGAGTTTTTTTTTAATTATAACTAATTAATTTATTGAAACGATACAAAAATAAATTATCTTTCTAATTTCATAGACTTTCAACTAGGACTGAAATAAAACAATATTTAGGCTATGCTCTCCTGAAAAGTGATCATTTTGAGTTAGAATAGTATGTGCTGCGGACATTGATATGGAAAGATTTAAATACTTTTTAGAACTAAAAATATTTTCTTTATTTCATATAACAAATATTTTAAATTCTTATACAAATTTGGTTATTTTGTAGTTGTGTAAGGATCGAGTAATGTCAAAATTATTGTTTTTCAATTCTAATTATATTCTAATGTTCTAGAATTTTGATAAATTTAAATGATGTCATTGACAACAATACTAAATTATATTGTAATTTTAGTTCAATTACAAGATTTTTTTTATAGAAAATATAAAAATATGGCCAACATTTTGGATAAAAATGTAACTGTCACTTGCACTTAAAAGTTGTTTGTAATTTTTATACTAAAATATATCATATTTTTTCAGTTTGGAAAATTGATTGTCTATATATAGACTATTTACTATGGGTAAGATTGATTGAAACTTTTTTTTTTATAAATTTCAAATCTAGCACATAGAAAATATTAAATAAGAGGACAAAGTAAAGTAAAGTGACATGTCAAAGGATATGCCAAACAATGCATAAACATTTTATAATGAAATTTTATTATATATATATATCATGATATATACATCAACATCAAAAATATATCAACATGAACTTATAATTCAATAATGTATAGGAAATTTTCCAAATAAAGTGAATATGTACTCTATAAATTTTCTATATAAAAATAATTATTATTGTTTTTAAATAGTGGAAAATTAATTCAATTTTATTTCGCGTTTTTTTTTTGTTGTTGTTGTTGTTTTTATTAAAATTATGAAAGCATAGTTATAATTATATTTTAATAAAAACTATGGAAATTAATTTAATTAATTTCCTCTACAAAAGAAATAATATAATTAAAAATGTTTTGTTAAAATGTTGCAAAAAATAAAATAATTAAATTTTTTTAAAATTCATAATATTTATTTTATTAAATTACTTATAGTTAAATAAATCATTAATGAAATTATAGAATATACTGAAACTATTGCGATATTTAAAATTTTTATAATTATTGTCGATATTTATTATTGAAACTTTAGAGTTTAACTGATATTTATATCATTATTTCAATCAAATTTTCTATTTTCTTTAGCTTATAAGAGAATCCTTCAATTACTATTATCGTTACTTATTTTCCAGAAAAAAAAATATACTAAATAAAAAGTCCTTGAAGGAAATGATCATTGTCAACACAATTTCACCATAAAATAATACAAAAAAAAAAATAATACTTAATATTAAAACACTTACCAAAAACTTGATTCCACTTTACCTATTTTCTACATTGAGAACTTATTCAAATGTTAAATATCCTTTGAGGATTTTCTATGTATATATATGTACATTCAATGAGCATAAAGCTAAGTAGATACTTTTCATTCTTGGTTGAGCACAAAAACAAAATCAAAATTCTTTTTTTTTGCAGAGATATGAAAAATCTAAAGAGCATGGAAAAATGATGAAGGTTATAATAGTGTTGGACAGTGAAAATATACAACACAAAAGATATTATATACAGTAAAAATGAAATTAGGTGTTGATAAGTTTGTATATATATATACAAGGAAAATCCTTTTTTTTTGTCATTTCTCATCAGTGTTCACTTTGAGGTTTATTAAAATCTAAATGATACTTGACATGTCCATATATAGCATTCTGTTTACCTTAGTACTTTTTCCCAAAATATCAGATTGTAACAAAAAACTATAACTAACAAACTTCAATGTAAATGTCCTTAAAAATGTTTTTAATTTTTATTATGTTTTTGTTTGTTTGTTTAGCCATTATTCATTAGTGCAGAAATTTCTGTTGTAATTTACGTTTTTATGAGTTGAACAGTGTAAAAAGAGTAATAATTTTGTTTGATAGAATTTTAAAACAAGTGAAAAAGAGTTACTAAAATTTAAACTAAAAGCTCTTAACGATCATAATTTTAGAAAAGCATTTGATTTAAAAATATTTTCAATTTATCGTTAATTGTTTATCGATTACTTTACGATAATCCCTTCATCAACCTGATTTTTTTGCTATGCTTCTGTTAAAGTTTACAATTTTCAATATTTCGGTATAGTTTTGGATATTATATGTTATCCTACTTCTCAGTAGTTGTAGTTATTAGGTTCCACATAGAAGAGGCACATTCGCCTTATAATTTATGATTACTAGTATAATTACTAAAATTATGCTTTACTCATACGATACAACCCTAAAAAAATACTTCTTTTAGTTTGACATCATATCTTTTTTGACATCACATCTTTTCCGTCTATCGTTTGTCCTCTGCAATGATTATGTAGCCAGCTCATTTTAATTTTAATGATTTTGCTGTGTGTAATATATTGTTTCTCGGAAATTGGTTCTCAATCTAATTTTTTCGATGTTTATTCGTTGTCTTCTTAAAAACTCTCAATAGCTTTTTGATTGACCTAAAATACTTTATTTAATTTTGATGACATACCTCATTATTTCAGTTCCATTAATGTTATTACTGATAATATTGTCACATCATGGAGAAATTTTCTGCGCTTATTACTATAATATTCGCATTCATTATCTTCTTTCCAACTATATTAGTCAATCTTTTTTCAATTTTCTTACCATTTTTTTGTTTAAATCCCATGAGTTGTTCTAGATATACGTAATCTTCGCAATATTCTAAATTTTCATGTCCATGTTTTAATTCATTAAAATTTTTATTTTGGTTTTCTTCATTTCTATTTCTACATTTTAGCAACCCTCAGCTAGTTTTGTTTATCAAAATGGTTCCATTTCTTTTACAAGTTCCCTAAACAAAATATTTATTAACAGTCCATAAAAGCATAAAATTCAATTTCAATATTTCGAATTTATATTGGCAAATTACATAAATTACAAAGCGATTTTTTTAAGATTTTTGTGTCCTACATATGAGAATATATAATTTTAATTTGCCCTATAAATATATTAATTTTCAAAAATATACTTTTACAGATCGCTGAAGTGATAAAATTATTAATCGCTTCAATGATTAACAAATCTAATAAATGATTGATTTGTGTTTTTTTTTTTATTATTTTTTATTTTTCTCTGATTATTTTTGTTTATGCTAACCCATAAGAGTATCTAACACTTAACAGATACATATATGTATTTATATATGATAATTTCCTTTGTTCTATATCTATTATAAACATAAATTTGCTTCAATGAACATTTAAAATTTAGATATATACTTTATTAAATCCCCCATTCGATAATATTTAAATCTCCATATTTATGTATAGCAAAAATCTAATGGAGGGCGAAACTTTATACCTGTCATTCCATTGAATAAATATATTTTTGGTTTATCTTTATGGTAAATTGATTATCTAATGATAATCATTAACCAATACACAAAAAAAAGGGTTCAAATTCTAAATATTCTCTTAATGTTGTCCTAAATTCTAGAATGATGAAATTAATTTTTCGAATGAACTCGATTATGTTTAAGTATATATTCTAAATGAAAAGATTTAGCTATAAAGAAGAGATTTTCATTATTATTTTTTTTTTTTTTTGGAAAATTGAATTTATATAGAATTTTTCTATATTTATTTGATTTTACGCTTGGCTTTTCAAAATCTTTATATTTTTCATTTTACTTACTTAAATTTGGTGAATTATAGATTTTATTTATGGAATTAATAATTAATCAGGTAAAATTTGATGTAGTATAATGAAAATTTTATAAGAAATTTATTTATTTTTGTGGTTTATTGAACATTTTGTATATAAAATTCTGTGGAGCTCTTTGTCAAGTATTTTAATTACAATTGAAGTGAAGTAATTAATGATTATTTTTGAATCATTGAATTTAATAAAATATATATAATACCAATTTTATGATTTAAATACGTTAATTTATTTTAAATTATGTTTTATGAAAAATCCTTTGATCATTCAACATAAATATGGACAAAGATTATGAAAAATGTAGAAATTTGAAAATACTTTCTAAAAATATTTCATTGTACTTAAATTTATTCCATCTACTTAAATAATTATAACAAATCAATTATAGATTATTATACTAAATTCTAAAACTATATAATAATTATTTTATAATTAAATAATAAATTTCTATTACATTTTGTATAATTTCATTTCGTTATTAATTATTTGAATGAAAGTTTTAATTATATTAATATTAGTTGAGTTAAATATAAATTTAATTATTAGGAAAATTATTTTTGAGCTTTAAATTCAAAAAGTATAGTTGAAAGATTAAATATTTGTTCTGCTTAAGGTTATATTACAAATATTAAAGAAATATGGGTGAATACTAATCAATTTAGAGGTCCTGTTTCGATAAGCAATTGATAATTAACTTGGAATATTGTAAAACGAACCAGTAAACAATAAAATTATTATAAAACAATAGAAAATATGAATATAAATTATGTTAATTGAAGTTAAACATTATTATAGGCATTTGAAGCAAAGTGGTTCAATCCACATAATTCGGATTTTTACTTTCAATAAACATTATGTTCATATTGAGTGTAAGTTTTTGAATATTTCTCGCAGGCTATCGCATATTTAACCTGTTTCATAAACTAATCAATAAAAAATTAAATTTTTGGAAATTATTTGATAAAGGATGTCCTTCTACACTTTTGTCCACATTTGAAATTTTATACCAAAAACTATCTTTACAAGCTCTTGGTAGTTTTTTTCATACTATTTATTTGTAATCTTAAATTTCAATTTATTTCCAAAAGTCATTTTTGGTAGTTGGACCACTTTGCTTATATGCAAATACGAAGAATTCCGTAAATTAATTACTAATTTACTATAAAACAACTTTTTTTTGTGTTCACTATGTTTGTGGTGAAAGATACGAGTAGATTAAAATAATCAATCGAACAATTTTTAATACCAGGAAGGACTATCTCTAGCAACCGTTTAGAAATTGTTGGGCAAGTGGGCGGAAATTTCTTATGTATTTACACTACTGCTCATTCTCTGCTACTGCCTTATTGTAAGATATATAAGTTCTAAATACTTCTAATGTCATTTTTCGACTGGCATAGAGGAGGCGGCTAGGTTAAAAGCAACCTGACTAACTGCCTTCATGAGAGAGATAAATTTAAATGATGTGTTCTAGTTTAGAATACGCCATCAGCCGTATATTAGAATATAGTCTCGAATTATAGATGCTTCCTCCGTTTAAATGTATAATAACCAACCAAACTTCATCCTCCCTTCAAACTAATCAACCAACCAAAGTTTAATAACTTATTATGAACTATAAAACATGAATTAAAGAGCTAAACAAGAATAAGAATAAAAGTTCTAATAAGCCATTATAAGGAAAATGAATTAGCTGCAGATCAAAAGACAATTGCTATTTTGTTAGCCTACTTTTCAGTTGATTCTCATGATACGCGTGAAAGTTGATCTACAGATCATGAGTCGCAATTACGATGATTCTTAAGCAGTATCATTGATGTTTATAACTACGTCGATATTAAATATATTCTGTTCCTATAAGTAGGTTTTATTTCTCAATAAAATTAGTATATAATTTTCAATTCAAGATCTTAGATTGAAGTTTTGTAAAACTAATTTATTTAATCGAATTCTATTATCAAATTATAAGTTTAACCTACCAAAATTTATAATCAAATTACTATGGAATTAGTCTTTCAATTAATAATTTTAATTACTTCTTATTTAATCTTTGGTCAATATTGCTAGTAAGTGTGCTATTTAAGATAAGTTATTGTTAAAAAGTATTTAGGTAAAAATATATTGAAAATATCAATTTTTGTAAAACTTAGACTTATACTAACAGAAACTAAATTTAATAGCAGCAAAATTTTAATTAAGATCTATAACAACACATTTTAATTGTATGGTCATAATAATTACCACAATCAGATAAAATAAATAAATGGAATTATGTCCTTTAAATAATACAGAAATTGCATGTATAGTAGACATATATCCTTTTATTGTTAACTATAAAATTATAAAACATTACAATCTTATTTTCCATGTCTAATAATATTATTGTTATTTAGTTTAATATTTAATGAACAATTTATTATAATAATAATCTTATTAAACTGTAATAAGTCAGAAATGGGATAAAAAAAAGGATATTTATATATAATGAAGGACATTTTATATGTTTTTTGGTGATAGAGTAAATTAAGTTATTTGTCATTATAGTAAATTTATATTATCAATGTCATTTTAAAATATCGAATATTGTTGCAAAAGATCCACTTATTTTAAAAGAAATTTTTGATTTAATTATTCAGTAAAGTTTATAATAATCTTATTAAAATTTTATAGATAAACTTTTTAATTTTTATTATTAAATTATTAACATTTAAGTCATAATTCGACTGACTTAGTTTAAGCAGACTAAGAGAATTTGGAAATTATAAATTTGATAGCTTGGAGGAAATCTCTAGAATTCTCAATGGATGTTAAATATGGTTAGAATAAAGTAAAGTTTTGTAGTTCAATATAAAAAAAGTTACCTATCATTTAGTTGCCTAGTATTAGGTGTCACCAGGTTGCACGAGTGACACCACTTTTCTAACTTACTATTTACTTTTAAAATAAATTACTAATCAATATAAAATTAGCTTAATCATTTGTCAGTTTTTGTAAAAATGAATACATTGATAATTTTCAATTTAAGTAAACTTGGTTAACTAATCTTGTTTGTATCTAAATATTATATGAACTTTAAAGAAATAATAATAATAGTTTTACTAAGTTAATTGCTTTCCAAATTTATAACAAATAACATAAAAACTTAATTCGTTCGATAACGTTATATAAAAAAAGTAATTTCGTTATTATAAAATTATTGAACAAAATATTAGAAATATTTAAATTTTCTAATATTTATCCAAGTTCCATTTATGCAAGTATCTTAAAATGTAACGAAATCATAAATGTAAATGTATGAATTGTTATACAGAGACCATAAGGAAAAATATAACTTAAAATCGTAAATTATTGGAAGGTGCAAATATTGTGAACTTCATCTAAATTCAAAGATTAATATGGTATGATCAAGTAGAACGATTTGAGAGTCATATAAAATATAACGCAAAACATTAGACAAATAAAAATGTTTGTAATACAAGAGCAAGAGTTACTCCAAAAACGAGTTGGCTGGATGAAGTGGAAAAAGAATTGAGAATGAATTATATTAATTAGTAAACCGTAGAATTGGACAGAGGAAAATGGAGAAACCATAAAGTTCATCCCGGACTGACAAACCAGTTTTGATGATGAAATTTTTATTGATATATTTCAAGAAAGGAATTCTTTCCTAGAACAAGAATAGTATAAAAATTTTGATGTTGGGTAAAAATATCAAGTGAAATGAAATTTGAATTACAAAAAATAAATAATGTGATTTAATCGGTTGTAATCAATAACTATAACTATGTGTTCAGTTAACTTAACCTAGCGATTGGCATCTGTACGAATCGATTCGAAAGTCAACTGATTGATACATTGTAACCCAAGCCTTGAATACATTTCAATTTTTTTCATATTAAAATTACGAAAATTTTATTCAAATTATTTTCAAGTAAATTATTCACAATTTACTATTTATATAATGCAACTCCATCTATTGTCGAATATATTAAATTTCAGTGAACTTTTGAATTCTGATGAAATGTTTTCACCACAAACTTTTATCCAAGACAAACTTTCGTCATGATTCTAGAGGTCCTTTTCGTTGCTGAATATCCCTATAAATTTTTATTAATACAAAATTGATTTCCGGGCAAAGAAGTTTTATTTTAATATATTAAATTTACTTTCAGATTTAATTTAATTCAAATTTCGTAATACATTAAAAAATGGAATATTTTTCATATAAAATTTATTTCTTTGTTAAATTTATATTTAATATCGACAATTTAATAATTCATAAAGTGGAATATCATTTTCATCACTTGCTCTAATATTTTTAGTTTTAAAACATCCAACATCAACTAAATATTTTGGTCTATCAATATTAACATTAGTTTTACAAAATGATACAAATTCTCGAATTGCTTTTAAATGTGTAATTCCCTCAAATAACAGTTTACATGAACGAATTTCTTCTGGGAAATCTGGTTTTATTAAATTGTAAGCATCAGTTGGAATCCAAGGACGCATATGGTATGGTAATGTAGCACCAAATGCAACTTTTCTAACTTCTTTTGGTACATTTTTCATTATTTCATTAATTCTTTTATCTAATTTAATTTCAATTGCATTCTAAATTGTATAAGAAAGAATAATTTGTAGTATGTAATATCAAAAATGGTTAGAATATTTGCTAATAAATATTTTACCTCTGGCATTCCCCATGTTGCAGCAACTTTACGAGGTACAGCACCCATTATTTTCGGATCAATTTGTATAGTACCTAATATAGTTGCACCACTATTCACCTTGAATAATGACATTAAATAATCTTTACTCAAATTAGTTTCGGTATTTTTGGTTATATTATTTATCCATTCGGTAAATCTTTCAGATGCCTAATAATTATTTATATATCATATGAAATATTAATATAATTTGTATAATTTTTTATATTTTATATATTTATTTAACTAACTGAATTCATTAATATTTCAGCTTGTTCATCTAATTGTTTTTCTTCAATTTTTGTTTCTAATGGATATAATTTTGAATTCCATAAAATACGATCGGTTCGTTTCTTACAAATATATTCGGATAACCAACTTTTACGGATTTTTGATTTTGTTTTTCTATTAATTTTAACATCAATGTGAATCTCAAAATCATTATATTTAACCTCAGCAGCTTCAATCATACTACATGTACTCTCGTTAAACTGAAATTTACATTTAACTAATTTATATTAATAAGATTTTAAAAATGTTTTTATTACTTCTTCTTTTTTGAAGAAGTAATCTTCATAATCTGATTTAATGTCTTTTTCATTTTCATCTTCAAAATTGTCTTCTTCAATTGGCACCAATGGTAGAATTTTTGAAACTCTTTTATATAATGGCAGTGGTAATGTTACGGATAAATCATTTATTTTTATTGCAGTTTTCTTAGCTTCTAATTTTGCTATTCTCTCAATATCTTGAATAATATTTTTCATATGTTTTCTATTTTCTAAATTATTTATGAATTTTGTTTTTGACACATTATGAGGTTTAAAATTCGATTTATTTCTAGCTTCTTGTAAACATTTTTCAGAACGTTTTATCATTTCTGAGAAAAATATTTAAATTAAAATATGGTTGGCTTAAAATATGGAAAATAAAAAATTATATTTGTAAAATATAACCAGAAATATGTTTACAAAAATATAAAAATATAAAAAATATTTTTCTATTAAATTTATAATTTTTAATGAATTTGTAAACATATATATTTATTTTTAATGACAAAAATATTTGAAGTACAGAATATTATGAAAAATAATATTTTATGAATGAAATTATTGCGCTAAGTATCGAATTAATTCAAAGTAGAAATATCATATAAAGATAATAAATATATATCAATCTAAATAATTTCATCATTATATCTGGCTTGTCAGTCCGGGATGAACATTAATTATCCTCCTTCAGAAGGTTTTTCCACTTCCTCTATCCAATGGTACGGTTTTCCAATTAATATAATATATTCTAAATTCTTTTTCCAAAATCAATGCCATCAATTGCTTTTGTAACCTCGCCAATGGCAACACTAATTCCACCATTAACCACCAATTTTTTTGTCATTGACACTTAATATTTGCAAATACTATAGTTTGTAATTGTGAGAAGCAAAGCGTATTATAATTATTATATACGATGCTCTACCTACGACACAGTCTTATTATTTACACTAAATACTATAATATTTGCTAAGCTAGACTTACATTTCTCAGCCAATGAATTTGCTAGACACTAAAATATCAACTTTTAACCAAATGAATACTCTAATTACAATACGGTGCCGTCAAGAATTTTGCCGCTGCTCACCTGAAAAATGGAAAAGCAGCCATTATACAATTTTGTCTCCATATTTATACGACCGGCTGCAAATTGTCAAAATTTCGCACTTAAAAGTATACATCATCATTACCAACTATTCTGAATATAAAAAAAAAGGAAAAATGGGAAGTTTTTATTTTTGTAGCCTATTGCGACAGCTTGCACTGTTTTGCTGCAAATATAAGGACTCCACTATGAAAACTGAATTCTTGTTCGAACCCATATACTTTTAATGGCTCCGTGCTGGGTTTTGGCTGACCTTTGCAACATATTGTCTGAAAAGTTATAGTGAATCTGTTAGTACGGCTAAAAATCTGTTTAGTTGAGTTTTGAGTATCGTTTGATAGCATTTACGATGGTTGTACATTTTATACTATAGAGTAGAGTAGCCAAACTGAAGTATTTTTTTAGTAAAGTCCAAAATATCGACAGATCAACAAAAATTTAAATATGAAGTTAAATATTGAAACAATTAGAAAATATAATATTAAAGCCATAGATAAATAAATTATAGTTAACACAATTTGTAGATCACTTCTATTTCAGCTCAGTATGACGATGACCTAAAGCAATTTTAATTTTTAGTTATAAACTTATCTCATTCTATTTTCGATAAAGTATTTTATCATTTATTTATTAAATCTTATTCTATTGGATATAATCATATAATTATATAACTTTGTACTAAATAAAGTTATATAATTAAAAATAATTTCATTTATGTTTGTAATTGTAATAATTCACATAATGGTGCTTCAGGTATTTTTGATTCTTCGGCTTCTTTTTCTTCATTAAAACAACCAAATTGTTTTAAATATGCTGGTTTTTCAATATCAGGATTTTGTTTGCAATATTCAATGAATTTTTTGGTTGCCCTTAAATGTGTAATTCCTTGAAATAGAATTTTACATTTCCGTAAATCTTCTGGTATATCAGGTTTTATAATATTATAAGAATCATGTGGCACCCATGGACGCATATAATGTGGTAAAGTTCTTCCAAATGCATGAGTTTTAATATTTTTTTGTTTATTTTGATTAATAGCCTTCAGGTTTTCCGCCAATTTTAATGAAATTGACTTCTAAATTATAAAATTTTATTAAAAAGAAAATAATTATATGATTATACTAACGTCTGGCATATTCCAAGTACGTGCAACTTGTGCTGGTACTGCACCTAAAATTTTTGGTTCAATTTGTACACCACCAGCTAATAGGGCATTAACTTCCAATGAAAATAATGATTTTAATACATCTTTTGTCATATTCGTTTCACTTAATTTACTTAAATTATTTAACCAGTCCAGAAAACAATCAGCACTCTGTAAATAGTTAAATATTTAAATATAATAATAATAATTTTTTCTTACTATTTACTTACATTATCCATTAATTCTTCAGCTTGTTCATATAATGGTTTCTCCCAAATATCAGTTTTTAATTTATATAATTTTGAATTCCATTTAATTCGATCTTTTTGTTTTTGACATAAATATTCGGATTGCCAATTTTTAAGTGGTTTCTTTTTTATTCTATTTTTAGGCCTTTCTGTTAATTGTATTTCGATATCCTGGTATATACGTTGTTGTTCGTTAATAATTGTACAGGTACTTTCGTTAAATTCCTCATTATCCTATAATTGAAAAATTATATAGAACTTTATAGATGCCAGCCATTACATAACGCCGGAATTTTGATTGGGTACAAAGTCGCTTTCGAAATTCGAATTAGCGCCCAAATGAAAATCTTCATTTCATTTATGATTGACTTTGAAAAATGATTATAAAATTCATAAAATAAAGATTTTTAAAAGGCCGTTTTAAAAGGTTGCAGAAAAACATCAAAAATTATAATCTTTTCAAATTTACTTGGCGAAAATTGGAATTATATCATGGCAACATAAATTTATATATAGAAGTTTTAGTGAATTGAAATTTAAAAGTTTTCCAAAACAAATAATATTTGAAATATATTTATTTATTTTACCCAAAGTTTCATTGGTTGCATACCCAGGTCTTCTTCAAGTGTAAACGCTTTTGATTTATCTTCAAATTCATCTTCGAACGTATCATCTTCAATTGGATTTAATGGAATTATTTTTGATATTCTTTTATACAATTTTGGTGGTAATGATGTTGATAAATCATTTATTTTAATTTTACTTTGTTCAGCTTGTTGCATTGCTAATCGTTCCATTTCACGGATAACATCATTCCAATAATGTCGCATTTTTAAATTAGTTTCTTTACTCTTGTATTGGGAAATCTTTTGAACTTCAACATTTTTTAATTTTTCCCAATATTTGCCACTGCTTTTTGTTGTTACAGATTGTTGTCTTTTCATACTCATCGGTTTTGTAGACATCGTTTTTTTTTGTATTAATTTATAAATAAAAAATTATTATTATTAAAATATATATAAAATATAAAGTTTATTTTTTATAAATTATAGAGAACGTAATCAAATTCTATAAAGAATTTGTTTGATCAATAAAATCAAAAATTTGTGAAATGTATCACAAAAAAAAAAAAAATCAAAGTTGTTTGTTCCACATATCCGAAAGTTTCCTTAACAAGTTTTTTTCGTGCTCAAATGTATCTATAATCCTTTAAAGAGCTTTTAAAAGCTTCATGGTTTGTGAAAAGGATATAATTTTTAAAGCTTTCAAAATCCAGATTTCGAAAGCGATTTTGTGTAGTATGTCAGTCAGTAGTGTAGCAAGGGTGTACACTGTATACCCTAAATAAATGTTACCAAACTGAAACGTTTGTATTGCAGAGAATACAGAAATTGGTTAGATTAGTAATGCTAATATTCAAGTAAGATAATTATATTGATTGAAAATTTACTAAATAATTATTAAAATAATTGAGGGCTTTTAGATTTTCAAAACTATTAGCAAAATTCTCAAGTAAATTGAAAATTGTTACTTTGTTAAGGACTTGAGAGCAGACAGCAGACCACTCTATATTTTATAATCCATCAAATTTGTAGTGTATAAGAATCTGAGTAAAAATTTCAAAAAAAAATACATTTTCTTTTCAATTTCTTTTATTCACATATATAAATTTATAATTTTTTCTACCAAAAACTTGTAAAAACCTTATAGTGGATTCATAATAGAAAGTTAGCGCAGCGCAACGCTACGTTAAAAAGTTAAACTATATGAAAATAGTACTATCAATTCATAATGGAAATTTCTTAGCGCGGCGCGGCTATAGTGGCTATAAGTTGATCAACTTTTAACTTTTTCGCAAAGCAACGCTGATAGATGTCAAAATTTATTATTTGATCACATAGTTGGTTGTCAAAAAGTTTGTAAAATAAAACAAAAAAAGTTTGGATAAAATTTGTAAAATAATAATTATAAAAATATTTAATTTAATTTTATTGTGTATAAAATTGTAGTAATAACATGTCATTTAACGCTGTAAATAAATATGTATTGTGAATTGAAAAAATATTAAACCGTTGCGTTAACTTGCGCTAACTTTGCTGTGCGCTGCGTTGATAACATTATGAATCCACTATTAGACATAAAATAATTTATTATTCACGAAGTAAATTTTTCATTATAATTTGGATTTTTTTTTTCGGAACATATTTAAGTGATTTTAAGAAGTTTTTACATATAATTCATATGTGTTAATTATTCTTGTAAAAAAAGTTTAGATGCAATCGAAGAAATAATTTTTGTTTCTGAGATGAGAACACCCAATATTTTTGATGGAAACTCTTTTTATTAAGAAGTGTTTTTCAATCTTAATTTTAGGTTTTTCTTAAGCATTTTCTGGATTATTTTTGTTATACAATATTAATGATGGTTTGGTTAATATACTTTAAGTTTCACGAGAATAAAATTGATTGAAAATTTAAATATTTATTTCGTATAAATTGAAAGATAAAAGCTTGTTAAAATCGGTTATAAATTATCATATTTCGTTGTGGCACAGAAATGTCAAAATAAGTGTTGCAAAAATACTTAAAACCGGATTGATATGACGTATTAATTCTACAATTTAGATGAGAACTTATAGGCCTTCCCAATCTAATAATATTAAATATCTTGAATGGTAAGAAAGTTTTCTCAATTTATAAGTCTTATTATAATCAAATTTTAAGACTTGGAAATAATTATATTGTTGATATTCATTTTAAACTTAGCTAACTTGGAGTGACATTATCGTCTTGATTTGGATCTGTTAACTTTAATGTATCATGACATAATATGCTACCACTACTCTAAAATAAATATTTAATTAATAATGAAAAATTTTAATATAATATCTGACACCGATTAATCAAAAGACTTTTAACTTTAATTAATATTGTCTTATTGATATTACGTTACATTTCTTACGTAATCATTAATTCTGCAAAAAAAAGTTGCGAAAAAAATCTTTGACACGAAATTACAAAAAAACTTTTCTAATAAAGCATTTTGATATATTATTTCTTGGAAATCGTTAGAAAAACTCTAAAATACACAAAAAAAAAAAAGAAAATTCAAAACAAAATATATATTAAAAATTTAATTCAAAATGATATCAAATAGAAGAAAAACGAGACAGATTTGACATTAGCTCCAAAAATACGTGTGTAACAGCTAAAGGTAATTCATTTTTGATTGGGAAGATATTATCCACCGAAATTGCAAAATTAAAGAAACATTTTTGTAAAACAAAATCTTTTACAACATCTGAGAACAAAATAATATTGCTAATAATATATGTATATATAATGTCAACAAATGTTGCTAGGAAAATAGTAACACCCATTTTACCCCTGAAAAATGAACGAAATCATGCGTTATCGACGAATTATAATTTTACAAAGATGTGGAATCTGTTTTGCAGATAATTGGCTATTTGCAGACAATTGGAAATATCCTTTTTGAGAAGTAATAATAAAATACTTTATAAAAAATATTAATTTAGTACCAAATTAGAATTTCAACGTAAAGGATATTTTCATAAATCATTTAAAGAATTACGTAAATTTCAGGAATTTTGCACTAAATTTATTTTTTAATATAAATTTTGATACTATTTTAGAAATTTTTAAGTGGAAAAATTACGACAAAACATTATAGAAGTGGCTATAAATTGCGATTCCAGACAACAAATGTTTTAAGAAATTTATTAGCTAAATTGTTATTATATTACCAATTTATCAGAATCTAAAAAATACTGAAATTTATTTATTAAAAACGATTCTAAAAACCTAATTTATTTGTCAAACACTATTATTACTATTTATAACATTTACAAAGCCAATCGTTCTAAATTTTGAAAGCCAAACACATTTTTCGCTAACTTTAAATTTTGTGATATTAAATTCAACCAAAAAAAAATTATCATTTAAATTTAAATCAATTTCTTATTTAAAATAATACCAAATTTTTCATATTTAATTTACACCTTTTTCATTAAAATTAACGAACAACAATAATTTTATTTCAAACTTTTCTATTTATAAATTCTTTTACCCATTCTAATTACAAAAAATTTACTTTTGGCACGTAACTTATGGTATCCGAAAAAGGAAACAAGGATATACATAACAATTTGTACTTATATGTAACACAAAAAAAAAATGATATTACAAAAATAATGTTTATCTTTTCTCTTTAAAATTAACACTCTGATGGGAAGCATTTACACATTAAAGTCTGTGTAATTTTACATTTGTAGCTAAAAAGAATTAGAGTCTGGGCTATGAAAATATTCAATTTTTTCACTTTAATTATATATATTTTCCTTGTGTTTTTTTGTTTTTTATATTGGAAGATTTTCCTTCCATAATTTTGACTTTTACTACTCGTTTTCCACTTAAGGATTATTTTGGTAAGAAATCTTCACTAAGTATTATGCAAATTTTTTAACCTAAATTTTAATATAATTTTATTATATCGCATACATGAATTTCAAAAGATGTGGTAAAATAGAGAAATGGATATTGTAGCGATTATAATATTTTTAATATTGTACGGAATACTAAACTGTCAAAATCACTGATGCCAATTTGCGTAGGCTGATAACATTGATATCATGGGAAAAAGCTAGCGCGGTACGACATCAGCAGCTAAAATTGTTCTCAGTATAAATGAAATTAAGACCAAATATGTGCTGTCTACAGTACCAAACAATCCAAATGCCACCATATTGGATAGAAAATAACCATTGGCAGCTACAACATCGAAGTGGTAAAGGATTCTGATGATCTGGATACGAATGTAATTACAGCAAATAATTTTTTTATGGAAATTTAGCGTAGGATTATGCTAGTCAACAGATAGGCAAGCAAGCTTAGACTGTACGGAATCCTGTTAACTAAATTTGTGGGACTAGTGGTTGCTAAGAGACCAGGAGGCCAGCAAATGCTATTAAAGAATAAGACTTTATAAAGTTTTATTATCAGAATCTCTAGAAATTGTTAATAAATTAAAAATAGATCGTTCTTTACATTTGACTATTGCTTTTAGGAAACTTCGGGGAACAGAAACGTAAGTAGAACAAAATTCACAAAATGCTTCGTTTTAAATATCACATTATAACGTTCATTTAAATTCTGTTGGATATAAAGATAATGTTCACACGAAAATATGCTTTTCATTAATATTTGTACACAGACAAAAAAAACGTATTTGCTTCAATAAAAATAAAACTGACTTGAAAAATAAAAAAAATAAAAAAAAAAACTTCATGAAAATGAGGTGAAAATGAGTTTATAGCTCAAGGGAAAGTCGTTACGAGTTATAATAATAATAATAATATTTTTTTTACTTGTTATTTATTGTTGTTTATTAGTGGCAACACTATAGAATTAAGAAGGAAAAAATGCTCATCTCGATTATATAAAAGAAGAATATTTAATACAAAAACAAATAAATGGTGGTAGAGCTATTTATATAAAATGATGTTGATATAGGTGTTAAAAGTGTTTATTTGCCTTTTTGTGTCACTGATATAACGATACGTAGAACGGGGAGCTACACAGTAGGGAAATATTAATCTTTATATCATTATGAGTTAAAAATTATGGGGTTATTTTTATTGGTAATTTATAAGTTGTAAAAAATATAGTTTTGGTATTTAAAATATAGCCTGATGTCGGTCGTAATTTGATTTTAAAGAGTTGTTGTTTTGTGAATTTTAAAGAATTTCTATTTAGAAACATTTGTTTATTTTTAATTGTAATATTCGTCGTACAGTCTGTCATTGTGTATGGTAATAACATTTAGAGATGTCTCGTAGTTATCTCATTGCGCTCGCAATGCAAGACAGCAGTCGGCCTCCTCACAGGACACCGTTTGATCGGCAAGCATACGCGTAGACTTGGAATAATCGTAAGTGATCTATGCAGGAACTTTGGCGTTCCAGGGCAAGTTGAAATCTAGGGTTCTATGCCACTGCCTGATACGCGCTAGACGTACAGGTCGTATACTCGGAGAGACCTAGTACCCAACTCTAAAAGAAGTTCCGAATTGCAGCACCAGGAAACTCTTCAATTTTGCTGCAATTACGAAATCCTTCGACTTACTAGATAATCCCTCGACAAATACTCAGAGTTAGTTATCCATAAAAGTGGTACCGCTATAGACTCAGAGTGGTCTTTTGAATGACTCTCTCAGTGGCTCTAGAAACTTGATTAATTTACCTATATTTGAACTTCATGTGATTATTGACATGTGAATAATATTGAATTATTGAATTTGTAATCGGGTATCTAATATCGCACACAAGCTCAATCTTCTCGTTTTCAAGGAAATGGCGACTTGAGAAAGAGTTTTTGTTACTGGAATACGTGTTCATGTTTAAAGCGAAAATATATAATGTTTTTCAAATTATTATATTAAGCTTTGATGAGAACTGCGCTTACAAAAAACTTCAAAAAGCCTAGAAAATTAATTATCTATTCTTTCATTACTGAAGTAAATTTCAATATGTTCTACAGAAAAAGACATATTGTAAAATCTGATATCAATTTAATTCGTATAGTTAAAACAAATTATTTTAATAATTATCCTTTTCATGACTGTTCAACTTCCAGTTCATATCTCCATGAAAAATCTCTTTTAATAAAAAAAATCCTATTCCTGCTAAATTCTTTACCTAAAAAAAAACTCTTTTGAAAAATGTTGTAACTCACTAAATATCTCATTGACAAAAAACCATAATAAACAATTGTCAATCATTTGACTTAAAAAGCAACACAACAAAAAGTCAGAGTCAAAAGAAATCCTTTTATACTGTCACCTTGTTTTTTTTTTACGTTATATATATGAAATGCAAACAAAAACAGGAAAGCTTAAAGGTCCTTAAATACAACAACACAACAAAAAAAAAATGACTTTTTGTTTTAAACCACAAAAAAATATGTTTATTCTTGAATCCTTTTTTTTGTTTAGTTTGGTTGGGTTACTCCTCATCTCCACGCGTGGTAATAATGTGGTTTATGTTGTAGATTTTGTTTTTATGTTGCTGCAAATTGGAGGCAGTTTTTTTGGTTTTGTTTGTAATCAAAAAGAAGGATTTATTTTTATATAGAAATTGTATGTGAAGTGTATTTCTATTCTAGAAAAATGCCATTGACCTTTATTCTGTAAATATTTACATCCTTATATCCTTTGAGGAATATATTTATATGGTTATCATTATCTTGAGAGAGTATATTTGAAATGAGTATAATTTTGATGTTGGTACTTTAGTCGTGTTGTCTATCCTTAAAAAAATATAATCTTTGTCAAGGATATTATGGTTTTTTTGTTGTTGTTAAATATTCATAACCGTTTAAAAATGTAAAAGTTTAAAGTGGAATATTTTAAGATCAATGGAAAATACAAGGGTAATAAGTCGAAATAGATTAAAATTTAATGATAATTTAAAATATTAAAATTATATTAAATGTTAAATCTTAAATGACAGTGATTGTGATGGAAATCAGAATAAATGAAAAATCAATTTGGAAAATGCAGTATAATTTAATAATTAAAAAAATATAAAATCGTATTATTTATTTGGCAATGAAATAAATTTTTAAATAGAATTTGTAATAAATTTTACAATTTTACATATTTAAAAAGTGGAATTGATTCAGAATATTATGATAAATTAAGTGAAACCGACTTAAAGTTCCGGTTAACAGAAATTTGAAAAGAAATACTGGCAACTTAAATGAAATAAGGAAAGTTTTGTTAATTTATTGAAAGGTTTTTTTTTAAAATGCTTATAATAATAGTTCACGTGGTGCGTAGTGAATGTAGTGGATTTGTAAATACGATACTAATATTGGTCGATCATAGCGTTTCTGTTGAAGAAATTTTAAATCTCTACAATTTTTGATTTTATATTCATCATAAAGTTTAGAATTGATAAATTGTTTTGATATAATGTTAAAATTAAGTTAATTTAAAACTTCCGTCTTAATTTAATTTTAAAAGAAAAAAACTATAAAAAAGATCGATTATCTGTCAATATTTGCTGCACTACCTTAGAAAAGTGTTCACTTCTTAGATTGTAGTTGAAAATCGACTGTACTCAGCTCGAAACATTCAGAGTGGAGTACATAATATAAGCGAAATTGTATCATTTTGAGAACAATTCTACTGAGTATATTGCAGCCTTTAAATATTTGACGCTATAGTATTATTTTACACCTACGAATTGTGTCTTGATTTTTCAATATTTTACTTGTCAAAATCCCGAATTTTGCTGTTAATATTCCACAGTTTCACCAAAAATTACATCACTTTTCTCCCCAAAAAAAAAAAACAGTGACACTTTTTAATAACTACATAGTCTCCTGTCAATTCATACTGAAATGATAGAAATTTAAAAATATATTAAGTTCTGTTAAAATTGTTATTTAATTGATTATTCGTAATAATATAACTCGTAAAACAGCAATAATTTATGTAACTATTATTTTGTCATTCCTAAATAAAGAATTCTGCTTATCGAACCAATCTTCAAGGAAGAAAATTCCTAACATTTAACATTTTTATAAAGATATATTTGATCTTAACTCATAGTATGATACAAATTTATATACAAAAGCGGAGCCGGTAAAAAGTCTGAATATCAAATTACGTTTTAATGTTCATATAACAAAATATATTTGATTATTTTATCCTTTTTTTTTAAGAAGACATCGTTTTGTATAAAGATAAAGTCGGATTAAAAAGTGATTGAGGAAGGAGCGAGAGATGGTATAATTTGAATTGGTTCTTTACCTTATCATCTTGAATAAATTTCAATTGTGTGGTAACACAAAATTCTTTTCAATAGTGAATATTTAAACACACATGTCGTGTTTAATGGTATGTAAGGATGTATCCTTAATATGTCTAACGTTCTAAAGATATTTTCTTTTTACACTATCACATTTTTGTTGTTGCCATACTTTAAAATCGTTTTAAAGAGTTGTTCTTTAAAATTTCAATGTAACTACATTCAAATGTGAAAGTTATTCGTATAAATTATTATTTAAAAAATGTAATTTTTCTATTAAAACTTTAAAAGGATAGCAAATATATCTTTAACAAAATTAATTTCTTTAGTTTAAGTGGGAAATTCTTGTAATTTTAAATTACACAATTTTGAAGATTTAACTTTTATTTATATATTTAATAGCAACTTTAAATTTATTATATTTGATATTATTAGAGATCATTTTCATCTACCCCACAAAAAAGAAAACATATTTTTATTCAATTATTAAAGAAAAATAATAATATTTATTTCCTTTTCACAAAAATTTAATTAAATAATAAATCTAATCCTGAATCTATTTTACAATATTTTTTCTTATATATTTTTATCTATTAAGAAATAAAAATGTTGTCATATAAATCTTAATAGAATTTTCGTCCTTGTAAATATTTTCGTATATGGGTTGTATTATATTCAATATATTCCATATATACATACAAACAGATACACACGCATTTTGTCCTTAAAATTTATTGAATGAAATTGTATTTTTTATGTTTGCAAGTTGTTTTTTAAAGAATTTTTTACAAATAATAAAAAAAAAACGATAACATTCTTTAACACAAAATAGTTGACAATGTGGATTTTTTTTTAAGAAATTCTGGATTCGGATTAGGATTTTTTTTTATATAAGTTTTGTGATTTAAAGTTTTACTAAAATTATATTTGGATTTAACAATAAACATTAATTTCTTTAAAAAATTATTATGTAATAAGGATGATGAAATCTGGTCACCAGGTTGCAGCCTGATCGAAGGTAATGAAAATGCTGAGGTGCTGGTAAAAGCAGGGGCTACGGATGATACTTTATAAACTCATGAATGATGATACACAATCATATTTATCTAAGATTCAATACCAATTTGGGCTAAACAATGTAAAATTTTAAGATGGGTATCACAGACCAATTATAAATATTCAAAACTGTTTTGGCATACACCGAAACTTGAGTTTGTTAAAAGCGAATTAAGATTGACCACTACCACAACATACAAAGGGTGAAAGGAGGAGGAGTCAATGGAACATCTTCTGTGCCATTGTCACTTGGTCCAACAAAGAAGGTTCATAGTTTTGGGAAATTTCATCCTGAACAACTTGGAGGAGGCAGATGGAATAAATCCGGCTAAAATGATTAAGTTGATAAGAGAAATGTGGTGGGTTTGAAACGTTACAATAAGAAAAAAAATGGTCGATATACATTTCAATAAGACTGCAGACATGGGGGAAATTATTCCCATACACTTTAAAACCAACCAATCACCTATGGATCATCATTATTCGATTTCTATTATACATACAAAATTTAAAACTATTTCACATATTAACACAATTTTCCGTTTAAAAATTTCTTAGAAATATCCTGTATATCCTTTTTCATACTATGTTTTCATATTATGTTAAATGACTTGTAAAATTGTATTAACTCTCTCATGTAATAATGTCATCCTTCATTTGATAATGTTATTCTCTTAACAAATATAATCAAATTTGCTGACCTACGAATATACACAAACACTTCTCCTTAGAAACTTTTAACAAAAATGAAAAACTGTGATCTAAAAATATGGAATTGTTTGCATCAAATGTTATTAATATTGAAATGATTGAGTTTGTTTATTAACTAGTTTTACGAGTATATAATATCAGCTAATAGAATCTAAATTCATTTCTTCGATATTTCTTGTACATTCCACCATAGTTTATCAATCTAAATATATACGAACTATATAAAATATATAAAAGCTCAAGCAATTGTTGTGTCCAGATCAAACATTTAACATTCGACTTATTCAGATGGCTCAAAATATTAATATTGATTAGTTTTCAGATGTACAATATGAAATTGTATGTCTATGGAAGAGACTGTCACGCTAATTTGTTTCTTGAAATATGATAGCTTAATCATTAAACATAGCTTAATAATCATTAAACGTTGGATAACGTCTAATGACTATTCTATTTATTACAATAATCATATTATTCATCTTTCTAGCTTTAGTCAATTTAAAAGTATTTCTATTTAAATATTTGTTTATACAATTTTCAAATCATCACTTCCTGACCTACGAATATTTTCAAATATTTCCAACTATGATGATTCGATTTCTTTGCGTTACATTTTTTATTTTTTATAATTTTATTTACTTACCTGTCATATTAAATCCTTATCATCACGATGCCTTAAGCGATTTTTGATTACTTTTCCGCCGGATATTATCATATATCCTTCAGCTTGAATGATTTTTATATGCAGCAAGTTTTTATTATAAATATATATTTTCGTATTACGGATATTACTATCGTAAAATGCGGAGTAATAAAAACATTTTTTTAATGTGTCTACGTTTCTCCTATAAAATTAAATCAAATTAGTCAAATTTGGAATTTGTTGTACTCTTTTCACATAATTTATTTTGTTTTTGAATTAAACAAAATGAAAATTCAATTAAAATTTTTGAAAAAAAGAAATAAATTAAATTTAGTTTTGGTATCAGATTATAATTTCCGGAATCCGAAAAAAACTAGAGATTTTTTTTTTTTGGTTTTATTTAAATATTAAACTGTTTTAATAAATATATAAATATTTCCTAAATATAAAATGATATGTGTATTTAAAAGATAATATTATTTCTTGTTTAAGGATTTATGGGTATTTATATTTTAGAATATGTCCTTAAAAATCTTTTTTATATTATATTTAAATGTATAAAGTTTTTCCATAACAAAATTGAAAAGTATTAGATACACATAAGTTTTAAAAATAAGGAATTTCGTTAACATGTAAGTACTTATAATATTATCCTGTTTATATTTCCATTAAATAATTTTCATAAATATGATTTTATCAAATATACATAAATGTAATAGCACCATGGAAAATTTGTTCTACTTGTATATCCTTTTTTGTGGTATTTGAAAAATTCTAATGTTTTTTTTGTGGTGGTTGTTTCTAAATAAACTGAAATAGAAGAAATTATTTTAAATAAAATATATTTGATTTAATTTCAATATTTATTTTATATAATTCAATTACATATATGTAAAGATAGTGAGATTAAAAATAATTCCTTTTCATGTTTGTTAAGAGGAAATTAAATTAAATTTATATATTTAGAATTATGTTTAAAGGATATTAAATAATGCATTATATTATAATTATATATGTATTAGTTATGATTATTACAATATATTCTTGTAATGAGTTAACTAATAAATATAATTTCTATGCTCATTTTAATGCAAGCTTTCAATGAGCATAAATTCTATGCTGATTTCAATATTACGGTTTCTTTTATATTGTAACTGCTATATTTTTTCCACAACCTTTAACATTTTAACATTAACAGTATAACAGTTACACTATAACAGACTTAGTCATAGTTTTCTTGAAAGCTTAAGTAAACTTGAAGATTATTAATATATTTTAGTATTACTGGACTGTCCCTGCGACGTTTTTTATTTTCATATATTATAATTATTTTTATTTTAGTTCATTTATTATCATCAGTATTTTATTAAAAATATTATCCTCATCGATATTGTAAAATTTACACAGGATTAAATAAAAGACAAAATTATAGTTCACTTGACATATATAAATCCATCCTGGCTCGAAAGTATTATACAACCTCTAAATTGATTATTAATTTATTTGAAGAATTAATAATTCATTAATATTTCCAATCGTCAACCTTTACTTATATTATTCAGATATATTAAAATTTATAAGTGACGGAGGAACTATGACGAGCGATAGTTTACAAATTGGCATACAATCTCTTGAAATTATTGTAATAGATAACTTTGTAGATAGATAATTAAATAATTGTGCCATGTTTGAGTAGGGCTAATTACTGATACAAGTAAATGTAAGAAAAGAAAGATGGATTGTGAGTATAGAAAACTTAAATGGAGGGAAAGCTAGGTGCTTGCTCGGCAATGAAAATGTTTCTGTGTTGAAAGAATACAATATGTCAAGGCATTTCAATACTAAGCGCAGTTATTGGGCTTGAATATTGGGCTTGAATATTGGGCTTGAACTAAATTTAAAAAGGAAGCGTGACTTCAGCAGCTATAAAAGTGATTATATATTCAATAAACAGACGTTTTCAGAAAAATCTGCCACAAAAGCAAATGCTTATAACTAAATTACTACTTTTTCGTTTAACTTATAAACTTTGTTAATTACTAAGAGCCTCTTCACACTAAAAGATTTTTAAGACGATTTGTCTAAATCCTTCTGGTCTACATCGTGTCTCCCAACAAGGGGACAAATAGATATTAATATTATGTTGCATATTCAAAACAAATTCAAAACATTTACTTCTTACTTACTAATAGACAAGTAATTTTCGTATGCAGTATTTTTTGTATTGTATAATAATTTCAGCCGCTCAAGGATAATCAAGAGTTTAATCTTTCCTGTGCTAACCTTTTTTCAGGTAAAATAATATTTTTCTGAACTCTATGCAAAAATCTACCCAGCAAATTATCCTTGATGAAAAGAACATCTCAGAAAGTTTTTTTTTTTTATAATTATTCATATAAAATTTTCATTCATTTTTCCTATTTTGATTTTTAATCTAAAAAAAAAAATCATTTCAATCATTTTTTTTCCATAATAAAAACTTCCAATTAGATTCATTTTTATATTTTGTACTATTTTTTTTTCTAGCTTTCTGCACACTCATTTTATATATAGAACAATATTTTTGTTGTTATTTTTTTTTAATTTTCCTGTGGTGTATTTCCGGTATTTTGAATTCTATATAAATAAAAAAAATTTATTCTATGTTTGTAACTGAAAAAACGGT
Organism: Rhamphomyia laevipes; assembly: GCA_963920725.1. Lineage (NCBI taxonomy): Eukaryota > Metazoa > Arthropoda > Insecta > Diptera > Empididae > Rhamphomyia > Rhamphomyia laevipes. Next base: position 43,628,820 of record OY987256.1, read on the forward strand.
GCGGCATTTCCTTTACTCCAAATAACAATAGAATAATTGCAATCTGCCTGGCAATAGTAAATTTATCATAACGAAACTATTTGGCATGAGAGTTGATGGCAATACCATTTCATTCAATACGCGATTTACTTAAATGTATACTAGAAAAAGCAAAAATTTTGAATGTACGTTTTTAGTAATCATAACACCAAGGATGACACACACAGTTTATAAATTTCTGTTTATTTTAAATTATGTTGAAATAAATGAAAATTCTTTTAGTATATAAAAACTTTTACGGTACAAATATAAAATTTTCATTTCAATTTTAATATCCTTGATTATCCTGGTAAAGAAAAAGGTGATGGTAGAAAACTTGTTAGTTGTTAGAAGATGACTTCGTAAATTAAAAAGAACTTTGAAAGATTATGAAGTGAATTGTCAACAAAATATAAAGGAATTTTTTAAGAATTTTATAGTGGATTTAAAATTGCAATAGTAAAATTTTGTATATGGCAGAAAAATATATTAGAAAAATTAAAAAAATTTATAAAAATTATAATTGTACAAAAAACAAATACAGAAACGGTAGATTGACTTTATAAAGCTGTTAAAAAAAATATACTTAATTTTTTTGATGAGTTTGCTTCAGGTATTTTTTTATAGTATTGTGTTTTGAAATTAATGAGTTTTTTACCTGGCAGTTTTATATTTTTCATAATATACACTGTTAAAAAATAATATTATAAAAAAATTCTATTCCAAAAATAAGTTTGATTTGATTAGTTCTGATTTGAAATTTGTGGCGTTATTGCATAAGAGTTGTTTTAGTAATTGGGACGGATATCCGATCAAACCATTCTTAAGTTTTTGAATTTCTATCATTTTACCTAAAAATATATAATTATTTAAAAAATAAATTTGCCTTATTGATATTCCATAGATATTAGTTACTCCATCTAAGGATGCACTAATTATGGAGGTGAATGTACGAAGATTTAGTAGAAAAAGATACGGTTGTTAAATCTAGGCTGCAACCACAATTTTTTCTCCCCCGAAATAAATTCATAGATTAAGAACATAGCTTAGAAATCAATTAATCTTAGACTCTGTCTATGTCTACAGGTTCTGCTCTAAAAGTTCAACCACTGTTAAATATTAGAAAAAAAACTTTATTACTACATAATTATGTAAAATTTCTGTTGAATATTGTAAAATTGTTCAAAAATTTCTATAAAGTAAATCGCAGTTTTGACTATTATCAAAGTATAACTGATTCCGCAGTTTGATTGCCGGCAATGAAAAATCAGAAGAACTGTCAAGAAAAACAAAATAAGTTACCTTTTTTCAATAGCCAAAACATTACCAACGATGTGGACGAATATGAACATACTTTTAGATGGTTTGAGAGTAATAAAAGTTATTCTACTTATGAATAAACTAATAGGTCGAATGTATATCGGTATTGTTACCGGCGACGATTTACTTAGGAAATTCGCGTCGAGTATAGCGCTTACAGCTCTCTATCTGTAGGGTTTATAAATAGGAAGACGAATCCATGGAATATCTTCTGTGCCACTCTCCAAAATTTTATTTTATGACAAATCTGTGGGAAGCAATGAAACCTAATGACCAAAAAACTATAATTTATAAATTTGAACAGTGTACTTCAATTTGGCACAATGTACATCTATGTTAAATATATATTTCCAAAAATTAAAAAAAAAAAAAAATTAAGCAAATTAAGGCTGGAGATTTTAATGAAGTCAAAATAATAATACAAAAAAAGAAAAATTTCATTTTCATTATTATATTAATTTTAATGAATAATTTCTTCTCATTATTTTTTTTTTTTTATTTATAACAATTTAATATTTATATTATGTATTATTAAAAAGGAAAATTTTTCATTTAGATGGATTTTATAATCTCAATTGTAATTGATGCCTCCTTCTTTTTAGTTTTATATATAAAAATTAAATTTTCATATCGCATTATTTTTATTACACATCGTAGCTTTCTAAACAATTTTAATTAAAACAACAACAACAACAAAACTTCTAAATTTATATAACAATATTTTAAAGACCAATGTTCATAATAAAATATTATATCATACAAGAAATATATATATATATATATATATATATATATATATATGTATAACGATATAAATATATAAAATATTTAAGGATAATAAAAATAAATATTTAATTTTATAAAAATTACATATGAGACATAATCGCAAAAATTTTCTTTAAGATTATAGATAATAATTCAAAAATGAAAATTTTTACCTATTTTCCCCAAATGATAAAAATTATGATTTTCAAAAACTAATGAAAATTTTATATCAAAATTCTCATGAGATGAATAACAACTTTGAATAGTTTCTATATAATATAAATATCTCATGCTATAAATTCTATAACGAAAAAAAAAGGTGAAATTTTCATCAAAAAATGTTTATTTTTTGTATGTATATATATACCGTTAGTAATATTATTACATAAATTTTTAATTAGATTACGTTGTATAATTAACTTCTACTTGTATAGTGAATTAAAAACTGATTAGAGAAAGTAAAATGAAAGAAAATAACTTTAAAAATTAACACTTTTTAGTTTTTTCCAGAATTTTTGAACAAAATCTTTCTTTCCCTCTTCAATTTTGATATTTTACCCGAAAAATATATAAAATATAAATGATAATTTCTTGGAAGAAATTTAATTTTTTTTATTATATTACAATCCTTGCTGGAATGCTGGAGAGCTACGTCAGGATATTTTTTTTTTTTTTTTGTATTTTTAAGTATAAATAAATTGTTATAGTTATCCTTAAAGATAAACATTTCTATGTAAATTTCAACCAAAAAATTGTATCTAAACAATTTTTTGATGGTCATTTTTCTATACTTTCTACTTTTGTGGTGATATTATATTATGATAATTTTTGTTGTTGTTGGATTTTTGTCAGGTGTTTTGTTGATTTAGGTTTAGGATGATAATTTTGTGTTGGTGCAAAATGAATTTGTGTTTATTTTGTAATTAAAAATATATTCTGGTAAAATAATGATAAAAAGATTTTAAAAAATAATTATAACTCTTAAAAATAGAGATTTTCTTATTTAATTGAATTTGTTTTATATAAAAATTATGCTAATTTTTAGTTATACAATATTGAATAAACTTTATAAGGATTTTATAAACGCTCAGCTTAGATTATTATTTTTAATATGCAAAATTTTATCATTTATAGACAATAAATTACTTTTAGCTTAGGGTATCTTAGTGACGAAAATAATATTAAAAACAATTTTGTTTTTTTTGACAAATTAAATTGAAAATTACTAGGATTTTGGTATTACAGTATTAAGAAGCATTTGGTATAAGACTCTCTGCCTCGTGTAAAACATAATTTAGAATTCCAATAAGAAAGTATAAAGAAATATTGTAAATTTATCTGGTTAGAACTGTTGTACACTGTAAAAAAAACTATTTCTAAAATGTAATGATCTATACCTCATCGGGAATGAATTTGATATAATTTGTATAGGGGCACTCTGAACTTACCGATCTTACTTAAGATCTAGCAATAAAATTGTGTGACTAATTTAATTGAAATCGAATAAAAATTACTGTCACAAATATTGTACAGCCTTCGTAAACTTTTTTTTTTTGTAATTTTCACATCTTCATATCAAATTATATTTTTGATATGAAAATATATTTTTTGAACCAATCTTTCCATCTCAATACTTTATTTGATATTATTCTTCGTAAGTAAAAATTTATTTAACTATTATACTACACCTTTTCCAATTGTAATTCAGAAAGTATCAATTGTAATTCAGATTAGTTAATTGTAATTCATAAAGTATCAATTTAATTCAGAAAGTATCAAATGTAATTCAGAAAATATGAATTGTTATTCAGAACATTTTAACATTATTTGAATTACGAATTATGTAGTTAATTTTACTGAATTATATAGAAAAAAGAGATAACTTTAAACATAGTAACCAAAAATATGTGTCATTATTCTAGGTTAAAAATTAATTTGTTTTATTTCTTGTGAAAACTTAAATCGTTTAATCCTATATTTTTTTAATGGAGTTTAAAGACAAAATTGCGTTATTTGCTGCACTCCAATGACACGAAATAAAGTAATAGTAAAAAATGTTACCATGCAAACATATACTGCATACAAAATGTCAACGAGATATCAACAATGTGTCGGATGCCACATGTTCTATTTGCAGAGCTGTTCTGACTGGAACTGAAAGCACAGAACGAAAAAAGTACAAAAAAAATATTAATCCAGATCGTAAAAGAATCGTAAATTGTGCCAATAAAGGTGATGATTGGGTGTATTTGGCTGCTACGTTGGACATCAAGTACAAGACCCCATTTCATTGGATTCGATCAGGGCGTGACAAAATGTTGGCAAAAGGAGGTATAAAACATAGAATTTTGAATTAGGCACAAATTGATTCGCTGTTTCATTGGTGTCAATTAACATCTTCTACGTGATATACATTAAATTCCTGTTGTGGAAATTGCTGTAATTTAACGAATGTTGAAATGTTCTGAATTACAATTCATACTTTCTGAATTATAATTGACTAATCTGAATTACAATTGGAAAAGGTGTAGTTAATTGGAATTTTCATAATAAATTTTCTAATGCATTTTCCATCGGTAACTTACGGATACTAATCACATTATCAAAAATTGATTGTAAAAATTTGATTTATAAAAATTTTAAAATTCATGTTAAATTTTAATAAATAATTTTATTGTTTGATTTTACTAATTTTCGAAAAACAATAAATTAATTATTAATATTAAAAAAAATTAAATTCAATTAAAAATTTGATTGCTTCAATTATTGTCTATTAGTCCTGATTTTCCTTCTGATAACCAAATTTACAAAATATTCATTTAATAAATTTAATTTTTACAACAATTTACATAAATATTAATGTAATATTAATTATGAATTAAATTTAAATTGTAACAATTCTCTATCCTTATTCAAGCAATTAAAATTTTAGGTGTTATTTTGATTTGTGATTTTGATTTAATTAAAAGGATACTATTTAAAAACGAATAATTATAACTTTTCACTTTTTTTTGTAAAAATTATAAAAATAAATGATATAAGCTTAAAATTAAGTGGAATTAATAAATCATTTTAATTGTTCCTGTGATTTTATTGTATGTAATTTGTTTGTATTCATATATACTTAGTAGAATTATTGTGGCACCGGCCAGTTACCTTTTTTTTTAGTAAATATACTGTGTAGTTATTGCTACCAATTAAAAGTGCCATAGCATAAATCGTATACAGAAGAATAATTTTATTTTTGTTAGACCAAATCCTTTGTAACTATATAAATGGTTCAACAAAATTTAAATTACTTGAATAAATTCCTTAAATAGAACTGGAAATTATTAAGGATTTAATAAATTTTATTGTCGAAAAATGTAGTTAAAAATAACAATTCTCTTTGCTATGCTTTAAAACAATGAGTCAAAACATTTATAAATAAATTTATAATTTTTTATATAAATATCTAAATTAAACAAAAACTTACTATAGTTTCCAGCTCATATTTTTAACTTTCTTCTTCGCAAATTTTGTTGTAAACATATAAATTAAAAGTTTGTTTATTCCAAAAGTGAGCATAATAATAATATTTTCCTTGATGGTGTAGAAATATGGTCATATATATATAGTAATAGTAGTAATAACACCCTAACCGAACCGGACAACTTCAACAACAACAACAAAATTACAAAAAAAAAAAAAAATACAACAATAATAAACTAAACTTAGTTATTTTCTCTAATTACCTGAAATCACGAAATCTAAACTTTACGTCCTGACCAGCCATAAACACTATGAAGAAGGTCTCTTCCATCCGTTTTTATTTGTATATACATAAATGTATTTTTTGTATGAGTGTTCATTATATGATAAACCGCCTGTTAACATGATTTCGACGTGAAAAATACTGTATAAAATTTTACTCCAACAATTCTACACCAACAACAATAACAAAAAAGTCTAAAAATACCGGATATACTTTAAGGATTTATTGACTTATTTTAGCCTTTTCAATGCTTTCTCGTGTTTGCTTGCCAAAATTGGTATACACTTTTACTTAATATTATAGTGGAGAGATGGTTTATTACTAACGCGTATAGGTAGCTATACTTAAAAAAAGTTATTACCTTTTATACACCAGGACGAAAATAATAACCAACACAATTTCTAATTTTTTTGTTTCAACTAAAATTCAATTTTTTTTATTTATTTATTATTTCACACCTAAACAGACAGATATGCATACACGCATACAACTGAGAAAAAAAACTACCCTTGCAAAATTAAAGGATTATTTTAAGGAAGCCAGAAAGCTTACAATGCAGAATTGTGTCAGTAATTGCAAAATGTTCTTATTTTGTATTGTTGTTGTTGTATAAGTCATAAAAAAAGGATTTTCAATATGAACAAAAAACCACCTGGAAAATGGTAAAATAGATTTTATTTATAATAGTGTTTTTGGTTAGGGAAATTTTCAGGACATTTTAAGTTAGTCATTTTCTATAAAAAAAATATAGTGAAGTAATTTTTATTTAAAGCTCTCAACAAGAATTTATTGCTCCTGGCAAAATAGATAACACCAACAATGCCAGGAGAAAACGGAAAAAAAAATATTTTTAATATTTTATTTATATTGTAGTATATGAAAACTTGAGATTTATATCTTATTATAGTAAATATAGGATTTAAGATTTTTGAAAAGAACATATTGAGTATGTGTTTTTCATGGAATTCTTGTCACATGAAAACCTTTTTGCTGTTGACTGTCATTTGCAACCTTTTGCTGTTGACTGGCACTTAAGTTTTCCATAAATTAAAGGCAAGAAAAACAAAAAAAAAATCGATTTGAAATGTAAATTGTCTGCATAACAAAAATTATATTTAAATATGTTAAAAACTTTATTATTATAAAAATAAAGTTTCTTAAGTTTTGTAAAATAATTAACTTACTAATTAACTTAAAACTGATGTTACAAACATTAATGAACAACTTTTACAAATAATAACCATTACAATTTCAACTAATTCCCATTCCGAATTTATTTTTATATAATTTAACTCTGAATTCTGTTCAATTTGAAAAAATTTTAAAGTTTGGAAATTTTTTAATGTTTTTTTTTTGTTTATTTTCCCCAAATCGAAGGAAAACTATTTTTCATTGTTTTTCCTGCTTAATAGTTACAAAAAGAAATCAAGGGAATTGAAAAAGCTTTAGCAGTCGAAACGTAAAAGTTTAAAGTTAATCATTTGGAAAAGAAACTTTCACCAGATTTTTATTTTTAGATTGGGACGATTTTTTTTGTTATATTATTTATTTGAATGTCCTTTAGAATTTTCGTTGTTTTTTTTTTATTGTAGACAATTTGTTGAAGACAAATTTTTTGAGGACTTTTTTTTTCTTTTTTGGTTAAATTGTTAAATAGCTTAAAAGTATTTTAATTAAAAAAAAATGGTTGAGATATTTTGAAATAGTTTGTGGTGAAATTAATGAAAATTTTATGTATAATTTTTTTTGGATATACGTTAATTTTTCAGTGGTTTTTGTTTATTTAACTTGTTATCGATATCTTTGAGATCATTGATACAAGTATGGAATCACGAATTGTAATGCAAGTTTTTCGGTACCTTTTATACTAGACAAAATGATTTCAATTCGTCTGTTTGTTCACGAACCTTTTATATCTTATTTTCTGGATATAGAATAGTCGGAAAAGTCAGCCTTAAGATATCATCCATATTTTGGTACCTAAACCCCTTGTTACTTTATAAACTGTAGGCTCCGAATCCTTGCTATTTTATAATCTTCTTATTTTCAGAATATCTTACTAAAATTATTTCAAAAAAGTGCAAAAATGGCCGATATTTACTATTAATGAATTCCAGTGTAATGTTCTTGTACCAGCATAATTCCACTTTAGTCTATTCTATATTATTAACTGAATACCATTAGATATCATTGAAACATTAAGCAAATTATTTAATCCAGATTATTGGTCTCTTTTTTGCGAAAATATTCATAAAGAATATTTTAGTTGGTAATTCCAAAGTTCATAATGAATAATTAATTAAAAAAACTACAAAAAATTATGGATTTTTTTATGGACTGTTAATTACTTATTAACATCAATTTGACCCAACTTCTTAAAACATAAATGCTTTTAAAAAATTACACTAAATTTAAAAACAAAAAAAAAAAACTTAATGAACTTTTAAAAGTGTGGTTAAAATTTGAATGAATCTTAAAACATTTTTAATTTATAAATAATAAATATTTTTTTTATATATCTATAGATCAAAAGATTTCCAATTTTTTTGTATCAAAATAATTCTTCAAAAAAGAAAAAACCTTTTTGAAAAACCTAAAACAAACATAAAACATTATTCTAATCAAGGATATGCTTCCAAATCTTAAGTAGATTTTTCTTATTTTCTGGTACTTAAATTTATTTTCCTATTTTTTCTGTTGTTGTTCTTGTTGTTTTGTGTAATCCTTGTTAATCCGAAATGAACTAAAAGCGGTTTTTATGACAAAAAAAAAATGTTATACTCTTAAGAAGTCCTTGAATTATAAATGAGTTCGTAATGGATCTTCAGATTGAAATGGAAAAAAAAAATTAAAAAACCTTTTTAAAAAAATCATAAATAGATTTAATGTCAATATGATAACTCAACCTTGTTGTAAACCAATGATTTTCTAACGTAATAATGATATAGACTTTTAAGCAATTTGTTTCACTTTAATAGATTTGTATACAGAATTGTCTAAGGAAATTTAATTTTCACATAACATTAAGTAAATAAATCATTTTCATTTTTATTTATATAACTATGGTTTTGATAACAACATAAAATTTTATTTTAAATAATCTATAAAAAATTTCAATTTATGAGTACGAAAAACATTCAATAAAAATATATTCCTCATTCCTGTAAATATTTCGTTCATTGCAACATCATGTTTCAAAATTTGTTGCAATTTTTAGAACGTTTTAGAGAAACACAAAACTTGCTTTATATTGATTTTTTGGCTATCTTCCATCCGTTGTTAAGATTCAAATCATTATGTGACATTGCGTTTTAAGGCTGCTACAATTTAGAATCATACGAAATAACCAAATTTCTAAATTCTAATTCATTTGTTTATCTGTACATATTTTTGATGGATTAGTTACTTTTGATAATAGTTTCAAATTGATTTATTAAAATTATTGTTACACCCTGTATTAAAATGGTAGTAAAGCGTAGAATGAAATAGAATATTTCATAATTTAACAGTCCTTGGTCCTTGTAATTTATGAAGCTGTATATCTTCACCAAATTAGATCACGAATTGGAGAAATAATGCAAAGTTAAATGAAATCGTATTATTTACATTGTTGGCACTGCAAATAAATGTAATATAAAATGATAAATTTTCACTTTGGAATGGTTATTCCATTCCTTATTACTAAATAAAAAGGAATGGAATAGAGACTAGGCAATATTAATTTCAAAGCTTTGTAATACAATATTTAAAATTGCAGAAATTTTTAGTAAAACTAGTACTTAAAAATCAATTTTTAAAGCCCACTTATATAAAATTATTGCACAGCAATTCGATTTTGCAGCCTTTTCAAATAAACATTGCATAAATACATAACTGCCAAGACAAAATTTGTTTATTATTGTAGAGTTAACAGGATTATTTCAAAAAAAAAAAAAACTTAAAAAATAATAGTATTTATAATAAAGTTTATTGAAAATAAAACTGTATATAAGTTTCACTTATAAAAACAGGACGAAAATATGAAAATGTACCGAAAGACGATGTGTTTTTAAAGAATAACAAAAAAGGAATAAAGATCCTGATAAACGACATCTATAAATAAATTTATCGCCAGGACACAAAATATATACAAAAAAAAAATATTGTACTGGTACTAAGGATGAACGATGACAACGACAAAGTTTCATTTTTATTGATAAACGAGTATTTATGATAGGGGTAAAAAAAATCATATAGTTCATAATATCTACAACAATTTGATATCTTCATTTTTGAATGTATTTATTTTACGTATCATTTATACAGAGAATTTTGTATGAGATTTATATTTAAACCTCAAGGATGAAGTAAAATTGATACATCCGGATTTAAAATACTAAGTTTATAGTAAGTTATCGTTTTTTTTTTTTGTAAAACATGAGTGATTTTTTTCCAGCAATCAAAAATGTAGTGAAGAATTTTAGATGAATTTGTTTGAAAATTATAAATTTTTAAAATTATAATTAAATTAAAACTAATAAATGTAAAAAATGTAAATTATTTAATTAAAAACTAATGGATTACAAACACTCATACCATAATTATTTCAAATACAAAATTTTACAATTCTAGAATATATTTTGATAGAGCGACGATCATCTTTACAGAGAGTTTCAGTCTTGTAGCTTATCTAGGTAATTAATTTTCTTTGCGAGAAACATATATACAAGATCTACAGTCTACAGCTAAAAGTTCCTTGTAATACCTGAAATAATTATAAATACATGTTTACCTGATAATAATCTTTGATGTTCTTATTTTTTAGCTCTTGAGTAAAACTAACTTTTTCTGCACTGCATTTTACCTTAAATATTTTAAAATAACTCCTAATGAGGAATCTGTTAATTCTGGTTAGCTATTATTTTACTTCTAAATAATTCCTTACTACTAGAGGGAAATTATTTCCTGAATGTCAGGACTGATGGAATGATAAATAGTGATCACTTTTATTGGACGTTTTTGTAATGGTTTCACACCGAAAAATTCATTGGCTAATACTTTAGCATAGTTATCCACAGGAGTTTAGATAGATATACAGGAGTTTTGAAAAAAGCTTTTATTTCTTTAGGCGACATTCCCAAAAGAAAAATGTTGGTCCTGTGTAGCCCACTTTGTAACATTTAATTAAAAAAATGAGATTGTAATTTTTCACAAAAACATCAATTATGTAAAATTACAAATTATTTGGCTTCAAGAATATCTTATATATTTCTAATAGCCTTTGATCATATTAAGTTTTATTCATATTAGCTTCACAACTAATGTTTATATTTAATAATTCGTCATTCAATCGTTCACATGTGGTACAATTCTATAAACATCTTAAATATACATATATTAGAATACACTCCTGTTATTTTGAACGTTCGAATGTCATTCGTATTTTTTTTTTATCTTATACTCCGATCCAAATTACTTTATTATCACTGACCACAAAAAAAAAAAAAAACCAAATGAAAAAGGAAAAACCAACGAAATGAAGAAACAATTTGTCCCTTGATAGGAATCTCTTTTAAATAGTCAATTTACCCTCAAACAATGATCATCATAAAAAAGAAAATGTAATATTATTAAATTCTCTGTTCAAGACATTTGACATCGATAAAAACTATACAATCTTTTGCATTATCATCATTATCATCATCATGAAACAATTTAACAACCCAACATATTATACTAACTAAAATAATGTCCACTATAAAACTACCAATTTTCAATTTCATTCTATTATATTATATTTGTCCGATATACAAAACCATATTGGTTTTAGCCTTATAAGTTCACCAAAAACCTTAAAAAGGATATTATTAGCTCATTATGAGATTATTTTGTCCGATAATGGTTTTTTTTTTCTTGTCCTTAAATTGAAATTCCCAATTTATGAGTTCCAAGAAGGCAAAAAAAAACAAAAAAAGGGAGAATCAAAATTATTATAAGAAAAATTGTGCCTCATACTGAACTTTTCATATCGTGTAACAGAGGAAAATAGAGATCTATTTATGAAGGACGAAAGTAAAAATGATATTATTACAAAAATATAAAAACGGTAATCCTTAAGGAAAAATGAACATTAAAAATATATATAAATTTTCGGTTTATATTTATTTATATTTTGTATATTATGTGAAATCTTAAATGAGTAATTTTCTTTTTCGTCCTTGTTGATATTGATATGTATTTGTAAATGGATATATAGAAAATGTTATAAATATTTTATAGATAAATATGAATTTTTTGTTTTTCTGGTTCGTCAATTTTTGTTCTTAACTAATCAGATTATTTTAGATATTTTTGGTTTATGCTTTGTATCTAATTAAATTATAAAGGATATTTTTTTACATGTTTATGGATTTTAATGATTGTATAAATATAATAATGTATTTAATTTTATGATAAAATTCTTAATTAATTTCTATGTGTAAGATGACAAAATTTGATAAAATACATAAATATTTGATTATTAATAATTCTATCAATTAAGAAAATTTCATTTTCAGAAAATATTGATGTGTATTTCTATATTTAAAGTAAGGTCTAAGTGACTTAGAATAGTTCCATAACGGCTAATCAACATCAAGTTTAGCATATTTTAATTGAGCTTGAAATTATTCATTTATATTTCTAGCTTTTGCAAGAATTTCTTCTATAGATTATAGTTTTGATAGGCTGTCGCCATATTAACTGAAAGTTAGCATATTAACTGTAATTCAATTTTCAAATTACTCTTCTTTCATTTGTTTTAGATGAAGCTTTCGGCCTGTATTTGTTTACCTGGTAATTATTTATGGATTCCGAACCATAAAAGTTTTTTTAAAGGGAGAAACTATAATTTTAAGTTAATCGCTTTAAAATTTGAAAGAGGTTGCGATTACTTCAGATTTTACAAGTTGAAAAGCATTTTAACGCAAATTGGTAATAATTAAAACGAATATCCTTTATCGCTATCGTCGGTGGTTTCTCACCCCTTACCAAAGTTGTAAAAGAAACAAATTCATCGCTCGAATCAAAATATGATCGAAAACTATTTTGGTCACAGTTTAGTTTGAAATTCAGCGTTCAACTGAGCTGATCCCTCATTTGATTCCAAAATTGATTATTTTACATCCCTGTCCAATTTAGAAACATTGTTGATATTTATGACGCCATGCATAATAATATCCAAAAATTCCATCTTTCAGAGACTTAAATTTGTTTGTTCGAAATCTTAAAGCAAAAGTTAAGATTCAAAATAAAAATTCTACCTACTACTTTCACTTGATTAATTTAATTCTGTTCCTTTTATTTTCAATTTATAATCTATTCAAATATAAATCAATTTATTCACGCATTATACCTTAACATCGCGACTCTTTTCTCAACGAATTATTATATTTTTTATGAAAACAGGTACAACACTTCACCGATAAAAATCTATTCTACGACAACAAAATGAACATTTCATATTCATGCATTCATAAAATGACAAACAAACGAACAAAAAAAAAACTCACTTCAGAATTTTTGCATAATTTAAAAACTTTTAAAGGATATTCATATAAACACTTATGTATAATCGTATGTTATGAAAGGACCTGTCACTCACTCGCTAGAGTAATATAAGAAAAACAATTTACTCTGGCATATAAAGTTAAGTAATCAAAGTCAATCTTTTGACAGTTTTTATTTTAGTCTGGGAAATAGACAAATGTGCATTAAAGTTAAAAAATTTTGTGCACTAATAAATCTGGATAAAGAAAACTTATAATATTTTTTTTTTTTCATATGTTTTCCCCAATGTAAATTGAATAAATATTTTCATAGTCCCGAGAAGGAGTTGAAATTTTTCAATTTTAGCACCTGAAAGTATGCAAATATAAATTTTATAAATTTTTGTTTTAAAGGTCAAATTGTAAAGGGTCTGTCAATAGGTGTTATTGATACAATTGTCAATAGGGATTGCGTTGGATAGGCGATAGGTATGTCTGACATATGTTAATTTGTGGTTTTTTATTCACTCTGTCAACATTGATCGCCATACAAAAGAACAACGTTTACAAATCATTCAATTATTTTATCAAAATTCGAGTCGAATTGTTGTAACTCAAAGAGCTCTCCATGAATTATTTATGGTTCTTTTAATCGGTTGAATGGATACGTTTTAATAAACAAAATTGACGTATTTGTGATAAAAATAATAAAAATAATTTTTTCTTCAAAAAGTAACTCGTTGTTACTTTCAATGGAGTTTGATGTAGATGTAAAGCAATATTGAATGATTTTTTATTTCCAAGAATTGATGAAAATGATTTGACTGATATGTGGTTTCAATAAGTCGATGATACGTGTAATTCTACTCGTTAAATAATGGATTTATTGCGTGGTAAATTTAATTATTCGTTTATTTCATGTTTTGAATCTATCAATTGGCCCGCAAGATTGTTTTATTTTAGACTATTTGTTGGAGGGGTATGCTAAGTCATTGGTTTATGCAAATAAACCATGTATATTTGATGCACTCGCAGCCAACATCGAACGAGTTATTAACGAGTCCAGCTTTATGTTAAAAACTATGTAAAATTTGAGTGAACTGAATTGGCTTTCTCAGACGTAACCGTGGTGGTCATATGAATGAAATATTATCCAAAAAGTAATTTATAGGAACATTCTTCAAACTTTTTTACCATTCATACTTTTTGTTTTATTTCAATTTAACATTGTATCACGCTTACTGAAAGACCCTTTATTTTTCTCGTAAAATCACTTTTAAGTTTGTTAAGTTTATATTTTATTCAAAAAATGTACATTTATTAACTTTAATAAAATAATAATTTAAAATGCAGTGGAAAATTTTAATATAATTCATATAAGCTAATAATTTTGTGCATAATTTCTTAGATAATTTTTTTAGAGACAATTTTAATTTGATTTAAAGTTTGAAATAATATTATTAACCCAGAGTTAGCTAAAAATTTGAATAACATGAACAAATATTTAAACCTGAGCGTGTATTTGACAGGACTGGATATGATATCATGTGATTGTGATTGTCCTGGTTGAACTGATGTAATTATTTGCAAGAAATCCCTAAGATGCTCACAGAAGATTCTACAGAGGGGTGGGTGTGAGTTGTCCAGTCTGTTTAGTGTTTATGTAGTAAGTGAGTCGGCGGGGGCCTATGTAATAAATATTAAGATTATTTTATAATTTTTTCAAAATACTTTATTAAATTATTTTTAAATTTTAAATATTCTTTCCATCACTATCGTAAATTTATGTTTCGTTTTTGCTACCATGTCTGTAAACCACCCCATATTTATAAATTCACTTCTATAACGAAGCGTATCATGCAAATGTAAGATTTTTTTATTTGAACTTATTTATCAGAGTTATTCTCTTATAAAAAGTATTGCAGAAAGTCATGTGGTTATTTAGAGTGTCGAGATCTAGACAGACTGTCCATGAATTCTAGCATAGATGAGTTTATGTAAAATTCATCTCGTGACCTTAAGGTGGCCGTTTACTAAAGTCCTTTATTTTATAATATAAAAAAATCTAAATTAATTCATCGGAAGATTCGAAATATATTTATTGAGACATAGCTTCGGAAAAGTCATGTTGGATAGCTGAAATTTGGGTAAAAATACTCGTACATATTTTTAAACCTTTTTTCAAATACTGTAGATTACATGTACATACACTCAAACGATAGTTATAGAGGGTTAAGTATATTTACATTGAAATACTTATGTCGAATTTTATATTTGCACAATTCATATATAATTTAAATTATTTTGAATGCTGTTTCCCAACTCTAAGTGCAAATCTACTAAATATAATTCCTGTGCTTCTAATTATTTATATCCTTATGAACTTTTTATTTCTGGCTAATGAAACAATTAAATTATTATTTTTCTCTTGAATCTGCAATGCTACAATGTTTTTTTTATTTATTTTGTTGACCATCCATTTTAGCTTATTGCTCTAATTGAAAAGGATGAAAAAAAATATTTGTCTATATAATTTAATTTAAACTTAACAAATTTTTATATATTGAAATATTCTGTTAACTTTATACTCATTAACCATAGGAATTTATGTGTGTGTATGTTTGTCTGTCCTTCCGTCTGGAAAATAAGCTATTAAATTAATTTTGAAAACGGCGTGAAAAATAAACAGGAAATTAACACTGAATTGTAATAAAATATTAAAAAAAAAAAAAATACCAACAAAAATTCATATACAAAAAGCACTCCAGGCGAAATGAATTTTCAATTTTTATTATTGTTTTATCCTTCGGGAATGTGAATTTAAAAAAAAAAACACAGTCCAGAATTTAGTTATTCATTATTTTTATATTCTCACTAGATTATAACTAGAATTTTATAAAATATACAAAGTTTTTTTAGATCATTTCGAATAATCTAAAAAATTGATAACAATATTAATAAAAGAAAAACACAATTTTTATTAGACTTTACTAGGAATTTGTTAACCGTAGAGCAGATTGTTATTTATGGATGATTTTAAAATAAACTCTGTAGCCAAGAATTTGGAAATCAATAAATTCATATTACTAGTTACTTACTTAACTGCTAGATTGCTTCGAGGTTATGTCACGTCCACCAAACTTACACGCCACGTTTGTGGAAATGTTTTTTATTTCCACCTGGAAATGTGTTTTAAACGATATTTGCCAAATTTGACTATGATGGTCAACTCTTTTTTCTTTGGGTGAGTTGAATCCATTGCATTGAATCCATCGAAATAGAATTTATTTTCTCGGGCTTAACTGCACGAATAACTAATTAGAACTTAGAAGTTTATTTGACTTCAGTTTAAATATTTAATGGTGTAGTAAGCGTCTCATTAAAAAAGGGTCGCATTAAAAATACACCTTCATTTAGAAACTTTCTTCTTAGAAATCACCGACCTTAAAATTTCTTTGGTTTTTTGTAGATACTTTCTGCCTTTCGACAGTTTTCGTAACATATTCTTAGGGTACTCGATTTAAGTTAACCGAAATTCAGGGTTAACTTAAATCGATTACCCAAAGAATATGAAATATAAAAACTGTTAGCCTGATATAAGAAAACATTTCCAATCAATAATAAAATGATCCATTTTGCTTCGGAATCTAATTTTCCATAATTTGATTATAGACTTTGTAGCAATTTAAATTAACTTTACAAGGTTCTAAAACTTTTTATTAAATTGTGAATTATAAAATATTTATTTATGAATGTAAATTTATCAGACAGCAGTACAACAATTTAATAGTTTGAGTTTAGGAACGTCTGGTATCCATACAAAAATTTCTATGTATAATGCTGAAAATTGAATGATCAAATGAATATTAAATAGATTTTTGAATAGAAAAGGATGAAAATTGTTGGTTTAGTTGAAAAATATATGAAATTTTGTATAAGATAATATTTTTTCCATTAATTATGTATCAAAAAAAAATTTTTTTTTGAATTTTTTGACAGTTGATTTGGTAGTTGACATTATTTTGATATGTCAATAATTTTAAAATTATTTTAAAGCTGATGAGTCATGACAGTGATATTGATATAAATATTTAATTAAAATTTATTATTCGTTAAATTTTTAAATTTTCACATTCGGATAAATTTAATTTAATTGATAATTAAAGAAGAATATGAAAATATTTGGAATCAAAATTATTTAAAATATATACATTTATTTATTATCAGAATTTTATAGAGCACTTAATAAATTTAACCATAGTTTCATGTTTACGTAAAACACCTAATCAATTCCAGTAATTAAAACTGTAATAAATAAATTTTCAAATTTTATCTTGTAAAATAAATAATCACAAAACGAAGAAAATTCTTTAGACACTAATAAAATATTGGAAAATTATTTTATGACTTTTTGTTTATCACAACAACAAGATCATCCTTAATTGTTTCAAGGATTAAAGTTCATTTTAAATTTTGTTGTTGTTACAATTTTTGTTATATGTACTACCAAAAGGAGAATATTAATTTTATGTATAAATTCGGGTGTGAAAATCAACAAAAAATAAATATCTTCATTTATTAACTGTCAATCGTTTATCCTTAATCGGATCATTGGTTATATATGTACATATATATTCAATATATCTCTTTATCCTTGATGTACTTATAGTATGTATATATGACTATGTTTTGTGTATATTTCATGTCGTCAATGGTTTTGTACGAATTAAATTTTAACGACATTTTCCATGACTATGAATATTCATAAACTGTTTGATTCCTCAAATATAAACTAAAATTTTGCTAAATATTTTTTGGTGTTTATTAAAGGAAATAATTTGGAGTGAGTAGTGCTTTTATATTGTATATTGGAAAACAATAAACTCTGAAAATATACAATAGGATCAACCTACCCCCCATAATAAACAATATATTTGAGCTAATATTAATAAATTCTTACACTATGGGAATTGTGGTATACAAAGATACAAAATATTTATGTTAACAATACATTTTTATAGAGTATTTTTTTGTAGAAATTTTATTGGTGATAGAAGAAATTTGTGTAAATTTTCATCAGAAAAGATCTAAATTTCTAAATATTCATGTTTTAATGTTTATTAGTTGGATGTATTAAATATATATAACATTTTATTGATATTTCGCAATTGATTTAAATAACCTGATGAAATTATTAGAAGAAATTGTTTTGTTTAAAACAATTATAAATTTGTTTAAAAAAAATAAATCGTAGTCTGTTTATTATTTAAGTCTTCTCAGTAAAATAAAATTAAATAATATTACTGAAAATTGCATAATTTTAGGTGTAAATCTTATACTTTTAAACTAACACTTTAACGGTCGAGTTAATTGGCCTAGGTCCTAGGATCTATGTATTTTTGAAATCCAATTTTAATTCATTCGGACTAGTTAAAATATTTGATCCTGAAATATAAGTCATAATTCTATTTACAAATTGACAGAAATTTTCAATAAAATTCACAAACCAAAAAAGAAGTTTCAACGATCTGGGCCATATAAGATAAGGTTTTTACACATATTCTTTATTACCATGTCGCCATTATTTTCCATATATATAGAAAGACCATATTCTATGTTATGGATTTAACTCTATACACTATGTTCTTACAATAAATACTCTTGGTCTTGGGCGTACCCACATAGACTAAGTAATGGTTAATGGGTCCACTTTTATATGCGTTAGTTGGGCTCATAATTTAGCAGAAATATTCTAAATTAAGTTTTTTAAAAATCCGGGTTATAGCCTGGATCTAATGTGATTTTCTCTACAGACAAAGACAAATAAAAATTTAAATTTTTATTACTTTTATTGTAGATGGTTGGTTGGTTAGAATGGAGGAAGATCACAGAGACCTTCACGTACCAAACCAAGGTCACAGGGGCCGGTATACTCTCCCGCAGGCGTAGAAACGTATTTTTAAAAAAAACGTCAGTCCATCCTATTTCTTTCATGAAAGCCACCAAATTTTCGATAGGCAAAAATTTTTTATATTCATTAAATGTTTAACCCAAAAATTTGCACCTAATAAGCAATATTTAGTATGGCAAATTCTGAAACATTAATAATTGAAGGCAATTTCTATTATTAATTGATTTTTTTGTAATCCTGCTAGTAAATCAAAAAAATTATTATTATCTATGACAAAAATATATTGATTACAAACCATCATTTTCTGTTAATTAAACATTATATTAAATAGATCTAACTATAGAGTTTATAGCTCATAGAGTTTATATCGCACTGGGACCACATCAAACTTATTTCGAAGTTAGTTTCAACGCAAGTTACGCAGACGCAACAATTAGAACGTACGTTAACAGCATAGTAGGCAATCTGAAACTTCCAATAGAAGGTAATATTGACAATGCATAATTGATAAAAATTTATAAATTCGTCTTTCAAATTTAGTTGCCAACGTTCTCAACGTTAGAAATAAAAATTATCCAATTTCTGCGTTGCGTTGTGAATATTAGCGTTGAGTTTAACTGCTCCAATTCATTTTATATTATTTGAATTTGCTTTGCGAGTAACTGGGCTATTAAAGAGTTCAGAATACAGAATTGATAGACATTTAAGTTTCTGCTGTAGTTTTTGTGTATGTTCATGTCTTTTATGATTCCTTCTTCATATATGAGTGATACATGATTTCGAAATATTCCATATTGGTAGACTATCTATAATTCTTTAATGTTATTAAGAGTAATATGCAAATGAAAGAAAATATTTTAATATGAATTAAAATGTTTTTATAAATTCCCCGTATTTTGGTAAAGTTTCTCAAAACTTTTAACTTCAGATAAAAACAATATTGTTTTTTTTTTTTGCAAACAAATCTCTAAGTTAAAGTTACATATTTACCAGCTTTTGAAAAACTTTATTTTGTAACTGACCTGTAAAGTTATCCCCCAAAAGAATATCTAGACGTACTATTAAATGTTTCTTACTCTTCTATTATATATATAAAAAAAATTTCCTTTTTTACGTTAACGAAAAAAAAACTTTTTCAACAACTGCAACACTTTCTGTACCCTAAACTACAACAAAATATTATGCAAAGTCATTATAAATTTGAAACATATTGTTCTCGGTATTTAAGCAACTTTAAATATTAGGTTTGATATTCGGAGGATGGAGAAGTTTTCTTTTTTTCCAAATATTCAAAATACGCAAAACATGCAAAATGCCATCAAGAAAATTTTAACACAATTAAATGTCATATGACCACACTAAATTGTTAAGTTCAAACCAAGCTGGTGTCTAATATGTTTCATATACTTTATTATATATTTTGTTCAAAAATCCTTAAAATGCTAATGGATACGCAAATTTTCATGGTCTTTTTCATTCTCCCCAATCCTCAAACCAAAAAACCAACAAAAAAAAATACTATATTATAACTTTTAACCTCTGGGAAATTTGTTCGTTCATAATTTTCTTGTTGAATTTTGAACCTATAAACATTTTCTCTATGGTCTCTAAAACCATGTCGGATATTCCGAATATATTTTTTTTTTTTTTTTTACAAATTTTCTAAATTTTCAAGGGTGAGAAAAACTTTATATAAATTTTGCCACAAATATAAAAATAAGGGTTAACAAGATTGGACTTACGGGGGTGAATAAATTCTTGTTTATAGTAGATAATAATTGTATTTTCTATATATACCAAAAATTGTGTTATCGTTAGTGATTTTTATTACTCATTTGAATCAGGGTCAAAAATGTTTTTCTGCATCGTTTAGATCAAAGTTTATGATCTCCCTTTTTTTTTTTGTTTTTGGTCAATTTAATTTTAGTACTTTTTACTTAAATCTTTGTTGGGCAAAGTTGTGAAGAGACAAGAGTGTAAAGAGAGTTATGAAAGTTCAAGTTAATTTTCTGGTATGGCAAAAACAAAAACAAACAAAAATTTGGAAAAGTTTATGTCAGAGAGTATTTAAATTTAATAGATGAAATTATGGTCTAATTATTTTAAAAAGGATAATTGAAAATTTGTTTGAAAACAATATTTACACCAAATGTTTGTGTAATTGTAATGATGAATTTGTGATTCATTTTGTTTGCTTATTAAATAGTTCAGATTAATTAAATCGATATTTAGATACTGTTCGAGAACATTATCCTCAGTATTTTCAAAAAAAAAAAACTTTGTTTTCTATGTAACTCTAAGAAAAAATCGGAATTAATTATGTTCATGAATTGAATAATCTGATTGGACTTCGGTCACTGTTGGAAAGGTAAATATGGTTCAACCCTTGAAATTCCCTCAGATGCCTAATGTTGCTGTACGGTTGAAACTATAAAACCAACATAGCTTCTAGTGTGTGAATGCGAAGCCTGCTACAAATATTTGGGTTACGTACTAAACGGGTTGGTTATAAATTTTAATACTACATTATTGTGGAGAAATGTACTCTATCTACATAATAGTAAGAACAATCTTTGATTAGTGTTTAGGATTTGAAACCTGAAATGTGGATAATAACACAGCTTTCTTAACCACTATACGCTATAAAAAATAAGAATCTAGTAAAGATTTAACAGAGCTGTAAATAGAATTTTTAGAATAAAAAAAAAATTATGCAATAAAATTCTATTTTGCCTAAAAGTATGCAAACTAAATAAAAAATTTAATGACATTTTGTAATTATTTTTCCTACCACATTAATTAACAGAATATCAAGTAATTAATGGAAGAAAACAACTAATTTTTACACAACCTCATTCGCAGTCTCATTTTTTTCAATCAATCAACAGAATTGTTACTATTTAAAGTTTCTTTTTTTTTCTGGATACAGTTCTAACTCAAAAAGATTCAAAATGTAGTAATACAAATATGTAAAATTGTAATAATTTAAATACATCATTTCTACTTTTAATAACCTATTAAAATTTCAATAATTAAATTAATAAATAAATAAATTATCCTTTTCTTATTAAATTAAATGATTTCTTAAAATTTCAAAATAAAAATTACATTCAATTACTATCCTTAAATTTCCTTTAAAGTTAAAAACAAAAAAACAAAATCAATAAATCTAATCCAAATATATATAAAATCATCAAAAAATATTATTATCCTTATTATACTACCACTACGTATAATATCATCAATTGTTATTTCAAATCTTACCATCAAAATATATAAAACAAAAACTAAATAAAACCTAAAATTGCAATTCAAAAGTGCCATTGAGACAGGATGTTATGTCTTTAATGGTTTTCCAAATATGAATCTTTTTGGTATATATTTGGAATATTCTTCAATTGTTTAGACATTTTCATTGCTGAATGAGACATTTATCCTTTAATATTATTATTTTTGAAACACAACAACAACAAAAAAAAAGGAAAAAACCAACCAAAAATTGGTTTGACAAAATATACAAAAAACACAAAACAAGACTGACGATATAATGTGATTTTTTTTTGTAGAGAGGAAATAAAATACATCTAGATTTTAAGTGAACTATTTCTATCTGGTGTAACCTCAACATATGCTGACAGTAAAGGAAATTTAATTTTTGTCAGTATTGTTTTATATTATGTTGAAGAAATTTGTATACAGTACAGAAAATATTTTAATTTAGCTTTAGATAATTTGGTTATTTTTGAATATTAAAAGGATACTAAAATTATTTTTATAATTTTGGTAGAGACATTTTTGTAAAATATGTGAATATTTTTTTAATGTATAATTGATAGTTTAAATCAAACTATTGAGTAAAAGTTGAATATTGGAAATGTTGTTTAATATGACGTTTTAATATAATTAATATCTCATAATTTTCTATATACTATTGTCAAAAAAGAGGAATTTTTTGACAGTAATTTAGTCAAAATAATTTTATATATTAGTCATGAGTTTATTTAAAGTGAAAAAATTTGTAATTCAAACAAATTATTTTGTTTTCAATAGTTAAATTTTTTTTTGACATTAGGTCAACATAAAGTATCCATCAATTATTAATTTATTTTTGAAACCAAACTAAACTACACAAAAAAAACGTAATTTCTCATCAAATATCAAAAAATTATTATAGCCACTTTTGTAAAAGAAACCGATACGAAAACTTTTAATAATTTTTATCAGCGTACCAATTCATTTTGACATTTATCATAATCTTATCGTCAGCCAAGACAAAATTTTCTTCTGAATTTCACAGTGAAAGTTTAAGCTTAAGTTTAACTAAACCCATTATGTAACTTAAGTCTACAGCTTAAGTTCACTTGGTTTTTCAATCAAAATTTTCCCTAAGCTTAGCTTAATCAAAAAATATGAATTATTATCAATTTTAATTGGAAATAATATTATTGTGAATGAAAATGTAATATAAAAATTAATGTGATATTGAAAATTGTGAGTTAGTGTGCGTGTATATTTTATTTTTAATGTGTGTTTTATATTTCTATAGAAAAATATAAATTTAATATTAGTAGATTTTTTCAAATAACTTTTAAATGTATATGAATTTATTTTCTATTTCTATTGTGAGGCTTAAGCTCTACCCATCTGCAGCTTAAGTTAAACCTTACTTTAAGGAAGGCTTATATCTAAGCTTGCATGGATAAACCAGAAAGTAAGTTCAACCGAACCTTATTATCTTGCAACTGTGAAATTCGCCATTAGAATTTTTATTCTTTAACGTTAAGTTAAGTTAGAATGGATCACATCATAACATATACTACTACAATTCCAATGACATTTCTTATAGAATATTTGAAAGTTATATATTTATTAATAGCAAGGACTTGCCTAATAATATAGAAATTCGTTTTATTTCGTAGCCTCAGTAAAGATATAGTTTTTAAATTAACCAGCCTCAGTAAAGATATAGTTTTTAAATTAATGACACAAACTTATTTAAATATTGGAAATTGCCTCCTCTTCCAATAAACATCCAAGATATATAAATAATTTAATCCAATTCTCTCTCCAGTTAATTTCGTTTATTATCACAAATTATATACACCAATAATTATTTGTTTCAATATAAAATAAATATAATTATAATTTACCTGTGACGATGTCATGATATTCGATCCTTAGGAAAAAGCTAAACTTTTTATCTTTCCTACTATTAACAACTTCCACAATTCTATATATTCTAGCTATGTATAACTGAATAGTCTTTCAGAATCGAGTAAATAAATGTTGTATCTCTATAAGGATTATATATAAAATCCAAACAGTTTTGTTGATGTTGTATATACTTTTCAAAATATGAGACGGAAATAAAAGGATAATTAGGAATCTATTGAGTTTTATTAAAACAATTATTTTGTTATTATTACGCTGATATTTACCTAAGGATGTTTATATTGTGGCGTATAAACTTTATCGTTTATTATGTTATTTAAGAGGATGAAACTTTTGTATACGATATTTTCAAAAGTCTTTTTTATATCCTTTGAATCCCTTTTAACTCTTGGGTTTGAGATAATTAGTAGTTCTCGTTATTTTTTTTTTGTATATTTTATTCAATTTTGCTAGCATTACAAAAATTTTAGATGAATTCTGTTGAGTTGTGGAAAACTGTCAGACAATTTGTACAAAAATATTGAATTTCCGGTGGAAAAACTAATTAGAGATACTTTTTTAAGCCATTGATGGTTGGGTATTAAATTATGATAAAGTATAAAATAATTTTGCTATTTTATAAAGAATTATTCAATTCATTGATATAATTAAAAAAAAATTTTATAAAGTTATATTTTTTCAGTTCCTTTTAATTATAGAGTATCGCAATTTACTGTGTGAACATCATATTTTTTAATAAAATTTTTAAGGATTATAAGACAATTTACGTCAAATTTATATGTATTTTAAAAAAGTTTCAACTATAACTAAGTAGTACCAAACGTACAAAGTCGTTTTTACGTCAACTTGTTGATATTTTATCCCTTAAGTCGTTAAACTTTCAATATTAAATAAATTTATATTTATGATATTTTTCTTCGATCGTTTTTTTTTCATCCAAAAACATCATTTTCTGTGCTTTATAATATTAAGATACATGCCTAGATGATTGAAAATCCTTTGGGAATTTACTAAACCAATTTTGATGTTCATATTATATTATGAACCAATCAATTTTTGTTATTTTTTTATAATTTTTTTATTTATATAGTTATAATCGAAATTGAAAGAAATAATTTTTGATAGATTTATAATTTATATAATCCCAATAGAAATACAAAATATAATAATTATTGTTAAATTAAATTTTCCAAACTAAACATAAAATATAATTATAAAGAATATTTTAAAATTTTAATTTCTATTTATAATTAAATTTATATAAATATAAAATTAAAATACAGAAAATCTTAATTAAAGTAAAGAATATTTTACTAGTCTATTTATATGGTTAAACATAATATTTTTTTAGCATCTGTTCATTTACAAAATTATGATGTCCTTTTTGAATTGTGTCTATAAAATTATGTCTCTCTATCTTTTAAAATAGTGTTTCTGTTTTTGCTGGTACATAAAATGTCATATATACCTATAGGTTTTTATATATATTTAAAAACAAATGTAAAACACAAAACCTTAAATTCAAATATATTTTATGAAAAAACAGATTATTTTATTTATAAATTCAAAAGTGTTTGACTTTTTAGAATGTTTTCATTATGTAAGACCATCTGACACACTTCCACAACAAAAATAATATTAAACTAGATTTTCAGCATAAGTCATAAATTTTTGAATGCCATATGTTTTTGTAGAGAGAAAAGTTAAATTTTTGGATATTGCAATAAAAGGAAAATGCAATTATTTTATTTAGAAATCATTGATTTTTTTTATATTTAATATTTTTGGTTACATTTTCTAAGGAAACTGATTAGTTTTTATTGAAATTAAAGTTTGAAGAAGTTTTCTTGTCATATTGGAAAAAATTAACAATGTTGTTTTGATGTTTATGCTATGGTTCAAAAAAATTTTCAAATTGTAGTTTATGGGTTTAAAATTAAGAGGAAAATCTTTATGGAAAGCACTAAGCTAGCACAAGGATAATAATATGGAAACGTTGTCGAAGCTATTGTCATATTTGAATTTCGATATTATAAATTATACTGCGTTTATTGCATTTATTGAAAATATTTTCAGTGCAAACGATCTGCTGAAAAAGCTTTTTAAGAGTGTTCTGTTATAAGTCTCTATAAGAATGTTTTGCCATACGTTTTTATACATTTAAAAGTGTCCCGCTGATACTGGTGTCCCGCTTTTTTGAAATATAAATGAAAAATTAGATGAGTTTCCCCGATCAGGTGAGTAACAGGAGGTTGTATCAACTACAGTCGGGGTCGGATTGCAATCCCTAAAGGCGGACTTTAAAAAATTGACTTTTCATACTCATCTCCAACGCTTGCAATCTTTCAACAAGGATAAAGTAACGAAAAAGAGGGCATTCCATACTGAGTGATCATACCTTCAAGATACGGCGATGCGAGGTAAATATATGTAAATAATGCTGATACTGTGAGACCATTCAATCCATATTGTGTCGTCGTTCTCGTTTCGTGACCTCGCGACGGAAATGATATGGTTCTGATAATATGAACGAATTGGGTTGGAAACTAATTTTGAAATTCGATCAAATGGGTTGCTGGCTAAGCCAGTTACCAAGGCATGTGTAATATGTATGATACAAGGTTTACAATGGGCCTAATTCTCGCCTAAGTTCAATTTTATTGTTCTGAGTATGAACAAATAGGGAAAAACACCAAGAAAACTTACAATCCCAAAATATTCTCAATTTAATATTTCACTTCCTAAACCCTAAAAAAAAAATTCCATTTTCTGTTTTCACGTTCTTTTTATCCCATTAATTATAAATCAAATTTGGAAGTGAAAAATTATTTATTGATTTCAACTTTTAGTAAATATATGAACTCAATATTAATTTGCATAAAATCCTTTTTTTTTTATTCCTTTAAAATTTACGTTTTTAATTTATTTATACATTTTGTTTAAAAAATCCAAATAAATTTTAAAATCCCATAAAAACCTAAAAATTATATCATCAATGGAAATAATCGTCTCTCTTGAATAGTTAAAATTTTGCAGGCACACAATATTTTTGGTGTGCGACGGAAAAACTTATGTTTTTCACTTAAGTTTTTATATCGATATGGAAAATTTTTTCATATCTTTGAATAAAAAAAAAACTAGCTACAAAGATGTAGACGACAACACGTCCTGATAGCATAAGTTTTTCATTTTCTTGTGCTAGTATTAAACAAAAATTGCAATGAGTTATTTTCATCCTGCACATAAGATGGAAATATACGATGAAAAACGTGCCTTTTAACTGAGTTAACATCGCATAAAGAATAAACTTTTCCAACAAAAAATAATAATAATTTTAAATTATAAAATTTACTTTTTGTACAAATTATGATAAAATTATTTACATGAATTTTTTTTTTATGATGATTTGAAATATTGATAATTTTCAATATTTTCCAATCAATGCTAATTAAAATTTTGATATTAAAAATATCATTTTTTATTAATTATTCATTATTTAAAGTATTAAATTATATTTTATAGCTTGTTAACATTTTATATCATATTTTCATTGACCCAGAATTTCTAAATAGATAATAATAGTGAGGAAATATTTAATTTTATGATATTGAAAATTGAAATAATTAATATTTTATCATTTTATTTGATATTAAATTTTAATTAATGATGCCTTTGACATGGATATCAACTAATTAAAAGGATTACACATAAAAAATAACCTTATTATTTGGATAAAGAGGAGGTGAATTGAACAAATAAATATTTTTTTAGTAATTAAGTATATTTTGATAAATTGATAGGAATTAGCTTATGAAATTGGTCAAATTGCAAATTACACAAATTAAAATTCTATCCTTTTTTAAATTTTGATTTCAACAACGGTGACAGTTGTTTAAATGAAAGTAATTAGTTTTCTTATTTTGGATGAATAAGATAATTTTAAACTTTGTTTATTCAAAATGATTTTCACATAAAATATTTTCAGTATTTCGGGTAAATGTAAAAAAATAATTGTATCATCATTTGCAGAAAATTGTGATTTATAATTATTTTTTGTAATTTTTTGAAATTTATAAGTCTACTTTAGGATTTCCTGGATACTCTTATCCTCATGTCTACAACTCCTCTTATTTTATTCTTCCTTTCACTGATGTGGGTTTCTTCCACTTCTTCTACCAATCTCACCTTTAGTAGGAATTTAGACGAATTCTTTAATGTTTTGTAAGTTTTTGAAATTTCTAAGTCTAGTTTAGGATTACCTGGATACTCTGAACTTAAATCTATAACTCCTCTTATTTTATGTCTTCTTCCTTTTACTGATTTGAGTTTCTTCTACGAAGCTCACTTTTAGTAGGGATTTAGTAGAAGTATTTAATGAAACTCAAACTTGTTCTTTTTTATTAATATTATTTAATTGTATTCCTTAGCTTGGGTAGGGGACGTCTAGATGTAAATAACTAGTTAGTCAGAGCATTAATAACACGAAATACATATATATCCTCGATTTTATTGCCAGTTTCTGCAATTCTTCAATATATTTACATTGAAATTATATGCGGTTTTTATACTTTCTTCAATTTCTAAACTACACAATTTCTTCATCATGCCATTCGTAAATGGAGTCACCATGCCATTACCTTTTACTTTTACAAATAACAAAATTTCATATTTCATCTAACAATTTCTCATCTTAACTTACTATATTTTATGATATTCTACTCTCTACCATCATCAAACATTTGATTCGTCTTCATCGTATGCTTCAACTGTGTTTGCATGATAAAAGAAAAACTTATTCACGACGATATCGTTACACTTTTGATATGGAGATTCTCAACTTTAGCTCATTTTGAAAAGGTTACAAGGAAAATTATTTGTTTGTTATTTTGAAACGAATGATATATGGAAAATTGCATTTTGCATAATTAAAAAAAAAAAGAATTTACGAAAAATGACAAAACCTTGTTCATCATTATTATCATTAAACTTTATTGAGCTATAAAAAAATTACATTGTAAAAATTGTTTGTAAGTTATTTAATCAAAAAAAATGAAAGAAAATTATATTTAAACGTTTTCACAATTTAAATAATTGAATTTTGGTGGTTGATGAGATTTATGTTTTAACAAAATTATTAAAATTTTCATTTTATAACTCGAGGAATGAATTACAATTTAATTTTTGTTTAATATCATATCATAAATTTAACATTTTAATCAATGGTAAAAAATGATTTTTTTAGTCATTTAAATTGAATTTATTAAAAATGTTTTACTAAAAAAAAATGATTAAATAAGACTAAAATCAATCATTTCAAATATATATTTCACTGGAAAAATTAATCAATTTCCATTAAAATTAACACATTTCTTTTGTGCTATTTACTATCAGTGAAATCTATAAAAATTAGTTTCCGCTGAAATTGTTAAAATATTGTTTGTGATGTATTGCCATTAAAAAATTACATTACATTTTTCAGAAGCCAAAAAACCTTATGATCACATTCTGTCTGTTGTCTATCCTCCATCCGTTGCTAAGTATACATTGTTGGCTAAATTACCTCCAAAAATTCATCTGGAAATTTGTTCATAAAATTTGTAATCTTCCTCCATAAACTTGTACTCTTGAATCCAAAAAAGCGAATCATGAATTCAAAAATTTAGTGTGTACTAGGAACTGGGCTAGGATACGAATTATTAAATATAAACATTCCCATTTCTATAATCATAAAAATTCACTATTTATATAAACGTGCTTCAAATGAGCTTCAAATGAATTTTTATATCGTACCTATTTAAAACATCATTTCCCCTTTTTTGGGTACACCTTGGGACAAAAAAAGCAAAGAGTAATTTACTAATGAATATACCAATAGCTCGAATATATACTGACTACATTTTACTGACGAAATATCCTGTAAGGTTAGGACTATGAGGAGTAGGGCTAATTCTAGGAGCATTTTTTGTGCCACTATCACTCCGTACATTGTAGAAAATTGATAGACTTAAGTAAAGTAAAGTCAAGCAGATTGATTCAATCAGAAGGGTGGATCTAAATGGAATGGGTGGCCCAATCAGCCTCGGTATATTTTGACCTTTAGTCATTCCCCATTCAAACCACAAATATATTTTCTTTATTTTCGGAAACTTTACTATTCATTTCATGACTTTCAATGCTTTATTATTTCATTTTAATAGGCTTTAACAATCATCATATAAATTCCAATTGAATTAGCTTAAAACAATATGGGAAAAGGTCATCAACACTGAACCAAAAACAAAACAAAAATTTTTGGTGTAATCTCATAATAAAAAAGTTGAAAATCAGATAATTCTTTTTTATTTTTCGGTTGAATAAAATTCTGATATTCGAATTTGTGCAACATTAAAACATAAATATTTTTTTTTTTTTGTGATGATTAATGTTATAAAAAAAAAAAAACAAATAAAAAATTATAACAAAAATTTTTAAATTTCATAAATTAACAAACAAAATAATAAAAAAATTCGATTCATGTTTAAATTTGATAAAAAATTTTTTGAATATAGTAATTCTAAACAACAGACCAAATCCAATATGTAAATTCCTATCAGATTCAAATCAGTTTTTTTTTTTACTTTTGATGTTGTAAATGTGAACTAAAAAAAAGAGGAATTTTTGCATTTTATTATTGTAAATTTACAAAATGATTTAGGATTTATTGTATTTGGGGAGTTTTATAGTTTTTATAAAAAAGATTGATTGATTTTTGTTGTCTATATAGCAAAGAGCAAAGCTGAATGTATAAATTGCAATTATTTTGTTTTGTTGCAATCAAATGAATATTTTGAAAAGGATAATTATTTGTAAATTTTTAAAAATTTTAAGTGAAATTAGAATTTGTAAAAATATTTTGTAAATTGTTTTTAGAGTATAGATAACTTTATGTGGACGGTGGAACTGGCCAACATCTTACTAGCGATTAAGATTTCTATCATATAATTTTATGGTATATAGCAAAAAATAAATTTTGTTCACAATTAAATTTAATTTTCTAAATAATTTAAATGAATCCATGATTATTAATAAATGCAAAGACTTATCGTTTAAAATGTGGTTAGTTGTAAAGAAGCGGGAAATACTAGACCGCCACCCACATAAATAGGCCACAACACAGAAAACCTGTTATACAATAACGACCAATCCCACTTCTTTAATGAGTGAAATCATCTTGGCCGGCATCAATTTAACCCAGGTTTAGACTACCTAATTTCCTAAATATTTGTCTCCTGCTCTTCCATATTCTCACAATACGTGGAGCATGGAGAAAGACCTAATATCATTACATGCTTCTTAATAATCGCATGTCCCGAATCAATTGCCGTATAATAATTTGGCTTTTTACTTTGTGTATTTACAAAATTATCTTGAACTTTTCGTCATTAGGAATCCTCCAGAACGATTTGTATACGTACAACCGTCTCGCTCATTTCATTTTAATTACTTTTGAACTTTTAATCTGTAGTGGATTGGTAACATATATTATAAACCTTTAAATAGATATTAATAGCACTTTTACGTGCTAGTGCATCTGCTTTCTCAAATATAATAACAAATATATTGCGAAATTTAGGAATATGATGATTCTACGAATTTCAATAACTTTTTAACACTTACTGACTTTCTACCTTTAGTTGCAAAAGTCATTCTTGCCCATTGTAAAACAAAATTGTCAAATTACCAAATTTTTGTAATTGAATTCTGTATTCATTCCAATTGTACATGAGCTACTCTTAATAATCTGTAAAACATCATTTTATTTTTTAGACTCACCACCAGAAATCTCTACAAATATAAATTTCGGATGGCATATTTCGTAATATCGATTATCTTGTAATATCGAGTTATATGTACTAGCTTTAAATTTCAGTTAAAAAGACTTTAATTATAATTTTTTTAACTTTTCCATTCAGATAATTTTCCAATCAATAGAAACTTTTTTCATTTGCATTTCTAAAAAAAATTTTTAATTTTAATTTCCAATGTCAGCATAAAAAAAGTTCGACGAACAAAGTTAATATTATATTTTGTGAAATTATCTGAAAACTGATATTTAAGACTTCTATAAAAGAGTGCCAAAAATTTCTCATGTTTTCAATAAATTTTAATAAAATGACAATATTTCTAAAGTTTTTATGTTTTAATGCTTCAATAAGTTATGTTGTGTTTTCGTTCATGAATAAAGTTTATTGTTTGAAAATTTTGTACGATTTTGGTGAAAATTTATGATCATTGAAAATTATAATTTTAAAGTTGAATAACTTAATAAATAATTTTTAAAGCAACAACGGAAATTTTGATATCGAAATCATGAAACATTGGCATCACTGATTTTGACATTATTATTAGTTACTTCTATTTAATGTTCCTTTTAAACCAAAATTGCTTTATAATATTTATTTAATTTTTGTATATTTTACCATTCTGGAATCGTTTTTCTAATAAATTAATTGAAATTATAAAATTTATTTAAGAAAATTATATATTTAATATAATTATAATAATAAGAATCATGTCCGGACTACACAAAACTATTTATAATTATTATAAACCTTTAAAATTAACCCCCACAAAACAAAACATATTTTAATCTATTGCCTAAAAAATTGTTCTTTTTTGTCTTCTCTGTAATAATTAAATGTTCTGAATCCTTTCCTTTCTTTCAAATTGGACACAAATTGGACATTAGGCATTAAAGAGAAAACCTTTTTATGTTTTGTTGATAAATAAAAGGACCAGTCCATATAATAACTTATGTTTTCTAATATCATTAAGGATCATATGTTTGTATGTAATGAAAACAAAACAAAATAAAAAAAAAAAAAGGATTTTCTGTTTTTATCGAAATAATTAAAATTATAACAATTTTCAGTTGTTTTTCAAGGATTCCCACCCTGATAATTTGTTTTGATTCTGTAATTAATGGTTTTTATGAGATCACAAAATTTCATGAAATTTAAATTGTGTAAATAAGATTTTAATGTTTCATTTTTTTTTTTTTTTTTTTACCAAAAAACTTTTACAATTGTCTTAAACTTATAAGCTTTTTTGTTTCCAATGAAAAATAAATAATTTTTGACTTTTAATTTAAATAAAAACAAATTTTTAGGGTAAAGGCGGTAATGAAAAGTCCTTGAATCATCATCACAGACAACATAGTCATTTAAAATATTGATTTTTTTTTAGTCAGCCAGAGAAAAGTTTAATGCTATTTTAAATCCAAACCGGAAAGTTTTGTCATAAATTTTCCAAAAAAATGTTTTTTTGGAAAACCAGACTTACTGTCATAAGGTTTTTGAAATTTTTTAGATATAGCTATTACATAGTTATACTATTTTTGTATAGAAGAAGTAGACAATTTAACACACCATCTTATTTCAAATAATGTGTACTGGTTTAAATCGTTGTCTAGTGAGAATAAAAGCAGTTATTGTATAAAAGTATTTTCTGTAAAAGGACTACATAAATCAATAAATGAAAAAATCAAATCTTTTGTATTAAACTTTCACTATTTTATTGCGTATTGGTTTTGTGGTTGGAAAAATTATGTAATTTTGTTTAAATAATATATTTATGTAATGTTTTATGGAAAATTATTAAAAGAGTTCCAGACGTCTGGTCGAAAAAGATTGTTAAAAATAGGTTTTTCTTTTAAACTATAATTTTTTGAACGGATATTTTGTTAATAAATTTGTATATGGCCGTATTTTATAGCCTTTCATTAAGCTTGATATGATAAGATTAAGTATGAATGTTAAAATATTATAAACCAATGACTTTGAATACCCCTACAACAATAGTCTAAAGATGTTAAAATACACGTAGTTGCTGGCCAATTGATAGATCCAAACATGAAATAAATGAATCATTAAATTCACCACACAATAACTCCATTATTTCACGAGCAATATGACACGTAGAACCGACTTGTTAAAACAACTTACCATGCAAACTATTTTCATCAATTTTTGGGAAAAAAATTTGGTTCAGCATTGCTCTATATCGAACTGCATTGGCTGTAATGTAACGTTGTTATACCAACAGAATTTTTAAAAAAATACGAACTTCTTCAAATGCATGTTGATTTTTTTTAGCCCAACTAAGGAAATTTTCTTTATTAACGCCTTCATTCTACCGATTAAAGGAATTATAAATAATTCACAAAACGCTCTTTGAGTTTCAACAATTGAGCGCGAATTTATAATTGAACGATTTGTAAACGTTCATTTATATAGCGATTAAAAAACACAAATTAACTTATGTTAGACGTACCTACAAATTTACCACACTTATTGAAAGACCGTTTACAAAGGTTACAGTAACTATTACAGTACAGTAGGTACCATAACAAATATTAGTATGACAGTCACCGTAATTGTTATACTAAAGATTAGTTTAAATTCAAATAATATTTGTTATTTATTTTTTCCACACAATGATTTTTAATTTCCTTGTGATTTTCTTTTAAAAACTTTTTGTATGCTTAAACTTCAACAATACATTAGTAAATATGAAAATACATAATTTATTGTAGTTTAAAATCCTTTATATCATTCAAATTGTATTTCCTAGGATGTCTCAAAATAACCAAATTCATATTACGAAAATGTAATTTTTATAAGAATATATTTTAACATAAAGCGGATATTTAAAAAGTTTTAAAAATATTTATTTATCAAATTTATTTTTAAATAATTATTTATAAATAATATAATAATAAAATGTTTATAAAATCATTTCTTAATATTAATTTTAAATTTTATATACACAATCATTGTCAATCTCGTTTTTGTGAAATTCACTTTTTTGGATGATAAAATCAAATTTTCTGTTAATTTTGACAATTTACCTATTAAAAAATTCTGTATTTTTTTTTTGCTTTGCAAAAAATGCTGACATTTTGAATTTTCAAAACATCAAAAATAAAATTAATATTTATTATCAAAATACCTTCACAAAATGATTTGTCTTAAACAAATGCCAATTCCTTTCTACATATTTTCTATAATATATTTGCCTAAATAAAAATTATCTCAATTGTAAAAATAAATAAACGAAATCCTTTAAGAAATATTGCATAAAATATTTAAAAGGATTTCACATGTCATATTAGAAAAGTCAAAAAAATATTATACCACAAAAAAAAAAACCATTTATATTCTAAACTACCCAAAATTCTAAATAAACTAAATATATATATATATATATATATTTATATATATATTATGTATCAAACAAAGAAGAAATATAAAATATTTGACAGTATTTTTTTTTCATGAAACATTTAACATTTCAAGGACTAAGGACCTAATAATTCACCCCCTGACAAAACATAAAATATTTGACATTTACCAATTGACTTGATATTATCGTGTTATTTTCTATATGTGTCAATTTGA
Organism: Rhamphomyia laevipes; assembly: GCA_963920725.1. Taxonomy (NCBI): domain Eukaryota; kingdom Metazoa; phylum Arthropoda; class Insecta; order Diptera; family Empididae; genus Rhamphomyia; species Rhamphomyia laevipes. The sequence continues at coordinate 43,664,703 of OY987256.1, forward strand.
CCTTTAGTTTTTCTATTTTAGTTTTTCATATATCCTGTCAGTCATTATTTGATAGTCATCTTTTAAATCTAACATTTCATATCCTTATTTTATAGGCAACAAAAAAAAAGAACTAAATAGCAAACTATACTAACAAGATTTGTATGTTCTCGAATAAATACATGAACACGTAAAAAGGCAGGCAATTTTTTGATAGCTTTTTGTTTTGTCAAATCGCAAATCTAATGTTTTGTCTGTTCGTCTGTCTGTCTGTCATTTAAACAATAAATTTAAATGAGTTGAATTAGATATAAAATAATTAAAAAATAATTGTCCAGTCGGAAAGTAAGTTTAAAAGAAATATTTCAACTAAACATTTTATTCACCAAAATTGAGAGTATAGTCAAGGCCAAATTAAGGTAGGTAGCTTTATTTTTGATTACAATTTCACTGGCGTTGAAAAATCTTGTTCTTCTTGTTGTCCATAATCTTGAAACTATTCAATTGTATTTAGACTGCGCTGTCTATTATATTTTTCATCTTAAATTTCATTTTTGATTTTATTTTCACCTACCCTACAAAAATAATAAAATAAAAAAAACAAATTTCTTCCAATATATATTAACAAGGATTCATATTAAGGATATTTCGTACATTAAACAAGATATGTGATAGATAAAATAAATATAGCAAATATAAAAAAAAACGAAACTTTTGGGAAATAACCAGGAAGACAAGGAAATTTAGTACGTGACTAAATAATGTTCTTAGAATGATTTTTCTAGCTAGATTGTATAGAAATACGATGAGAAGAAATTTGAAAAAATTATATATATAAAAAAAAATTAAAAAAGGAAATGGAATTTGAGTTTGTCTTCAGTTGGGATTTAAAATTAAATTTTTAAAATAGAAGAAAACAAAATTGCTGTCTTATTTTAATATAATTTCGAATAAATAAAATACGTAGAATTAATTTTATATTGCATACAATTTGACGAATTTATAAATTGTTATTGTGAACATACTTTTAGGCGTAAATTTTTCAACACATCTTTATGAAAAATATCAAATTTCATCATATTGTATTTAAAATTATCATTAAATTTAAATTCAATTTCTGGTAAGATTTTACTGGTAATATTAAACTTCCAGTTGAATTAATAATAAATAAATATACAAAAAAATTTACGAACGTATTTAAAGTCAAAAGCAATTAAGGCTAGTTTCATATATTCGATTTATTTCTGTCGCTTTCAATTTATATGTTTTTAATATTGTTAGTACTGATTTCTATATGATATTATTTTAAAAAAAATTACTGAAAAAAAAGGTGAAAGTTTAATTTTTTTTTTTTTCATTAAATTTAATTTCAATTCATTAAATTTAATGGAAAATGCAAAATTTAAATTCTACCAATAATTTTTAATAATTTAATCAGACCATGTTTTATATTGAATTTCTTAATATTAATTATTCTAGTTTTTAAACTGTTCACAACATATGAAGGCACTTTTACTTATAAATATGATAAGTAATTTATTTGCGATATTATTATAGTTTTTATAGAGTTTTGTCGTTTTTTACTGATTTTATTTCAAATATTTATTTATTAAATTAACATTATTTTGAAGCAAGAAAAGATAATGCTAATAACAAATAGTAGAAAAGTTGATATCATCTTAGAAACTGAAAATTTAAAGTATATGTAGAAGTTTATATTATACCTGCGTCTAAATATTTCTTTTGGAGATAAAAAAAAACATAAAACAAAGAATAACGAACAGTTTGAAAAAGACTAAAAAACCTATTAGATATGAATATTCCACTAGCAACAACCATTACTTTCGGTAGGAGGCGAAACATGGTACAACTCCTGGAAATATGCATAGAAATTACGAATATTCCAAAGATCTGTGGAGAGAAAACTGCTAAAAATCACTAAGAATTAGTGGTAACCAACAGATAGAAACAAAGAAGAATGCAAATCATTGGGGTAGGCTTTTTTTATTGTGTAAAGGGTAGATAAGCTTATAATAATATAATATAAAATTTCGTATTTCTGGCGAATTCAGAGAACATTGTAAATTCAGAAACACTTATAATATTTTGATAATACGCGTAAATCAAAATAAAAAATTAACTATAAACGGGCTAAATAATGAAAATATATACATAAAACTCTAAAGCATAATAAATTTGCTTTTAAAATAATATCTTATATTAAACATTGATTTATTTATTCCAATAACTAAATTTGAATAAAATAAAATAAATTTTCTGATAAAAATAATAAATTTTTGTCATTTTTTTTTTGTGATCCTGGAGAGCATATGTGTTCATTTTTTATTTGGAAACTATAAGTGGTCCATTTGTAGATTTTCGAATCTTAAATTGGAAAAATTTAAAAGAATCATTTATTATTCCAAATCTCGTAAATCAGTACAGAAAGTTGCACAAAAAAAATTTAAATTGATAATTATTATACATTTGATATTCAATTTTTTGTCTTACATATAATATTTTAAAAATAAAAAAGACCTGCAATTACTCACAAATATGAAATATCCTTTTTTTAATATTAAAAAAATATTTTTGTTTTAGTTTACTCAAATAATAATTTTCTGTTATTACGATATTAAAAAAGAATCATTTAATCTTAAACAATTATCAAAATTCTCATAAATTTTCCTCTTAAAAACATTATATATAATATTATGGAATCACTTACAATGATTAAAAGGACATCATAAATTTTCGACTTTTAGTCCTTATGATAACCATGACAGAAGAGACAAACTGCTGTACTTATAGAATTTTTTCTACTTGTTCATTTTGCGGTATGTATACATAAAAAAAAACTATAACGAAAATTCATCCTGTTTGTAAGGACACCATTTTTGTGCCATATATGGAAACATTAAAAGTAGATTTTTTTTTGTCGAGGACTTTTTTTTTTTGTCATCTTAAGTACTTAAAAAAGGAACAAAAATTATGTTGATATTAAATGCTCGATATTAAATTTTGTCCTTAAGAAATATTATATTGATAAAAATATTTTTGGAAAAACTTTGTTATACGAAAATATTTAACAAATTTTGTATTTTTGTGTAATTTATAAAATTATAGGTTACTATAATTTTATAAAACTTTGTAATAAAAAATACAAATTATATACAAAAATTCTTAATGATTTAAGAAAGGTCCGTGAGGATCCATCGTGGTTCCTACGAAAGGATTCAAAAACTAAACACTAATCTTATAAAAAAAAGTCTGCTTAACTATATGAAGAGAATAATTCTTCATAAAAGTAGTGTTAAAATAGCCGACGAATCCTGCAACAATACTTCAAGTACCAGTGTGAAGGCTTCAGTGTGCGTTATATAGGTTCATGCCACAGAGAGATAAATCATACATGGGAAAAGTTTCGCTGATTCAAATGAACAGCTAACTTTCCACACTGTTCGGAGCAAATAAATCCGCCTTTTTCTTTATATCCAATGCCGCTATGTCCTGCAAACCAGTGTCTTTGTGTGAATTGATTAAGCAATCGTTGACCCAGTTTTAGACTGCTGGTTAGGAATAGATTTACATTATAGCATTTAAATGGATAAAAATCAGTAATCTTGAAATATTTTACATTATTTAATAAAACCAATGGTTCAATAATTATTCTTAGGAACTCTATTAAGACTGTAACTCGAGTACGTAAACACTGATTGCAGAATTTATTCAATGGTGGAATAATATTTATTAATTATACCTAAAAGTATGTTATATAAAAATTATAAATATTTTCTTTTAAGAAAGAAGTCAATCAATTAGCAATTCCATTTCCATTAACATTATTCATTAATTTTTAAAATTTACTACATATGACACTATTTTATAGTATCTAGAAAAACTTTACTACATATGACACTATTTTATAGTATCTAGAAAAAATTATACTCTCACTGGTCGAGTGGTGTGAATAGCTTTATGTCTTCCAACTTATTTGTAAGTCTTCACGATATTCTTATTTTTGTTCTATAAATATTCTTCAGAACTTCATCTTAAATAGGAGAGGTGATTATCAATGGGCAACCCAGTATTACACCTTCCTTAACTCTTTTTTGAATCATTTAATGTTCCATTACATGAATTTTGCGTTTCTTAAAAGTGTTTTAATGATTTTTAAACAATATTCCATAGATCTATTACTAATTGTATATTTCTATTCAATCTAAATATTGATAATATTTCTGAATTTGTTTTAAATTAAATAAGCTTCACCAATAATTAAATCCAATTTTGTTTTTAAATATATGTAAATACAGATTAGTACAAAATTGTTATTGACAAAAATCAATCATTTTTATTTAGTAATTAATTATATAAATAATATTTCAATAACACTAAATATTTAATTTTATGTTTAAGTCTGATAAAATACATAAAACATAAATAATGTTTGAATTTTGTGTGTTATGTAAATAAACAAAATAAACAAAAACTAAATTTAACCTAAAAAAAAATTATTTATTATTCAGTAATTATCGAAATTTGTGATATAAATTTTTATATAGTTTTTTATTTTATTTTTATTTTGTATGCACATACAAACAGGACACAAGGATACAAGGACACTCTTATAAATATATGTCGTTTTATTCTATATTTTTGATATCTATTATTTATATTTTATTGTGGTCGGGTTGGTGTTTATTTTGGCAAATCAAATGAGTTATTTTAGTTTAAATTATAACAATTATGTCCAATATGATTATTTAATATGTGATAAAATATTGTGGTGTTTAATATTATTTTGTATGCAAATTTTAATAAAATCATTGTGTTATTAATGATTGCAGATATTTATTTTGCTAAAATGTAATAAATGTGATTTTAGTGATATTATTTTATTTAAAAATTTATATTTGCAGGTGTCAGATTTATTGATTTTGAGTGAAATAATTTATAGTTGTTACAAAGAAATTGTAAATTTTGGGTAATTAATAGTACTAGTTATATGGAAGTAATCATATTACAATCTGGACTTATGAAGTGATCAATTTGTCAATAATATAAGTAATAATTTCATTAAATTTACAGGTGACGACGGAGGGAAGTAGTAGCATTCTTTTTAGAACTATGCTTGTGATAGACTGTTAATTCAAGTTTTAGTGTTGTATTTCTATAATAATATTGTATTTATTTTTATTTTACTGCTTGTTTTAAGATGTTCGTATCTAGTCAATTAACATTTTTGTTTGTTTTCGGTGTGGATATTAAATATTTTGTCAGTATGTGATAAAGGGCAAGAATCCAAGCTTAAACTTTATCGAATTATCTTCTTTTTATTCTGTACTTTTCTTATGTAAACTGACCTATTAAAAATATTTCTCCTTAAGCTTGTTTTCACTGATCCAAACAAAGAATCAGTTCCATTTTTATTGGCAAGGTGATTGATTAGGACTCGATTACTATTGATGGGTAAAGAATGTATCAGTAATCTTGAAATAGTAACAAAATACTGAGTGCTCTAGTGTTAAATAGCATTAAATGCTATTACACTTGAAAAATTGAGTTGTTTTTTAATTATTTGTTTCATAATCTTTAGAATTATTGATAAATTTGTTAGATACCCAAATAACAATTTTTGGTTCGAATACGGTTATATAACGGTTTTTTAACTCGGGTTTTGAAAAGGTTATGGTTAGTATAACGTAGTCATAACGTTAAGGAAACGATTGCCTAACCGTAAATGGTTAGTTATTTAATAACCTTAGGCTAAAATGGCAGTTTCTTTTTAACGTTAAATAAACGTTTAAAATTAACCGCAACTAAACGTTCTTTAAATACGTTATATGAACGTTTTTTTTAAACGATCCAGTAACGTTTTTATTAAACGTCATAGAAACGTTTTTAAAGAACATTAAGTTACGGTTAGCTTAAAACGTTATAGATACGTTATATATTAACTGAAAAAAAAAACATATTTGTATAATAAAAATATTTTTATAATTAAATAAAATTATTTATTTCATATAATAAAATAATAAGAAAATTATAAACATAGAACAAAAAAAAGAGTTCTTTAACAAATAAAAATAAAAAAGTTCATACTAAATTAATATTAACTTAATACCTATTATTTTAACTTTAAATTTCTCATTATTATTATATACATACATATATATAAAAAAAACTTAATAATTAAATAGTTAATTGAAAATAACTGAACTCTTAAAAAATATCATCAATTTATCATCAACGAAATTGTAAATACTTTTTTATGAAATGAATTAAAGTTAAAAATTTTATATTATTATTAAATATAATTATTATAAAAAATTAAAGTTAAAAAGTTAATGTTATTATTAAATATATTATTAATTATATAATTAAAAATATTAGATATTTATATATTAATAATACATTTATTACAAAATATATTCAATAACATTAACATTATAATATATTATTGAATATATTTCGTAATTAGTATTGTAATTTACAATAATTTTGTATTTTACAATATATTTAATAATACGTATATTATATATTATGTATTAACAGAACAGAACTATTTGTTAATATGTATATAATACATATTTTTTTAAAAAAGTATATATTAATGTTTTTTTTATTATTGTTTGTAGTAGTAGAAGCAGGTGATGTTGTAGAAAATGTCATTGGTGTACTAGGAGCCGTTGTAGTAGTAGTAGTTGTTGTAGTAGCAGTTTTTGATGTCGTTACATTTGCACTAAATATATGAATAAAAATTAAATATAATAATTATAGATTTATTTATTTATGACTTTTTTACCTTGACAGTCTAAATTTTGGAAGTTTTATATAATCCTTATAAAACTTAGCTGCTTCAAAATCAGAAATTTATTTTTTATTACGATTTTCCCTCATTGTTTTTAATATATTATTCACTCTTCTTTTACAGATAGATCTACTAATTATTTTATTTTTAATAATTGATTTCATATTTACCGTGTTATTTATGTACTTCAACTGAAATTCAACAAGCCAATGAATAAAATCGGCGTCTTAAGTTATAGCAATGTTACTCTATAACCTATAAAAAACCGTAAAAAGTTATATTATAACTTAAATATAACCCATAAGTTCTATAGAGGTTTGAAAAAGGTTATAATATAACCTAACAAGGTTCCTTAAAAAGAGGGTTAAAAATAAACGTTTTAATTAAGTTAAGAAATATCCACAAAAAAACCCAAAGTTTAAGTGAGGTTTAAATAAAACTGAAAAGTAAATATATAACTTAATAGTTAATTTAAATCGTTATATAAACGTAATTAAATTATCGGTTATTTAATAACTAGGTTATAACTTTTTGGTATGGTTATTTTTTAACTCAGGTTATAAATTGTTATTTGGGTACTCAAAATACTTGGTATTGGCAATACTAATTTTGACATTTGTATCTGCCAGAATTTAATTACGATGCAAACTTGAGATTTTAAAGCCCACAATTACAATTTTACACTAACTTATGTAACACACACTTTTCAATTTTATTTTTAAATATATACAATTAGTAAATACTTTACAACAATTAAACTAATAAACTATACAATAAATTGTTATATATAATTGATATATCATTAATTAAGTTTGTTACTCTGTTTCATTTTAAAAAAAAAAAAATATCATAATTAACTAATAAATAAATTTATTAAATAGATTCCACTTTAGTTTTAATTACAAATTATGTCCTTTTTATCGGCAAATAACCTTCTATATCATAACAATTTAATATCATTTATATTATATCCTTTTCAATATAATTTCAATAGATTATTTCCATTAAATAGAAACCAAAAGATTTACAAAATTACATAGGATACACACTCATAAGAAGCTTAATATTAATTGAAAAATTTATGGTTCCATGGAATATTATAAAAGTTGAAAATAAGAAATTATATTATAACAAAAATTATAATAATTTTACTTTGACAAACTATTATTATAAAAGAAAATATGAAGTTATTAAGTCTAAATTACTTTAGTGGACTGTAATTTTCACATTTCTTTGATGATTATCTTTCTCTGTATAGTTATTATTGGTTTTCAACATTCATTTAATTTTGATGTAATACATAAAATGACTATATACTATAATTTTCATAAAAGGACATTTAATAAATGAAAATTATTATAGTAGTAAAAGTATAAACACGATAAGTGATTAAATGTTTCCGACATAAATAATATTGTGATATATTTTAATAATTTCCCCTAAAATTTTATTTGATAATATATTTATATATTTATATCCTTAATAATCTTATCGAATATCCTTCTGATTATGATGAACTTGACTAAAAAAAAGTTAATGAACAAATTACATAAATTTATTATATAGTTAATGTTAATATTTAGTAAAATTATAATATTCTTTAGTCAAAATTATTTTTGGTGAAATTTCTTAAGTATTATTACAATTCAACACGCAAGCATTTTATCAACATTTACAATAAAAGTTGATGTCTTAATTTAGAATTAGACCTTGTAGAACAATTTAGTTATTTCAGAGTTGATTGGATAGTGGGCAGTTGTAAGTATTTTTATATAAATTGCGCCGAAAAATATGCATAATAATAATAATTATCAAAATTTCCTATAAGTATGTTATAAAAATACTAATTCTTTTTTAATTTTTTTTTCGGAAACGTAAGAAGGCACTGTAACCTTATTGATCTAATGTGCATTTATAGCCCCTTTCTTTACCACAACTTAATAGCATACGTTATTTGAGATTTGAGAGGTCATACTGGCCAGTTATTTGGTGGTGAGGAAACCTTTTACTAAAAGAAGTTGTTGTGTTCTCATTGCGTCTGCATAACAGTGGCGGAGAATGTGTTCTGTCGTCATTTACGGCAATACGGCAGATGTCACTTCAATGATCCGTGTGCTGTCGTGACGCCTATTATGCGTATTCAACTTTCATTTTTTGTGGTTTCATTAGCTTTTTTGAGATTAAAAGACCTGGTAGATGATTCTAGTAGATCTTGTGTTCTTGTCCAATCCATCTGCATAAGATGGATTTGAAGTGTTCTATTCTCTTCTGTTACCGCAGAACAGCTCTGGTTGAATGGGTATTATTTATTAAATTAATAATATTCATTAATTTTGTACAAATTATAATTTACTTAATTACAAACAAGTAAACTTTTCTATAAATATACTAAATTTTCGTTTTAATATTTTTCTAATTCTGTTATCTGCTTAATAATAAAACATTTTATGTTTTTTTGCCAAGTTATAAGATGACAAGCTTCTACCAGTTAACCAAAATATATAAGAAAATAAAAATAAAGTTTTCTCATAAATAAAAGAATTTTCGTAAAAGATTTAAGAAAATTTTCATGTTCTTACAAATAATATACAAAAAAAAACTGCAGTCATTTTATAAGGAAAACTGTTTCAATGTAAAAAATAATCTTTAGTATATTGTCGATGAAAGAAGCTTTTCTTGTTTAATTTTCTTTCCATAATTTTCTTCTTTTTTTTTGGTAAAAATAAATTATTATTGTTGTCCTGTCTATGGTTATCAGTTTAGATGCAGGCAAAACTATGAAACTAAAATAAATTTTTATATATGGATTCGTTTAAGTAATTTTTTGTGGTCTAATTTTTAGTGTAAAAACTTATGTGTTCAAGTAAAAATATTCAAAATAATGATTGAAAAATATTGGGAGCAGTCAAACTTTTAATTGAATATTAGTGTACATAAAATAATTTATTAAAAACCGCGTTTAAAATATTTAAATAGTATCGTTATTTAGTTATTTAGAAGGTAAATTTCCGCAGTATTCGGTCAATCACAAAAACTAGTTCATTATCTGACTTATAAGTATCCATTTATATATTCAACAATATTACCATCCACTTTACGCTCTTTACAAACTTTATCACATCAATGATTGGTATCCCTGCCAAGTTCTCCAATTTGTCGAATCAGTAGTTTCTAAGGATTATATTCCTGGTCCTACTTAGCCCGGACCGTAACATAGCATATGACAGTAATTCTGTAATCTTGCTCTCCAACTTTGGTGTCTATAGAAGTTATTTAATCAAATGATTTTTGAAACAGAGAAGACAAATATTAAAAATAATGATTTGAAATATCGAGAATTTCGAATATTTCGACGGTTACATAGCCATTTATTTTAGGTAATACATTTATTTTAATAATAAGCAATATCATTGATATGCATAGGATATTATTTATATTATCCCTGTTCAACACTCTGTATATAGCCAGAAACATTTCATAAACCAATTTAGACCATGTAAGAGCAAAGTAAGTTTTACAAATTATAAATATAAAATGATTATTTCAGAAATTGTCTTATTTTGGTATTTCAACTAACCAGGTTTCTTTATTTTGTAAACTATAGTTTAATAAAAATTGGGTTTTTCTAAAGTAATGTAACATTTCGAATTTGATTTCTTTAAATGCTGGAATCAGAAATCTTCTCCCTGTTACTATTATAGAGAAAATTAATTTAAATTTTTATTTAAAATAATAAAAAAATGTATTACTTTATTTTCAATTTCTCCTACTGTTTCAGACAATCAAAAATAAAGAAACTGAAAAATACAAGTTCTTTTTCTGGTTAAACTTGCCTTCAAAATAGATTAAAGAAATTGTCTATAAAAAAATATTCAAAGAAATGAAGATAAAAAAAAGGACTATCTCTTTACATTTTGGTTTTCCTTTTTCTTTTTTTCTTATACGGCCATTTACCTTTGGCAATGATCCAAAAGAAAACACCTTAGCTTATCCGAAGAGAAAATCATATTTATAGTTTAATACAAAAGAATTTTTATACAATTTTGCATATCAATAGGAGTTAAAAAAAAATTGAATATATAAAAATTAAGCTATTTAAAAATAAACTATCAAAAATTTAAGTTTTCATCAAATTTAAAATATAAATCTTTAAAAATAGAATATACAATTTCACAAAAATTACAAAATATGTAATACTAACAACCTCGTACCTACAATTTTACATATAATTACGTAATTAAGTCATAATAACGATTTAATATACACTGTAACACAGTAAAACCTCAAATATTTCATGTCAAACCATATTTGACGGAAACAATAGCGTATTATATTTTAATCATATTTCCCCCTAAGTATAATTTTAATATGTTAGAAGGAAAAAACAACCAAATTCTATTTTGTAAATTAATTGGCCAAAAATAGGATGAACTTAATTTGACATATAAAATAAAAAAAAAAAATATTTATAATGGAAAATTATTGTGGCAAAGTCTGGTACTGTGTTTTACGATGATAACAAAAGCATTTGTGGTCAACTTCACACCAGGATGTGTCATATTCAACAAAAATTATTTTGTTTTTTTATATAAATGAATTTATTTTGGGACTGTTTTATTTATGATATTAACAAAAGTTTATATCTGATTTAATTGGATTTACTGAAATGATACCAAAGTAAGAGAGAAAATAATACAAAAAAATTTATTAGCAATGCATATTTTATAGATTATACAATATGAAAAATTTAATTAGTATATAGAAATCATATAGAATTTTTTTTTATTATATAATAAAATTATATGAAATTATTCTGAATTGATTATAAAATTGAAAATAACTCATATAAAATAGTCGGTTTATTCAATTACAATCAAATTGTTCAATTCAAACCATAAACTGGCTTGGCGGTATGAATTAATATTGAAAATCATTATAAAATTAAATTTATTTTAATATTCTGAAATTTATTATATAATTATTTTACTAAATTCAAACTAACCACAAATTTCCCATTCAAAAAGTGAAAATTTTCATTTAAATTTTTTGGTATTTTAGTGAAATAAGTAAAAAAAAAAAAATTATTTTAAATTTTTGGTATTGCGTGAAATAGATTTTTGGTTTACTAATTGAAAATATTTGATGATTTCTAGGTAAAGTCATAGTAAAACTAAAAAATTTAAACATAATAAATTTAATAATATTTTAATAATTTTATACTATCATTTTAAAGTCAATAATGAAATTTAATTTATAAAATTATTTTTATATTTTACCAAGTTTTAATTTGCCAATTAATTTTAACTTTTACTCTTAAAATGATATAGAAATTATTTCAATTTTGTCTAATCTAGCCGAGCAGTAATTTTAAATAATTATTAAAACAATGGCAGAGTCGTGTGTGCTATGACTATGATGGATGCATTAAGTACTATGTTAAATCCTCAGTCTCCAGACTGAGATATTGAGTAGTCATTCTAAGATGACTCAGTTTTAAATGTGTACCAGCAACAAAAATTGGCAATATGTAATTGAGAACAGTTGAAACCACTTGCTGAAAACAAGTTTTTCACAGTTTGATTTATTATTAATTTTTGAAGACTTTACATATTTTTTGGTTAAATTGCAATATGTTTCTACGACTAGCGGATAAATATTGAATTTTTGTAACCGCTTTACCTAGATCGTTGTATGTTTAATTCAGTTGTAGAAATCCAACTAAATATCAATGTCACCGGTACATATTATTGTAACTCAAAATGATCACTTTTGAAAGTTCATGAAAAATTTGTATTTATTAAAAAGATAATTTATTTGAGCATCGTTTCAAATTAAAAAAATACATATTTATTTACAAATTAATTAATTATAATTAAAAAAAACTAAGTTAGAATAAATCAATTTAGTTACATTAGTATTGTAACTTACCCTAACATATTTCAAACTGAAATTATTATGTTCTAACTTGACTTACTTGGTAATTTTCATTAGATTGAGTTTCAATATAAATATGATATCGTGCATCAGTTCCAACTACAGATAGAATACTTTTCACTTAAGTTTTAAAAAGATTTATTTATTGCAACTCAACTTAAGATAATAATGTCGTATTCTAACTCGTATTCGTATTAAGATTGTCTAGATGTTTAAACTTGACTTGTAATAGAACTTTAGAAATTACTAAGTAAAAATATAAATTGAATATTTGGGGCTTTTTAACATGAGTTAGAATAGAAACAAAAGAGCCATATATTTAACCTGAGAGCTTCAAAATTTTGTCGAAAGTTTGGTCTTAGTAGGGAGCACTTAAATACACTACAGATGCCAATTATTCTATCTTTACTTGGAATTGTAATGACCGGAGACAACGATATTTAGTTAGATAAATAACAAATTGAAAAGATTTTCTAGGGATACAGAAAGATTGTCAGTCATACGAAAAGTTTTATTTTATTTCGCTGATTTGGTATTTATATTACAGAATTTAAGTATATATTTTATAAATTTTCAATTTAAACTATTCAATAGCCCAATATCTAAAATATCTTTAAAAATAATTTTTTAACTATCTTTAAAATAATTTCCATTCCTAAACAAAAGAGCTACTTTGAATTGAATTATTAGCATGTAAATTTTCTTTGACAATGTAATAACTACGTTCAACGTTGTTTCGTTATTATACAGAGTTTTTGAATAGCTCTTTCCCCCAGTAATGAATTATGAGGTCGTTGTTTTCTGTTAAAGTTGCAAGGAGCTTTGAAAGCAATTTAGTGGAAATTATATGCTCCTCTAAAATAAGGAAATTTTGTTGTTATTTCTTTTAAAAGTGAGTGAAGATTTATGATTAGAAAATTGTCGGTTTTTATTAACATTGTAATAAATATTTTCTTAGTATATAATGAGAATTTTTTACATAATTTTTTTAATGTACAATATCTTATTCAAGAAATTTTTATGATATTACATTACTAATGGTTATAAATTGCATAAAATTGTAGTACAAAATTTTAATTTAAATTTTATATTTTATATAGAAAACATTATTAATTTTACAAAATTTATTTATTAATAATTTAATTTTTAATATAAATTTTATTTTACATCAAATCCTTAATCTTATGGCTATTAAGTCAACAAAAGTATTGAAATATTTAAATAGCTCCTTAAAAAGAAATCTTGACACATCATATAAGTGTAAAGTGTGTAACATAAATTTGTTAGAATTAGATTTGTCATGACATATTATTTTAGGCTTCATAATGTGTGTATTTTTAACACATTAATATCAAAATTTCAAATAAAATGTTTAAGTAAGGGTGGAAAACTTTTTATTTTATGGGTTATTTCTGCCCTTTTATCGTATAGTGGTTAAAGAATTTACCATAAAACAGAAAAAGATACAATTTCTTAAACCAAAAAGGGATGAAATTGAAAAGTAATGGATAGCTTAAAACAATTTTAAAGTTACATTATAAAGTTAGTAATTATAATACTTTTTAAAAGTCCAAAATTATCATATTATCGACCTGTAGTTTTACAAAATAAAATTATATGAAATGTTTAGGAAAATTAATTAATTTTAGGAATGTTAAGACATAAGCTAATAAATTTTAATATTCAATCAACTAAAGGAACTTTTTCAGGGTGCCGCCACTCAAGAAAAAACTGATTTATTCCAGTAATCAGTAATTCTAAATTTTATCATTTTGTACTATAAATTTAACTTAAATACCTAAAATAATTGTTTAATTAAATTAAAATGTATCTTGAAATGCTCTACTCCTTTTTTTTAATAATCAAAATCAAATTTATTATATCTAAAAATATCCTTTATGACCATCTGTCATGATACCATTAATGTAAAATATATTTCATTAAAAAATAATAAAACTTAATTAAATACTACTTTTATATAAAATAACTTCATACGCTGAAATTTTCATTAAACGATTTAGCAATTGTCTTTTTATCCTTAAACATATAAAAATAAATATTCTTTCGTGACAATATCAACGTAACAATGATAATATGATGACAAGGATTTTAGTCCTTTAGTTCAAATAAATAAAGAAAAAAACGTAATCCCTAAACACGATTATTTTCCAATTAACTCGAAATCTATTAATTCTCTTTATATCCATCATCATTGCTTTTAAGTACAGAATTATTTTGTCTATTTTCTGATATTTTAGTATACTTACAAAATTTAGTATTACTACATAAAAATGTTGATAAAGGTTGCGGTTATCGAAAATAAATATACAAGAAAAAAGAAACCATTTTAAATTCAGGTTGACTTCTGATGACATTTAACCAAATCCACAAAAAGCGACCGCTTCATATATAAACAGTCATGTAAGGAGCTTTGATTCTTTTATTTTTGCATGTCCAAAACAAGCATATTTTCCATACCACAATGATATTTTTTTTATACATTCGGAGTACAAATTGAACTCCCTTAGAGAAAATAGCTAAAGGCTATATGATACTATCACAATATAAATATCCTTGTAGAAAGTTGCATTATTTAATATAGAAGAAATATTTATGGGTAAGAGAAAGAGTATTTTTGTTGTAATATCGTTGTTGCCATTCATCTAAAAAATATGGTAATTATTTTTTAGTTGTTGCAGCTAATTATTTGTAGAGAACTAGTGAACCAGAAGCATAGAATAGTTCTGTAAATTATAAGCTAAATACTCGTAAGTGTCGTATAGTATAGATATTATTATTAAAAGTATTTGTCTTTCTGTCTATTTTCATTTACTGTTGAGAATTAGCTAATTTAAAGATTATATAAAAATATGAGGACCATCAAATATTGGACTAGTGTAAGTGTCATCTGGCAACACCTGATCCAAATAACCAATTCCTTGCAACCTAAATAAAACTATAATAGTTTTCTACAAATTTATAAACGAAATAAATTTGAAATTGTTTTTAATTATAATTATATATTGAAGCTGAACTAAATTATTAAAGAAGCCTATTATTTACTGCTTCATTTCAACTAGTTCTATAAATTATTAATATTGAAAATAAAATCAAAAGTAATAGATTACTTTTTGATTGCTCTCCTCCACGTTATGTTAATGTGACTTACACTTCACTTTCTTTGAACAAGTCGGTTCCATACCATTCTATTGCATACCGTCCAATAATTACTTTCAAGCTTTTGGAGTGTGTCACTTATCTAAATCCGTCTATTTTTTCTAAAACTAGTTTTGTGAAGTAAGTTATCGTTTGAAATTATGTTGGCCCAATAAATTCGAAGCATGCTTCGAAGGTAGTGATTTTAAAAGTTTGGAGTTGTCTCGTGATTGGCACCTTCCAAGTACTGCACCTAAAGAGCAATACTTACTGCACATTTGTGTTTATGCTGATGATATTACTACACCAAATTGTAGACAAAAAGAATATTAAATTCTCACTTAACTGAGCGTATTTATTAGAAATTTTTAGATTGTTACTGACAAGTAGAAATTTGTACTATATCATATTTTACTGACAATAAGAATCGTGCCTTAATTATTTGCTAAATTTTCCAATGCACTTCAAACAGTCTCCCAATTTTGTCCTTTTTATTAATATAGTCCATTTTATATATACAATCTCTAAGGAAAAACCTATATTACAATACCATAACAAACAAGGATACTAAATTTTTAATTTCCATGTGGTGTACATAATATTTTGTTACTGTTGTTTGGTAATTAAACGCCTTGACTTCCTGGCTACTATGAGAATATATTCTGCACAACAAATTCAAAAAAAAAAGAGTGAAAGTTCAGAGATTATTAAAAAGTAATTTGAAGCGGAAAAATATTTTATAAATATTTAAAAATAACAAAAAAAAATGAAAATAAAAAAAACTTTTCATTCTTCCACATAACAAATAAAAATTACATTATCATAAAAGTAAATTGTCAGAAATTATGTTCATTTTTTGTAATTTTAGTTGAAAAAAATATATTTTTAAATTACTTTAAATTAATTTATTTTACAATTTCTTTCATTTTTTTTTTTTTTTTGTTTGTTTATTCTATTTGTTTTGGTTTCATTTTTTATTTGTATGACTATTTAAAGTAATGGTTTTGGTCCTTGAAAACAAATGTAAACAATTTTTTTTCCCCAAAAACACTGAAAAAATTAGATTTTCATAGACCAAAAGTACAACAATTCACCACAAAAATACTGAAGAAAAAAACGAAAATTTCAAATGAAAAATTAGAAATCATAAAATAAAATAATAACAACAACAGAAAAACTTATTATCCTGAAGGGATATACGTCGTACACTAATAGTGAAATAGAATAAAGCTTGAAATATAAAAATATTTGTTACCATTACGTTTATACACAGAGTGTAAAGTGAAATATGTGTCAGGCTCATAAAATCTTGTTTTTTCTTCAAACATTTTTTTTGTTCTTACTTTTAATTCTCCAAAGACATCTATTTGTTTTTGTAGTAGCATTGCTACTACATCTCACCTACCGAGAACATTCCTATATAAATATTTTCGATGAAATAAAGAATTGTGACTTTTTGGTTGACAGTTTGTATTAATTTCTGTAACCTTCCCAATTTTCTTATTAGGTGAAAATATTTTTTTTGTATAAATAAATTCTTTCAGTTTCAGTTTTTTTTTTCGTTTTACCTATTTTGTTGATGGTTTGGGGTGGGCTATGTCCTTGGCGTATTGTGGTATGGAAAATTGTTATGCAAATTAATGTTTATTTTTATATTTTAAATGGGGTGAAAAATGTTAGGCTTTTAAAAATGGTTTTAGATTGGATGATTTTAATGTTTATTAGAAGTTAAGATGAAATTTTTTTGTTTTATATTGTCTATAAAAACGGTGTAAGATGATATTAAGATATGAGATTAAAAAAAAAAAAAAGTAAAATATTTTTTTGTCGGAAAATTTTTATTTGTTTGATAATAACATTTTTTTTAGAAATTAATAAAATGGTAATTTCATTTTAAAAAAAAAGATTCAAGGATATTTGAATAAATTAAATGCAAAGGCAGGCAAATTGCCAGATAATTTATTAGTGCTTTTTTAAATATGTAATAAAGTTTGTTTAAAATTATTACGAAGTTGGTATTATATTTAAGGTTATAATTTTAAAGTAGATCTTTTAAGTACATAAAGCTCTGTGACCAGATTGAATTGGTAGTATGCAATACAGCCAAAGCAAATAAAGCCGAATTGGATTTATTAAATTCATCCCAATGATAAATTAAGCCGAATATTCAAAATTTTGAATAGTAGTATTGAGTAAGACTTCTAATATTCAATATTTATATCGTTACTTACAATTTCAAAGTATATGTACTTAAAAATTAAACCCGTCACGGTTACTCTAATCACGATTTTGTTTCTATTTATTAATATTTTTTTATTACCCATTCCGATAAGAAATAAAGCCAATCATAAAAAATTTCGGAATTTGGCTTTATTTCTTAAGCCAATTCGGCTTTATTACCATCGGTTTCATTGCACCCAACAGACTGAATTAAAATAGAATGCTGAAATGCTAAAACAATGATGGTAGGAAAAAGACAAGGTCTGTTTTCAAAATTTATCTATATCCATGTTGCTAATATTTGTAATAGTAGATGCTGTCGTCGTTCTTGGCACTGCAATGGTTCCTATAAACAACTAGTTTCCTAGTGATGTTTTCGTTCCTTCTGCTTGAACAGGAATTTACGTTTGGTAACCAATCTCATGGTTCAAAAAAGAACTGTCATCAATAACCGCGAATGTATGACATGATTTTTTTTTAAATACATTTTTGGGCTGAGTGAATGAATCCTCTCCGAATATCCGAATTCTATTCATCCATTAAACTTAATATCTATATCTTTCATTAACAAACTTAAATCATCAAATCTATCGAGTACGATAAATTCAAAAATATTTAATCAAAAATTATATAAATTTAATGTCCTTTTAACTTATTCTAAATAATTATAATTTGTGTTACTTTTGGTGCAACAAGATCATTTGTCTGGTGCACTGACTTTAACTTGAAAATATTTTGAAACCAATTCTTTGGTGTATTGTTAAAAAGAAAAAACATTAAATTTATTTACTATAAATAAATATTCCTTTCAAATATAAATTTTACTAAACATAATAATTTCATAACATGCTGACTTTTAACATGAAAAAGTTTATCCTCTAAGTACATGTACTTTGAAACTGTAAACTTTTATATAATACCGGCTACACACAGAAGCTTAATGGTGATATCATATTTAATAAAGTTAAGTGATTACTTTACTATTAATTCTTTGCTGTTTAATACAGAATTATTGACAACCAAATATTTTATAGTAAAATTTTATGAAATTTACAAGACTGTCATATGTCAGCAATGAATAAATTATGTTAACAAATTTCTAAAAATTTATTAATTAACTGTTATTACTGATACTGTTAGTAGTTCTTCTTTTGGATATCAAATACATTAATGCCTCTCAATAATATATTTGATATCCAAAAGGTGAACTACTAACGTGGCTTAAATATGAAAAAAATATATAATATTTTTTTTCGGTTGACTAGAACTACAGCATGGAGTGAAGTTTTACAACCACGAAACATTGTAGGATCAATTCGCACTAAAACATGGTCGAGCACTTCGACAAAATATTCAAATATTTTCATCCTTTATCTTTACAAATAACTTTTCAAGACGAATAATTTAACATAATATTAATATTGTGAATTACTAATATTGTCAGTAAAGGGGGAACATAACGCCTCCACTTGGCATCTCCATTTCACTCAGTTCATTGCAGTTGCTTTAGTGTTTTCCCATGTGCATTTGTATCTTTTTAATTCCTAGTTTTAAGAGTATTTATCACCTCCAGGTTCAGGTGTTTTAGATCGATTTCTACTTCTTTTTTCTTAGCGATTTCACTCTAGAGCCATTCATGTGATGATATCGGCTGTCTTTCTGACGGTATTTCCAAGACATCTCTGTATCTTAATCAATTTTCCTATGGGTTTCTCCTTTGTGATTTCGCAGAGATTCACATTACTTATGATGTTAGGCAAGAATATCCCACGTTTTATTTTTACACATTTGTTGTTGAATACCTTTTTTGTGTGAAAATAGCCTGTTTTTACTTCTACATCTCATGACAGAATTAACACGAAATGAATGGTTCCGGATGAGTTGCATGGTGCCGGATATCTAAGAACTTTTACATGTAATTCTCAGTCGTACGTAATCTGCTCTCACTTTGTTAAGTTTGCTTTTAACGTCTGCCTCTGCAGTTGTCATTATATTTTTTAGATAACTAATTATCTACATATTCGACAGGGTGTTCTTTGATGTTGTTAGCTCTCACAGCCTTAATTTTCTTCATATTTAAATTACTGATAATAATGTATGCAATAATGTGAAGAATATAATGGTGATTTATTGATTTTTGAAACTTTTACTAAGATGGTCGCAAGAACAAAATTATACTTAATACTATTGTATTATAGCTGTCGCAGTAATTATGATAATCTTGAAGACAACTACAAACATATAAATGCCAACATTTTTTACAATTCGTTTATTTACGGCATTATTCTTTAAACCTTATAAACAAATTTCTACAATTTACAAATAATGAAATAAATCTATGAATTTATGTTCATTTCAATTATAATATTATACAAAAAGATATGTTTAGTTATATTTTTGAGGTTGAGGTGTTGTTATATTCACACTTGTGTACAATACCAAAAATTATTATATTTTATTTCCAATGTTTATGTACATATATATTTATTTGCGCAAAAATTCCACCTCCTGTTTCATGTCAGTACTGTTTTGTTTCTAGTAAAAATAAACAAAATGCAATGAAATATTTATTATTCCCAATGGACTGCGGGTTTTTTGGTTTCTTCCCAGTTAACAAACAACAATAATAATATTTAGTATTATTCGAAAAAAAAAATACTCTAGAAATACTAAATATATTGAGAATTTATCTTTTAGTATTTTTATATGAGTGTTTTTTTTATATTTTATATATTATTTATTTATTATTATTGAAAAGATAATAAATAATTTAAAGGTTAATAAAATATTTTGTATTTTATGTATAGCCTAACATTGAATTTACCATATCAATTTATATCTGACATAAAATAATAATAATTAAATGGCAAATCATTTTGAAAGAGTTTTTTGTGGCCGGAAATAATAGAAGTGTAAACAGAACTTAAGTGTTATTAGTTTATTTTCGTACCATAAGTTAATCATAATTGGTAGAAATAGACCAGTGTATGCCAGCGATGAAATAGAACTGTCTGCGATGAGCTACCAATTGACGTGTGGTAGTAGATGATGTTGGATGGAAAGCAATAATGCTGGGATATTTTTAGATAGCTGATACTGATATATTTCTTTTGAAAAATAAAAAAATGAAGATCACGAAACATCAAAAACTTGAAAATATATCAATAAAATGGGTTCTTCAATTTTGATTTGCAAAGCCCACTTTATCAGATTTGTCAGGAATAAAAAGTGAAAACGAAGATAGTTCGTTGGCAATTTTCCTGGAATTAGACGAATTCATATCACCTGAACTAATTAAATAATGTTTTAATTCCTTGAAATTCGGAAAGTAAAAACAAATTTGTATTAATCAAAGTTGTACTGAAAATTTTTTGGTTTTGGTATGATTGGAATTTTAGTTGAATTTATTTGCACCGTTTTGGTAGCACTTCAATATCTTCAAAAATGAAAAATTATCAAAAATAAATCATACTTCTTTATAAGCTAATAATGACCAATTTTATAAATGATAACATATTTGATTTCCAACAATTTTTTATTTTAACAAAAATGAAAATTGCTGATATTTTGAAAATTTCCAAATCTAACCAATAAAAATTATTATATTATTATAGTCTTTTCCTAATATCTTCAATAAATTTTCATATCAAAATAAATAAATTCTATTAAAAGTCATAAATTTCTTATATATTACATCAAATTGCATTCATATATATATAAATATCTAAATCCTCTTTTGCAATTTTCAAAATAATAGAAAAATCCTCTTGAAGAAGGAAAACTATATAAAAATATTTAAAGCAATTTCTTATAACAATTTTAATAAATCGCATAAATTTTATTCTTACATAAGCTAAACAGGATTTTTAAAATATACTACAAAAGCAAACGAACGAAACGATATTCAATTGAGATAATAACAAATCGTCCTTTTATCTTGAAACATATGTTGCAATGAATATTTCACCTCCCCTTCTATATTATCCTTATAAATAGTCCAATTTTTTTTTTATATTTATACACCCCCAACATAGAGGAAGCAAAAGTTAAATGGATAATTCTTTCGTTTGTATATTAAGTATTATATTTTTATACTCACTCCCAAAAAAATATCCTGTTTTTCCTTGAAATAGTATTTTCAATGGAAATATACAATTCAGTCAAGTCTTTTGAAAATCGCCGAAAGTCGATTTTTATGGGAAAACATTGAACCAATTCAATAGAAGTAGAGTATTTAAATTTTATTGCAATTTTCCCACATTTAAAGGATTGTATATTTATAAAAAACAACAAAACTTCCTATCCACAAAAAAAGGACTCTCGATTACATAGAGAAAAGAGAATGAATAAAATGTGAAATTAGAAAGGATAATAGTTAGAAATTATTTTGTTTTTGCTATCCTTTGAGTCAATGTTGAAAGTGCACAGATTCGCGATTAGTGAATGTTGGGATCATGAAATTGATAGTTGGATGGGAGCGGTAGTGTTGGAAAAATACTATTGTAAAACGAAAAAAAAAATCAATTACTTTTATAGTCAAAAGGATTCAAAATTAGGAATATATATAACTAAAAGCAGCATTTCAGATATAGACATTTTTATATTTGTCTATTTTTATTAGAGTTTTAGTAGCTTTATTTAAATCTTTAAAAGAAATAATAATAATAAAAAAAAATATCGAATGAAATCAATTGGCTTTTATTATATTTTGTCGGTTTTTTTAAAAGGATAATAGAGGATTGTAATAAAATTTCCTTTAAATGGATTTATATTATTATATTATTCGTTTTAGAATTTGGAAAATGGAAAGAAATAAGAAATATATTTTTAAAATGAATTTAGTAAAATATTGAATAAAATAAATATGAAAAGATCTAAAGTTTTAATTTGTTATTTCATATTTTTAACAATTTTGAGTATAGAAAATTGTAAATGTAATTTCACGTAATTATGGAAAACCTTAAGTTAGAGGAAATGTAATTTGATTTTATATTCATTAGATATCTAAATGTTTCATTATTTTAATTGACACCATGAGTTTTTAAAAAATGACGTATATCATCATTTACCTGGAGGCGGTTATTTCCATCCGTATATGTCATAATACAGTGGCCTTAAATCTTTTTAAGAATAAAACATTTTGGTTTATGTAACAGTTCCTATACTTTTCAGTAAACTATCTTGAGGAACTTGTATTTTTAAATTGATCCTTTTGAATCTGCCTGCATTAAACTTCGTTGAACGACTAATTTTTAATTCATTAAGGGTGGCTCTGCCTGCATTAAACTTCGTTGAACGACTAATTTTTAATTCATTAAGGGTGGCTCGCGCACAACGAATTCCTGTAGAGCTAGATATAATAAGTCTGGCATAAAATATCGATAAATGTAATCTATTTACAAAAAAAAACATAATTAAGATATTAATCATAATAGCAACTAATTTTATTTTAAAAGAAACTAAATAAAA
Organism: Rhamphomyia laevipes; assembly: GCA_963920725.1. Lineage (NCBI taxonomy): Eukaryota > Metazoa > Arthropoda > Insecta > Diptera > Empididae > Rhamphomyia > Rhamphomyia laevipes. The sequence goes on from OY987256.1 coordinate 43,688,275, forward strand.
TTAAATTCCAATTTTTATCATAAAATAATTTAAAATTATATATTTTCCCCATTTATCAAAATAAATGTAGTTTTAAAAGACTATATTTAATACAAAGAAAAAATTATTATAAAAATTTACTCCTCCATTTTAATTATTACAAATAGCCAAAGTTTAACTTAAACTTTAAATTTACCTGCTGAATATTTATTTGACTTTTAATATGTTTTTATTTACCCTTAAAACCACAACAACAACAAAAAAAACCTTTTTGCTGTTCATTGTTTTTGGTATTTTCTAATAAAACCAGTAAAATTATTGCTTTAAAAAGTTTTTCATATTAATTATAATAAACTTTAGAGTAAATTTTCACCTGGAAATGAAAATAATCATATGCAAGATGAAAAAAAAAACCATTAAAATCTAACCAGATTTTTTTTTATTTTTATGAAATTTTACAATACTATTTAGAACGAAACTCCCCCCAAACAGAACTCTGAAACACTCCACACAAAAAGGGATAATAATTTCCCCCACAACGACAAAAATGGGTTTATAAATTACTTTGTCATAATTTTAATTAAATCTCCTCCGGTTTTATGTAGGCAATTTCACAGACACAAATAATACAAATTATCATACCAAAAAAAAAAATATGTGTACAATAAAAAGGTCTACTAACACTTTAGACCTTACGAATCCTTTTAAATAATTAAAGATGATTTTAAAAATAATATACAAAATCCACCCAACTAGCAAAACTATTTCATTTTCATAAGACAAAAGCTGTGATTATTTCAGGGTTGGTAAATTGTTAATTTTCCAGTAACGTTATTCATTTTGTTATTAACCGAAAATACCAGAATAACAAAAGGAACCCCCAAGTTACATTCAACACAAGCAACTGCAACGCGCTAAACGCACTGTCAAAAAAAGTTCAACCTACATAAAATATATGGGAGTAGTTAAATTCAGTACAAACATTCACAACGCAATAACACAATTTTGTCATTATCAAACTTTGAGAGGGTCTACAACGCTGATAAAAATGTTGTATTGAAGAACGTTGCCATAACGTATTTTGAGAGCATCTTCAGCATAATAATAAAGTTATTGTTATAAATAACATTATTGACAGTTTTGATGTTATGGATACTAATAAGAGTATCGTTATGTTAAAATAACGTTACAATTTTCGTAATTTCGTTACGGTACAGTAGCGTTTCCTAATACTGGATTTTATTCTTAAATAAACACACCAAGGGTAAAAACAAAAAAATTATTAAAACTTAATTTTTACAATATTTTGCCAAAAACTTTTTGGTCCTTAACTTTATTGTTTTTATGTGCTTTTGTCATTCATTGTTTTTATATAGCTTTTTTGAGTACTGTCGTTTTGTGCTATTATTATAAAAGCTTCATAATTTTTTTTTAGTTCAACTCTTTTGTATTTTGGATATGAGAAAGTTTTGAAATAATATTCTGTAAAATTTGTTTACTCATGAAAATGTGATAAAGTTTGGTGAATGGTGATAGAAATAATAATGAACTCGTTTTTTATTAATAAAATTTTACTTATTTAATTGTTTTTCTTGTTCCTTTTATATGACAAATGAATTTGACTTGCCTTTTGTCAGAGAGCAAAATTTTTAAATTATTAAATTTTTGAAAGAACTATTTTAAAGATCGAAAGAACGTAAGGGAAAATATTTCCATTTGGAACACAATATTTCAGTCATAAACATAGAAATTATTCGATACATTACGATATTATTAAGTAACAAGAGAATATCAATCAATGTTAAGCTTTGAAATTAAATAATGTAATTAAAATTAGCTTGGTTTCGGTAAGTCCTACAGGTAATTTTCTCACGGAATTAAGTATTCTGTCACAGTGCAATTCCAGCTAAAATGAAGAAGTAGTTACAGATTTACTGGAAATTGTTCAAAAGCTTATATTAAAACAATTAGAAGCTACCCTAACATAGCCTCGTGCAATAGATTGTTTGATAAACTAATTGTATGTCATGACTAAATGTATAGATTTGATGTCGCCGCCATTTTGTTAGTCAATGTCACTCTTACTCTCTTAAAAAGGATTTTTCGCTTCTGATAAAAAACGAATAATTTTCTTTGTCTACTAAAAACGAATTGTATATACTAAGGATGCTAATTACTGGTAGCGATGGCGTAGTGCTAGTATGCTATGCTGTGATGTATTATGAACAGAGTTCATCTCCAAGCCGAGGCATCGATGTCGCTCTATGTTGACTCAGCTATAAAGGAGTACCAGCAATAAAAAAATTCAAATTTATTTTTCCATCTTCACCCTACTTGGCACAATTATATATTGCAAATTTTATTACTGGGTACTCATTTAAATCAGAATCAGTTTCATCGACATCATTGCATCGGTTTAGAGTTAAACCCCGAACATAATGCATTACATAATAACATACTAGCACTAGACCACCGCTTCTCAATTTTACATATTTGCAATGTATTTAAGTTCGTTTATAAATTGAGAAATTTTCAAATTTTGTTTAGCCGAGGGCGCTTTTTTTGAATACTACGTCGACTGCAAGCGATCTCTTTCTAACTAGCCAACCAGAACAAAAATATCATTATTTTTTAATTATTAATTTATTTAGAATTATATTATATAATTCCACCCACTTTTACTAGTTCATTTCAATAAATAAATTATTGCCGTATAAACGAATTAATTACAAATTATCAGCCTGCCTTTTATCGTCACTAATTTTGACACTTGTATATACCATAATAAATCTATATAGTGTTAACTGTCAAACAATGAATTAATGGTACTATCCCAGCAATTTGTAATAAAATAATATGGAGAATTTAGCTTAGTTAATAATATCTATAGATTAAAATAATTTTAAAATATCAATTAAAATAATTTCAATAACAATTTTTAATATTTCATTAAAAAAGTTTATATAATTTTCAAATGTAATGTTAAAAAACTGTCCTAATTTTTTTTATTTTGAAATATGATAAATAAATCATTAAAACATTTCGTAGTTTCGGAAAATCCTTGAACCTAACAAAACCATAACTAAAAATTGCAATCATAATAATTACTCTAAAAATAAATAATAACTATAAAAATAATAATCATAATAATTTTTCTTCTATTTATTTTTCGTTTTTTATTTTTTTGTTTTTGTTTTCATGTTGTAATTGTATTTTAAATGTCCTTTACAGGATGTTAATAAAAAATTCCATTAAAAGAATCGTTTTTGTTTGTTAATAATTTCTCTGTGTATTCTTTTATGCCTTCAAGGATTTTTTATAAATTATAATTTGTCTATTTTATTTTTGAACTATATTTTTTGAAAATCTTTTACATTGTTAATTGGCTTTGAAAAATTATTTTCTTTATTTTTCTGAAAATTTGTTTTTCATTTTAGAATGAAAATTTTAAATAATTTCATATTAGCTAAAAGTTGAATATTAAAGGAAAAATTGTTTTTTTCTGAATTTTGAATGAAATTTTTATTTATAATATTTCTTTTTAAAATGTTCCCTTACTCTTTCAATATGTTAAATTTTTTTGAAAACTTTTTTTTTTAAACTTTCTGAACTGATAACTTGAATGAAAATTCGAGACGAACAAATGTTGAAAAAAAAAGTTTCTTTATAATATAAAATGAAAACCATGGATTTTGTCTATGCAATGAATTAAATTTGATTTATGTTATAATTTTCACGATTAAAAATGTTCACTTTTGGAGTTTATTACTTGAAATAGAATTATAATTTTTGATATTTAATAATTTTTGAACTTTTTTTTTTTTTGAATTTTATGATTAATTTAAAGATTTTCTTCTAATATGCAAAACATTTTCTTACATTTATCTTTATGAAAAGAAAAGATTTCTAATCTATTCATCTCAAATAATAATTTGTCATTTTAATTTATTTGCATACCAATTATTTGATCATCCTCTAATATTTTTTTTAAAATATAATAACTGGAAGCACAATAAATACAATTTCAGCAACGTCCAACTAAAACTAGTAGTTCTCCTCTTTATATTACTCCCCGAAATGTTAATTCTTTTTCCATGCAATATGTTTTCAAATGTAATTTAAACAATTGAAATTTAAGGAAAATTAACAAAATGTTAATTTTTTATTGAACAATTAAATAATTTGAGAAACATTAGTTCGAAAATAAATGAATACAAAACAATATTTCCTCAAAAATTCAAAAATTTGTTCAAATTTTTGCGGAAAACTTCCAACTAAAACATTATACGTTTCAATCAAACTTAAGCTTAGTTTCGAGGTTTACAAAATTACAATTCTCTAATTTTATCTCCATTTTGACATTTTGTGAAGTAAAAGGAAGGTACTCTTATAGTCGGAATATTGGACAATTTTATTTAATTGTAGTTCTTCCCAAGTGACTGCTTAGTGCTTATATTGTGCAAATATTTATATACATACTGAACTATTCCTTATTAATATTAGCAATACAATCATGTATAGGGCCATTTATAAACATGTGTCATGTAATTAGTTATATGTCAAAATATGAATTTATTCCTCATTTTATATCGAAAAATTTCTTAAATATTTTTTTTTACAAAACTTTCTAAAGAGTTACAGCTTGTTAATGTTATAAATTCACAAAATAATTATATTTTTTTGCTAACGATATGATTATTAATACATAATTCCATTTAAAATAATAACCTTCTCTAATTTATCTACCCTATTCAACTAATATGACATTAATAAAAAAGTATTGAATCCTGTCAAAATTATTTTTTTACAAAAAATTTTAATTGCTTTTGATGAATTCGAAATTTATTGGCACAAGTAAAAAACAACAAAAAAAGATTAAAGAATTTATAATTTCCTGGCAATTTCCGAACAAAAATTTATATCTAAACCGGCGACATTAATGAAATTTTCCAAAAAAAAAGTCCTTTTTTTATTTCTATATACAAAATCGTTCTATTTAATTTATGATTAACTTTTACAAATATTATATTTATGATGACATTTTTCTTACAAAAAATATTTCAATTTATCCTCTGATACACATGAGAAGAATATTATTTAAAAAAATTCCATTCCTTCGGTTATATTTTTATATGAAAACTTTATCCTAAAACAATAATTTCATCTAAAAGAATTTTAAATATTAAAAAATTCTTGTTAAAACTTCTTAAAAATGGCACCAAAAAAAAAAAAAAAAATAAAGAAAGTCTTCAATTCTTTTGAACTTTAACCAAAGTTAACAAATTTTCATATTTTCTAAAAGCATTTATTATTTATTTTCCACAATAAATGAAATATTTTCATTTTGTTGTATACTGAAAGTATAAAGTTCCTTAACCTAGCGTTCTGTAATATATTATCCTTTAACTGAAATATGAAATTAAATATGAATCTGCCTAATATCACATAAATATTTTACCTAAAGTTACATAAAGAATTTTCTTTTAAATGAAAATTATATTTTTTTCTTGTTAAGGATATTAAAAATCAATATTATGATGACATCAATAAATCCTTTAGAATCCTTTATAAAATAAACTAAAGACGGGGACATAATATTAAAATAGTTTGTTGTTTTTTTTTTTACATTAAATATTTTATTGATAGTCGGTCCTTTTTTATATATATGTACACACACAAAAAAAACAGTAATTTTATAGTAGCACAATTTTGGTCCTTGTAAAGGAAGCTCTAGACTATTTATTGAGTAAAACTTAATACAAAAATATATAATTTTCTTTATTTTCTTCAGTATTTTTTTTAAATGTAACTAAAATGAATTTAGGGTGTTTTGTAGATAGTATGGGTCATGGAAGGACACTAATAAATTATACGTGACCTGACTGCAATATTTTACCTAATCGTAAGTTGTATAAGTTTGTACAACAAATTTCCTTATATATAATACATATATAGAAAAATATTTATTTTTGTGTTATCTTATGAAAAGGATACCAGAAAAATAGTCTAGGCTAGTTTTTTTTTTTTGTATTTTGATAGTGCGACTATTGCAATATGGTATTTTGTATAGTTAGTTTTTTCTTAGTCAGATAAAAAGGATTCTCTAAGTTTTTTCTTTTACTTTGTATAAAATATTGAGTAAGTACAAAAAATATTTACTATTCCTTTAAATAGTTGAAGACTATAGTCGTTCTAAGGATAAAATAGAATTTCATTTTTAGAACGATATAAATAGAAGAAATCAAAAGATATTTGATCGTGACTTTATTAAAAAAAACATTGTTTTTTATTTTGTATTAGCTAAAAGGTGCCAAAATAAAAATAACTTGTCAAATTGTTTCTAAAATATTTATGAAAGTAATATTTTTTTTACAAGGATATTCCAAACAAAACAAGTAAATAAATATTTTAGATATTATTCAATTGGCACTGGATGTGCTATGAAAACTCAAATTATAACTAACTTTTATTGGCCAATTGAAAAAGAAAACTTTGTAAATATTGTATTTCTAGCCAAGTTTTCAAATTTTCTTATAGTACACAGTTTTTTTTAACATTAATGTCCTAATTCTTTCATTTAAATTTAAATTTAATTGAATTAGTGTTTATCCTTACACCTGTATATATCAATTATAATCTTAAACAATATAAATTTCAATTCTCACTCCATGTCAAAAGTGATACCATATTCAAAATTAAACTATAAATGGAGTTGTATTTTACCTCTAGCAAGTCCACTAAGCAGATTGATCTATTCTTAAGCTAAAAATATTTCTAGTTATAAAAATGTATATTAAAATTATTAAAATAAACCTTGGATAATCTTAGTCTACATACAGAAATACGTAACTAAACGGTGGAAAACATTGGAATCTGAAGCTATCTTAGCAAAATTCAAGTATCAATCAATTTCTGAAGATAAAATTTGATACATTGAATATTCGAGAATGAAATCCTTAATAAGATTTAATGATAATCTTTCATAATTGATATAGAAGCAATAGAAAGTGAATTAGGCTAATGGCAGTGGTTTATATAAGAATATTTTTTTATCGAAATTAAATTAACTATTTTTTGAAATTTATATTATTAATGTATTTTCTTCAAAATTATTATGAAGATATAAATCAAATATTTTCAATTTATTTGAGTCTCTAAACAATGATTTTTTTGTTATTTGATTTCTTTAGGGAATTTTCCATTGGAAATTAGACCAATAAATATTAAACAAACATTAATTTTAGAAATATAGTATAAAATAATCTAATGAAATATAAACATTTTCATAAATTTCTTATTGGTTTTCTATATTAATTTCATATTTACTAAAACATAAATAAATTTATCTACAAAATTGGATTAGAATATATTAATAAAAACTACTATTTTCACTCAGATTACCATATTCAAATGAAATAAATGAATCACAAATAAATATATGAAATTAGAAATAAATTTAAATACTTAACATTATTCTATTTTTAATGAAGTCCATTAAAAATATAAAAAAGTTCACTGTTTAATAAATTTAAGAAACATAATAAAACTAATTACACAATTTCAACATAACAAAGTACAAAAAATAAACCTTCTTCATTCACTTAATTCCAATTAAATTTGATTACCACCAAAATAAAAACAAACAAAAATTCCAAATTCTCTTGTCCTTTTTTTGTTGGAAATATCCTATTTGCGAAACTTTTGAACATAAATGCACAGTAAAATGAGAATTTTTTTTTATAGAACAGAAAGTTAAATTACAGCAATTTCCACTAATCTTCCTTTCATTACTTTTACTCAACCGGAAAGATTTACTAACTTCAATTAAGGCGAATAAGGATATTTTATCTAAAATAAGAACATTCCAAATTCCAAACAATAACTTTTTTTTTACCCGAAGAAGACGATAGGGTAAAGGATACGTTTAACAAAATTGTGGTTTGAAAAAAATAAAATTCAGAATAATCTATTAGCGAAAACAGAATTAAAACTAATCCAGGATTAATTGAACTGCAATATTATCAATAATTAAAAAACAATAAGGAAGAAATAGAATTTTAATTAAGGAAATTTCAAAATTGTGTTAAATAAAATATATAAAAATTAAAATGTCATAGAATAATTTAAAATATAAAAAAAAAATACTTCAAATTCTACTTTAAATATAAAAGGACATGCGCTTTTTATTTGTTATCCTTTTTTATGGGAATTGGTTAAAAACACGTGTTAGTTTACAGTCTGCAAAATCAAAATTCATACAAATTCTTACAATTTTCTTTTACGTCCCACAAACTCAATTTAAAACACAAACAATTTTACTCTCTCACAGTTCTTTATGTCCTTTATGATAGTTCTCCATTCTCCTCCAAAATACCGGCAAATTCAATGAGAACACAACTCTGTAAATCTAGTTCTGCAAATATTTTTATTAACAGCCTAAAAGTATGCATTTCTGTTTCATAATAATAAAAATTATAATTCTATGTCGATCAAATCAAACAGGATTTTCTGTTGTCCTTTTAGTATATCAAAGTACGGCAACGTGATTAGATGTGATAATGATGAAAATTTGTATTATCAAAATAAAAATAATAATAATTTTTTTTTTTGGAAAATATAAATAAAATATTAAAAAAACGTTTTGATTGAGTGAATTTAATGAGTCGATTTTATTATAAGTTTTTAAATTAATAATTAATTATATTAAATATTAATAAAATAATTTATAATAATTTTAATTTTGTGTAAAATATTTAAATAGTTAATAAATTAATTTTAGAAAAATGTAAATTTAATAAATTTTATGTTAAAATTTAAAAAAAAAAATGGTGAATGATTTAATTATTGAAAAAAATAATTTAAATTTGAGTTCAATTTATGTTAATGATAAAAACCAACAACTAATACAGACAACAACTGAACAATTAGATCATATAAAAATTTATCCAAATCATCATTTTCATAATCATACTCATTTGGACAAAAAACAAGAATATTTTGATGATCAACATCAGAATCATCATCAACAACAACAACAACAACGACAGAAGCATCCACAAAGACCACAAACATTACCATCAACTACTCGTAATCCAACAAATAATAATGTTGGTAATTTGAGTTGGACATTTTTTGATCAAATTTCACTTTTGGATTATCAATTACGTGACAATGACGAGGTATTTCCAATAAAACAAAATTTCAAATTTTAATGGTTAAAAATATATAATTTAAATAAAAAATGTGAAATTAGTAGGTAAAAATAATATTTTGTTTATTTTTATTTATAGAAAATCACGTTCCAACTTTTTAAATTAATTATATAGGAATTATTTATTTTGTATACAGTTGAAAATAAAAATTATATCATTTGAGGGGTTTGTAACTTTATAAGTTAAATAATTGAAATTATTCTATGTTTTGATATTTCCATTAATTTAGTTAAGAAATTTAAGAAATTTTAAAAACTTGTAAATGGTAAAATAATCTGTAAAATCTTTCCAATTATTTTGAAAATTTAAAAGTTTCAAAAATGATAAATTTAGGTTATAATTTACCTTAAAACTGTTATTTAACAAACTAAACCTAACTTTCAAAATGAAGCTGAATGAGATAAGAATAATTGACTAAAATGCTAATTTTACTGATTTGAAAAAGACCTTCAGAATCTTCATCAATCTATGCTTAAGTCAGAGTTTGATCAGGATTAATGATAGACATTCAATTACTAAATCGCTGACAATTTGCTTACTGAAAACTTATTTCCCTGTCTGGACATGTGTCCAGGTGTAAAATAATGCTCTGTCCCGTACAAAATATTATTCCACTCTGCATCTTGGACAATAAAATGAAAGAGTTGACAGTAAAATTATTTAATAAATTCTTTCAGTTTGGAATTAATTGACTTGTAAAATATTGCATATTCTTAGGGGTTTATTTATGCAATTAATATTTTCAAATTTGTATTTGGAATAAATTGAAACTTGTTTAAACCTTAGACAGAGTATAGAATTACATCAGATGGTACTTTTGTACGTGCAAACTGTGGTAAGGCTATAGTTAGTTTTTTGTTCTTTAGAAATTGCAAATGCTGTCATTAGGCTGTCTTTAGAAGTTGTAGATGCTGTAAAATAGATATAAAAAACATGAAAAAAACATTTCTTTTCTGCCACAAACAAATCTACTTTAAATTATTTACTCTAAACACTCGTCCTATTATTCCATACTCTGAATTTTAAACTAAGCTCTATCAATTTTTTTCATAATACTTTTTGAATCTTCACCCAAAATTATTTCGATTTGCCTCACAAAAACCCAAATTTAATTGTAGTATTTCCAATATCATACCAAAACAGTTCACCCCTTATACCTAAAAAAAATTATCTCAAACCCCTAACAATTTTAATATACTATTTCGTATTTGTCTGTTATTTATTGAAATTAATAAAATTTTATTTATACACGAAATATGTTTACCAATTAATTGATAAAATGCAACTAGTTTGCATGTTTTGTCAGCACAATTTTAATAAAAATATCCTTATAAACAACAAGGAATATCGGATTACACACCAACAATACAATACAAAATTTACTGTTATTTTTTGTAAAAAAAAAAAAAAAAGAAAAAAATTTCAAATATTTTTTTTTATGTGATCCTTTTGTGAAAAAATCATTATTCATGGACATACATAAATTTATGACTACAAATTTTGTTTACCCTGAATTCACAATGAAAACGTCGTAACGCAAAGCAAAGTTGTAGCAAGTCAAAGTAAGGTTATTTAAATTTTTTAACATTTTAATCTGATTTTAATTATTTTAATCTGAAATTGACATTTTAGCTCAGCTGGTTGTAAATTCAAATTGAATTTCATCCATTTCTAAAATAATTGAAACATAATAAATTAATATTTTATTTAATTTCCCAAAATAATAGTTAATTTTACCTGGAAAATATGACTTTTTCCAGACTTGCAAATCCCATAAGTTAAAAGTTGAGTAACTTTTGCTTTACTTTGTGCTGACATGTAAATCACATTGAGAATGGAAATATTATTTTCACATATAGTTCAACTTTGCGTTGACTTTGTTTAACTTTTTGTATTGTGATTCCAGCATTATTTATTGAATTAAGAGGAATTTTATGTTTATGTTGCGGTTACAAATTTGAATAATGTTTTCGGTATTTTTTTCTATTTTTTGGTTGGTTTATTAATATTTGTAGTGATTTTGTTTTATGTTGACATATTTCAAGTGTTCATTGATAACAAATTGATCGGTCATATTTTTCATTAAATATAATATTTTGTTTAAACTGTGATGACTACATAAAATAAATATAATGTTTATTAATTATGTGGTTATTACATATTTTGGCTGAGAACAAAAATAATAATAGAAAAAATTATAATATAATTTTTTTGGTAATTCTGATTAAATTCATTTTACAATGACACAGAAATAATTTTATAAAATAGCATTGGAATTATAGTATTTTAGTATGTATAAAAAAATTCAGAAATCCTTTTGAATTAAATATCAATTTATAATTAATGATGGAATAATTATGAGTTAATTATGTGAAAGGGCATATTTTTTTTGTTCACAAATAATTTCTATGAATTTCAAATTCAAATCATAAATAAAATTATATTTCACTGTCGACAGCATTTCAAATTATGAAATTTAAATTAACTTTTGTTGACATTTAAATACATATTTAAAATGATTGTAAATAAAATATGAAATTTAAAATTATTTTTAAATTTGTTCACAACAATTTTTTTTAATTAATTATTACATAATTTTTAGTAAATTGTCAATATTTTATCCAGAATTAAAACTTCGGTTTGATTTATTTTCTGATTTGTAGGTGCAATCTTTAAGATAAGTGTTACCTCTTGTAACCGTTTAAGATATTCTTAATATTCTTATTGGAAATGAAATATAACGAGTAAGATAGAGTAACAAAGATTATAATATATTTAACTGATTAATAAGAAATGTACAATAGATTTAAATATTAAATTAGAAATGATATTGATGATCTGACCGCCAGGCAACGAAGAAATATATGTTCTCACCGTCATTCGTGCTAACCTCTCATATCGCATGTAAGCAATTCTGGCTTATACATTATAGTGTTACCAGAATATGCCAACAATAAGCATTCCTTAAAGTGTGGTTCAATTTAAACTGAAGTTGTAAAAATCTTAAGTTTCACAGAAATAGAGAGTAAATTAATACACGTTTGGTAAATATTTTCTGGCTTTAGCTAAGTTAAAGGAAAATTTTGATTCATAAACCATTTCAGCTTAAATTTTAGTTGTAGGCATTAAAGCCACACAATGAATTTAGTTAAGCTTAAGATTTACATCCCATAATGAATCCGCACATATGTAAAAATTAAGTACAAGGATAAATTTATAAATAAAATTACATTTATGATAAATTTCTTCCTTTTTTATAATTTTCATCAAATATAATCAATTATGATTTTAGATCAATATCAACTGATTTATCTTGTAAAAACGATTTCTTTAGTTAATATTAATAGATAAATTTAATATTACTTATCTTTTAGATTTAGACGTAGATTTCCATTTTTTTGTATAAAGAGGGAAAATTTTTGTAGGATTATATGGTACGAATTGGGATAAATAGTAAGGAATCCTTTGTTATTTTATCTAAAACTCTTTTATTGAATTTCAAATAGTTCAGATTAATTTATTCATTAATTGTGAAAATAAGAATTTACATTATTAAATCCTGGTAGTATTTAAATTTTAATTTTGCAGTACCTTTAAAAATCGTATCCTTTATTTAATAAATCAAACCAATTTGTTGGTTCCATGTTATTTATTTTAATAAATTGTAAGAATAATGAAAATCTTTCCAATAAAAATTTATAAAATTTGGTATTTATTAGAATTCTAAATATGAAGAATTTGAAAATAATATGGATTTCAATTTGGCAACAAATATTTATTCATTTTTTATAATTAAAATTTGATATTTTCACTTGAAACAAAAATTACTAAATAGTAGTATAATATAATTTTAATTATCGTTAATTGTATATAAATAAAGTAAATTTTTATATTTTATTATTATATTAATAATTCTCCAGACATCCTTTAAAAATTAAAATAAATTTAAAATTATATCATCCCAGAATGAAACCATCAAATTTATCCATTATTCATAAAGGTATGAAAATTATATTTAATACCTACATAATATATAAAAAAATATGTTAGTGAAATAATTTTCATCCGACATTATGTATACATACTTAATCGAACATTATTATCCCTTTTTCGTGACAATCCTTAATTAAATTTGATTAACACATGGTCCAGTATTAATAAAAAAAAAGAAATGGGAATATCATTACAAAAACAAACCGAATTTTTACACACATCCTGGGGAATATTCATAGTTTTATATGTTTATAGTGAAAAAGGATTAAAAAATGTATTTTTTTTAATTTGATTAGATGTTAATTAATTACTTTTAGAACCACAAAAATTATATATATATACAGGATATTTATGTTTTCTATTATTACACAATAAATTATCTAACCGATTGAATAAAAACAAGACTATCAATACATAAAAACAGTTTGGAGGACACTAACAGATTTGATTTTGTAAAATCTTTATTGACATAATATTTTAAATATTCTATGGGCTATGAGATAGTTTCAAATATTTAAATTACCTGGTACAAAAGCATAAAAATTTAAATTCTTTTTGTATAAATTTTATTATCAAAATCACCACCAGCAAAAAAAAACATTGCAAATTAATGAAAACTTTACACTGTGTACACAATTTTTTTTTTGATGGTGATTATAATGTTCAATTTGTATGTGGACTGATTTATAATTTAGATTAAAAACAGTCACGAGCTCTAATTAATTGCATTCTGCCTACACAATATATAAAATTTCTAATATATATGTACAAATACCGGGAAATTTTATCCTTTTAAATAACATAGTATTTGTGTAGTTGGACAAATAATCTAAATATAGAAAGAAAATATATAATTTTACATAAAAGAGTTTGAATTGTTCGCGTTGAAGAATTTATTTGTATTGAGATTGAGGAGCGTGAGAAATATAAATTGTATGCATGTGACATATAATTAGTGTAATCTTTAAGTTTTAATAATTTTGTTTGGCTAGTTTTATAGGGTTTCATGAAATTTAATCATATATTATTCATTATACAATTATTAACTATATTCATTCTTCTAAAAATTCTAGTCAGTCCAAATTGAATTTTTTTAACGTAGAGGTTTTATTCCAGGAGAACTGTCTCTGAAAAAGGTTTCGAATTGCAGTACCAGAAAACTCTTCAAGTTTGTTTGCAATTACGAAATCATTAGACTTGCTACACGCCGCCTCAATATCTACTAAGAGTTAGTTATCTATAAAAGTGGTACCGCTATGGATTCATTGTAGACTATGTGAGGCTATGCCTCTTTCTTGAGGCGTTACCGTTAGCGGCGTTTGACTTTTCAAAACTTTAAACGTTCAATCGTCAACTCCACGAGCACAGACTAGAACCGTTACTCGTACAACCTTTCAATAAGTAAAGTTATAGTCTTAATTTTTATTAGAAATTTATAAAAGGTCCACACTTTTTTGACTGTTTTTTTATTTGCATGTTTTGAATTCACTAAACTTTGTCCACTACTTAAGAACTTTAGAGGACATTTAATTGATAACTCATTATACTTCCCTCTGTAGGTAAAACTGAAGCACTGAATATTATTTTAGATATTTTGATAGTAACCAATACAAAATTTATTTTAAAAAAAATATTTAAAATTTTTAAAATCAAATTATTTTCTTATTAAGTTTCCATTAAATCTTATAAAAAATAAATAAAAAAAAACCTAAAACTATTTAAACTTCAATTTTTATGTTCAATTTTACATTTGATTGCACTATACAAGAAAATACTAATTTCCCATGACATTGCATTTTCTTTTTACCAGTTACAATCTAATTATTGCTATAATTTTGTACACCATCTGATGTTCGAATGGAAAAAAATATATCCTGTATCATAAAAAAGGACAATTTCTCTCAGGTACAATTTTCATTTAATTTCTTCATATTTTAAAAGATATTTCATACAAATATCTTGGGGCATTTGAAGTTTTAACTTTAAGTATTTGGATGCATAAAAAGAATTCAAAAAATTTACCTGATTTATAAGAAAAAAATTATATCGTTACTGTCCCATATAATGATAGTTTAATTTGGAAAGGACTTCTTATGAGAACTGGGGATAGTTTCTTTATTATATAGTTTGCAATAAAATTTTCGGCTTACATAATTTTCTTTTCAGGTGTACGAAGCTGATTTTTTTGTACAACTAGATTTGTATATTAAATATAAAAATTTTAAATAAAATTATTCAAAGTATGTAAATATCTAATTTAATCTAATTATTTCGGAAGTATATTATCATACTCTTTTAGTTGGTGTAGTACATCGTCGGCTTCAATTACTAATATAGCTTGGAAAATTTTATCAGGGATAATTTGGAACTTGATTTGAAATATGAACAACATTTTGTAAAAAAAATGTATACTAACTTGAGTTAGTATTTATTTGGGTAATGACTTGTTGTGCGTTGTCGCCACACGAATAAGGATGAAATATTTTTTAGAATTTAGATATCTTAAGCCATCTATTTTCCGAAAATAGGTCGGTGATTCCGAAAAAAATACATCAATATATGTCGCTGTTTCTTGTATTCTGAAAAAAATAGGTACTTTGATAGAATACGGTATTGAATGTTAAAATCTAATATTAAAGTTAATAATAAATTTCAAAGAAATTTTAAGGTTAATGTAAATCCTTATTATTTGGAATGCCAAAATTCCAATAAATTTTATCTTGTTATCTCCTTGATGACTTTTTCGTATATCTCTTACCGAACACTATAACTATGTATATATAGTCATATAGTATAAAAAGAACTAATAGGGTCATCCTTTTAACTTTATATATAAAGTCTAAAGTATACTGTAAAAAACACAAATTGTAATTCCAACTTAATTGTAAAAACTGTTTTTAGTTTTCGTTTTTATGAATCCCGCACAAATAGCCTCGAGTATCACAATTTTTTATATCTAGCCTTCACATTATTCCTTTGCATTTATTATTTTTAATTATTATATTTGCTGTTTTCGGCAGTAGAATCACTTCCTTATTATATCCTGAATACCAATTGTAATTGTAAGAACATATTAAGAATATTGAAAAAATAGACTTAGTCCAAAGCACAGTTAAAGATTGTGTACGTTGTTCACATCACTCTTAATTAAGCAATTAATGCGATCATTGCTTTCCGACAGAGTTCATTCTTAAAAGACTATCTACAATAACATTGATTTCTGTGTCACGTTTCAAGTTCAGTATAATTCAAGATACAAAAGATATAACAGCTGGCGGTATCTGTAGGCTTTAGAGTTGGTAAGAAATTTAACAACTGCTTCCTTTATTGATGCACTAAAACATTTTGTTGCACTCTGACGATGAAAATTAAAAATATTTAGATTCTCTGTCTTATGATAGTGAGTAATGATATGAACCAGCATTGTAAATGAATAGGTTGGAGGTAGTTAATCAAAACCTTAATTAGTGGTGTTCTACTACTTATGACCATTGGATATAATTACAATTTATATTAAAAAAGCAAAAATATTAAAGAACAAATTTTTAAATTTATTATTCTCAGAATGTCATAACGCGTGTCTGTAGTTTACACAATTACTATTGCATGTAATACAATCTGCAGCAGTCAGTATCCAAAATGTATCTATTTTGTTTGTCCTTTTTATACATAGTCACCAGTTAGTCACATTTAAAAACTATTATATATCTTCAATTTAACCCTTTTTCAAAAAAAAATATTCTTTCAGCTTAATTCAAAGTTCGTATAATTCTAAATATTTTTTATAGTATTATTTACAGAAAATCATACCGAAAACAATTTTATTTTGCTTGTCTCTTTTCATATTCATATATGACTAAATTAAACAACCCCAAGGATATTTTCTATTCAGAGGATATTTAAAATAGTTTCACATTTTATATTTATACAGAAAGTAAGATTTAGTTTGTAAAACAAAACAATTGGGCAATGAAAACACGTACATCTCCGTATTATAGTCATTCATATGGGATTAAAAATTACCAAAAAATATTATAGAGAAACGTACTTTAAGTAAGTTTCCTGAAAATAAAAGGATATTCATTTTGTAGGTAAAATTTGGGGAGACAAATTTTTAATGTCTTTTTTATTTTTTTATTTTTTTTGGGAAATATTTATAGTAATATTCTTAAAGGTTTTTGTATGTGATACCTGATTAACTTAGGTTAAAATATGCTGCCTCTCATAACTACTTATAGTACTATACAATTTTGTAGAGAAAATATGAAAATAAATAAAAAAATTACATTTTCACTATAGGGATTCATTTTACAACTTAATATTTATTAAGAAATTTTATGTTTTTAAAACAAATTCAAGTTAAATTTGTAAATTTTTAATAAAATTTTAAAATATTTAATGAAATTTAAATTTATTTTCACTAAATTTTTTAATTAAAAGTTACTGAATTTATTTTATTATAAATTATAATACAAAAACTAATGTAAAGCGTAGCTTAATATAAATGAATCTGAAATCCGAATTCAGAAGAGAACCGAAAATCTGAAATCTTAGATTATAATTTGAAGAAAGCCAATCTAAAAATTCGAATAATTATCTAAACTAAATGCATTTTTTTTTAATCTACTTGTCTTTATTTTGTTTATTACCAAGATTATGTCAAAATTTCATTGACTATTTATAAAATGTCATAAAACTTTCGATTATTTTTTGTGAACAACAAAAAATCAAATTTACGATTCTAAAGTATTTCCTAAAATTATTCAATCAATGTCAAATATTCATTCTATATTTAATATAAATTCCAAATTTTCAGTTTCTAGAAAAATTTAATTTTCAAATTACCATAATAAAAAACCACAACAGAAAATAAAAAAATCTTGTTTATTATTTCGTGATGATCTGTTGTTAAATTTAAAATTTCCAAGATCAATTTCAACATCGAAATTACCTCGACTTTTTTTTATGTCTCTAAAATAAAATAAATTTCATAAATTTTCTTTATTTTTGTAAATGAAAATGTAAAACAGCCACTCAGCCAAGCTCTATACAAAATTGTGTAAAATATATTTATGATACTGTGCTTTGGCCCTATAAAAAAATTGATGAGTTTTTTTAATGAGTTTCATATGCCATGTAAAAAAATATAATATTTAAAAAATATTTTTATTTAGATTTAGTTCAACTATCGTCCCACATAAAATGATTTTCTTGTTTTTTTTTTTTGGCTTTTCATATTTTGGAAATGGGGGACACAGTATGTAAAAATTTCCATCGAAATCGTAAATTTATTAATAATTTATAAATAAAATGAAAATTGTCTTAAACGAATCAAAACTTTGTACTGGTATACTTACCGTAATTTAAATTCTGTATTATTTGACAAGTGTAAAAATTGACAAATTCCCAATGTATTGGTAATTTGTCAATTAGTACTGGGAGGTACACAATATTTCGCCACAATGAATGAAAATCTGATTAATTAATTTGTCAAAAATGTCATAAACATTTTTGACCCTGTAGAAAAATTATTTATTATTTACTATCTAAAAACAATTAAACTTTTGGTCAACATTTTATTGCTATGCCCCCATAATTAACATTACCTACTAAAAAAAACACATTCTCACTTCATTATGACATAATTAGAAACGCTCAAATGGAAAACCATTAAAAAGATTTTTTTAATGAGAATTTTTTGATAAAATTATCTCGTGTCACCACATTTTCTCCTCAGTGTTTATTATTGTGTGTTTTATTTTCGTCACAAACTATGAACACAACTAAAATCTCAATATTTTAGTGATCTATTGACACTCAGTGCTGTTTTTTTTTTTTTTGTTATTTTTTTCAGTTGTTTGTGTGGCGTCAGTCCAAATAAAATAATTTAAAATAAACACTCTTAGTCACGAATATTTTTCCAATTAAACAACAATTTAAATGAAAATCAACAAACTTTTTAATCTCTGTATAGCTCTATAGCCTCTGCAATGATAGAACACTTAATTAGAGCACTCTCCAGATCATTTACACATACACTAGCATGTGAATGAAAAATGTGTTTTGTTAAGTGAGAAAAATTCTTAAATTTGACTTATCATTGTAACAAAATTATCATCACCGAAAATTGTTCTGATCTTTCTAAATTTATTTGTAGTATTTAACTTGTCGTGAAATTGTGAAAATGCGGTGGCGAATTTTCATTTTTTAATGAAAATTATAAAATAATATAAATAATAAAAATTGGAATTAAAATTTTCATAGAATTAATAATTTTATGGTAATATAAAATATAATTAAAAATATTTTATTTTAGTGTAATTAAAATTAAATTAAATAATTATAATTTAAGTGATTTTGGATTTATTTAATTGTTGTGTTTATTATGTAGGATTCCGAGAAAATAAATATTTATGAAGATGATGCCGGATCGAATAGTAGAGAAGTGTTATTGAGGTAAGTGATTCTTAAAAAAATTAATTATAATTTATGAGTTTGTGTAAAAATATTATTAAATTTATTCATTTAAATTTGTCCAGAATAGTTAAATGTATTCCATAAAAATTCGAATTTACATTTCAAAATCATTTTTGATTGTCTTATTTAGTATGTTATTTATAATTTTTCTTCATAATTTTTAAATTATAAAACAAAAACTTTCAATAAGTTTTGTTATAACATTTATTTTAAATTTGGCAAAATCATTCCCAAAGATTCAATTATTATGTCGTACTGTATCTACTCTCTTAAAGTGTTAATCAAGATTCCAATAAAATACAAACTTAACTAATTATAATTGAATTCGAAATCTTTTAAAAAATAATGCCAATTATTAAAAATAATGATTTCACTAGAATACATATCGTCATTATGATCTGTATTTAATTGATTTTGTAAAAATGTTTTTATGATTTTAAAAAAACATGATATCCAATTTCATTTCAAAATTTCTAAAAACAAACTAAAATATTTATCAAAAGACAAAATACTTTTTATGACAAGCTGTCTAATTTTTAACATACTACCAGATTAAACTCATAAAATACGGAAGCATATTCAAAATATCTTAATTCACATAAATTATATAGGATGAAATAAAAACAAAAAAGAACAACAACGAAATATTTATGTTATATACAGGGTTCTTCATGATTGATGAAGAAATTATAATTTTCGTACAACTAACAAACTTTCCGTAGCTATGAAAGCCGACTAATTTCGTTATTGTTAATAATTAATTAACATATTTTATAAATAAATGTCAATCAATAAATAAAATCTGTTAATTTAATTCAAAAATCCCACATCTGACAATTCATAAATTGGCAGTTCAAATTTTTATTTCAAATTTTGTTAAATCACTTTGTACTTTCTATAGTTTTAAAGCACATCTAAAGAAAACTAAATGCCAAAAACTCTCAAATACAAAATTCATTATCAAATAAATCATTTCCAATTTTAGTTCACAATAAATTTCAATTTTATTAGAAAAAAAAAACATTTTGCACCATTTTTTTAAAGCACTCATTCACATAAATTTTCTTTATTCTTTTTTTTTCTTTTCTATCCAATATTTTTATATTTTCATTTATGCATCAATTTTGTCCACCATCCATTTTCTTGACACAAACCAAAAAAAAAAAAAATTATTGAAAATGATTAGCAAATCAAACCCTCAACAGTCCTCAAAATCAGCATCAAAACCAATTATTATCAATACTAAACGTGATCCAAAAACAAATAAATTATCACCAAGTAGTTGTACTATTATGAGTTCATCGGGTTCGCCAAGTGGATCAACAGGAGAATCAACATCAATTAAACCAAATTACAATCATAAATCAATTCACAATAATAATAATAATAATAATATTAATAATAATAATAATACGAATAAAAGTCATAACAAGAGGAAATTATCAACAATTGCACAGCCACCACAAACAAATGT
The DNA here is from genome assembly GCA_963920725.1 of Rhamphomyia laevipes. Lineage (NCBI taxonomy): Eukaryota > Metazoa > Arthropoda > Insecta > Diptera > Empididae > Rhamphomyia > Rhamphomyia laevipes. Next base: position 43,709,410 of record OY987256.1, read on the forward strand.
CATCAATAGCATTACAAATTTACGAAATGAAACGATGATTAGTAATAGCAGTCATGTTGGTGGCAGTGGTGTTAGTAATCCAAGCGGCAGTAATAGTGATATTAATAAAACAGGAATAGGCGATGGTGTTGATCGAATGTTAATTACACAAAATCGTCAAGGAAAACTTAATAATAATTATCCAACAAATTCAACAAGTACACCAAATAAACAACAGCAACAACAACATTGTTCAGGTGGTGGTGGTGGATCAGAACCAATTAATATGCCACAATATGGTTTAGGTGGATTTCATTTAGGTTTATTTGGCTGGAGGAAAAAATGCCTTTATACACTTATCCTAGTATTAATGTTACTTATTATAGTTAATTTAGTTTTAACATTATGGATATTAAAAGTCATGGAATTTTCATCGGTAAATCATAATTTTCTTAAAAACAAAAAAAAAATCTTAAAATTATGGTGTGGATTTCTGTTTTTTTTTTTTTTTAGGATGGTATGGGCCAATTAAAAATAGTTCCTGGTGGCATTCAATTATCTGGTCAGGCATTAATAATGGATTTGTTACGTGCATCAACAATTCGTTCAAAACATGGTCAACCAATTACCTTAGGTGAGATTAATTGTTGTTACTAATATTAATCTAATGAAAAAGGATATTTTAATTGGGGATTTTGTCTATAATTTTTAAAGTTTAAAAAATTATAAATTTTACTTTCTATGTACATACTTTTATATTCATATATATTTATTTATATATGTTTTACAGAATCATCACGTAATTTTTCAATCAATACACGTGACTCACAAGGTATATTGGAAAATTATTTATTTTTGGGTCATGATAAACTAGAATGTTTAGCAACTGGATTTCGTATAAATGACACATCCGGTAGAAATTTATTTTCAGTTAATCGAGATGAAGTAACTATTGGAGCACATTCATTACGTATTGATGGTGATGGTGGTGCTATATTTCGTGAATCAATACAAACACCACATGTTCGTGCTGATGCTGGACGGGAATTGAGGTTAGAAAATTATTGATGTTTGAATTTTTTTTTTTATGTATAGATAGAAGAGAATTTATATTTATTAGACAATATTTTTTATTTGTGTTGTTTATTAGTATTCAAGGATCATAAATGTTATGCTATAAAAAAAATAAAAGTAGATTTAATAGAATTGGTTTGTCCTTACAATTTATTCATTTTATTAAATACTGTATTTCTTTTAACATTGTTCCTAGCATAAAAAGAAAGCTAATTTTGGTCTAGACTAATATAAAGAAAAAAATTGTATGGTCTATCTGTAAGAACTTTTTATTTAGTCATCTGACGGATGACCATGCATTTGTTATTTCTATTTCAATAGATACTGCTTCCATTACTGCACTTTTCCGTACCAAAGTTTCTAAACAAAAACCAAAGCAATTTGCGATTTTAATTAGATCTTATTTACTGCATGCCGTTACACCCCATCAAAACGTCTTTCCATATGCATTGGCCTCCTTCATTGGCCTCCTTCAAAACGTCTTTCCATATGGTAGGAACCATCTACATTTCGTATTGGCCCAAAAAAAAATCTTAATACCATTCTTTCAAATCATTCTAGTTTTGTTTCATCTGCTTGTTTCAGCGTCCATGTTTCACAGGCGTATGTAATCACAGGTCTAATAATAATTTTATATATTGTGATGTTGGTGTGATTAAATTAGATGACAGTAACTTTTTCAATTCGAACATACGTCTATTTCTATACTGCAGTTATTAGTTGGAGTAATTATTGATCCCAAGTATTTAAAATGCCGTACACTTTAAAAATTATACGAAATAATTTCGCGAATTCTACTGTTTATTTGGAAGCTGTGTTTATTTCTAAACCGGATGTTTTGGCTTGACTTTCTATTTGATAAAATTGTTCCTTTACAGCAAGCATGGACCTTCTAATTAAGGCTGTGTCATCTGCATAAACGAGTTATTATTGTGCTTTATTGTTGTAAAATGTTTGCATCTACTTAATTATAGATTAATTAACTGAAATAGGCCAAATATTTTCTTAAGAATATGTTTTCCTATTATTTTGCATTAAAAAAATGACTAAGAAATAATTAAAGCCTTATTTTTGCTATCGATTATGTAAAATTATTATTGGAAATAAACCTTGTTCAAATAAATCCGGTTTGCATCAATATGTCTATCGTATTTTTCAAATTGTAAAAGTTATACCTAATGATAGATAGTTTGAAAGTCATTAAAGATGAATAATATTTCGCTCACATTATTTTATGTTTCATTCACTATAATCCTGGCATTGCATTTCAAAAATCTTCTTCTTGTTCTAATTGATAAACCAGGCATTTTCCCTTAGACCACCAAAAGTAAAAATGTGATTCATATTCTCATATTACTAAACCGATTTGGTATTCATATAGGAGGGAGGCACTAGCAGTAATTGGCCCACATCAAATATTATTAGAAATATTAAAAAATTGTCGGTGCTTAAAAAATCAATTAATATTTATAATCTACTATGTACAGTAGTAGTTCAATCAATTAACTTAATCTCAATTAATTTATTCATTTAAAATTTTTATTAAATTTAAATTTTTCTTAAATTTATTTAAAACAATTTCAACATTGCAACCAAAAAAAAAAAAACATAAATATTTTCCAACAGACTTGAATCACCGACACGTCAATTGGAAATGTCTGCAGCCAAGGATATAACAATTCAATCACGTGCTGGCGGTTTGGATATGACTGCACTTGATGATGTTAAATTGAGTGCCATTGATGGTAGTGTAAGTTAAAATCCAATAAATTTTATTCACTCAAAAAAACAAAAAAAAAACATAAACAATTCAATTTTCAATTTATTTATATTTTTTTTTATTTCGATCTCTTCACATATATATAATTCCAATCATCAACGACAGATACGTATCGAATCATCGAAAATATTTTTCCCGAATTTAAAAACTGCTCAATTATTGAGTAGTGGCACTGTACAAAATAATCGTGATCATACGCACAGAGTATATCAATTATGTGCATGTTCAAATGGTAAATTATTCTTAGCACCACCGCATAGCATTTGTGCTGGTGATGATAGTTCAGTTTGCAGATGATCCAATTTAAATCAAACTTAAAGATTCTTTCAAAAATTATTTGATGTAAAACTATTTTATCGAAATGAATTTAAAAACATAAAAATTGTTAAAGAAACAATAAATAAAATTAAAAATAATTTTTTATTTTTTTTTTGTAATTTTAAGTTATGTAAATATAATATTTTTATGTCGGAGGAGGTGGAAAATTGAAATCTTAGATGAATTTATTTTTTAATGCTAGTACATAGAAAATTATATTTAATAAGAAAAATAAAACTATATAAAAATGAAAAACAAAAATTATAATCGGAGGCCTATTAGAATTTATACATTAATAAAATAAATATATAGTAGCAAAGAAAATATTATATAAAAATTTGGAAATTTGCATAATTAAATGGAAATTATAGAATTATTTAATCATTGTTCAGTAATTAATATAAATAAATAATATTAGTAAAATATAAAATAGTAAAATATTAAAATATAAGGAAAAGAAACTTAATGATTTATTCATAATTATATTAGCTTTCATAAGTAGTAATTCATTAATTTCATTTACATAATGATGGGATTGTTTGATAACAAATATTTGAACGACCTCTGAATTATACTAATTTCATTAAATTCTAACATTTGCAAAGATTTTTGAAATATTAAAATCAGTAATTCTGGTTACTTTCACCAAAAAACTTAAATAATATTTTAATTTGCATGAAATATCAAAGTTTGATAGTATTGGCAACACTTATTCTGACATTTCTGTGTTTTTAAAATAAAACAACATTTTTAAAAATTGTAATAAAATGTTGGGGAAATAAAAAATTCCTTAAAACTTAATAACGTTTTGTTTAAATAAGTTTTACTATTTTTTTTTACGAATTTACTTCTATTGGTAGCATAAAGCCTCCACTTGGCAGCTCCATCTTATACGATTCTTTGCTGTTGTTCCAATTTTTTCCAATTTGAGATTATATCTTCCTAGTCCTAGTTACCAAGAGACTTCGATTTCTTATTCCTTGTGGACTACATTCTAAAACAATTTTAAGAAATTCTAATTACAATGAAAATAAAGAGTTTCGATAGATAATGGTAATCCGTAAATTTTGACGCGACATTATTGGAAACCAAATTGAATTTTTTTAAAAATTCAAACAATTTATTTAACATTTTCCATCTTCTAATAATAAATTGCTTTAGCACAATTCTTGACAACCAAACTATTTCAAAAAAACCAATTTAAATTTTAAAATACTAAATTCACAAAATTAGTTTTTTTAAAACAAAAATTTAATATAAAAAAACCAATTTAAATTAAACAAAATTTCCAATTGAAATTTCTCAATAAAAAAAATTATTTTTTTGTAAAAAATAGAAATTGTAAATTAAAAATAATGAATATAAATTTAATTTTCATTAAAAAATAATTTTACAAAAAAAATGAAAAAAATATTTTAAGGAATAATTAAAAAATGTATAATTACATTTGGAAAAATTAACATATCCCAAAAAAATTTTTTTTAAATGATAAAAAATTAACCAAAATAAACGAAATTTTAGGCAGGAAAATTATAATATTATATGAAAAATAATTATATATTTAAGAAATAATAAAATTAAAAATATTTTTAGTTAAAATCTTTAGGCCAAGTTGTTTTGTACTTAAAAAAAATTAGCATAAATTATTAAATATTACAAAAAATATATCTATAAAATTGACTAACGAAAATTGTAAAAATAAAATAAAATTATTATATGAAAAATAGAATTTAAATAAAACTTTATTAAATGTATAAAAAAATAATAATGTAAAATAAAATATAAATGAAGAGAAATCAAGTGTAAAAAATGAATTAAAAATTGTTTTAAATTGATTTTTGTAATTATTCTTTGGGTAACATTAATAGAAAATAGATTTTATATTGGCGGAAAAGGTTCAGAAGAATTTTTTTACAGGACACAAGGTTAATTAAATCAAAATGTGGAAAAAGAAGTCTGATTAATAAACCTAAAAATCTATAATTCAATGATACCATAAAATTGTACTCATATTTGTGTCACTAGTTTACATGTGATCAACGATCTCGAGACCTTCTAAACCGAATGTTAACTAACCAATACTAAAATTAAAGGAATATGATTTCAAATTTTTTTTTAATTAGCTCAAAATTAGAATATTAAATGTTAATAAGAAAAAGAGATGACTTTAAAATACAAACAGTCCAAATTAAAGATTGAAGATTTAAATATTAGGTAATCGAGTATTTTCTGTGTTACATCAGCATTTTGATTTTTGGATTCTTATTTCTTTAGTATGCGTACACTACATTTCAGTAATTCAGAAATAGAAAAGGATCCTGAAATTCATTCAGAAAGCAACTGATTTAAGTAATAATAGTGTTAATTTAAAACTGCGAATTCCTATCAATCAAGTGTAAAATTTACAAAAGGCGTAGATTTGAAGACATGACCTCTAGAAAGCAGATTGGTATAATACATAAATCTAAAGCAATTATTAAATTTCCATAAACATAGTTCGAATTTTAATATTTATATAAGAAAACATCAAATCAACATAAACGCCTTAACAAAATTTACCTTGTCCTGTACAATTCAATTAACAATCAATTTTAATTTTTAACATTTTATAACATTAAATAGAAAAATCTCCTTAATTAAATTTACCATGAAATATTGAAATTTAAACATAAAAAATGTCATGTAACAATTAATTATTTTTTAACCCCTTTTGAAGAAATCAAGAAGTCTTTGACCATAAAAACTGCATGTCAACTAATCATACATTAAAAGTTTATTTTTCTATAAATTATTTGAACACGTAAATCGCATGTGTAATTTTTCAAGGACATTAATCATATATTACGGTAAGGTCCTGCGTTTACATAATCTCTGATTTTATCAAAAAATTAAAAACAATTACGTTACTTTGATGAAATTTTTCATTATATTTTATAAATATCCTTTCTGTAATCGTATATATAATTATTAATTACAAACATTTTTACGGGAACTTGAAAACTAATAAAAAATTCACCTTAAAATTGAAATATTGCAAAGAATTTTTTTTTCAATTACATAAAAATTCTAATAAATATTTACAAATAAAGTTAATATTTCATCAGGACTGACAAGTTAAATAGGCAAATTTCGTTCTCTTCATTTCCTTTTTGTTATTTTGAAGATCCTTCAAGAATATTTTATATATATTAAAAGAATTAAAATTAAATTAAATTTATTAAGGATTAAATTTTATTGCTATATAAAATTAATTTGGGTTGAAGAAAAGTCATAAATTTTAGGGTACCGCCTTGTCTGCAAGAAGAATGTCTGTTTTATTCTTAGAATATTTTTTTTTTGTGGAAATTATCTATTGTAGGTGCAGACAAAAAGTATCCTTCAGATTTTTTTCTTTTTCTGTAACACCCACTAAATTTTTTGTATAATTTATAAAAATACTGAAATTTTTATATATATATTTCGGTAAGATAAATATTTATTATAATTTCTGCGCAAAATCATAATTTATCAACAAAAAAAAAAGAAAATTTCTATTACATTGTGAATTGTGATCCATTTATCAAATAAATAATAATATCAAAAGAAAATGATGTGCCAGGCAAGTTATTAATGTGAAGATGCAATAAATTGTAATAAATTAATTTAAGGAAGAATAAAAAAATTTATGAATTTAATTAATTTTGAGTTACCAAACTCCATAAGAATGAAAGTATCAAGGTTCCCACACATTTTACTGTGTTTTAAGGTCCACTAATAGCCATTTTGCCAATTTATGAAAGTTTGTTCGTGTACGAAAATTTTCGGAGTAAGTCTAATCATTGTACGAAAGAAACCTATTAAATATAAATAAATTACATCTTAATAAAGAGAAAGTGGAAGACGTTAATAATCTAAACAAAAATAATTCATCGCGGATTCGTATGAGTCAGAAAAATCTGCATTAAAAACTATCCATTTGCGACTAAGAACTAATTATTACTATAAATTTCAATTCTTTATCTTGTAATAAACTATAATTCAAAGTAATCGAGAGTAGTTTATAAATTTTTAAGGTTATATTTGCTAGCTCATTCCATGCTCAACATTTTTTATTCTTATGGAAGAATTTAATCTAGTCTTTTATAAATTTCTTTCTTGTTTTATAGATTTCTTCTATTAAGCTTACCTTGATTGGGGGCTGAGTAGAAATATTTAAATAAAATTATAGATTTGTTTTTTATTGCTAGTTATTTTCTTAGACTACATACACCTTGAGTAGGGGGAAATGCAATAATTAAAGTGCCTCAATAATTAAGTGTCTCTGTTTTCGAAAATTAAAGAAGCTATTAAGAATTTTTATGTAACACTTTTTTTCGAAAATCAAAGAATCTAAAAAAAAATCATAAATAATGACATAACCATAAAAGATTTAATCATTTTATATAAATTCGAATATTAAATCCCAAAATCTATCAATCAAAAGCTAAATAATTGAATTTTAATTAACAGTTTGATTTAATCGATAAAATAACAGTTTGATTTAATCTTAGACATTACCGAGTTTCAACATTTTAATACCACCAATATTAAAATAGCCCAACTATCTTAGAACTAGTCAACTTAAACTTACTAACTTTAAAATTTAAAGTTCTCAAAATCTTCACTTTAAGATATCGATTCTAGCATAATATTCTATAATTATATAACCTAAAAAAAACAAATATTTTTAAATTAAGGTCCCGCCAGTAATCTACAAATATATTACAAGGCCAAATATATTTGTACAGTATTATTTTATATACGTTCTGTTAAATTTAATTACATTAAAAAAGACTAACTAATAAACAAAAATGATAAAACCCTTTTAAAAAATTAATTTCAAATTACCAAACTTAGAAATTCATGAAATTCTAAATAATAAATTTATGTTTCAAATATGCTCGCTTGCCTCTTCCTTATATATTTATATATGGTTATATAATTATTTACCCCTTTATATATTATGTACTAATAATTTTTATTTTGTTAACGAAACGACTTTTTAAAATGACAAATTTCCCTATGATGATGCCATATATTGTGTACCAAAAGAAAATCCTTTCATATATTTCTATATTACAATCACACCAAAAACAAAAAAGGAACGCGGAAATTTGTATAACAAAATTTATAATAGGTCGAAAATTTTCATCAACCCTTTTGTACTCTACTCGATGCAGTGGCGTACGAAGAATGAAGTCAGAAAAATTGAAATTAGTTAAATTTTATAAGTAAATAATGCTCTGAGGCCAAATTTATACAACCTTTTTGTGGCATCCCGCTCAGCCCGGCTATTAATCACAAGGGAAAAATGAATGGCTATTAATCACAAGGGAAAAATTCTGGCAACAAACCCCAGGGTGCATTCACGCTAAAAACTTTATCCCGTCTCCTTCTAGGAAAAGAACTATTGAGTTTTTATCTTTTAATAGAAATCAAGTTCGTCTCCTAACAAACTTCCTCACAGGACACTGTCATCTGAAGTACCATCTCAGAAAGTTTGACAGGTCCTTATCGTCTACTTGCAGAATTTGCAACGATGATGAGGAAACAGCCTTCCATTTCCTTTGCGAATGTGCAGGACTGCCTTTTAAGAGATTTCAAACTCTTGGTCACTGATCCCCCACACCTTTGGATATCTCATTCAGCCCACTTAAGAAAATCCTCAAATTTATAAACAGTTTGAGCTTCTCTAGTGAGCTCTTAAAATTTAAGGGTACTACAATAGGCCTATCATTGGTCGCAGTGGTGCTTGGGTCTTCTGGCCCAGCCCTTATCTGTTTCTAATTCTAATTCTAAAGTAAATAATCATGTAATAAAGTCATGGGGTGGGGATTTAAATTCATAGTAACCCAGCTTTCTGTACGCTACTGACTCGTTGTTCTTATAAATTTTTATTAATATTAATAACTCGGCAATATATTTTAAGTAGAAGGATTTGTGTTGTTTAGTATATAAAAACTTTATAATATTCACAACCCTTAAAACAAAGTGAACATTTTCAATGTTTTACATGTGTTTTTTTTTTTGCCTCTTTGACTGGTTTATTTTATCATGGCACCTTTTAATATTTTTTGGCATCGCACCTTCTTTGTTGTTTGTGTGGTTTTAATTACAAGGACATACGCGGTCTTTTTTAGAATTTATATATAAATATATGTCATACCATTTCCATACCCCATACTAACTTAATATAATTATTATTGCACTAAATTGTTTCCCATAACAAGAAGGAACAAAGTTGACTAAATTTTCTTAATTTTAAGTCTCGTTAATTTATTGTTAGAATTTTTATTTTTTTTAAGTATTTTAATGTCGTTGTCGTGTTGAGAGTTTATGATGGTAAATTTGTTACTTGTTAAGATGTTTTTCCCTGTCGCAAAAAAAGGACATTTTTTTCGTGTTTTGGTAAGGAAAAAATATTATATTTTCTTGTTGCTGGGATTGTATACAAAATGATAATATTTATATTGATTTTAAAGAAAATTGTTTATAAAAGAAAATATTATATTTACGTGCAATTAAAAGGATTTATAAAAAAATTTTGGAAATTAATTTTATTTTATGACTTTTATTCCATAGTTAATTTATATTAATTTTTCAATGAATTTTAATTAATTAAAGGTAAAAGTCTGAATGTTTTATTTGGTAAATTTATTAAACATGGAAAACTACTTTCAACTCTAATGGATATTTCTGTTAAATAATGTAACAATGACTAGACTATAATAATTATTTTCGTAAAATCAAAGTTTTATATGAAAGTGTACTCCACTAAAAATGATTAAAAATTTTAATATAATTCCGAAATATGTTAAAAAAAAGTAGAAAATTAATTTAAACTTTGGGTTTTTTCATAATTCAAATTCATGTCTTCAAAATTTAGCCATACAGTCGTTCATTAATATCATAATTATGTCAGGTTAGTTATTTAGAAAGACAGTGACAAAAATATACAAGAATTAGCTTTTAATCTGCTCGATTTTAACGTATTTAGTTCAATTTTTCATTAAAATATTCGAAAATATATTCGTCGCCATTTCGACTATGTTATCAAATTAATAGTTGTCCATTCATAATCCTTGACAGCATGTCAGAACTATTTCAACCAATAATGATATGTCAAAAGCACAAAAATTATGTCAAATTAAATTATTGTTGAATCCAACAAACTCATCGATTATAATTCGAATTATAAAATATTTATTCTCTTATTAATTTATATAATTAAATATAATTTTTAAAAATTTATGAATCATCAATTTAAAAATGAATCATAAAAGATTGAATGTAGTAGCAGAAGCTAGTACAATTGGATATAAGTTATATAATAATATAAAATATCATTCATATTTGTACAATATTCAATCGTGTTTACAAATTAAGGCTAAAATTATGTTTAATAAGTAGATGAAATCGTTTTGCATAGGTTATTTTACTGATTGTTGTTAAAATCTGGTAAAATTTTAAGTTATTGGACTAGAAACATTATTCTCAATCAATCTGGTATTTCAATATGCTACAAAACTGGTCAATCTCAGTAATTGTACTGCAAAATGCGTAAAAGTCTGAAACATTCGAAACTTTTTATTTCAAAACCATCAGAAAAGTGAGCAACACAGCTCTTTCAAATAAATGGGAAAAGAGCCAGTAATTCATTTTAATATCAAAAATCACCTCCAGACAATCTGACGAGGTGTTTATTTTCTATCATTACGAGGACGAAACGTCGGAACACATACTAATTTTGATGTGTTGATGACCTTGACATCTCGAAGGCTATGTTGTCGCTCCTTAGTAAATCAGCTGTACTGTTTCATCAGAGAAAACGATAAAAATAATTATACCTCGTCGTAACCCAATAATTTCTGTAAATAAGTAATTAGCCTTAAAAATATTTATTTTTAATTTTTTTTTACACATCTTAGCCTACTGATATCGAATCATTATTTGGATGTTCCTTATACTTAATACTTATTTTCACTTATTAATTTAACATACTAAATATCATTAAAATTCCGAGTTTGGAATTGGTGTGCTTGAAAAATTTTAACAAATAAATTATCATATTTTAAGTATCACTATTACATTTCCTCCTCCTAGGTCCATCCTTTATGTAAAACATTTTTCAAACTTATACGACAAATTATTTCGACATTAAAATAAGCCCATTTTAATATGAAACTATTTCGTATAATTTCATTGTTTTACAAAAAAAAAAAAATATTTACAATCTCAGAAGATAAAAACCAACATTCTAAATGGAAATTATTATTATTTATAAAGAATTTCTTCAAATATTGTTTATATTTTCCGTCAATGGGAAATTTTCTTTTCATTTCTTCAATATTATAGTTTTTCTTTCGTGGTTTTGTGTATCTTGATTTAAGATGACAGAGAAAAACTTCCCACATAAATAAAATTCTTTAAGTTCACATATTGTAAAGTATTTTTTTGTCCATATTTCCAAAAAAAAAATATTTGTTATCAGCTTGCCACAGGCTCTCCGTATATTTTAGATAAAGGTTTACAAAAATTATGATATTTTTTTTTTCTTCAAAATAACATAAAATCTTAAAGATTCCTCTTAATATCTGAACAATTTAAGAATGATTTCTATAAATATATGTAAAGATAATTTCATTATTAATACTGCAATTATGCTTTTCAAAATATAAACTTACAGATTAATAAATAATTTTTTGGTTCTTTTAACAATATATATATAGAAAAACAATAGAAAATTTTGAAAACTTCATTATAAGTTTCCATATATTACCTCATTGTGTACAGTGTACACCCATTAAATGAACATAATAAAGGACTATTTTTTAGGGTTTTTTTTAATTTTGTTGATAGTATAGAAAATTTCATAAAGTTTGCGGTTTTAGTATGTTTTTCTATAAAATAAAACCAACTAAACAAAACTATGATCTTTTGTTTAATTAAGTAGCTCACCTCAAAATGCCATTCACAGAAATTTTTTGTTTATAATTAACGATAGTTTTGTTAACAATTCCTTTAAATAAATAAGCTATACAAAATAAATTGGTGGTGAGTAAAAGGAAAACTGAATTATTTTCATTTACAGAATTTTAAACTTATTAATTTAATAATGTTGAAATGACAATACAATATGAATAATTTATATAATTGGAGTTTTTCAAATATTTATGGCAACGAAATGGAATGGCTTGCCAGAGATAGTAAAAAGTTAATATCGATTTCATGTGTTCATTCGATATAATCACCTAAGCTGATTTGAAATTTGTAAAAAAGTTGCTTTTGTAAAATTGTTGCTTTTATCGAATTAAGTTGTATAAAATAATTAATTTCAAATAATTAGCGGAATTTTGATGGCAGAATGTTCCACCAGCCCCAGACTATGATATCAGTTAAACTTGCACTATTTTCAGGTAATATTGAGTTGAAAAGGGTTGCTGTAGGTAAATAATCATCTTATTTATTTTTACGCCATTTTCAACATATTTTAAAATTACCAACTTCTGCTGTATTGTCAACGATTTTCTCTTAATTTTGTCCATTCAAACCAAGGTTACCAAAAATTTCTTATAACGAACATACTAATATTAAAAATGATGACTATATCAGAGGTTGCTTATATCGAAAGTTCCTTATATCAAATGTGATTATATCGGGCGAACACTGTATATTATCATTTTGAAATTTCACGCTCTGAAAATGATTTTTTTTTACAATTTCAAAAGTTGTGTCAAAGAGTTAATAGAGCTGTTTCAAATTAGTAGATGAACAAGAACGAGGAATAGAACGATAAGAAAGAGAATGAAAATAACAGATATAATCCAGAGAGCTAAAAAATTAAATTGGATATGGGCAAAACAAATAGCATGAATCAACTACAATAGATGGACAACAATAACAACAAGTATAGCAAATGGTACTGACAGAGTAAATAGATCAATGGAAGAAATTGAGGACAATAAGAGAAACAAATTCCATTTCCCTAATTTAGAAGAAATGTATGAAATGAAATTTGTAGAGTTTTGTAAAAAAGTGTTTATAGCTAATAATAATAATAATAATAAATTAATTAATATTTATCATAACTTACAGAGCATAATTCAATGTTTTTTAATTTGAATATGACCAAAATTTCCATTTTTCATATATGTAATTTAAAATTATCCTTATTTTCACAGGGCACGGATTTCTATGCATTTAAAATGTCTAAAATATGTTTATCACTTATGGACTAAAGAAAATTAAAATATGATTTTAAAATCGAAATATTGCGACATTAAAATCTCAGTTTTTAGTAAACTTTTGCCAATATCTTTAACAAATTTACTCAAATGGACTACAGTGGTTTCTCGTACTTTTGGCATTAACGTAAAGTTATATAAAATGAAGTACCTAAATATACAAATAGAAGATTTCCAGGTAAACGGGAGGTTAAAAATCCCTCACAATTTTCTCCAGGCACATGCAGTTTCAATAAGTTCGGATTATAATTTTCGTTTATGATTTCGAAAATGAGAAAGTTATAGCACATATGTGAATATATGCATAAAAAGTTTAGAAATATGAATTTTACGTAAGTATTAAGAATAATCATTTATTGTCCTGAACAGGATTTCTTTTTCAACCTAACTTGATAATTGACTAAAATTATGTTTTTCACGGAAATCTTTATTATGATTTCTTGTTAATTCTAAGAAACATAATTCGCAGACAAAGTATTACTACGTCGAAGTTTTCTAACCGTAGACGGTTTACTGGAACAACTTCCCAAGAATGTCTCTGGCAAGACAAGACAGTAATTCATAGAATTCTCAAAGGGCAAAGAAGTATTCGACCTTAGCTAAATTGAACTTTAGGTAAGAGTGAATACCTCTCATTAAAATTCCATTCAACAAAATTGAAATCGTTTTTTCTGCTCACATAACGAAGAAACCTTTCGGAGCATATTTATTTCAAATGGTATACTTCGGTAAGAAATTTCTAATACATGAAAATGTAAAAAAAAACAGCCTTCAGGAATAGATTATAAGTTTCTATACAGAATCTTGGAAAACGATGGAATTTAGTTGCAGGTTTTGTGCCTTAACTTAATCTAATCCATTTTAATCCACAAAGTTAATTTATTAGTGTTCGGTTCTATTAAATATCCAAAAATCTAAATCAAAACAAGAATTTTCTTACGCCCTCTAGACATAACTAAAAAAAAATTTCAAAATAAAATTATCTAAACTTTTGTAATGAAATTCTGTTTATGTATAATCACTGAAACGACGATAATTCCTTTTCCATTTAGATTAAAATAAGTCTCGGCTAATTTTAGGTTTTGCATTGAGTGATATTTTTTTTATAATTTAATTCAATTAACAACTTTATCCTTTTGGAAACCATTTACGATCTGATTTACATAATGTAAAGCTCTAGTTTCATATATAAAATAAAGATAAATGTTGATACATAAAATAAATTTTCATATTGAATTGAAAAAATATTTGGTTACATAAAATTTTACTACAAATCAGACATTTTAAAATAAACTTAAATATTTTGAAATTTATATTCGCACTGTCATGACATTTATTCAATTTGGCCACGAAGAAAATTGTGCGAGTCTCACCTCCCTACAATAAGTACAATTTATCATAAGGCCAATTAGATTTAGATATTATGGCCGCAGTTAGTGTAGCATATGCAAAGATTTCAGACATATTTTTTAATGGTTCTCATAATCAACGAGAATAAAACCGACTAAATGTTGTCTACCATTTAACCGCCATTTGAGGCAGAATGTTACCATTGACAGATGTAATTTAAAGGTGATCACGGAGTATACATATCTTGGTTCCAATGAAAACTCCGAAAAGAACTCCGAGGTTAAGCGTAGAATAATGCTTGAAAATTATTTTTATGCTAAGAAAATCACAGTTCAATAAAATCTAAAGCGCAAATTCAGCGCAAAATTAATGAAGGGTTCTGTATATAAGAAGTTTGGAGGAGAGGATTCAATGAAGAATTGCATTTGCCACATGACAACATGGAAATAGTCAAGCGATCTGTTATTAAAATAGCTAGCTATAAAATTTAGATTTTCTTAAACCTTTACACAAAAAAATGTGGCTTTTATGTCTTTCGTAACTTTTAATGTTAGTTTATTCCTTGTACTTTACAAAACAAACTTTTGTAAAGTACAACTATTTAAATACACTAGTACATCTAAGTTTGAATAGTTAATTTAAATATCCAAAGCATTAAAAACACCTTAAATAACGAGTAAACTTTTAAAAACTTATACAAAATATTTAACTCTTAAAATTACAACCTGTTTAAAATATCTTTATAGTCCGAAGCAGTAAATCTTTACGGATCATGATACTAAACACATTCTAAATATCAGTTTTAATTATGAAATTATAATATTAACCGAAAAATTATTACGTTAAAAAGGATTTTTATTGTGTAAACATTAAAATAAGTTTTACATAAACTTTTCTATCCAACGCTAAATAAGAAAAAAAATCTTTTGTTGACTCCGGCAAGTTTTGGTGTTAAGTTTTTTAAAGAACTTTCCAAAATGCTACACAAAAATAGAAAAATTTTCTGAAATAAATTTTCATCAAATATAAACGAAATAAAAAATATGATGTGCCCAATAGTTGACATTCCCAACATCCTTGTATATTTGGAATTTCATTTCTATTCTATATTCTGCAATTTTCGCTTTGAACTCATTTTTCATAGGAAATTTAATACATTTTGAAAATGCATTAACGGTTCTGTGGGTATCACAGAACCGTTGCCAACACACAAAACAAATCTGCAGGACCGTGATTCCCACAAAGACAAGAAATTTCTTAAAAATGAATAAAGGCACATGCAAATTATTCTGGGAGACGCAATTCTCAGATATAATGCAGCAAAGTTAAGATTAACCTCTACCTCAACATGCAGAAGATTTCAGCAGAAGAAGGAGTCATTGGATCATATACTGTGCTACTGTCCCTCGATTCAACAAAGAAGGTACAGGATTTTGAGAAATATTTTTCTTCTAACTTGGAGAAAACTGGCTTCGTAAATGCTGCTAAAGTGATTAAGTTCATTAGAAAATTAGGTTTGTTCCGCAACTTGCAGTGAGAGTGCATAACTTGCTGTTTAATAAAGCTTCAGTGCATGAGGAAAGTATCTTCCTATTCTTTAAAACCATAACCAAATAACAAATTGACAAATTTTACCTGACAAAAATCAATACTTCTCTGTTGGGTTCGGAAAGTAAAAAAACTAAAAATAAATTGAAAATTTTATTATTTCACAAATAATTAGACAAATTTACAAAAATAAAAAAAAAATGTTAATATAAATTAAATTAAATAAATTCAGTTTTCAATTTTATTATTATGTATTCCTTTTTTTTTGTTTTTATATGAACCGACACTCTGAACAAAATAACCATCGAATTTTTTCAATCAACTTAATTGGATTTTTGAATTGAACTGCGGCCAAATGAATCAGACACTGAATGTCAGTTTTGTGGGAGAAAGAAATTGTAAAAAAAAAAATTGTATGCTATACAGATATATTCAAATTTCTAGAATTTTATTACCATTTCTCCAAATATATATCAACTACCCATCCAACCTACCAAACAATTTACAAAAAAATTCCGATAATCAAAGCCTGAAATCAATTCAGATTTGTTTTTATACGAAAAGAATGAAAATCTCTGTCTGATATCAAATTAAATTTTCTCTTTTCAACATATTTTCATTTATATATATTACAAAAAATGTACAAGTACGACTCGACTACTGTACGGGTTAAAATTCTATTCTGGGTATATCAAAATTAAATTGGTTTGTTTTTTGTTTTTACAATTCTGACACATTAGCTTACGTCCCAAATATAAAATGAATTTAGAGATCAAGAGAAAGGGAAACGAATTACCAACCAATAATAACAAAACAATAAACATATTATTTTACCAAAATATCCGGCGGATATCCTTTATAATACTATTTATATGTGTACTAATGTTTGTGCCATGTTGGGAAATTTTTCAATTAATCTAAACCTACTCAAATTAAATAATTATTTTGTATTTGATTTGTTTTATCAATTTTTAAAGCTTTATATATATTTATATATAATTGTCAGTTTATAATATAGATTGTTTATTTCAATTATAAATTTTGATTAAAAAAAATTATATAAGGTGCAGGATTCAATATTTGTGCATACAATTTCATAAAATGTATTAGATTACGAATTATATGATCTATGAGTTATCATAGTATATTGCGACATAAAGGACCAAGTGCGTCTAATCATCTCGAGTAAGAAACTTTAATCTCATAAGTTATGAAAAGGCACTTAGCCTCTTACTACATTTTTTTCATTCTCTGATGTAAATACACAATTTTTCATGCATTCTACACTAAATATTTTGATCGTAAATTTATTTCGTAATAATCAAAATAGTTTTTGTAAATGTCAATGATATAATTACAAAATTCAAAAAGAAGCTGAAATTAGGAGTGCAACTCGATCGTACCAAAATCGAAAAAATGTACGAAAAGCAATACAATACCGTAGGAAGGAAAATGGAACTTTACTCCCTAAAAAGAGGAATTAAGAGTTAAGAGTTTTAATTCCGAGAGCGAAAAAAATATATTTTTTGTGACTGCCATAAATTATGGTCTCAGTAGATTTTCAGATTACCAAATTGTCTCAGAATTTCCTCTGCAATATTTTCGTATATTTCATTATATAATATGTTCCGTAGTTTCTTCCTCGTTTCTTCGAGCAAAATCGACAATTTCGCGGTCTTAAATTGTAGGCCTCAAATTTTACCATTTATAACCACAGTTTTCTTTCTTGAAAAACTTATAAGACCCTTTATAACAACTGTTACCCTATTTTATCCATAATATAATCTATTTACTATGCGGTTTCCATTTTCATTATACATTTCGATATAATAATATATTTTTGAAATATACTACGAAAAATAAATAGTAAATAATTACAAATCCAAAAAATATATAAAATTTTCAATGCTTACTTATCGAAAACCTAATTAAATATATAAAAAAAAATTTTTTTTATAAACATCAAACAAAATTTTAATAGAAATTAGGATTTTATAAAAACCTATGGAAAATATAATTTTAATAGTACATACTCAACCAGTGTCAAGAAGCGTTAACAAAATTAAAATCTTAATGACAAACTATAATTAAATCTAGAACATAAAAATAGACACAAAAATTAGGACATAAAAATTAAATTTTCAATATAAATTGACCAATATTATGAAGTTCTATGAAATAACTATAAACTGACGTTTAAGTCGAAGATTCTGCATTATTATTTCATGTCTTAGAAATTATAAAAGAAAATTATTATAGGATTTAGATAAAATTTTAAACATAACTTTTCATTTCGTGTTTTGGGCACAGTAAGTTCAGTGAGTTCATTCATCTACAAATGATACATTTCTGCAATTCTTTATACATTGTCCTGTTTTAACTAGCTTCGATTTCTAATTTTATGTAAATCTAACTAACAGTAGTAATTTTCATACTATACTTCCCTTCCAATTCCAATTCGATCGCTGTTTATAAAAGATTAGTAAATTTATTTTTCAGGTCTTTGCCCCTTTTTGTATTGTATCCTTTTTTATATGTATACATATAACTACTTATCCTAATGAATGGCTAGTAAATACTGGCCCTTAATTAATTATTCTAGACATGATGTGAATTTTCTATTCATTTATTGTGTCTGTTTTATATAAATAAAATCTATACAATAAAATATTCTACAAAATCAGAAACACAAATTTTAACAACAAGGATATTTGTTAATATTCCAAAAATATTAAAATGAATAATATTTACAAGATAAACAATAAAAATCCTTTTTAATCGTAAAATTCACTAATGGATATTCTCAAATTTCGTATAACTATTTTTTCCAATGAAAATGTTGGCATTATTTTTGTGTATCGGGAAAAATAATGATTCAATTCAAATTGTATTGAAAAACCATTTTTTTTCTTATTATAATTTACCTTTTTTTAAAATAATCTTTTAACCACTTAACACCCACTTTAAATTAAAGGAAATTTAACTTTTAAATTATAAATAATTTCGGTGTAATAAATTTAAAATGCCACTAATTTCTAACAATTTTAATTTCACAAAACTATAAATTTTTAGTCCTACGTTCTGTTTTCTGTTCAAATCCATGTGAATAAGCGCTTAATCATTTCAATCGCGATATAAATGAATAAAGTTTAATATATATCACAAAAAATTGCTCCTTTCATTTTTTGTGTTTAACTTTATATTTTGGTAATTACGTGATTCCTGGCAATTATATAACCAACAAATAATAGAAAATAATATTGGTAGTGTTGTTAGGACTTATCCGGTTTTATTAAGAACATTAAGGAACTTCCTTTTTGAATTATAACAACAAGAACAAAAAAGTTTTTTTTTTTTTTGCAATTATAATAGTTTTTATAGTTCAACAATATTGAAATTTATTGATCTCATCACTTTTCATATAGTTAATGGTAATTATTGTTGGTATATACAGGAAAAATTTATGATGAAAATTATTAGTTTTCCCTTTGAAATTATATTTCATTTTTAATAAAGTATATTAAAAACGTATCCTTTTTTTAATAGACTATTGAAAATATGTAATTAAATAAATTTTCTTTTCTATATAAAATATTAAAGTATTTAAGGATTGGTGTCTGTAAAAAAAAATCTCCAGGTTTTTCAACTTACCAAAATCAAAATGCAAATTTTTACTGTGCATCATTGATTTTTTATCTGTTTCTGTTTTATATTCATTTTTTTTTTGTGTTTGATGATCCTGGAAACAATTTAAATTCGCTCTGATAATCTTTATAGTGAGACTCAACGAATCATTGCCAATAAAAATTTGTTCAAAACCATTGATTTCTTGAATAACGATATTAAAAGCCGAACAGAAAAAATAAAAAAACAAAATAATTTTACAATAAATTTTCTTCTTTTACTATTTTAGAGTTGCTATTTGATTTTCTAGGAAAATAAATAAATGAAAATTAAAAAAAAATAATCTCATTTCGTATATTTGTAAAATATTTAATTTTGTTAATTTTAAAGTTTTAGAGAAGATGAAATTGATGAATTGAAGTATGCGAAGAAAATACTGAATCAATGTTGGAAATGTTATAGGAAATTTTTACGAAAATAAAATAAAATCGATATCTTAAATATTAATTATCAAATGTTTCGTATTGATTGGAAATTATATAAATAAACCTCCAGTTAATATTGACAATAATTTATGTATAAATAATTTCGATAAAATATATGGCGTAAATCTTGAAGCATAACCTTAACGAACTCTCTACTGGATTGTTCATAATTATATATTTTTACATACACCTTATGATCCAACGAAATTGATCTTTGAATCCAACCCGGAGGGAAAAAGACAAAGAGGCAGACCCAGCTTAAGAAGAAAAGACGGAGTCACCAATGACTTAAAATTTCAAGGAAAATTACAATTTCAAGTTAAAAATCAAATAATCATTAACATTTATTATCCTTTTATCCAAAATTGAATGCAAATTTTTCCATTTTTTTAATACTATTCACCAGAAGGTTAATTCACAATATTGCCACAGAGTTTGCAGTAACTTAATAATATTTATATTAAAAATTAAATAATTGAAAACTTGTAATTGCGACAGAAATGATTTTTATTAATTCTTATTTTTATCATTCTCCGATCCTGAATAACCAAAAATGTTTAATTAAAAATTTAAATTTTTATAAAATCCTTAAAATCACTTAGGAATCTAAAATATTATATCATAAATATTCAAGTTATTAAATTTGCTAAAGGATCGAATTAGTGGAAAGGGTCACAACATATGTGCTTACATGACATTAAATAAAATCTATTCGGAAAATATGCATTCAATTTAAAGTTAGAATATATTTTCATAAAGTTCTTTGGAAAATATCTTTTTGTTACTTAATTTTTGGTAAATAATATTATGTGATCAGGTAAACAAGTTAGGTTTAGGTAAGTTTATATACAATGGCATTGAAAATGTTAAACCAAACAATTTCCACACAAACAAATTTGTATAACTTCTATGTAATGAAAATAACGAGTAGAACAAGGTTCATTCTTAATATTTATATCATTTAAATAATAAAAGGGTGAATTTTATTCATTTAAATGATTTTCACTCTGTAGGAAATTCGTGCAAAACATTTACCGATGGGAAGAGATATAGAAAATTTATTTTTCTTATGGAAAATAAATTTTATTGTACACAAATTGCAGAATATCTAAACAATTTTCCATGGATGCGGTTTTCATAATTTTGTAATATCGAAAGATTCACAATATTTTTTGGACACATTTAGATAGAGGAAAATCTCTGAACAAAATTTATGTAAACAATCATAAAATAAGTATTCTATAATTATGCACTTATAATTTCGATTTTTGTAATTTCAGACTTGATTGACTTAAGCCTAACGATTTTCAAACCATACTAAAAATTTCTACCGTTTGGCAGTTCGTTATACTTATGAACTTTTGAATCGAAAATGTAGTTTTGAAAAGGATTATCATTTTTTTTAAGTTATTTATTTAATTTACTATTTTATAATACTAGACAACTAGAATGTGCTGCTAATGATACCAAAATCAGAATAATTTAGGTCAATACATTCCACCAGACACGGTCACCTATATTTGTCTACATGACTATTATAGAGAAGAGTTAATCATCATCGCTACAATTAAATCAATAATTAAATATTAAATAACTTAACGTTTCTAAGTAATATAGGAAGCAAAAGCTCGATATATCTAGAAACCAGTGTTAAAGGATCACGCCTTTAAATTACGGCGATCCGAATTAAATATATGTTGAAACGAATACGAGACGACCGAACGCTTTTTATGTCACTGTCCCTGTCTCATGCACCTACGACGCTCATGTTTTGGTAACGAACTACATGAAACAGGGGCTCTGGGATGAAAATCAATTCTCTGCCAACCACCACGGTATATGTTACATGAAGATTTCGAGGTGTATAACGGCCTTACATCTGGCTTAAGTCCATGAATCCAAGCGGTTTTCCTCATGAAATCAATTAATTAATCAAGTAATGCCCGAGCACTTAGTCTGAGTCTGTGCTACAGAAATCTGCTGGGAAACCGCTCTAAGGAGATTAAATGCATTTTGGCAAACTTTAAAGCCTTTTTACATAATACACGAAAAGCATCCTAGACTAGAGCCCGATAAATATTTACTGGAGCCCAACTTTCATCGTACACTGAAATTTACAAAATAATTTATTGCTCGAATTTACAAAATTATGGAACAAATTGCCATTTCATGTTAATTATTTTAACGTATTATTTTAACGAGATAAAGAATAATGTCCTCTGCTTACCTCGGTCCCATAAAATAATTCCTTTCTAATCCTTAAATTATAATCTTCCATCGCCTTTCCATAACCAAATCCTGTGTTCACAGTTAAGGAAATATTTATAATTTTTAGCTATTAAGTAAACTGTAAGATTACTGTGATTTGTACAGTTTACTTGTTCCCACGCAAATAAACACTAACTATAATTATATAACTTAACTAAATTAACTATGATTTTTAAACAATAAAATTAGTCCTTTTTACTAGTTAATTATATTGAGAATTACATTAATAAATCACAAAGTCAACTATTTTTATATAATTAAATTGTCCATTAAGATTGGTCACATAAATAAACAAAATTTATAATAAAATAAACGCACCCCAAAAATTAAAGGACATTTATTTATTTTATTCACTCAATTAATGGTAATTCAATACTGAAAATGTAATAATTGGTATACTTTGTGTAACTATTAAATATTTTAGACTTAACTTTATTACAGCAAAAAAAAAAAAATTTTTTTTGTTTGTTTTTGGTTTTTGGTTTTACAAGGATAATCGAACGTGTCATATTGGATAAATAAAATCCCCAATTGACATACAAATAGTAAAAAGTGACAATAATTGTGACAGTGTTTAACATTTATGGTCATATTTACAAAAAAATAAAAAGGATTATTTATGAATAATATATTTTTTGATTGTCATTAAATGACTTATACAAGGGTTTTTATTTAAAGAAATGTTATAAATTATTACTACAAGATAATGGATATAAAGACGTCTTGGGATTCGTGTTTAAAGAATACATAAATTTAAATTAATTCAGAGAAAGTTCTTGCTGCGGTTGAATATATTTACTAAAATTGGATCCATATTGAGAAAAACTTAGCATAGCTCTACGCGATATAAAACAAACTTTTCAAATCTAAGCGTAGTTATCATACAAACATCTATGGATAAACACAAAAACAGCATAACTAAATTGGAGTTCACAGTAAAAGGAAATTACAAATAACAATTATTATAGATAAAAATATTATTTTGGCACGGAAAAACCTGAATTACATTAAAATAGCTGACTAATTCTGAAGTGGGTAGGTTGGGTTAGGTTATAGTGGCGGTAGAGCTCTCATAGACCAAACTGGGTTCATAGCGGTACTAACTGGATAACTAACTCTCGGTATGTGTTGAAGGATTATCTGGTAAGTCTAAAGATTTTGTAATTGCAGCAAAATTAAGGAATTTCCTGTTCCTGTAATTTGAAACCTCTTTCAGAGGTGGGTAGTAAGATTCTTTTAGAATAAGACCTCTACAACTAGCGAGTGACGGTCAGAGGCACAGAAGATGTTCTAGGGTTTCAACTTGTTCTAGGGTTTTGAGCATTGATCACTTACGATTAGTCCAACTATACGCGCATGCTTGCCGGTCAAGTAGTCTGGCATTGCGAGAGCGGTTACTAAAACTCGTTGTATGTATTCCACTCCTCACATAGTTTTACCTATTGCGCACGATAACTCCTTCCAGCGCTTTTTTGACTGCGCTAGAGTATTATTATCCAGAGTATATTCTTTACTGTTTACAATGGCAATAACTTTTAAATTCGAGCACTGTTTTGGATTTAAAATAGGATGCCGGTAAAAACTTTGATGGTAGCCTGAATTAATCAATTAATTGTCTAATTTGAATACAAAATGCCCTTAATTAAATGTCGTCTCTAATAGCAATTTTTGTTATTCCTTCATCAATTTATCAAATCTAAAGTACAAAGTTTATGTTGTCAGTTTCCTTAATATCCTTAAAATAAAATTTATCAAATTTTTTAAATAATTATTTATGTTTATTATTATTATCATAATTAGGATTATTATTGTTTTATATAATCAAAAATAAAACCTAAATAAAAAACTTTAGAACACACTTTTTAAAAATAATTGAAAAATTATGCAACCCTTAAAGTGTAAATATAAATTTTCTTATCCAAATACTAAAAATTTAAATTAGAATAATCAAACAAACAAAACCAAAAAAAAAAATCATAATAAAACTTAAAAACTTGTTGAATTTTTTATTCATGTAATATTGAACATTTGACACAATATCCTTTAAAATACTTGACCAAAACAAATTATCTTTTTGGTTAACCTGAAATAAGCAAACAATTTTTTTTTTATTTCGATCTAAACAAATACCACACAAAATATCCTTGTCCAATGACTTCTATAGTAAATATATATAATAATAAAAAAAATAACAACCCAGGACAATAGGTAAAATGAGATGTAAAAAAGAATAGAAATACGTTAACTGAATACGAAATGAGAAAAACTGAATTATTTTTTATATCCTTTAGAAGTCCTTTTTTTGTTGTTGTTGTTTGTTGTTATATGTTTATTTTGAATTTAAATGAACTTTGATTTTATTTTCAAGATTTTTACAGATTTAGTAAAACTGATTTTAAAAAAAAGGATATAAAAAAAACTATATCAGTTTAAAAACACTTACAAGCCTAAGAGTTGAAATTGGTTGATAGGCAAACAATAGAAAATGTTATTTTATTAAATATTTTTGGTTAAAGTGTTAATTCAATTTTGGTCATCAAATTGAATTACAAAATAAAAAATTTTAATAAAATAGGAAATAGAAATCAATTTTAACTTTAAATTGAGTTTTCCTTTTATAAATCTATAAATATTTATTTAGTCCTTTAAATTATATATACAATTTCTAAGATTAAAATCGTAAATTAACGTAACACCAAAATTCTAATCAAAGATTTCATTTCTTTCTTCTTGTATATTTCTAATTTTTAAAATTTTCAACAATCATTCAACGCAAGAAAAATATAATTTTTGTCACCAAAATATCATTAATCATAAAACATATTTTTTGAAGAGTATAGAAATAACAATTAAAAACCGATTATCCTTTAAAATAATATCAAAATCTCTACCAAAACAAAAACAACAAAAAAATTATTTAATTTTCATTTTTGGATCATTAGATATCAGGTGTTACCCAAAAGAAAATCAACCTGTGAATAATTTAAAATTAAATTTTCTAAATGAGTAATTTACATCACCCAAAATTTTATTTCGAAATTACATAATTTTCAAATATCCTTTTTACCTAAAAAAAAAAAAAAATTTAATATGATTCGTATCATTAAGAAACCAAAAATATTAATGTAAAATTAATCATTCATTATTGTGTTTTATTGTGTCTGTGTGTATGTTTTAGAGGATGTACAGAAAAAAAAAAGAATGAAAATCCTTCTATAGTCCTTCGGTTCACACTTAATTACACTTATAAGTAGGATAATATATATACAATTTTTTTTTATTCAAAGAGAATATCCATTAAAAGCTTCACACTATAATTACCAAGGATAGCGATTTATATCCTTCGTAATTAACTTAGATTCCTGGTTATATATTTTCCGTAAGGTAAAACGTAAAGTTTCTTATTCTCTGTGTTTTTGTTTTCTGGTTTTTCGGGGTTTTTTTTTTTTTGTAAGTGTGGATGACGGAAGGTGCGGATGACGGAGAATGTTTGTTTTGTATTAAATTTGTATATAAATATAAAGTGATTTTTATTCGAATTGACTGAGATGAAGGATTCAGTATTTTCTATGTAATTTATTTAAGAGATTAGATAATAATTGATTAAATAAAAGGATCAATATTTTAATTCAATTAGATTGCGATCCGATAATTAATTGGTAAACAATTTATAAGGTTAATTAGTTTTTTTTTTTTTAAATTTTACTAATTATGAAATTTAGTAAAATTGAAATTTAATTTTAATTGAATAATTAGTGTTAAATGAATAAGGATATCTGTATTGTAATATAATATAAATAAATAATAATTATAATTTATTCTTAACATTTCCCTAAAGAATCACTTGATATGTATTTTTTTTTGGACTGGTCCAAAATATTTTAAATGAACTTTTTAAAACTGATAATAGTTCGGTGATTTCATATTTAACTAAACTAATCGAAACCCCTTCCAATTACTCCTTTTTTTAACACAATTAGAGTACAGTCGTTCAAATTACTCCAGAATATTTTATGTCATGACCACTAAAACTTGTTTGTGTTCACAATCCTATCAACTTGTAATTATTAACATGGCTACACAATATTTGGTGGCATGTCAATAAAATAAAATATTTTCAAATACCTCGAACTACTGACGTTTTCTATTATTGGTATTAATTTAAGCATTCTGTATGTGTCTCTGTATACTAATCGTAATCCATTAGCAAGTAGATAAAATGCATAGAGAGTGAGCTTTAAAAAATTGATATCCTCTTACTAATCATATCAATATTTCTGATGATTGTTTTCAGGTTCTCACTAATTCATTCCGATAATTGTTTTACTCGCAAGCTCTTATTTGAATGTTTTCAATGATAAGAAACCTTCTGTTTTAGATTAATTGTGTATTAAAAACTCAATTATTATTTGACTATATTAAGACTTTCTATCTACTAAGATTTATAGATGAAATGTCAAAGTTTACTATCAAATTTAAATATACTCAAAGCATTTTTATATAACCGACAGAAATCAGTGATGCCAACATTAATAAAATATAATATATACTAAAATATCATAAACAATTGAAAAAATTCAAAATTAATTATGCGGCTTATCCTTCACCGTCACAATAGTAATTTTTTTATAAAGATTTCCTACATCCTTTTTTATTCTTATTCCAAATATAAATACATAAATTAAACCTACATAAAAATGTCACCAACTATAAATCTTTTGTTTTAATAGGAAAACTCTACATTTAACAAAAGGATTAAAGTTCAAACTTTCCAACGATCCATAAAAACGTCCGTACTATAAAAACTAAAATCCTTTTATCATTTTTGGATATAGAATATCAAAAACCCATAAAAGATAAATATTTATATTTTTATTCCGGTAATTATTTTTTTAAAACATTAATTTAAAAAATCTTTTGAACGATTTATATTTTATTTATATAATTATTATTATTATATAATATTATAATAAAACGTTTTAATTTTGGGTAAAATTTCAATTAATAATTGGTTTTTATGGTTGTCAAAACGAATAAAATGGAAGCAAATAACAAAAAAAAATGTTGTGAGAAACATAATTAATAAAAAATTAATAAATTGTAAATTGGAATACAACATACAACAAAAAAAAAACATATTTAATTGACTGCAAATTAAAAATTCAATATGAAAATATGTTTTTTTTTAATGTCGGCGAAAAAAAATTATAGTTCCATAAATTTCAATAAATCATCAAATCACCACATTAAATAAACCATTAAATTTTGTAGTTCTTTTGAAAATGAAATTTTCGTGTACAACAAAATGAAATGAATTAACAAAATCGTGAATTTATCGAAATTTATTTATTCAAAAATTTAAATTTAATTTCGAACATAATAATAATAAATATTTGAATATCGTTTTTACTTCCGGTCTTCATCTGAGAGAATTTCTATAAAAAACTGCTACATATTTGCAATTAGTACGCTTATTTAATTTAATTTTTTATTTAATTTTATATAAATTTTAGAACCTCGAATTGACAGGTGAGAGAAGTAGTGATGTTCTTTACAGAATTTTGAACACCTATTTAAATTGCGGTAGACTTTTAATTCAAACTTTAATGTTTAGTTTTTCTAATAATTATATTTTAATAAATTGCTTAGATTAGGTAGTTAGTGTCTAGTCTAGGGACTCTAGTCTATAAACATTTGCTTGTATCCGAGTTTGATGACAATTAGATAGTCAATTACTAATTTATCGTATGAAAATTCTATAATTTTGTGCTAATTTTAATATTTTGATTAATTTTGACTAATTTTTGAAAAATATCCTACTATGAATAACTAGTGAACAAACGATACCGTCTAAAGAAAGTGAAGAAATTACCACCAATTTTATTTTTAGTAGGTTCTCTTGGAACAAGCCTATTGAAAATTAATAAAATAATGAGTCCACTTGAAGTGATAATGATTAAATTGTTAAGCAATTGTAAATAATCTCCATAAAGTTATTTTTTTCCAATTTAACATTATAGTTCCGACTACTAATTAGACTCAGTAAGTCAAGTGTAAGTCAAATTGTATTAGTAAGTTGAACGGATATCAAATTACTAATATATAAGGCCATTATATTCTAAGTCTAAGGAATAATATGATCAATTTGTGTAGCCTTTAAATAATAATTTGCTGCATTTCATTACAATTAATTTATCCTAGATTCAAATAATCATCAAATTTCGTTAAATTTTCAAACAAAAACAAAAAATATAAAGTTAATTAATTAATAAATACTTAAAATACTAAAAAAGAACAATCAAACAAAAATGTTTAACTTCAATGTTCCAAAATTTGTTTGGGTCCTTTAAATTCAAGTCCTTTTCAAAAAAATATTAAATTTTATATTAGTTGTCTCATTTACATACAAAATATTTTAATCAAATTTTATTTACCAAGAATCAAAATGATACTAATCAAATTCTTAATTCTAATTGTTCTTGTTTCATAAATTTTATATAATACAATCCTGATTTTTACACTACGTATTATTAAATACATTCATATAATCTAAATATTCTTGTACATCGAATTTTCATAGTTAAACTGACCCCAAGGACCAAAATAATAATGAAAACATAATACCAAAATCAAAAATTTCATACGAACAAAATTAATTATGAATTTGTATTTAACAAATAGGAAATAATCTGTGGTGAGCTGAGTACGTATAGTAAATTTAAACTAAAGCCTGAAAACTGGAAAATTACCTATTTGTTAGTTACCTCCAAAATTATCAATTTAATATTTCCAATTTTAAAATTATATATTAATATTCTGTTAATATATTTTCAAATTTATTTAATAATTTCACCCACAAATAAATTTTTTGTCATAGTTATTATTAGTTAATCGATTCAAATTAATCCAATTTACATAAATAATTTTCAATAAATAAATTTTCATGAAAAGCTAAATATGAAAATACGATATTTTCAATTTATAATAATTGTGAAATTGTGATGGTAACAACAATTTTATTATTATATATTTTATTGTATTTATACGGATGGACACTAAATAGTTGATCAAACAGGCTATTTAGTACTCGAAGCAAGAAAATTTTGAACCATTTTCCCGGATTTGGAATTACAGTCTTGGAGTATAGAATAAAAGGAGATGCCATTTAATTTATAGTAGATCATTTTGTGGGGGTTTTTCTCTCAATTAATATTTTTGACAGTATCTGTGACTTATTATGAAAGCCTAATTACAGCTTAGATTATAGAAATCTGAGATTTTTCAAGCACAAAATAATCTACCACCTATCGTACAAAACTATACTACAGTGTCCCCTATTATTCTATATATACTCTAAGGTTACAATTCATTTTCGGAGTCGATTTTAAAAAAAAATTGTGTCATATTTCAGTCCATAGATTCAGATTAGTACAATGGAGAAGTATATTTTCAATGTCATTAGATTAAGCGTTACAGGACAAGTAAACTAGTTTTCTTATTCGTCATGTAGTAAAATCACGCA
This sequence comes from Rhamphomyia laevipes, assembly GCA_963920725.1. NCBI lineage: Eukaryota > Metazoa > Arthropoda > Insecta > Diptera > Empididae > Rhamphomyia > Rhamphomyia laevipes. Next base: position 43,739,620 of record OY987256.1, read on the forward strand.
ACTTCTTATGTAATCGTTTTATTTCTCTTAGATGAAAATGTTTTCAGGAGCGAAGTATTTTTGGCAATATTTTTGCGGGCTTGGAATTTCCAAACAACGAAGAAATCCGAAATCTTGCCAATCTAATGACATATAAACCATATTTCTCCATTGAAACATTCCGAAGCTATGGTCGCAAATATGATGCTACTTTTTTTAAGACCTAATCCCATAATGAGGTACATTTTATTTTGTTTCGAATCCTACAACAAATTGTGTTGTGTACCGTCGATCAACTATTTAGTGTCCAACCTGTATATAATTTTCATAAATTCTGCAATTTCTACATAATATTCCAAAAAAAAACAAAATTACTTTAACTACCATCTAATCTGTTGGTGCTGTGGTAAAATTCTTTTAATAAATATGTAAATTAATTGTATAATAAAACTCACCATGTACAATTTAAAAACTAATCAAATTTCTTCATTTATATGCAATTTTTATTGAGCAATTTCATTCTATCTTTAAGACCATTTCATTATTTAAATAATTTAAAAAATTTCAACATAAAAATAATAATAGAAGGACTCTCAAATCCTAGGAAATCCTTAGAAGAAACGATAACAAAAAAAAACAATATAATATGAATAAAAAATAATAACTAAAAAAGTATTACGCACTCTGTTGAAAATGATTGTAAAATGTTAGAATATATAGAAAGAAATGAACGGGGAAATTTTTAAAAAAAAATAGCTAATCCTAGAGGCCTCAGCTTGAATTAATTTGGTCCATTAAAATGAATGGTATAATCCTTGAATCCTTGAAGTAAAAATACAGAGAAAAAAAAATTAAAATAAAATACTTGCATATTTTGTGGATTTAAAGTATGTATAGAAGAGTAAAGTGATTTTCTCGTTTTGAGTTTTATGTGTACTATATCAAAAATATAATATCGCGTATATATGAAAAGAAAATGGAAAATGTTTTTTATGGAGAATTTTCAAAAATAATATGCTATATTAAAATAAAATATAATTTTTGTGGTAATTTCTTTTCTAGTTACAATTAAAATCCCTTTCCTGTCATTATTCCTATCAATTTCCGTCCTCTGCAGATCTAAATTGACTACAGATCTAAATTCAGTGAAAATATTTAACTACTTAAATTAGACAATAACTGGTTATAAAACCTATCTTAAAATTGTATATAAAAGTCAATCCTTTATTGAGTACTAGAGTAGTAAAATAAATTTCAATTAATGACAATTACTATAAGAAATTTATCCTTTATTCTGAGACACTTAATTTTCAATAAATTATGAAATCATTATTTCAACAAAATTACTTTCAACGCTAATTCTAATATGTATATATATAAAATTTTTGCCTACAATGTTCTGAACAAACTCCTTTTATCCATTTACAAACTTTTTCCAATCTTTTTTATACTTATTTCTCTTTACTCCCTAAAATTCATTAAATTTTACAGCAACTGATCCTTCATCCTTCTCCACAACAACAAATAAAAAAAAAACAATTTAAATAAGACTTGATAAGTGGTTTCTGAGTGATCCTTTTTGATGATAGCTAATTTAACTGCTTTTCATAATTGAATTAAATATGATATCCTTTTTTTTACTATATATATTATGTAAATAAATGAATCCTCAATTAGGATTTTAAACAAAATTTTAAAAAAAAAATTAAAAAAAAACTAATAATATTTTTATTAGATATTTTCCTTGCCAAGGAGACATTAAAATAAAAAACTATTAAAACTTTTAAGTAATTTTATATAGAAATTTATTTTAAAATGACCATAAAGATAAAAATCACAAATTGTTTTTAGAAGAAAGTTTCCTTTTCTATTAAAAATATAATTTTTTTTAAAGAAAAAATATTTTGTTAAAACTTTTCTTCCCAAAAAAAAAAACAGTCGAAAGAAAATTCATTTTCAAAATAAAACTTTCTAAAAGGAACCCAGCCATTAAGAAGATTACTTTAATATGTTCAACTGTCTTTTTTTGTTATTGTTGCTTCTATTTATTTGTGTTTCGTCCTTTAGTCTTGAATATTTTGTACCATAACAGTTATTATTCCAATTGAATGCCTCCAATGAAAAGTATGAATAGAAGGACATGAATTGTTCTATAGCTGGCTAACATTTTTATTATATAATAGTCGAATGACAAACATTAGATCTACTCACGTAGATACAATTTCTCTTAAACACAAATACAACAATTTTTTTTTTGTTAAAGAAAATTTTCAATTTTATATTAAATGAAATAATAAATTGAATTTGTATGAAAAAGTTTTCTATATAAATTCAATTAAAATTATATCGGTTTTTCAATGGACATATTCAAATAAACTTAAAATAAATTTTTTTTTTTTTTAATTACAATCAATTTAATATTAAATTTCTTCATAAAACAATTTTAATTTTTCGTAATCATTAGAATCGCATTCAAGTCATTTTGTAAATATCCTAGAGACGTGACAATTAATTTTCAAACTTTCTACAATTCTAAATGAATCTGACAAGAAAATATTCCTATATCTAAAAATTTTTTTTGTAATTTCCATAAAAGCATTTAATTAAAGAATTTTCCTTCCTAAGACAAATAATAAGCGGAAAATGTATATGAACACAAAAAGGATATTAGAAGAAAAATGGATATTAGACATAAAATAAAAAAAAAATAGAAATCTTCTACAGGTTGTCTTCTTGATGGATCTTTAATTACACTTGACTCTCGATCAAAATGATGAAGGATATTAATTTCAAAACTATTTTTTTCTAAATGACATTTTGTCAGAAATTAAAAAGGAATTTTATACAAACAAATTATATAAAAGGAAATTGCGCTTAATTTATACAGTAATTTCAATATTAAGGAATAAGGACGATTTGTTGAATTTTTTTTTAGGAAAAAAATAAATAGAGATTAAGAATAAAAATGCATTTGTGGTTAAATGTAATTTGGCTTATATAATTAAATAATTGCAAAAATTCTTATTTTCTGTCTATTATACTTGGTTGTAAAGTTATCAATTATAGTTATTATATCATTTAAATTATTTTATTCGTAGCTTTTACTCGCTGAACTACATAGGAAGTCTAGTTGCAGCTCAAATTGCATCTCTTATAACATTTTTTAACAGATTTTCAAACCTACTTTACGTACGCATTTTGGGATTCTAGCTATTTATATGTCAATATATTAATAACAGGATAATTAACTCGAAAGTATGATTTGAAGTCAATTTTTAAAATTATTGAAATCGCTTACAACGAAAAGAAGCTTTACTTGGGCCGATATTGAAGGCATAATGTCAATGAAATCGTTTGAGTTTTAACGAAACTAATGACATTAGTACACTTAATAATGAATTTAATAATTGAATGAATCATAATGTCAGGAATTGAAATTGACTCCTGCCAATAATAATAAATAGATGCGCCAACACAAGGAAAAAGGACTATAACATTTATAAATTTAATTATTTATTCATTTACTAGACGTAAACATTTCTAATCATAACTTCGAAACGAAATATAAAAACACTCCACAGATCCTTAATTGTCACAAAAACCTCATTGATAAATTTAAATTAATCTAACAGAGTCCCTAGAAATGTCATGTGTAAGGCCCTGGTAGATTTTTATATTATATATAAAATCGAATTAAAATTCGAACAAAAATTACAAAATATATTTTCGTTCATTCGTTATTCATTTAATATAATGAAAATTTTCAAATATTGAAGCTTCATTCAAACTAATGGACATACTTCGTATCCAATTTTGTTATTATTTAAATAAAACTATATAATTTTCTTTCAAATCATCACAAAAACAAAAATGAGTATCCTTAAAATATTTATGGCAGTTAGTGGACATAAGATGATAACTATAAAAAAAATATAATATTTTACATAATACTCAAAAAATAATCCTTTCTGCCTAAATGAACAATACTCAAAACACATGGGACAGATTTATGCTAAGGACTCAACATTAAATGTATATACATATATATTAAAAATATAAACTATAATAAAAAGGACTCCATTAGTTCACATTTGGTTAGATTTATTTACAAATGAAATATCTCTCTAGACATTTTTTGGGGTTATTATGTTGTCTTTCTTTCTGCCATTTTACTATTTTTGGTCCACTTCTGTTTGTAATTTGAATGGACTTTATATATATAATATTTTAAATAAACATAAGTGTTTTAGAATTTATATATTTTGTTTGTATAAAATTTTGTTACACATTTTTTATTTTTTTTTATTTTAAATAATTTACGTAAAAAATATTTTTAATACCATGTTATAGAGATGAAGAATTGTGTCCTTTTTGTGAAGAGTAAATAAAAATATGTGATCTTTTAAGTATATTTCAATTAAAAAAAAATATTTTCTTTTAGTTAATTATTTGAATTGATAATTTAAAAACATATTTGTTGCATAAATTGTAAATTAGTTAAAAAAAATTATGAGATATGATAAAAATGAACGAAACTAAATATTTGTATTACAATTTTTCATTATTATGTAGTTCCTCTGATGGTCTTTTTTTTTGATTAAAAATCTTACGATTCGCTCTACAATTTCTAATGAGCAATCCTTTAGCTCCGGTGGTGGTAATTCTATACTTTATTAGAATTCTTTACGTTTTCTTATTTCCAAAAAATTTCTTACTTCTGGTGAGCGGTAATTGTTTAATTGCAGTTAGAACTAGAATGGCTAAAACCCACAATTTTCTTGAATTGGCAGTATTTTAAATTCATCAAAATGATTTTTACATTGAAATTATATGAATCCACTAATACTATACATTTATATGCAAATATTTTATATGAAAACTTAATTTGGAGAATTTCCCGAAAGAAAAATTTTGGTCCTGTTTAGATGTATTGTCAATATTAATAAAAAAAATTATGAAAACCGAGTGTATTTTACACAAAAAAAAAAAATATGAAATTTATTTCAGAACATGATTTAATTATATGATTTCATTTTTAAGTAAATACAGACTCAATCAATTACAACCTAGAATAATCCTTTTTGTATAGGGCCTTCGAAATACTCAGTAAATTCGACATTTATTAAGAAGCCTGTTAGCAAATCGTTAGGGCAAAAGTAAATTTATGTGTCGGTTTTCACATGCAATTCATTGACCGAGAAATTATACAAATTAAAATTTTTATTCATTTAAATATTTTAGTTCTCCCAAAAAAAAAACTAAATTTCTCAGACACATGACATTATAAGTAATTTTCATTTAAATATAACTAAATATTGATTTTAATACAAAACATAATTTTCATATTTAACTGTCTGCAGTTAAATAAATTTACAAAAAATTTACAAAATTTTTAAAACAAATACAAATTTTCCTATTATAAACATAAAGTGAAATCATATCCACAACACGAAACATTAAACAAAAAAAATCTCATACAATAATAATAATAATAATCATAATAAATATTTATCTTAATAAACTTTTAAACGTGTAACTTTAACAATTTATAATAATTTTTGAAGTTTTGTTTTGTAATTTTATATACGTAATACAAAACTGAAATCATGGAAAAACTTTTCTTATTATATTTTGTACGTCAGACTATTATATTTTCATTTTAATACAATTTTTCCCAATGGATTTACTAGATAACCTGATGTAAAGATTAGTTTTTAAACTATAGTTTTTTTTAAAAAAAAAAGTAGAAATATAGTTAATTAGTAAAGCATTATGTATAAATAGTCCTTTAATGCAATCATATTAAATTTAAGTTCATTATAAATTCTAAAGCTACGAACAGAATGGTACTTAAGTTGCTACGGACATAAATCATGTTCAAAGCATATTTGTTATGTTCACATAATCATAAATACAACAGCTACCGACAACGCCAGTCGATTTGGAAAGTACTTTAATCATATTCAGAGAATCAAAATTATAACGCCTACCAGCAAGCGGCAACGCCTGTCAAATTATAAATAACATAAATCATGTTCACAAAATCACTAATACAATAACTACAGGCAACGCCTGTCAAATTAGAAAGCACTTAGATCATAAACTGGGCACATGAACGTTGTTATTCACAATGACGGGCAACATTATTTATAATTTTGTCACCGTTTAGACAACAGTCTTTTCATGGTTCACTTGGGTACTTACTAATAGATTAACTTGTGTCAATATTTTTTTTAGGTTTGATTTACACTCGTCCTGGCGTTCTTAATGTAGATATTAGCGCTGTATTCCTAATTCTGTTATGAGCTTTAAAACATTAAAATCCCATAAAAAATTATACAAAAATTTAATATTATTTACAAAAACCACTAATCGTGTGTAGTTCATTAAATTTGTTAGAAAATAGATTATTAAAAACTTTGTAAACAATTATAAAATTAGTATCAACAGTCGCCATCATAATTGTATTTAGTGATCAGTAAATCTTACTAAAATAAAATATTAAATAATATTTATATAAACTACACTGTTAAAAAACAAACATAATTTTTTATACTCTAGCTGTATTATAAAATTTAAGACCTCATTTCCTTGGTAAAGATAAGTCTATATTATAAATGGTAAAAAGTCTGGCTATAAGACTTATATTATATTTGATTTATATTTATTCAACCAACCGATCGACCAACAACATAATTCTATCAAAAATAAAAAAGGATATAAATTTTTACTTTCAGGACTTGACTTACTCTAGACTAAACTTATAAATAATAGCTAAACTAACTTACTCATGACTATAGAAGTTATCGCACAACAAAATATCAACTCACATAATGCGGACCGCTTGTGAGTTATTTTGCTATGGATCTATAGTTTAACCTATATTATAGTTTAACCTAAACTGGATACTAATGCTATGCTAAAAGATGAGTAAAAATGTCAATAAATGACAAACAACAAAATATCTCCCAAAATCTAGCCTGTTGTTGTCAACAAGATTCAAAAATTCATAATAATTTTATATTTATATTAAATTATATTAAAACTGATTTAATATAAATGGGATCAAAACTAAATATCGAAAAATTTCTAAAGATGAAAGAACAGGACGCTCGCTTTTATGTAGCAATAATGCATGCAGAGATGTATAAAAGAAAGAATACAAGCTGGAAATAGATAATGCCCACAAAAAAATTAATGAAATCGAGACTTATAACAACGAACAACAAAACTGAAAATATACAAAACTATAATCTGTCACGGTTGTGAGCTACGGACAAAGATTCTAAGGCAAATATATGAAGCAATTAAATTAGAGAATAAAGAATACTGCAGAAGATATAATGCAAAACTTTATGAATTAATAAATATCGAAAATATAATAAAACTAACTAAATCATAAAGACTAAAACGAGCTGGGTATGTTATAAAAATGAACTAAAATAGACCTAAACATAACATGCTATTAACAAAACCTAAGAGAAATAAATGAAGGAGCAATGTTGAAAGCGATACAATGAATCAAGAAACAATCAATTGGAAAACCACTACAGAAGATAAATATAAGAGTGAAAAAGATCGAAAAGAAAACTTATCTTGGGCTGCAACGCTAAGAAGAAGAAGAAGATAAGAAACCACTGAATATTCTAATTATTTTCAAAATTCTTAAAAGTTAAGGACCTAATTTATTAATATTACCAGATAAATCCTTAAAAATATAAAAAAAAATCATTGTTTTTTTTAACATAGTATTTACAATTTTATTTTTGTTATATAGTTTCAATTTCCATTCAAATATTTAAGCTTTATGGATTTCCATGAAAGCCGATATTGAATGAACCACTACTCTAAATACTAGATAGTAGTATTACTATTTTTTATACCAAAGTTTGCATTTTCAATATACTTTTTATAGTTATAATAAATTCAACTTTATCCAACACAACTACCACAATCACTTTTGTGGTCGATATTTAAGGGATTCAATATGCAAAATAATAACCACATTTACACTTCCAAATACATTTTTTTTTTTCTGTTAGTTTTATCTATATTAAATATATGTAGAAAATATTCAGTGCATATTTACATAATTCTGGATATTATGATGATATTTTCAAAAAAAAAAACTTTCGAATAATATTTTAAAGATACCATAATACAGAAAACTGTGAGAAATTATCCAGGTGAGAAAAAGTTAAGTATGGAAAAATAAAAATTAAATTAAAGCATTTCATGTAAACAAAAGTTTTTGGTTATAATCAGTAAAAATCGAAATAAAAGGATGGTAAATTTTACAATTTTACAAATAAATGTATTATTTTTTGTATATAAAATTTTATTTAGTATAATATGTTTTGCTAGAATATCAACTCACATTTAATCGGATCGGAACGTTTATTTTATACTTAGACAAGCTATCTAAAATGGAGAAACTCAGGAAGTAGGACACAATTTGTTTACTGGAATAATTGCCCAAAAGAACTACTTGCACTTAGTACTTGGTTCGATACGCAACAATGAGGAAAAGAAAATGTTGATCGACTAGAGAGAGGAAAACAACCTTTTAATAAAGCTTCAGTGCTTGGGGAAAAGTAATTCTATATTCCTTAAAACCATCCTTTAACCTATTACTTAGTAACAAGTGGCTGTAACTGGTCTCTCTCAAGGTTCTTTGCATAGCTAAATTCAAAAGACGAATAATGTTATTGCAAAGCATTTTCTTTGCTATTATACTTGGAAAAGGTTGAGATTCTTGGGTAAGGAATTTTTACAGACGAAATTCGATACGGAATTTTTAACACAAATATCAGAAAGTGACAACAATATTTAAATAAATCGACTCTAAACTAGTCGAGTATGCTAAATAGTGGGAAACAATTTGTTTACTGGAATTATTGAATCGCACTTAATACTTAGTAAAATTGGCCCACCTGATGTAACTTTATTTTTAAAGGTTCGTTGCATAACTAAATTGGAATGTTAGATAATCGATTTAGTGCAAAACAGAAGGATACTGTCATAAAATATTCTTTGCCATTCAATATTCTTTGGAAACGAACCATTTACTTAGCTGGGTGAGATTCTTGGATAAGAAATTTTTAACACAAATGTCAGAAAGATTGTTCACATCCACAGAAGATTGACTCTAAATTAGTAGAGTATACACAATATATTTTCTACGTCGAATAGTGCTGATAAAGCTTTGTGTTATAAACTATATTAGATTTGCCTATACATAATTACTTAACTCTTTTTTAATACAATATGAAAAAAGCTATAATAAAATGTCTGTCAAAAACAATTGATATTTTAATTAAAAATAAATTACAATATCATTAAAATTCATCTCTAATATATTCAAATAGTTAACATAACCTCTAAGAAATAAAGCGTGTCATTTACACGACAATTTTATACCAAAAAAAAAAAAATAATCTAATAAAAATTATATTTGATTCCTTTTTACAATATAGTACCAAAAATTACTATATTACTATACAAAAAATAGTATGATACTTGTAATACTATTTAATACTTGTAATATTATTCCATCGAAATGAAAAGACAATTTAGACTTTTGGGTTACCGCATTTCTTTAATACAATATGGCAGCATGTGTCGACATCTTTCGAAATTTCTTTTACGTTTACAAGTTAGTTGAATTCTGGAAATATTATTATATCAATATATATATATAATAAAATTGATATAATTTTGTATAATATACTTAAAAAAATCATTTTATTATTGCAAAATTTTTGTTATACTTATTCAAAAGCAAGGGTTTCTTAAAATCTATATCGAATTTATAAGTTTTACATGAGTTTTTCTACATAAAATATAATTGTCTATAAATTATATTTATTTACAATGCATAGAGACCGCAAATAAATTGTATTAAATGAATACGAATACCAATAACTCAATACAATGAGTTGCACGCCAATCTTAAACCCTTTGTACCATCATTAAGGATGAAAAGGCAATTGAATTAATTAAAAATATTTTGAAATTTTCCCAAAATTGATTTCAAATATACATATATGAATTTTTCAATAAAATTTAAGAATTTTGTTAATTAATAATCATACAACGCCAATTAAGAGAACAGTCAACCAAATAAAAATAATTTAATTAAAAATATGCTTAAAAAATGAACAATTTAGAATAAAAAACTTCATATATAACCAATCTGCAATCTGGAAAATTCTTCTCTTAAACAACACTTCCAATATTCGAAATATTAAAAAAAAAAAACGAAACAAATATTTTATGAAACCAAAAAGTTCTTCTATTATTTTCACCTGATAGAAAATTCAATGTTAAAGTTCAGTCTTTGAATATTTTGTATTTATATATATTACGATATTACAAAGTAAAAATAATATATTTGACACCATACGGAGACGAAATATGAACAACTGAGTTGGTTATAATATAAAACTCTTAGGATCAAAAAAAATAATGACAATGAACTCATGGTATCTTTACAAAGTATACTCCAAATAGTAGGAAAATTCTATTGTTATGTTTTATGCTGCAAATAATATGGATTATTATTAAAAGAACAAATTTTCCTTTAACTCATTTTCTTTTTTTAGATGAAGAAAAAATATCATATAAACAGAAAAAAAAAATTATATTTATTAAAGAAAAAGGAAATCCGTAATGTCGAGTAGTTATATAAGCACCGCAGGATTTTTTCCCAATACCTTTAACTATAGGAGTGCATCAGTCGAAAAATATTCTCTTATATAGGAAAAGGATAAAAATTATAAATATAAATATTAAAATGCAATAGCAAAATTGTGAACTACAAAGGATAAAATACTGAAATTTTTCGATTTCTTTAATACAATACCAAAACGTATGATAATTTAATATGTTAAACAATGAAAAAGTAATTTAAAAATGATTTATTACCTATAGATAATAAATTTAATATTAACTAGGAAATCAATTTGAAAAATAAATATTTTATTAATACATTTATAACAAAAGTATTAGGGAGTAGGACATACCAACCAGGAAAGCGTATCCAACAGTTTTAATAATTAAATGGCAAAAAAATTAATAATTAAATCCATGGAGCAAAAAATTAACAATTAAATCCAGTACTAAAGGAAAGGCTTACTTGGTGAATATTTGACATATGTTTAATAATTAAAATGATGTACTTTCAAAAAAATTGAGTATAAATTAAGTTAAGTTAAGAGTAAGGTTGGGCCACCTATTCGTTATATAATAATTTTGGAATTATTGTGATATATCTTATTATTATTTCTCACTAACTCAGTCCGTACTGTAAAAAAGTATTGCTTTTGTGACAGCCTCCTCATTTCAGAAGGAGCGACTACATACCCTTCATGTTGTCGAAGTCGTCCAGACATCAATGCCTCACCCACATGGTAAATATTCCGCCATTTCTTCCTCATGTTGACAGAACCGGAACACATGATCCACTGACCGTTCGATTATGTGTAATTGTTGTGTAGCTGCTTTTTGAGATTACAAAAAGACCTGTAAGGTAACCTACCATTTTTCTGGCTTTCTTCCTATTCATTTGAAGATGCTCTGTTGCTCGCTTTTTTGATAGTCTAGGAATGAATAGAATTTAGTTTGATTATTTTATAAAAACAAATTAATAAATTAAATGAAATTTATATAAATTTTTGGCAAGCATCGATTATAAAACTAATAACAATCTTCAATATATTCAAATTTATTTAGTAAAAGTCTTTTATGTCAAATTCTATTCTATAAAAACTATCAAAATTTCCCTCATATTTTTCTTAACTTAAGTAGGAAATTAAAAGCTATTCGAAAACTAAAATAACATCAAAAATTCACTATAAAAATAACATTTTTTACAGTCATTCACTTTTAATGCACTCTTGTCAAATTTGCAATTTTTTTTCCGACGAAAAAAAAAACTTTGTTGAATATAAATTCCCCATCGAATCGAGTTGTTAAGTTACGAAATGCATTCCACCACTCCTCGTGGAGTACACCAATTTAATTCAAGTACACAAAATATAAAAGTATTACCTTTAAATTTATATGTACGAGTGTTTTAGTGACTTTTTTTATTATGCTTCTATATTAGATTTCATATTATTAAAACAATGAAAATATGTTGAAAAATGAATTTGTCTTTTGTCTCTTAAAAACTGCGCCAAAATTTTATGTTATATGAAAATGTTAAATTAAATTGTTATAAATGATTTTTTTTTCATTTTTTGTTGGTGTTATTATATTTTCGCATGCATAAGAAATTAAATTTTGTCTATGCTAAAAAAATATATTTTACGAGTATAGTTAGAATAACTAGGAGTGTTGTAATGGACTTGGGAATAACAAAATATGACATTTGCTGAAATTTTTCTGGGGGTTTTCGAAATCGGAATTAAATTTGATAGTTTTCTTATGTATAGCTAGCGCCTATAAAATTTGTTTCTGTGGGTCCTTATCAAAATTTCGAATTATATATATTAATAGAAAATGTGAATTTTTTAAAACAGTGTTTTTTACAAACCTTGGGTACCCACTATTAATTACATATTTATATTGGACATAAATCACTTTTGAACCTAACTACGAGTTATCTGCTCCTCCTAGTTAGCATCTCTACTTTTTTGTTAACTTTTATTATAGACACAAAATGGAGAAGAAGATAATAAAATGTTTGGTTTGAATATGTTTCAGGGTTAATATATTTTCCAAAAAATTTTAATTTAATTATTCAAAATAGGAATATAAAACAATATTAAGTTTTCTATAAAATACTGAATTTATTAGTTTTGAATGGAAAGTTTGAAGAGGTTTAGTTTACAATTGCTTTTCAAAATAACAAAAATTTTATTTAAAAAATAATATTCTATAAAATTATAAGTTTTAAACTGAAATTTTACTAAATATTGTCAAAAACCAGTAAATATATGGAAAACAATTATCGAAAATTATAAATAATTTTAATGATTTTCAAATATTTTTTAAGTTTTCAAATCTAGGAAGCTTAAAACTCCTGAAACTTTGTTGATCCTTTTTAAATGACTGAGAAAAAAACTTCATTTGACTGAATAAAGTCCAATCAAAAAAATCAGTTAAGGCTTTCTTCACAACGTCTTTTATTTATAATATATCCTTTGAACAAAACTTCTTAGAAAGAACCTGTGGACATTATATCGAACCCAGACCTTAAATCGAATCCAGAGACATTTTATATATTCTTTGAATGCACAGTTCATTTAAATTATTTTAAATAGTTTTAAGAATTTAATATTTCAGTACAATAATTACTAAGCATTACATTCTAATCAAATCAAAGAATATCCTTTTATTCGTAGCCTTTTATTTGTATCGTAAGTTCAAAAAAATTTGTTAAATTTTTTTGCCAGTTATAGAATGGAAACTTTGACAGTAAAACCATTTTAATAATACTTATTTCTGTAGTGGCCAAGAAGCAATTTATGCAAGTCTATTTTTGAATGACAATTTTATAAATTAAAATATTCCAAATTTTAGTAATCATAACTGACATATTAGAATTATATAATCAGGCTAATTATATTAGTCAAAACATTTTTTTTTTTCACAAAAATACTGTATTGCAGCAATTTATAAATAAATATGACTAAACAAACTACAAATTTTAATTAGCTAAATTAATATCAAAATAATTGAATTTTATTTCTCTGCAAATTATGACAATATTTTTGTAATTTATTTTTGAGAAACCAAATCTGGCGTTAACTCATAATTCAATTTTCTTAAAATCTTTTAAAAAAACTCGAACTGCAAAATTTTAACTTTTCATAAAAGTATTTTATTCTAACCACAAAATACAAAATTAATTATAATCTAAAATATAAAATTATATAAATCCTAATTGTGAATAAAAAATATCTAAATTCTCTAAATATATACCATAAAAATACACACTTTCATAATATCCTTTTTTCAACAAATATAAAATCCTTATTCCATTTACATATACGGTATATAAATATTTTAATTCTCAAATAAAATTAAATTTCAGTTTTTAAAACTAATTTAATCAGGCTATCCGCACAAATTTATTTATATTGCTATCGTCCTTGATGGCTGGCTGCATACATAAAAAAAAACCTCCTTGAATGACAAAAATCTCATCGGAATTGTTTCACTTGACACAGCCACTTAACCAAATACAAAAGGAAAGTTAAAAAAATGTTTGGAATTTCACAATTCACTTTAGATATAATTTTATGTTTGACTTTTTTGTTTTGTGTCTATGTATAATAATATTTATATGTATATATAGTAAAATAAATTTTGTATGTATATATGTATTTTTATTGTAAATATGCTAATAGTTGCATAATTATGTATAATTTTTCATTTGTAAATTCTACATTATTAAAATTTGGTTATTTACTTATCTAAATCTAAATAAATATTTAAAAATTCAAATTAGAATTTGATTAAAATTTTAATCATTTAAAAGAAATTGGAACATTGAACTGTCAAAAACAGAGTTGGCAATACACAACAGTTATTATTATATAGAATTTGAACCTATAATCATTTTTGATGTAATGGGTCGATCATCTGTAATGTAAGTATGTTTGAAAAGTGGGAAAGTGTAAATATGTAACATTTCATACTAGTATTTTTTCAGCGGCAATCGAACCCATAATCTCAGTGATAGTAAATCAGAAGACGTTGCACTGAGATACCGAGGTCCACGAATCCTTTATTTTTAATGGATTTAAAAATTATTTGAAAGTAAAATTGTTGTTAGTATAATTTTATGGTTTTTCGGAAGTACGATTTACAGGAAACCAAAAAAAGATTGTCATTAAAGATAAAAAATGAGTGAAAAGAACAAATTTTTATTGGGGATATTTGGAAATATTATAATCAGGGTAAAAGTCTTACTCCAGTAAAACTTTTACCTGAAATATTTTAGTTTCACTAGTTAACTTTTAAGTTAGTATTTCAGTAAATAGTTTTTTTTTCATTACTACTCGTGGGAGCATATAGCTTCCACAAAGCATCTCCATCTTACTTGGTTTGCTGCTGTTATTTTTGCATCTTCCCATGTAAGATTATACCTTCCTAGTTCTTGAAGTATCGTGAATCTCCAGGTGGTCTTTGGACGACCACGACTTCTTGATCTTTGAAGATTACACTCTAAAGACATTCTTGTAATGCCATCGGTCTTCTTTATGATCGTATTGCCAATCCACCTCCATTTACTACAATTTATCTGCTTCAGTATGGGTTCCTCATTGGTTAAGTTCCAGAGATCTGCATTGCTGATACTGTTGGACCAGAATATTCTTCATATGATTCTGCGGCATTTGTTTATGAATACTTGGAGCTTTTATGTGATGCTGTTCGATTTAAACCACGTTTCACTGCCAAACAACAGCGATTGCGCAGAACTTAGTTCGTTTGGATATTTATTAATTTCTCCATACTGGTTGCAATCGTCCGAATTCCACTGTCGCTTTGTTGAGCTTGTTCTTTGCGTCTGTTTTTGCTCCGCCATTTCTTATTATTCAGTAAACTTATAAATTCAGTAAACTTATTAGTCAATATTTCAGATATATTTTGACACTTTTTTTACTATTTTTGGAAAAATTACTTCAAATCTAAATTCAGCTGAACCAAATAAAGATATATAAATTTCAATACAGAAACTGCACCAAGCTTTGAATTAAATAAATGTAAAAAATCCTAATAACGAGACAAAGCGTTTCAAATAACATTTAAGGGATATTTTACATGGCAGTACCGCAGTTCCATGTCAATTTCCAATTTCACCAGGGATCAATATCCTTTATACTTTTGATTTTTAATCAGTTAAATTACTTTCAGTATAACTAACTACTTTGAAAGATTGGCAATACACAATTTTATCAGGATATTTTATTTCAAATTGTTACACCTCTAAGTGTTAGTCATAAAGAAGTCAAAAGTAAAACTGATTGCTTCTTTTGTGTACGATTGTAAAAATTGATTAAAAAAGTTTCCAATTTTTTTTTTTTTTTTAGTATGTCACATCCTTTTTATTTGTTCTATGTCTTTTACTCAAATCGCTACTAATATATATGGAAATGAGATTAGAATTACACAGAAATAATTTATATATTTAAATGTAAATCAAAAGTTTTTGTGATTTTTCATTTCTTTAAAGCAAAATATATTCCTAAAAAAAAGTTAAAAGGTGAATATTTATATGGTGTTGATTTATTACTAGTACGTGGTTTCTATTATTATAAAATGAGTAAAGTATTGATGTATATTTATGAGATAAAATAAAAAAAAACGGGTCGATATGATAACAACAAAGCTTGAGACACCATTAAATGAAATATAAAAATGTCAATAACCTAATTTTTCTCTATATATCTCCCAACAAAATTTAAAATAATTTTAATTTAACAAAATTTGAATTTAAGATTCTGAAAAATGGTAATTCGTAGATTTTTGAATAATCCTTTTCTGAAGCATATATGAATTTTATATCATTTTCTACTATATTTATTCCAGTCTGTCAAATTATTATTAAATATTTCATGAATTTCTTTAAAAATGTAGCATTTTTTTAAATTAAATTATCATTCAATATTTTTTTTTACCAAAATAAAAAACAATCAAAAGGAAATCAATAAAATTATTTTTCACTTATATCCTAGGAAAAAAAAAATTGTTTCAATATTTTTTTCTTGTTTCTTCTTCTATCAAGGATTCATTTTTATTTATTTATTTATATAGAATAATTTATATTTTATTCAATAGTATTTACGCCAAAGTTTATATAAAATTTATTCACATTTTTATTATTCATTTTCCTTCTATTTTTTTTGGAAAACAAAAACAAAAAATTTGTAATTTTTTTTTTATATATATAAGGACGAAAAAAAAAACTCTGTATAAGAAGAAGACATGGGAATTTATGACACTTTAATTGATTTACTCGGAACGTGACAGGAAATATACAAAATGAATTATTGCCCTGGAAATGTAGAAAATTTATTTCTATATAATATGTATATACACAAAAATATTTAAGGATTCGCGAGTAAAAATGTAAAATAAATTTATTTACTTTTAGGATCGCAGAAAAAAAAATTGCTAAAGGACACATTCGGTGAACAAGATTTTTTAAGTTATTTATAATAATTATAAAAAAAAAACAGGACATAACAAAGTGTCAAAATTAGTAGCTTAAATAATTTTAATCATTCGTATTTTTAATGTCCTTTTTTTTGTCACGCGAATTTTTAGAAAATTTTAATTTTTCGTTTAATTAAAATTCATAAAATTGTAAAGTAAAAATTTCGTATAGTCAAAAATTTATAAATAATTCAATAATACGATTTTAAATATTGTATAAGGAGAATAATAAAATGTAAACGTATTCATTACATAATCCTTTACGAATCTTTAATTAAAAATTAAATTCATCCTTTTCATTAAATATTTAAGAATATACTTTTGATTGGGGTGATAATAAAGGGTGAAATTTTTTCAAATGCAAATTATATTTATACTGTTTATTTATCAACGCCTCCTGACACAATCCTTTTGTCGAAATGAACATTCAGGATACAAAATAATATAGCATATGAAATAGAGATTCTAATTGCTATAAAATAATCGTACAATAATAAAAAAAATATCCTTGGAATTGTTTTGTATAAAGTGTTTTTTAGGGGATGTTTTTGTATATATATATAAAGTTAAAGATTGTGTGTATAGATATTTTATGAATGAGATTTATTGTAAAATGGAATATTGCTTGGGTGTGTAATGATATTATTAATTAAGTATTAGCCACAATTACCGCAAACGTAAATCATTATCAGACATTATTAATATTGCATAGTAATAAAGTTTGGAATAAAATTAAATAATATTTAATTTATATTCATATTTCAAAATTTGTTGTCGTTATCCTTGCCTTGAATTTTACAAATTCAAGGATATATCAAAAATATTCGGTTTGAAAATTGAATCATAATTGAATTTTCATGGCAACCAAATTAATGAATGTAGTGACATATTTTGAATGACCTTGTAAACAATTAATTTTTGTTGTTTCACTTTAATTTTAATTTTTGTTGTTTCACTTTAAATTTGACAGTTATCACAGATTTATTATAAAGGTCAGTGACAATTTATTAAAACTTAAAATAATTTTTCTTGTACTTCATCCAGTACAGAGTATACTTACATCTTACATCTTTCTTAACTTAATTTTTAAAAAAAACAATGAAAAATGGTGATTATCTGTCAAAATTAGCTACGAAAGTGTTGAAGTGGTTCGTACTTCAAAATCCACTCTACTACGCTTCACACATTTTGAGTGGAGTACAAAATACGTTACGTAGTAGTTTTTTTTTGTATTTACCTGGAGGTTTTGAAATACTCTGCATTTGAAATACAACGTACGACGTGAACAATATATAAGTGGTTCGTTCTACTGTTCGACTTCCGTCATATCATTCGTTTCAGATCAATTCGATGGTTGCTAAATTTCCAGCTACTTTATTAATAATAAATTTTTTGATTCTAAATTTACTTTTGATTAAAAAACATATTAAATTAATTTATAGGAAATTGCAGTAACTTAGATTATCAATAAAAAATTATAAAAATTTTAATAAAAACTTTATTAATTTTTAACTATAAATATAAAAATTAATTTTCCTCTTTCCCAGCTGACTTATATACCTTCTATCTAAATGGCTATTTAAATTTATTTAATACTGCCAAAAAGTAAATTCAATTTCCGTATATCAAGTATTCCCTGAAAGGATTTCGATACAATTATTGTTGTGTTATTTCAGATCACTTAATTATAGAAATTGCTACCACAAAAACAAAAACAGAATTCAATAGCTTCTGCTATAATGATGAATATATAAATTTTCAAATTTCTATAATAATTTTCATGAATATTGATAGTCATGAAATATTTTTCCACAAATTATTATTATCGTTAAAACTATTAACATTTTAATGAAATAGAAAATTTACTCTTATTAAAATTATAAACTAATAGAATCCGATAAAAGATTGAGTGACAGCTAAACTGATGAAGCTATTCAATAATTTTCAATAATAAATAATGTTAACTATATATTCAAATTTTATCTGTTACTAAAATTTGTTCAAAAAATGTGGTCCTTATTTATTTGATTATTGAATTTTCAATTTATTAATTTATTTTGGCCCCCTTAGCTTGGTGCCATCTGTACTATATTCATTACATCCATTGTAGTAATATGGCAGGTATTTTTTTATTTATTCAGTTTATTGATGAAGTATAATTAACATAGACATAACCTTAAATGGTAAACATAATCTCAATTCAATTATCACACCCTTCTGAAAGTTCTTACTTTCATTTTGCGTAACTTTGGTTTATTAAATTCGGCCTTGATTAATTAGTAATCAATCTTAGACGAAACCCTTTACCAATAAAATCGGGACTTAAGAATGAAACTAACTGATTATTTATTTGGATCAGCAAAAATAAGAAATTTGTGACAATAATGTTTGTAGGTCCAAAACAAAGGAACACAATATAAAAAGAAGATAATATCTATAAAGTTTAAGCTTGGATTCTTCCATTTTCTCACATGCTGAGTAAAAAATTGCAGTTTCTGATGTTTCCATTATTGCAAACAAATAATTAGACACAATTATTTAGTACAATGAAATCTTAAACAGCGCTACAGATCGATTGAACATTTAAACTACGATTTAAATTAGTAGGAGATTCTATCATTCCAAAAATAATGTGTACCAGTAGATATGGAGACCACACTTGGCTAACATATTGAATTATCGTTCTTAGGATGATCATATGTCATATAAACGGTCCCAGTAATATCAGGGTCGGCAAACTCTTTATATAATTAAATTTGAATATTTTAAACAGTCCTAGTAATAAGAATCTTGAAAAGGACTATAATTACATGTAGATAAAAGGTGAAAAATAACATTGTATAAAGTTTCCTATAACAATTTTTACCTATATATTTCTCAATTAGACAACGAGTTGCAACATGTTTTTTTAAAGTTTAGTTTTTGTGATTGACCAGTCAGTGCAGAGATCCTTATTCTAATTAAGTAACTAACAACCAATATGATTTATACTAAATTAGTGATTTTATATGAAGAATTTTGTGTATATAAATAAATAATTCATTGAATATCAAACACCGCAGTTTACATTGATTATTACCAAAGTTTCTTTAATTAATCCTTTTTTCATTATAAAGTTTCCACAATTTCCAGTTACAACAATTAAAAGATTCATTGACATTTTATATTAAAACAAATGAAATTTAATTCCAAATAAATATAAATTTAATTTTGAAATTAAAACAAAAACAAAAATAAAAAATATTATGAAATTCTTTCCTACTTACTTTTTGATGTAATTTTCATTTAATTTTAATGTAATCTCATTACAAAATTTAATTTAAGTTCTTAACTTACTGACATTACATGCTCATCAACCATTTCAACAAACAACATTTATAGTACCTCCACCCCCCACTAATTTCTACCTTCAAATCCTATACCACTAAAATTTAGAAAATAAAATATTTCGTATATCCTTAAGCACAATTCAAGGTGATAAATGTCTGGTATTATCTTTATGAAAATTGTTCACACCTTTTATACTATATAATAATATTTAAATATACACCAGGATAATATACGTCTTTGTTTTGTATTACATTTTTTGGATAGTATATGTTTAATAAAATATCCTACGTGTCGTCATCTCTTTTAAAAAATTCCTTGTAAAATTTATGGACTACGAAGCGTATAAAAACCAAAAAAAAAAAAAAAACGTGATAAAAATGTTCTTGTTACTTTAAGGATGCTGTGAATACTCTTACGAATAGGTAAATTTTTTAAGTAAATATTATTTTTTTATTTAAGTTAAAATGATGATTTTAAAGAAAGAATTTCCGTGTACTTTGTAGTGGAAGTGTAAAATATTTTTTTGAAATCGGAAATCACATTTTGACTTGTGAATAATGTTTGTAACTTTACTTAAAAATATGCTCTAGTGATTTTCGTCTTTATATGGTCTTCTTTAAAAAATGAAAATGTATTTTGGAGAGAAAGCTGTTTTAAGGAATAATCCTTTTTTCAAAAAAGATTGTGGATAGTGTCACGTTTATTTTTAATCTATGAAATATTTGTTTATTAGGTTTTTTTGGTTTCTTAGTACGTTTTACGTAAATATAAATATAATGAATTGCGGTATTTATGAAAATCGTAACTAAGTCTGTCTAATACAATTTTGTTTAAAATATTAATAAGTAAATGTTAATTTTGTGGATGCATAACTAAAAGTTTCTAATGCTAATCTATTGACTTTATTCATTTTACTCTTCTTACTCCATCATTCAATTTACAGATATGACCTACATCTAATTAATTTTTAATTACTTGTATGATGAAAATGAATTACAAAGATGGTTGCGATGAATAGGAAGAAAAGCTATAAGACATTGGAAAATTAAAAAAACAACTAAACAGGCTTGGAATACCGGAAACCTAAGTTTGCAGGCGAGGATTGACATACTCTGTGAATTCGAAAAGATATCCAGAAACCGGTTACGAGACCTTATATAATTACAACATCAGAAATCTAGGCGCTGTCACTCAAACTGTAATGGTCTGGACGTATGGAAGCAGTGATTAGAACTAGTAGTTTTTTCATTCCTATAAAATCTAATCTAATCTAATAAGTTAGAAAAATTATAATTTTTATATGTAAGTCATAGTTACGTAAAATTTCAAATATTTAAGATTTCATTTAATAGCGAAATTAGAAATTACGAATTGTAAGCATAAAGAGTTTATTATAATTACAATTTAAGTAACATAATCTGTAAAACCAAGGCTTTTTATCAGTACTTACAAATGTAATTTTGAATATATTGAATAGAGGGATTTGAATTCTTGTAATGTAGCGAACTGTGTAATGATTAAATTTATTAAATCATGTTTTTCAGGAAGACCAAGGTATCGGTTACACCAATTTTAAATTATCTTCCAATGCACTAAAATAATTTGGAAACTCTGCATTGAAAATATTAATAATTTTGTAGTGATGAAAGTATATATATTTTCAATTCCTCATGAAATTATATTAGGTAGAAATTGACCAACAAAAATTATTTAAATATTTATTTTATATGTAATAAAAAATAGTTGTCATCACTGATTTTAACATTAGAAGGCAATCTATAAAAAATATTTATACCCATTTTATACACCTTAAAACATTTCATGTCACACTTGTAACTGCGGTTGACTCACGGCGGTTGACTAAACCAATACTTGTTTTAGTAATGCCCACTAGCTCGGGCGGTTTATAGAACCATTCAGTCTCTCCACTACTAATCCTGAACATCAGTCTCACACAGTTTGTTGAAAAGGAAAGAATCGAAACATTTATGATGCACGCAAGTACACTGCAATAGCATTTAGTGACTCAGTAATTAAAAAAATCATTTCGAGTTTAAATTTCTTTTGTATATAAGTTGGTTATTATTTAAAGATGTTAAATTGCTTAACGAGCATTCGGCCTGTTAAAGCTCAGTTACTTCAGTACTTATAATTATAATTTAAAGTATATTTTTCCAAATAAACTTAATTAAATTTAACAATTATTGTACTTTAATTAAAAATTTATATAGAAATAACTATTTATATTAAAAATCAATAATAATTATATTTTTTTTTCTTATAATATTACTAACAATGAATATCCTTATTACAATACATATAAAGATATGTATAATCCATAAATTCACATGTAACGAGCTACATTCAATTTATATTTTTCCTATTTAGTTCATTATTTTTGTTATATATTGCTAAAAGCAAACTCTGATAATCATAAATCCCGGAAATTCTACAGGAAAATTAAAAACAATTTTACATAAAAAGTGAAAAAATTGTAAAATAAAATAAACAAAAATAATTTATGCAACAAAAATATAAAAAAGAATTTATAATTTTTAAAAAAATTTCTTTAAATTTCATTTAATACTTTAAGGGCAAAAGCCTAAGAAAATATTTTATTTTATAGTAAGTTTTAATATAATTTAAAACGAAAAATTAATTTAAATATTTAAAATTTAAAATTTTAAATATTCCCACACATTTCCAACTTTATTTAATGTTGATCATCCCAAATGTAATCATTATTATTTAAAACCATCTTAATACAAAGAATAAATATATCTGATTTACCCTCCACTATCTAAAAGCCTCCTTAAATTATATTCTTAATATATTTTTTTTTTCATTCCCTAAAGCTTTTCAATAAATTCTAAATTATGTGGATTTTTTCTATCCATATCACCACTTTTGTCGACTTCAATACTCTATCATCATTGTCGTTGTTGCCGCCGCCACCACTTTCATCATCACCAAACCCCAATATAATCATTACTAAAATACTCATCTAATTTATATTCCAAAAGCGATCTTAAGCATTAGCAAGGATTACACCACTTCCTTCAGGATCAATTTAGTAAATTCATCTTTTAGTCTTATACTTATACTCCTCTTTATAATGGTATAGACATAGAGTCTCAATTTATATATATTTTTGCTCCTTAAATCCATAAATCGGGATATTTTACATGAATTGTATGTGTTTGTTCAATACAGATTCGTCCTTTCAATAATTTCTTCAGAAGATTGAAAAGAACATAAAACAAATACAGAAAAAAAATCTTTTGGATTTGGTATAAATAAAAAGAATTTTTTGTTTGGATAAAAATGATTCTGAGATATCAAAAAAAAGGATATTTTTATTCATTGGAGACAAACATTTTGTATACTTGCCTAATGAATCCCCACAAAAATGAACAAATTCAACAGGTAATTGAATTGAAACGTGATGAAATTTTTTTATTGTTTTTGGTTGGGGATTTTTTTTTTTTTTTTTTTTTATCCTGTACCAATAAAAATGATTTTTTTGATCCTTGGTTTTATCGTATATGTGGGAAAAATATTGTATAAAGTTAACAAAAAAAAAAATTTTAATTTTTTATCTTAGGAGAGATAGGAAAAATATTTGCTTTTTCGTATAATTTACTTACTTACGTCCTCCTACGTACGAGTTATTATTAATTGTATTGAATCTGGAAAGTTTTATATTAATATATTGAATTTTTATCTGGAAAAACTGAAAAGAACATGATTAAATTAAAATTAAATTAATTTACATTTTATTTTAAGGGTTCATTTTTATTATGAAATAATCAAATATTTAAATATTAAAAAAATAATAGAAAAAGATTAATGATTCCATCAATATGGCTTCAAGTGTCCCCTAATCATTCCAAGAACATAGAGGTACTAATCTCGATTAATTCAATTTATTTTATAGCTCTTGTAATCCATTTATTGATGGTACACCACTAAGAATACAGGACCGGATAACATTCAACCCAATAGACTAATTCAATTTAATTTGTTAATAATTTCGGTTACCAACTGTAGCAATAAAAAATTATGAAAATTGTCATCACTAATTTTGACATTTCTGTATCTTAAAAATAAAAAAGTTTAATTTACTCTTTTGAATCGTGATAATAATTATTAAATATTGAATTATCAAATTTATTTGTCTTTATAAATGTTTGAACACGTAATAAAACATTGAAATAGATTTAGATGCTAAGAGGAATTGACAAAAATCACATGCTACCTAAATTATCAATACAATACAGATTCTCAATAAACTCAGATTTGTGAAGAGTATAATTTTGTTTCAATATTGAAGCGAGTTTAATTATTTTATACTTTGATCCTCTGGGCATTTTTTTGACCAAACTGAACTAATAATCATAACTGATCTAAAGATTTTGTATGCTGGAAATCGTGTAATGCCATAAAATTCTTCTACTTACAATAATAAAGTAAGCCAAAATTAATTTTAAATTACATTATAATTATAGGAAATATAATTAAAAATTCATTGAATTTGCTCATAAATCTGGGTAGTTACTATTAAATTGATGAACATTAGTTTAATTTATTTTAATCCTTCATATTTATTAAAAACTCAATATAATTTTCTCATTATATAAAAAGCACTAAATGAATATAATGTCACAGAAAAATCTACTTTAAGAAAAACGTGTTCTGAAATTTAATAAAACTTAGAAAGTTAAGTTAAAGTTTTAGCTTCCCAATATAGATAAAGATTTTCCTCATAATCTACTTGATGTCCTGTATTAAAAGGATACAATATTATTTGTGTGTATAGTTTTAAATAAACTTGTAAACACCTGTTCTAATCTATGTTATTAACTAAATATGATTTTTTTTTTAATATTAACTTCAATTTATCATTTTATATTGAATCATTTATTTAAAAATATATTTTTTACTATATTAATATGAATTTATAATATTTTATACCAGAAACTGACAGAAGTTTTAAATTGTCAATTATTGTCCTTTTATTGCATTTTATCGTCCTTTTTTAGAATATTTTTCTAATTTTTGCAGAATTCCAGAAACAGCCAATAAAAGCGAAGGAACTTATTTATTTGGTGTCAGTCAAGTTCTGATTACCTTCTTTAAGTAATTACTAAATCGACTTTACCAACAAAATATAAGGAGTAATTAATAAATAAAAATAAATAAATAAAAAAAACATTTTTTAAAAATACTTTCCTTTATAAATAGTAATATGCGACTAAAAACTAATAAATAATACTAAAATTATATAATCTTTCATTATTGTATCTAGAGTTTCAGTAATGGTCAATTGTAGTAGGGTTAACTGCAATCGTACTAGATTAGAGATTCAGTTAAGGTAAAGTATAGTAAAAGGGAAGTAGACCCCTTATAAATATCATTCTGATAAATTCTATTAATTCTCATAATTAATTTTGATCAGTTATACTTCCATTTATAAGGGGTCTACTTCCCTTTTACTATACTTTACCTTAACTGAATCTCTAATCTAGTACGATTGCAGTTAACCCTACTACAATTGACCATTACTGAAACTCTAGATACAATAATGAAAGATTATATAATTTTAGTATTATTTATTAGTTTTTAGTCGCATATTACTATTTATAAAGGAAAGTATTTTTAAAAAATGTTTTTTTTTATTTATTTATTATTTCATACTTTTTAGTCGGTCAAATATTTTAAGTTTTACACAATATATTTGACCGACTAAAAACTGTAGAATTTTTATATTGTTTATATATTTTTACTATAATATAACATATTATAGTAAAAAATATATATTTGAGCGGTTAATAATAAATAGGTCTACCTCATGTTTCGCGAAAAGTCACTTGCAAAATTAACGGCTCATATATATATATATATATATATATATATGTACATATGAATATTTTTTTTATTTTTGGCCCCATATGGCGCTCTTTACCTAAAACATTACCCAAGGAGATGTACTCATCGAGACCTTTAATTTCATACCCCCACATGATTTTTTGGGGCCCCATTTTCCAGGCCCCCACATGGCTCTTGTTGCCCCAAATATTACAATTACTTGCCCCAAAAATATCTGTTCTTCCAGACCTTTAATTTGATGCCCCATATGATTTTTTTGCCCCATTTTTTGGGGCCCCACACGGTACTCGTTACCCGAAACACTACCCAACGAGATGTACTCATCAATACCTTTAATTTGATACCCCACATGACTTTTTTGAAAATAGGCCCAACCTTCCGCCCCACGTTGGGCCTTGAAAATTATGTGGCACCGAATGGGTCATATCACGAGCTTAAGTTCTAAATTTGAGTTAAATCGGTACAGCCGTTTAGGAGGTATGCCCAGGTGAAGAAAATATGAATTTTTCTGGCCCCCATATGACCCATTTTTCAGGCCCCCACATGACCCACGTTGCCCCAAATACTATTATTACTTGCCCCAAAGATATCTACTCTTCCAGACCTTTAATTTGATACCCCACATGATTTTTTTTCATTTTGGCCCCATTTTTTGGGGGCCCTACGTGGTCCTAGTTACCCGAAACACTACCCAACGAGATGTACTCGTCAAGACCTTTAATTTGATACCCCACATGACTTTTTAGAAAATAGGCCCAACCCCCCGCCCCCTCGCCGGGCCATGAAAATTTCGTGGCACCGAATGGTTAATAACACGAGCTTAAGTTTCAAATTTGAGTGAAATCGGTAAAGCCGTTTAGGAGCTATGCCCAGGTGAGGAAAACATGAATTGTAAATTCAATAAAAGGAAAGTAAAAAGAACAAGTTTGAGTTTCATTAAAGGATTTTACTAAGTCAATAAGCGAAGCAGGACACACCGAACTCAGTAAAAGAAAGAAGCTATAAAATAAGAGGAAATGTAGAACATCGGAATTAAATATAAGAATATCTAGCAAAGGATATTTAACATTAGCTCCTTCAACGAACTAAGAAAATTTCGTTACAATTCAAAATACTCGGACAGGATAATGGACTTCAGTTGGTCGAGTTGGTGGTGAACAGTTTATTAAAGCTTTATAGGAAGCCTATATTCAAAATGAATGAAATCCCCTACAATGGAAAAATGGTTTACAGGAAATTCTCATTTTGATCAAATATCTTTACTGATTTGAATTACTAATTGCCAATTTGTTTCTATAATTGATAAAACGAAGAATATTGCGTTTCATTTTGCTCAATTATTTATAGATAAAATTTACAATTGTATACTGTCAGTTAATATCCTCAAAGTTCATAAATCTAAAATAAACAAAACATTAAAATAATTTAAAGCCTGCGACATAAATATCTAAAAATAAAACTACGTTCGTGATTTCGTATGGACAAAAAATTGTAATTTTTACATAATTTATGAGACAAACAAAACATTTTGTCAACACAACTACATATACAAATATATGTATAATTATGTTTTTCTATATTCAATACTCACAAAACATATAAATCACGACACCTATGCTAATTTTTAATGATAATCTAATAGAGATAGAATTAAATGAACAGTGCCAGTGCGGTTATAAATTAAATTGTTTTATAGTAAATTTTAATTTCTTCATAGGGAAAACTAAATTCTGCAAGTTTAATTATGAAGTGGTCGTAAATAGCGAAATTTCGATTTGTATAAATTTCCGCAAATCAGTATTTTTTTTTAGTTAAATTAATAAAAAAAAAACATTTATTTCATTTGTAAAAAGATAAATTATTCCTCTCTGTAAATAGAATTTATCCTTCCAGATATTTACAAGATTAATTATTTGCTCATAACTTTTTTTTACTTAGGTGACCTATTATTCATATAGATAATGTATAATCATATAAATCATATCGAAGGTCACAATTATTCCAATTAATCATTATAATAATAAATTTAACATCATAACTTTAGCTATGAAAAAGTGTAAATATTTAAAGTTTAGCTTTCACAAATAAATTTAATTAAATCAATAAATGAAGGAAAAATCATGATTTTATGTTGATATATATTTAAAATAATGTCGAGTTAAAAAAAAACCAATGAAATCCAAATAGGAAAATATCCTGTAAATATAATTTTAATATTATTTTTAACTGTATATTCAATTGATTTCATAAAAAAAAGTCCTTTCGTTCAAAATTTTTGAAATTATAATATTTTTTTAAGTACATTCCTGGCGATTGTTTGTTATAAGAGTGTCGAGGTTTATACTAAGTCAAGATTGAAATCTATTTGGGAATTTGGCATGAAATTTCAGTTACTCCGGAAACAAAATAAATTACTATTAAAATATTTCAATTACAAAATCTCTGATATAATCAACGGTAGGATTTGAAGGAAGAGGTTTAAAAAACTGATTATCATCTTCTTGCACTAGAATTAGGGTTCATGTTATTGTTTTTTTTTTATATAAAAATGGAGACCTATGAGCTAGAAAGTTTCCAATTACTTCGAGCTCTTCGGTACAGCAACAAAAAACAAGATCTAACAAAAATTAAACTGAAGAATTTAAAAATTTAAGGGATTTTAAAAAAAATATGATTACTACCAATCTTATTTACAATTATCCCTAAAATGTTAACCGGATTTCTTGAAATACACCTCAGAATATCATTAGAAGTTCTGTACTTACCGTATGTATTTCCGTATTTCCTACATCCAACATACTCTAAATTTTCCAAATTATCCTGGATACAATCATATTTACAATCAGATAAAAAGAAAAACCACAACATGTGCTGACAGTGGGAAAATTTGTATTTTATTATTTTGTCCAGATGGAAAACATTTGCGTTCGTCTGTGTCTCTAAAATAATAACTTTTTTTTTTTTTGCAATTTTACATGACTTTATTGTTTCTTGTTCATTTCACATAAAAAAAAGAAAATTGATTTGTCTACATATACAAAAAAAAATGTTTTCTTCCTGAATGAAAATGTCCTTTTGGGAGTGAGCGACAATGTTATGTTTTGTGTGCATATATCAGATTTTTATGTTGATACCGTGAATTGTTGAAATAAAAATGTCGTTTAGTATTACATGAATTTACAGAAAAATCATATTTTTTTTATTTTGATCAATATACAAAAATAAAATTGTTTTATTTGTTAGTGTAGAACAAGGAATTGTCTTTAAAATACAAAAAAAAAACCTTACAAACAAATAAACATGATTTGAGGTTAGAACAATTGTGTAACAAAATCACATTTATGATCAACGATTGGGAATTGAACAATTTAAAGAAAAAATATAAAAAATAATTTCAGATTTTTTAATTAATTTTGAATTTGTTTTTTTGGAGATTTTTAATCACAATTACGTCAAAAAATTGAGTTGTTAAGAGAATTAGTGAAAGACCGATGAGAAATAATTATTAATGAAAATAAATAAGTAATTCGGAATCCTTTTCGAAGGACCCAGTAGATAAGGTAAATAAAGGAAATGGAAATTGAAGAAATGTATAAAGAATGCTCACCAACAAAACTTATTAAACGATCAAGAAATCTGGCATTAAAGATCTCAAATCTCATCTCATATTTATATGTTCGTCTTGTCGAATTATTAGGTGAAGAGGACCACAACAGTTGAATCCATAACTTTTGTACGTATTCCTTGAAACTGTACTAACATAATACAATATTTTCGTAAATAAGTAAGAATAATAATAGAAACGTTCTTCGCTATATAAAACAGAATATTTGGTGTACTGGCAGATAAAAGGATTCTATAGATTGGACAATTAGGATAAATTTTCGAGTAAAGGGCTACAGATAGTGATATACACTGTGTCAGTGAGAACTGGCCAAAATGAATGTGGAGAAAACTATCAAATCATGAGTTAAATTCAATTATAAATGATGAAGATATTGTAAAATTGAACAGGTCATATATACAAAGCATGAATGAAAATAGAATTCTAAATATAATGGATGGGTGGATTGAAAGAGGGGAGTCCGTGAAGGACTCTAACACTCAGGCCAGAACTAGGCCCATTGTACCCCGCGGCGCGAAGAACCTTCATGTCACTTCATGCCGAATTTTGTAGGCATGATCCCGCAACATAGAGTAACCTGTTAAGATCGTAGTGCCAAGGTAAACCGAGCTCTTATTGAGCCGCAGGTATTTCTTGGTTACTTTCTCTTTCGGAATGCCCCAGAGACATCGCGTGGTGTGCCCGATATCACTAACTAGCCAGATTTGACGATGAGATTCATCGGCCCATCGTTTTAGGTTCGCTTTAAGAGTCTGCAGTGCTACCCCAAGTGTGGTCGCGATGACCTCCAGTTGCGATCCTTCTGTTGCTAGCTCAACAGGACGACCAAGAAAAAGATGGTAGGACCAATATACAAAATTAGAAACTGGAAAGAAGTTGCAAAATATATGAAGGCGGGTTATGCAGCAAACCAAGGTACATAGGGTACTGTAGATCTAAGGAG
Source organism: Rhamphomyia laevipes (assembly GCA_963920725.1). Taxonomy (NCBI): domain Eukaryota; kingdom Metazoa; phylum Arthropoda; class Insecta; order Diptera; family Empididae; genus Rhamphomyia; species Rhamphomyia laevipes. The sequence goes on from OY987256.1 coordinate 43,770,555, forward strand.
AAAAAAAAATATAAATATGAGCTGAATAAGATACTTAACATATTCTGTAATACACTGCAAGAAGCCTGAAAGATCCAAAAAGTCATCATTAGATTCATATGAGAAGCGGGATTGATTATATTTTATATCATAAAGGGATGAATTATTCTTATTTAACAATACCATATAAACAATTAGTGAAATATTGTTTAACATTAACATTTTATAATGGAATGACAATAAATTTATTTGAAATCAATTTACAGAGAAAACACATTCGCTGCTAATTTTGGCTAGTTTAAGGAATAACCAATTTTTGACTACATTTGTTATAAATTTTCTCTTTTTTATATTTCCTAAATTAATCAAGCATTTTCTCGTAAACTGAATTTTTACAGTCAACATTTTAAATGTTACCGATTTTTTTTTTTTAAACTTTTTGATTGTACTTTAAATGTTTCCAGCAACATTTCTAAATCACATATAATATCCAGTCAATTTATCTTAACCAAAACTTTACAGATTCCCCAATAAATCTCCAAAAAGTTTTAGCTAATAAAAGAAAACCATTAAAAAACTTTTTTATATAAACTCAACCGAAATGTCATTAAACGATTTTTCATTCTAAGAAAATATTAAAAGTTTTAAACGTAAACAATTCTCTTTTTATGTCCACTTTTATGTTTATACTTCATTGATTCACAAAATATCTATGTAAAATTGTTATTCCGAGGGTAATAAATTCCATTTTGTCACCATTTTATATAGTTTTTTATCGTAAAGTGATTGTTTTGATAAAAATGTCACCTCAAATACTAAAAAATACGATTATTTCACACACAATCGTTCACATATTAAAAGTTTATTAAAAATAAAAATAATAAAAAAAGAACTTTTATTAAACAAATCTTAATTTTTGGATAAATTTTGATAGAAATGAAATTCTTTTTTGTAGATAAATCTTTTTATTTCAGACTAAAAAAAATCTTTTAAGTTATAACGACAAGTAGTCTTTCATCATTTTGTTTTTATAGATTTCCTCTTTTCATTTCAGATTAACACTAAATAATTGAGAAAGAAAATCATTAAATATAAAATATAAAGAGAGTCCCATTAAAAGTTTCAAAAAACTCTTTAAATAATTTGAAGGCTATTCGCATTTCTATGAATTAATTAATTCTAAATATCTTCATATTAAATTCCACTTCATACCAAGACTTAATTCCGTACTATCTGATACTCATAAACTTTTTGGATATAATAATTTGCCAATATGGAAATAAGAAAATATAAATAAATTCTTATTCAGACTTGTGAACTATTCCAAACTGTAGAGATTATCTGCGTGTTCTTAACTATGACGCCGATGCTAGATTCAAATTAATTTCAATTAATTTAGCATAATAGAAATAAAGTAGTCAACATTTGTCAAGTATTCCATATCATACCATCAGTATGTCAAAAATACCATGATAAGTGTTTGTTATCAGTAACAGACATTTAAAATTAGTGTTTGCAGACTGAAACAATTTATGGTTGCAAAAATAGAAAGACACACTTAGAGAAAATAACTAATGAATAATTTTGATATATTTTAATATTTTTCACCCTCTGTTGGCCGGCAGCCGCTCATGTTACTATAAGCAAACATTGTACCGATTGTAGACTTGGTACTGCCTATCAAGGTTCAAGGGATTCACAAATTTAATAAATTTTTAAGGAAATGTTAAAATAACTTGTAAACAGTAACAGTAGCTATAAGAAATATAATAATCTCAAATACCTAAAGGACAGTATAATTTGATATTAGTAATACAGACACTGTGAAAGCCATACTAAAACGAACAACTAAGCACTTCATTTGTAAGGCCTAGACCTTGCTCTCCTTGATAATTACTAACTTAACGAACAAAACTATCTAGACAGTAAACGGTTTTACAACAAATACAGATTAATAACCTCATCCATGCTAGGGTTCAGAATGTGTGGTAGCAAAAATATCCTAAAGCTCTACTTGTAGTACTGGACAGTCTAGTAATCGCTACTCAAACCAACCAACCAACTAAAAAAAACTTTGCTCTCTTTTTCCTCTACAATTTTCACCAGTTTTCTTAATTTTATATAGTAATCACAAAATATTTGGAATCTAAATGCTCTTGTCGATATAAATAATCCACAACAAATTAATACTAATGGTCTGTAATGTAACACGAAAATCTCTTCCCGCCATATAACAATAAAAGTTTTCCCATTCAAAGGAAAAAACTTTTTAATTTTTCTGTTAAACTTTTATACTTTTTATATATCACACAATATTACTAACCACAAACGCTAAACCAGCTCTACACATTTTTTTTTTATTTTGTTGATTTCTTCTATATAATCCTTAAATTATCCTTTTATATACAATTCAAAAAGTTATTTACCAAAACAATTTCTTTCGAAAATTTTCTTTTAACCACTGGTTTTTCTTCTTTTTTTTTTTAGTATAGTTTTTAATAAAATTATTTTGTTGTTGAAAATTTGATTCGGATTTCCTATTTCCTTATTTTATTTTCTGACTATACATAACAACAACAAAAAAAACTCAAAAGATTTCATGATGATGATAATAAAGTTAATAATATTAGTAAAAGATATTTGGGCCGCGGGTAAAATAGTCCTTTGAGATTAATACTATTAAAAGAAACGAATCTGCTTAAAATACTAGTCGTAATGAAGAAAAACTTTTTTTACGTTTTATATAGAAATTAATGAAAAAAAGGACGATTGTTTGTAATGCGGTTTTATCTAAGATGATTATGGTAATGAAGTAGAAAATTTTAATTGTTTTGATTACCAATTTCAGTTTTTCTTCTTTTTTTTTATGCTGTAATCACAGAAAGAAAAACAAAAAAAAATTATTTAATTATTTTGTTATTTTAAAAACAACAAAAAGGATAATTTAAATGTTTTTAATGATTTTAATGATTCATTTTATATGTTTTTTATATGCAATTATTTAACCGAACTTCATTGGAAGGAAAAAAATTTAATCACAAAGCTAAATTTGTAACAATTTTTTTTTATATATAATTTTCGATTATTCCTGTATCATTAAAGATATTTTGACAATTTTTTGGAAGGATAATGTGTGCACCTAAATTTATGACTATAAACGAACCAACGAAATCACTTTCAATTTGAAAATTGAGATGAAAATAATTGTACAATTAATAATGACCACTAAAAGTTAGTTACTTAATTAATTAGATAACAAAAAATAGATAACTGACTTCTGAAAGTCTATTGAGATAACTGCGCGTCTTTCTAAAAATGATCTCCAGGTGGCATTCCATGTTAGTTTCCCATCTAAGGTAACACTAATGAATTTCGGAAGAAGCCTACTATTCAACCAAAAAGGGTCGACATTCTTATGAAACCCGTTGTAACTCTCCTCACACCAGGCAGGTTATAGCAGGTTTCGCAGCACGCTGGTATATTTCCCTCTAATTACAGTCGAAATCGGCAGCATGTATTTCCACCAGGAGTTTCTTGACCAACAATTACAATAATAGAACCTACAGTACAGCAAGTGTAAGGTTTTATATTATTGAAATCTTCAATCCTAAAGTATTGATAAAAATGACCTTGTGTGTTTGTTATTTCTTCTTGATCATAGTTCTTAATGACAGGAACTTCTTGCGGCCCATATGTTATCTATCAAATCCTTCGTTTGATTATCTCGTCTAGCAATCGACTTTACTAATGTCTCTCTTAGCTTTCTAATGAGCTACACTAGATTTAAAATTCAAATGTTGGACACATCAGATATTTTGATGCTTGGAAAAAAGTTCATTAAATAAATTATGTTTTGATATAACAAATAAAATTCATAATATGAAAAAGGAGAATTAAATATTAAATTTGTTATTATTATTTTAAATAAATATGATTTTTTTTTTTTTTGGTTTGATGTGTAACTAATAAATCTATAATTAATCTCGCCAATAAATTTGTTAATATGATTTTATTTGTATAATTGGAAATTTTAATGATAAATTCGTTGAATAAATATTATATTAAAATAAATCTATTTTAAATAATTATCAATTTTGAAATGCTAATATTCAACTATATTGTAATTTTTATAATTATGTTTATAGTAAATCCATATCTGTAAGCACTAGACATATATTTTATTAGTCTAATATTTAAATAAATTTAAATTTGAATTAGTAATTTCATTTGAAAACAAACACAGATTAATAATATTAAATAGAATTTTGGATTTTTATTTCGGATTTTCAGGGATAACCAAAATCAAAAGTTGATGTTATCTTACTTTTATTTAATCGGACAGGTTTCCTGAAAGTTAATTTTCTATAAATATTTTAGGTCAAGTATGGACCAGAAAATAAATCAATAAGTTCGGTCAAAATTTAAATTATTCTACATATTTAAATGGACTTTCAAATTTGAAATTAAATTTTAATCTATGGAAATTTATTACAATTACAAATAAAATTTAAGAAAATTAGTTTAATTATTTTGTTCGTCATCATCATACATAGCTCTAAAGTCCGGTATAAACTTTAGTTTACTCAAAAATACGTTTCCGTACAACGACCTGTTACTGGCATCTGTTTTCTAATTTCGGATTCTTAATATTTACATGCATTCTCATCCATTCATCTCTTCTTACGCTGGTGTCTGGCTTTCATATTCATTACTTTTCAGTTACAATTTTTGGAAATCTGTGAACTGGCATTCAAGCTAAATTCCCGGTTCATCTTAGATGTTATGATTTGATAGATTTAACAACATTTTCTACATTGTTTAAAACTACAAGTTTTTTATTCGTTCTTATTACATTCAACTCGCCAACATAATTTATCTTATTTTATTTTCAATTTCATTGAATCACGGTTCATGTTTCAGATTTGTAAATTGCAATAGGTCTTAACAACGTTTTTTATTATAATTGATTTTTTTATAAATATAATATTTCGATTTTAATAGCCACTGGTATTCTGTAGATGTTTGCAATGAGTGGCTCCCAGACACAAAATTCTTTACACTTTCCAACAGTAAAGCTACGTACAAGCTGTAGCTATGAGCAGTGCTGACTGTGTGCTATATAAAATTAAATAACTTATAACAAAAATTGGTAGCATAGAACAACGTCATCACCAGTCATAACTTACGTATATAATCTACATTCTTCGCTGGACATATTCGTATATTTAGTTTTCATTAATTTTTAAGCTGTTACATACTTGATTTGGTACCGTGTCATAAGGCCATATGTCATAACGCCATAATGGCTTAATGACTCACTTGAGTGAGTCTTAAAGCCATATTCGCAATGTTTACCAATATGGCTTTAAGACTCACTCGAAAGGGTCATACAGCCATCTATGGTATGAGTCTTAAAGCCATATGGCGTTATGACCCATTCGAGTGAGTCTTAAAGCCATATTGGTAAAAATTGCGAATATGGCTTTAAGACTCACTCAAGTGAGTCATAAAGCCATTGTGGCACCCTTGATTTTCCAATTTGTTGAATTTTTCATTCAGTTCTTCGGTATTTCAAACTATTACTACTACATAATCGTCATAAGCGTTAATCTGTGTCAGTCGGTGAAATATGTCTCCTTCTACAACAATTTTCTTAACTTTGGTTAAAAATTAATGCTAATATTACGTCTCCTTGGATTTACACTATTTCCATCGTATAATAAATTATTAGAAAAGAACTAAATTAGAATTTTCATAAACACCAACAAAACATTTAAATTTTTTACCTATATTAAATGAAATAATTAAGTCTAAATTTACAATTTTCAACTATTATTTAAATGGCAATTATCAAAATAAATATGAATATTAATAATCACAATTATAAAAAAAAAATATTGTTATAATACAAATTCAGTAAAAAACATATATGATTATGATTATTAATATTTTGTCAAATAATAATCTACCCAAAATCATATTTTAATAATTATACTTATTTTACCATAATTATTTCACTATATTTCACACAAAATAAATTTATAATTTGAAATTATTTTAAACATTAAAAATGTTAGCACTTTCACATAACGATAATATTTAGATTAGCATTCGGTAATTAATGGACAGTAATAATAATAATAATAATATGTAAAATAATAATTTACAATTATTATAGCTTTACATAAATTTACACAAATAAATAAAAAAATATTTTTTCATTATCAAATATAATAGAATTATATGTAGTTCACCTCTTACTATCGTGATCATATTGATAGAATCAAAGCCATTCAAAAAAAAAATTACCAGGTTTAGTTTGAACAACTTACCGTGGCCGAATCTAATAATACTACTACCTCATAGGGATCGCCTTTAATTTTTTGCCGATAAAATAGTTACAATCTAGAAGATTGGTTACTGACACTATTTCCATTTCAATGACCCATTTAGGTAAAATTAATTTTATTTTCATATCAATTTAAGTACCAATTTTCGGAATGACAACATATTTAATATTGCATATAATTGTAGTAACTATGGGAAATATGAATCTTTAAATAAGAATGTTGATATCCATCAGAATGTTGATAGCCATCAATCAGAATACAAGAATTTTATTAACCTTTCTTAAGAAGATTTTTAAGAAGCTAAATAAATACTAATTAAACAAATAATAATAATTTAAAATAATTATAAATGGAAATTTCAAATTTTATTAAAGTAATTTTGAATTTAATTTAAATTTATATTTATTCTTAAGGACGCTGCCTATTAATCTTGGCAGACGAATGCAATATTCTAAATAATGCAATAAAGACAACTTTTATACTTTTAGAATACATTATTTAGAATTCTAATTTCCGAAAAAAAGTCTTTGACTCCAACTTTATATCCAATAGGACAATCTTTCGTTCAAGCCATTGACTATGGTTTAAAGAAGAAATGAAACTTACTGGGAAAATAATGTTGTTTAATTCCAATAAATGGAATGACTGAAAAAGTAGATAGGTGGAGATATTAAAGTCTAGCTTCACAACTAATGATTGTCAGCTTTCCCTGATGAATTACGGCAGTTTCTGCATTGATTATTTGCATTAACTTCAAGCACATGATTGCTGATCAAGAAATGTCCAATAAAAATACAGATTACTGTCGGTATATTGGCGATTATCGTTTTAGATTCCCCATATAGTTTTAGTTATATTATACTCCTAAATAACTCCTTGCAGAGATTAATTCCTTCCAAAGAGTGCACTAGAGTCTATCCAGTATTTTGTTTAGAGCTTGCAATAGCGGTAGAGCCAATTCCAAGGATTCCTGCTCGAAATTTCTTCTTCTTCTGGCAAGATCATTTACATCTGCGTTTCCCTTAATATTACATTGTTCCCGGAACTCCAGGTATAAATGACGTAGGTTATATCTTACATCCTTTTATTATAGCCTGAAAACATATTATGTACTTTGAAAAATCAGGTACCTATAGTAAAAGTTTATTATATGTTAATAAAAAATTATATATAATTTTATTTTAATTGTAATTATTTAAACCACAAATTAAATATATTTTATTTGATGATGGAAAAACATATGCGATTCATCTTTTTTTCATGTAATAATTTGTTATATCCCACCAACATAAATATAAAAAATCAGATAGTAAGTTAAAAAAATAAATAAAACATAAATATTTATTACATAATATTATTTCATTATATATATTTATATTTACATAAATGTGTAAAATTGCAATTTTGCATGAATTACAAAAATTGTAATTGTTATGTATAAAATATTTATATTTTTTATTTTATTTTTTATATTTATGTAACAAATAAAAAGGACTTTTTCATGTGTAGTTTAACTCGGAAATTTAATGTTAATCGTTCTGAAAAAAGGTAAAAAAAATTGCAATATGTTTTGTATTACTACTTGCCTCCCTTGCAAAATATATTCTTTCATCTGTTGCATAAATTACTGAATATTGGAATAAAAAATAATGAATTACTTACTTTTTGTTTTACTTGATTGACGTTTTAAAAAATGAAGATGAGTTCTTCGTTGCTGTTGGAAACATGATTTGACCAAAAAGAATCCTTAATAATAACCTCTTCTTCCTGATATTTAAAAGCAAGTTTAACATACCATCAAATTGGATACTTTCATTCTCTTCACACAAAGCTTACTGTAATGTTTTTTTACAAGTCAATGATATTAAGCTTGTCCACTGTCATTAAAACTATGTATACGATTCAATTCTAATGTTATCAAAATCTACACAATATTCTGCAGCTTATCAAGATACATTTTAATAAAATGTGTTTCTTCTTATTCGTTTCAAGTAGCTCAATTATTACGATTTCGGAATGAAGAATTTCAAATATTAAATCCTTAATAATTACCAAATCTAACTTGGTATCATATAATGTGAGAACCTTGTCTGTACTATTTGGTCTATGATTATTTCTGAAAACATTCTGAATTATACGGTCCTTATAGCACATTTGTTTAAACATTATTCGGAATGTTTATGAATAACTTCAAATATAAATGAATGAAGTTGAAGGTGAAACCACTGATTTCAGATAAACCTCCAATTTCCCTGACTGGTTTTAGTGCACCATTGAAAAGATGAATTATTCAAAACATATTGTAATCTTACCACAATTTAATTAGTTTTTCAAAATTGATAATACTACTTCATTTATTTTTCATTATTCTGCTAGCATAAAGCTTAGAAAATTGTTCACAAAATAAATGAACTAATAGTTTTGACCTCAATAATTACCAAACAAAATGGAATTCACTACCATCAAAAAATCCTCTTTAAAACTACAAATTTTAATTGAAATTGTTATTTAAATTCTTAAAAAGTATTGCAAAAGTTTTCAAATTTAATATTAAATAAAATCAATTTGAAAGACACAAACAAAGATTTCATTATCATGGAGTAAATTACCAATGGGTAAATTACTAAATAAAAAAAAATGTATAGTAAATAACAAGTTTTTCCAGACAAAAAGTCACAGTAGTGAATTGTAACTTTCATTTGTAAATATATAATTTAGTTAGACCTTATTTATAATATCCATTAACAAAAATTTGCCATTAACAAAAATTGGGAGACGATCCTTTAATATCAAAAATTTTCTTTGTCTTTTTGAACCAAAAACGTTGGAATTCTCGATGTCGCAAAAAAGAATCTTTTATTTGTGTTTAATCCTTTTTTTCTGTGAGTATTTATGAACAAAACGATATTTGTATATAGAACAAACACAATAACAAATAAATGGTAATGGGGTAAGAGTTCATTAATTTGGTCACAAATGGTTTTCATTTTTTTTTGTCTCGGTTTATTATTTCAAAAATCACTTCTATGCTACGACAAACACCTACCGAGTATGGAATATTTTCATGGTGTAAATAAAGTAAGTGTATTTGGATAATATACAGAGTGGCACAAAAATTTTTTTTAATTATACTCAAACTACCAATTATAGGAAATTCAAATACCAATGAGCATCAGGGTCAACTTCATCCATAAACATAATACCACAAAACAAGTTGATGATTATCAACTTTTTTTCGCAGTAAAAGATACCGCGCCATCTATTGACGCCGTTTTCTCGATGTTGGCCCCTTTTTACGAAAATTAGATTCTCAAGAGTCGTTCTAAATTTGAAATCGTTTAATGCTTTTTATCGAATATACCAATTTTTATAGTATCTTGCATACGTCTGATGCGGGATATAGAACTGTAATGGTAATTTTTAAGAACACCAGTCTGTCATGAAACTTACTAGACTTCTGAGCTTCTGACTATCTACTTATTCAGTTCAAGGAGGTCTATTGTTCGGTGATGGTTTACGAATTGAAAAGTATTAACCAAAATTAGTTTCTGTCACATAATATAAAGTATGATCTTGTGGTACGAAAACTTATTGGTTTATGATGATGGATATCCCTGAAAATATTTCGGAATACTACGATCGTTTTACTATATTTCTTTAAAATTACATCAAATTGGTTTAAATAATTGTGCTTTACTTTTTGAAAATCATGAAGTGAAAGTCGCTATATTTGTACAACAATATCGATTAATGCTTGAAAAAATTCTGAGTATATACAATTAAAAATTAGTGAGATATTAAAGGACAGAAAACCCCAAAAAAAATCCAGAAAATCAGAATTTTAACGATCTATATATTCGACTGTTAGTTCTTGAAATTTTAAGTTTTTAAAAAAAAGTATTTATACGTCATAAACTTACGATTACTAAAAATATACCGAAATGTTATTCAAATGATTCAAAAAAGAGTCAAACTCAATTAGGGTTTTTATTTATTTTAACTGTAGCGTAACTTTTGTAGCATCCTGTATAAATATGTAGAAAGATTTTTGGTATGGTTTGATATTAAAATTTGTTACAATTGTATTTTGCTGATTTTTACTGGACGACGAGACATAATTGTATACATAGTTTTATATTTTGGAATGTAAATTGTATTCTAAATTGTATTTTAATTCTAAAAATGGTTTTTCTTTTTTAGTATTAAGTGAAACATTAGCATTTATCACAATGGTTGTAGAAAAACCAAATGGAAACTTTAACAATAATATTTTCTGTGGAAAAATCAATGTAAATTGGTTTTTACACAGAAATCTATTTTTAGGAATTCTTATAAATATTTAAATAATTTTGAATTTCAACATTTTACTATAGTTAATTATTTCTATTTAGTAACTCTTTAGTTGTTAATTTATATAGTTTTAAAGATGGCAAATTTATATTAGAATTATGATTTAAGATTATACATAAATTTAAATAAGGATTAAAAAATGTTTAAAAAATATTAATAAATTATAGATTTTTTTAATATTTTCAGTAGATATTTGGAGCCTGTTGTTGGCTTTGATTAAAATATTTAAATACATAAAGTATTAAAATATACAATAATATTTTAACTCAGTTTTATATATTATTTTTAAAAATACAATGATTTCTATATATTTAAATTGAAATTTGTTTTTTATTTACAACCATTTTCACATAATGAGACGAATTAATTTAATGTTGATTGAATTATTTATAAATAATTTATAAATATTTAATTAAAATGCATTGATGTTTTTAAAAATCTGAAGCTAAACTAGCTAACGACTTTAAATAGTACAATATATTTGGAATCTAAAATCTTTTAATAATTGTAATTACAAATTGAAAATTACAATGAATCAATAAATGGGAAATTCTGAAAAATTTTCATTGCAAACGCCAAGGATCTATAATGACTTCATATTCACGAATGATAAATTGACAGCTACTGGAATTGCTTGAATGAATAAAATTATGAAAATTTTATAAATTCCTATAGAAAATGTTATAAAAATAAGAAATAAAATACTGAACTGAACGAACAGGACATTTTTACGAAAATTAGAACTAAAAAATAAGGTTAAGCTGCAGGCAACTCTGCAGTATCTTATAATATAAATTTTTAAATATTTTTAATATTTTATTTATAATTAATTTGATTAAAGTTTGGAAAATAAATTTTTGTATAAAAAACTTATCTTTAACTACATAATTTTTATAATTTTACATCACAATTAAATTATCTCTCACCCTTCACTATAAAGAATTTATATCGTCAATTTCTTAAAATATATTAAGGAACCGAAACCAACAACAACAAAAAAAACGTCCTATTGTCATCAAATAAATATTCACACTAATATTCGTGTAATATCCTTGCAGGAATTTCCGTTTTAAAAATATTTCTTTCTGCAAATTTTAGCTTCAAACAGTATCCACAAAATTATTTTAAAAAAAAAAACAGTCTTTGCAGATAAATGTCCTTTTTGTCGTACAAGAGATCTTTTGCAGCAGAACTTACACATTTGCTTTTTTCCGAAAACTAGGTTAAGAAAAAATCCGACCCCGTGGAGCGCATGTCGATAAATATATTTTGAAGGGTTCCAAATACGAAATTAATATATAAAAAAAAAAAATCTTTTTGGGGGTGGTGCTTGTTTTCATTTTTTTTTTATATATATTATTTATAAAAAAGGATATTTATTTTTTCTTATATTATTAAATTTTTTATTTTTATTGGATCCTAATTTTTTTTTCTTGTTGTGGTTTTTCAAGAGGTTCATGCCCGACAAACTTACAATTTAATATAGAAACGAACATGAAAATTATTATTATTATCTTATGTGCTACTTTGGGATTGGGAATAATTTACGCAGGACGTTTTTTTTTTTTTTTGTATATATATAAATGTATATATGGTTAGGTAAATAGTTTATGTATTACTTATATAATAATGATAATTCTTTAAGATGAATGACGAATGAATGTTTAAGAAATTTATAAGTATATAAAAAAAAATATAACAATTGACCTTCTTAAAGGACGAATTTTATGTTAGGGAAGTTTTTTGTTAAATTTTTTATATATACATTTAAGGATATGAATTTCAATTGTCTACAATATATTAGAAAAACAAAAAATTAATATTAAATTTCGTTTATTTGAGAAATTATCTAATTTTATAGATGTACAAATTCAAAAATTTAATTGGCTAGCTTATAAATCTTATTTTGCGTACCTTTTTTCAATCATCACGAGACACATTTAATGGGCTATATTTCTGTCTGGTATTTTGTACGTGATCAGAACATTTAATTTATTATTATATTATATTTCTTGTATAATTTATAGATCAAATTTAAATGGATTAAAAATATCAAAAAAAAATTAAATTAAAGATCAGTTTTTATAAATTGAAAATTTTATGTTAGGATTTTGTGTCTAGGATTTTTGTAATATAATAAAAGTTTTTATTTGCATTTTCTTAATCAAATAAAGAAAATAAATAAATTATTCAAAATATTCTTTCTTTTACATTTTTCCAAGGTCAATGGAGATTCTAATAATGCAAATATTTTAAATTAATTTTGCTGCACAGTTTTCCATATTTAGGTTCACTATTGACAGCTAAATAAAATAAATGATGCCCTCTTTACCGTTCTACTGATGGGTTTATACAGTACTTTATATATATCAATTATGGCAATAATTAGAATGGCAATTTTGGTTAGTAGCCTATTTAAACTATATTTGAAAATTTCTAATTTATTTTAGTTATTTATTGTTTAACTTTGTATAATTTTATCATTTTTTGCTACTTCATAATTGTATCCTTTAAAATTTCATATTTGTATTAATTATTATGCACGATGCACGTTTAGATTTCATAATTATAATGATTTATTTATGAAAAGTAAAGTATATAATTAATAATTAAACAAGAAAATAGTCTAAATTCATGTTGTCTGTAACCTCCCAATATACGATTTGAACTTCTAATCTATTTTTAGGAGCCTAAACTATTTATTAATATTACCTATCACTCGACCCATCACTGTCTCCTGCCTAACAACTAACACCAAACAAACAACTTTAACACATTAAGTTCTCCCTGGAAGGTCTCAGTAGGTGATCTTAAAAAGGTCAAGAACAGTGGAACTATTAACGAAGAGCAGAGAAAGGATAAAATAATATCTGCCTATTTCTTCTTTTTCTTACTACAATATTTTAAATAATAAATTAAAAAATTCAAATAATTATTCGAAAAATTTAAAAAAGTTCTTTACATTCAGCGCCATCTATTGTTTAGATTAGGTGAAATTAAACTATGCGCCGACTAAAAATATAATGCTTTCCTAAAAAAAACACAAATAATACATCTGTCACAATTTGACAGTTTATATATAAAAAAATATTACAAATAAATATATATATATAATAATAAATGCCGATTTGCTTTGCATAATTTAGGCACATTTTTTTCTTTATTTCTTTTTTGTATTTTTCATAATAAAATATGAAAATTTAATTTTAATATACAATATTGTAAAAGTTCTAATATTAAATGAAGATGGCAAATATAAAAAGATCATATAATAATTATTTTATTGATCCAGAAACTTTAATTGAAAAAAGTGAAATAATAAATAATAAAAAAATCATTAATGAAGAAGAAAATGCTAATAAAAATAATTTACAACAAATAAAATATGATAATGACGCTATTATAGAAATTGATACTGACACAACAGACACCGAAAATTCGAATAATTGTAAGTTAAATTTATATTTTGTACTTTGGTAATTTCATAATTATGGTAATTAAATATAAATTATTACATACAATTTTTTTTTTTTATTTAGCATATCAGTCTGAATTTGAAAAAGTTATTAATAAATCTGAAGTAACATTAGAAGTTTTAAAAGAAGTACCACACGATGATAAAGAAAATATTATTTCTAGTAGTAAATTTTAAATAAAAAACTAATTATAATTAATAAAACAAATTTTTATTTTTAGCTTTTAATGAATTTGGTAAAAGAGGAAGAGGTCGTCCTAAAGAAGACAAACCAAAAAAACGAAAAACTACCGAAAATGTTAATTCATCAGAACCATCAACAGCACCAAAAACATTTAATATAAGTTTAGGATTTTTAGGTAGTAAAAGTAAAATATCACGAGATAAAAGCAAAACCAAATTAAAAAATTCTATAAAATCTGAACCTGATGATATTAATGATGATTCTGTTAATAATGATATAAATGAATCAACAAAAAAAATTGTAAAAAAACGTGGTAGATCTAAACAAAAACAATATCAGCCAAATAACAAATCAATAACTAATGAAACAGTACAATTGACATCATTAACAGATTGTAGAGATGAAATTAATGATAATAATTCTGATAATGGATCATCAATACCAGTAAATAATTGTATTGATAGTCAAGAAAATTCTATTACTACAAGTTCTACACAAATTAATGGTGAAAATGACAATTCTTTATTACCAGTTAAAAAGAAACGTGGTCGACCATTTGGTACATTTAAAGTCAAAGATGCTAGTAGGGATTTAAAGAAGAAAAAAATAACTGGACAAAAAGGTCGACCACTATTATCAGATCGTATTATTGAAATTAAACCAAAAGGTCGGCGCGGTCGACCAAATATTATAAATAAACCATCAATATCTGATAATAATATAAAACATAATAAACCAGGTCGTCCATCTTTAGGTTTAAAAAAACTAAAAAAATATGATAAACCTGGACGTCCACCTGGTCCACCAAAACCAATAAAAATACCTGGTAGACGTGGTCGTAAACGAAATCCGGATTCACCACCTAAAAAACCAAAAATACCAGGTCGTGGTAGAGGACGACCGTCATTTGCATCATTGAAAGAAATAAAACCTGAGATTGAAAATAAATCAGAATTGAAAATTGAACAGAAAGAGCAAGAACAACAACAAAATGATAGTAGTAGTAATAGTTGGGAAACCGATTCGGAATCCGAAAATAATTTAACTATTTCGTCGCAAAAAACAAACAAGGATGATGACGAAAATAATATAAAAAATGTTGATTTTGTTAAAAATGATATAAAAAATATTGATATTATTGAAACAATTTCATTGGCTAGCAGTTCCGATACAATTAAGGATGAATTTGATAATAAAAGTAGTATTTCAAATAGTTATGATGATAATTCAGCAAATTCAGGAAATGGTTATTTTACTGTTACTGATAATAAAATATCAAAAGTTGGAGTACAATTGGAATATATGTTTCGGGAAGAAAAAGCTATTTTACAAAAGCAATACATTTAAAAAAAAATTACTATATTTATATAAATGTACTCAAAATAGGTTTAATAATTTTATAATTTTGTTTTAGTAAATATCAGAATATAGTTTCTTAATTAATTTAAATGCACATTTTATATAAGTTGTAAAAGAATTATTTTGTGTCACAACTCAAAAATATTGTGTGTTTTTGATATGTAGTAGAAAAGAATATTTCGTTTGTCCTTTATTTAAGATATATACATCACATTTTATGTATATGTAATTGTAAATCATTCCAGTATTTAAAATAAATGTAATTTAACTTAACAATCCCTATAAATAAGTGCTTGTGTGAAAATAAATATGTAATTGAATAATTTTGTGTATTTAATTAATTTCATGTATTTTTGAAGTAACTTCGCTTTTATATAGGATAATTTAAATGAGGATTGCGACTACAATTTGATGATATACGAAAGAATTTTTTTCTATAGTATTTCAATTTGTATATATGTACTTAATACTTGAAGCCTCAAATTAAAAGTATTTAAAATAATAAATTACTAAATAAATTCGTCTATTCAAGATGGGTATTAAATTTATTATTTAAATAATTTTATTGTATTAGCTAATTAATTGCATTCATTGTAAATCTAAATCAACTAAGATGTGTGTAGTTTATTTTTGGGCGTTTAAATATTTAATCTACAGATACAGAACAATTACGGTCAACAAAATTAATAATGTAAAGCGCCGCTATTTTGTTTGATTATTAAGATTATGAAACTTTTTAATTTTAAGTTTAGTAAATGTCGCCTAATCTGTAATTAAGTAATTTACAATTATACAATGTAAATTTATGTAAATTTAAAAGTTCAATTTAGTACTTAATACCCTAATGAAAAATAAAGTTATATAATAACTTAAATAATATTTTTAAACCCCCACATTGACGACAAAATAAACTAAAAGTAATTTTGAAAATACATTCTTTAATAGAAATGACAAAACTTTCATAAAATATGTATACATAAAACCATAACAAAAATTATAATATAATTTTCATGGAATAATTGGGGTCTACTGTTCGGCTATCGCTTCTGTAATTACATTTTTGCTGATATAGTTTCACAAATTGGATGACTATTCATAGAAAATAGTATTAGACCGAACTTATTCTAAATTTTAAACCTATTATCTTATATATTTCTGAATTTAAATCATACAATACTTAGATCAGAATCAAATCCATTATTTATATCATCTGATCGACAATTATTTACTGAGCACTCTGTTGTAGTACCTTCTTCAGCTTGTTGTAATTCGTTTAATTCAGCTTCATCTGATTAGTTTTACTTTTCGTAGTAAATATTCTTACAAATTCTTAATCTTTAACATATATTTTTATTTATATAAATCGTCATATTGAAATATGAAAAAAACTAATATAATAATTTTTTTCAAATTTTAAATAAAGAATTTTATATGGAATCACCGATCGATGAGGCAATTCGTAATTCTATACAATTGCCGATAAATTTTAATTAATAGGTTAAAGGTAATTATTAGATAAATTAATTATCTAGTAATTTCCTTCAATGAAAAACGATTGACCCTTCATTCTTGCGAATTACCTTAATATGGGAAAACGAAAACTTTTGAAATAAAATTATTTGCTGTTTTCAAAATTTAATTGAAATGTAACGGAAATTAATATTTATTAAAAAAATTATATTTATTATATAGCCCACATTGAGACATAATATAA
The DNA here is from genome assembly GCA_963920725.1 of Rhamphomyia laevipes. Classification (NCBI taxonomy): domain Eukaryota; kingdom Metazoa; phylum Arthropoda; class Insecta; order Diptera; family Empididae; genus Rhamphomyia; species Rhamphomyia laevipes. The sequence goes on from OY987256.1 coordinate 43,787,966, forward strand.
TTTGGTTTATTTGGTTTTTATAAATTTTAAATCTCTAAATTTTAAATCTGTAAATTTTAAATGATTTCTAGTACTTTCTGTAAAATTTCTAGTACTATAAATTTGAAATTATAGTACATTATATAAATTGAATTTTGCGAATCCAAACTGAAGGAAATGTCAAGAGAAATGAAATTTGACTGTTTCAAAAATAACAAAAACAAAATATATGTGGTTTAATCGATTGTGATCGGTAACTATGTGTTCAGTCTACTTAAACGCTCCGACTGTGCTCCGACCATCACGCACCGCTCACTTTTTCATCAGCGACGTAGCGAAATTAGAAATAATGGTAGAGATAGTCTCAACATACGCAACGATAACGCGCTACAGCGCAACATTCACAACGGCGTAACAGATAATCTCAAAGCTAATATAATTTGTGATTGCGTCGGATTACATGATGGGTAGAACCTACCCAATATATATATTTTTTTTGCAACGGAAACAAAAACTTTTAAAAAGTTTTTTGTTTACAAAAATTGTTTACAATTTGGAAAGAGTTTCAAAATTATTGAAACAGTTTCCAATGCAAAATACTTTGTTTTTAACCCCTCAAACACGCTAGACGCGACGGATGCAACGGAGACGGATTCAAATGTCGAAAAATAGTTGAAATGTATAGGAATATATGAAAGTGAGTAAAATCACGACGGACGCAACACGCAAAAGTTTAATCGAACCCAACTTTCGACGGTCACTACGGATAGAAAATAGGTATTTTTCAAAATTTTGAATTAAAATAAATTTATTTGACATGCTAAAAATTTTTTAGTGAATTATAAGTGTTAAAAATTAATTTAAAGTATAAGTACATAATTTTGTTTACAAAAAAAGAATATGTTTATAAACTGTCATTGCAGAATATGTAGTCCGTCTCAACCGTCGAGTTTGCTCCATCGAAAATTCTTATGCGTTTCTTGTCCGTCCGTTGCGTCCGTCGTCAGTCGAGCTTGTTTGAACCATAATTAAATAGATCCCTCTATGCAAGTAGATTCGCAATTTATTAAAAAATGAACTCAGACATATGGGAGAAATTCGATTTATAAAAACGCAAAACAAGTGTTCCACATAATTCTAATTTTAATTCAATTTAATTTCACTCCATTTAAACTATCGGTTCTTTTGAAATTATATAGAATAGACTTTTATTTTTAAGTTTAATAAAAAATTACTGAACTTTTAGCCGATTTATTTTATAATTTTGAAATTTAAGCTCCGTATCGTGTGGACGCAAGCATTTTAGTTGGACAGCACAGACTTACATAGGTATGTTTTAGCCCAAGGTATATAGAGTATTTAATGGTAATATATTGCGCATGCATCATTCTTTCTCGTTCTCAAATTTTGTTGTCAAATGACGTCACTCAGGAGGTAAAGCATAAAAAATAATATTTGATGCCGATACACAAAATATAAATTTACCTCCTGAGTGACGTATTGCGCAGTAGATGCCACAAATAAAACTGGGAATATATTACCATATAATAGTCTATATACCTTGGTTTTAGCCTGATATACTTGCATTGTTTTCTTTTTTCAGAAAATAGAAACAAGAAAAAAATTAAAGCCTGGGCTACATTGTTCCTATCAGTTCAGTTCAGTTTCAATTCGATTCGACGTTTAAGTAGACTGAACACATAGTTACCGATCACAATCGATTAAACCACATATATTTTGTTTTTGTTATTTTTGAAACAGTCAAATTTCATTTCTCTTGACATTTCCTTCAGTTTGGATTCGCAAAATTCAAATCGTTCCAAACTCTTTCGATTCGATTCGTTCCGATTCGACCTATGTGTCCACTCAATCGATTTCCTATATAAAATATATGAAGACGTCAAATTTGAACTTTTCGAAACGAATCGAAACTGAACCGATCGAAACAATGTAGCCCCCTGGCTTAATTTCTGTCAATAAACAGTTCGGTTTGGGCTACAATTTATGGATCAGTTCAGTTTCAAATTGATTCAAACAGTAGCCAAATCGACTTGACATATGATTATCGATTGTAAATTGTAACCAATTAAATCCCATATATTATTTATTTTTTAAAACTGTTTCACTTGATATTTTGCTTCAATTGGATTCGTAAAAGTGCAATCGTTCGAAACTCTTTCGATTCGATTTCTTCCATATCGCTCTCAACCTATTTACCAAACAAATGCAAAAATATTAAAACAGAAAAATCGGACTTATGAGGTTTGCGTCCCCCATTGACGTGATATCTGATATTCCTTTTTCGGTCAAAGGATGTTTACTTTACACATAATTATTTTCGGTGCATTTGTGTATTTTATTTCGTTAATTTATATTCGATTTAATTCTTTGAATTATGTAATTTCGGTCAAATGACAATTCGGTCAATTTTGTGAGTAATCAATTATTTTCGGTCAATCAAATATATATTTTAATTATTTTTTTTTTATTTTTATAAACATTTTAAAATACTATTCGAAATAAAAATTTATATATATAATTAGGACAATTAGTATATCATTTTACTAATATAAATATACATTATGTGGATATTAATGTGCATGCATGAAGCATGGTGGAAAGAATAATAATCAATTGTTGAATATTTCACAGTTATGCCCGATTTCACAATGTAAGTTTATGGCAAGCCTTTGCCATATGCGGCTTAAACTTCAGATTTAGCTTATTTTCTGGTTGCAAGATTAAAGATAAGCCTTCATTAAAAAAATGTTAAACTTAAGCCGCAGGTTGGCTAGGGTAATTCATGGCATTAGTTAGTTTACAAACAAATAGTAAATAAATCTATATAGATTTTAAAAGTTATTAAAAAAAAACCTAATATTACTGCTAAACTAATTATCCACCATATTATAAAATTAAATTTTTATTTTAAAACACAAAAACATTAAAATCTGCACGAACATAAATCCACATGCAATGACTGCAATGTCACATTAATTTTTATAATCATCTAGATTCACTTTCATAAATAATATTATTTTCAATTATGCTAAAGCTTACAGCAAATTTTGATTGACAAACTAATTAAGCTTAAGTTGCTGTTGCTTGTTGCATAAGCCAGCCCAGCCATAACATATCGGTTTTAGTTAAGCTTGAGCTTAAACTCTCTCTGTAAAATAGGGTATTATATTAATATAAAAAATTATTGTATTGCTAGATTTAGAAATTATTTTAAAATATAATTTTATAGAAACATGTAAGATTTAAATTGTAAGATAATATTTATTATGTTCAATATTTTCAAGCTTTAGTTTGAAAATAAATTTTAAAAATAGTTTACATTAAATTTAAAAAAACTTCAACAAAATTATATCTAATCTAAATCTTAACTTTCAGATTAAATATAATTAATAATTTAAACATATCTAAAAAAAATGGATAGGTAATTAAACGATCACGACAAAATTTACTTGCTTAAAGAGAATGCCGTAGAAATGAAACTGAATGTAGGCAGATAATATCGGAAATAATAATTTATACATAGAAATAGAATATTTACATAATTTTATTTGCCTGGATGATTATTATATCATAAAGAAAATTGCTATAATGATATATAATTTTTTAAATTTATTATTGCCGTATTACACTATTTAGAAATTTTAATTATATATATTTTTAATCAGAACTTAAAGGTTCAGTACCTGGCATACATGAGATGAGCCATTCATATGTGATGTCCTAATTGGTTTGCCTAAAATATCAAATTTATAATTTTAAAATTTATAATTAAATCACTAATTCAAAGTTTGAAAAGGTTCAATAAAAGATTATTTATAATTTTATTTTTATTTTGTTAATTAATCAAAAATATAGATTAAAAATTGCCCTATCTTTTTTTTTTATCTGATATATAAAATTTCCAATTAATTGAATAAAGTTTAAATATATCAAAGAATATAAACGATTAAAAGTTTTAGTCATCAAATTACCAGTATAAGCACCCTAATAATAAACAATATCGCTATTTTACTTACCTGAATATACCTGAATTTCAATTAACTTTTATTAACACTATTTCATTCATTTCTTTGTAAACAACAAAATATAATGTTTTTTATTGACAATTATTGCCCAAATTAGACATAATTCAACGAATATAAATATGTTAAAGGGTCATTGGTGCGGTTGCGATGCCACATAATAATGGTTTCATTTGTAAACTCAATTCTAAATTCTTCATTTATAAATTAAGCTTTAATGTCCAATAAATAATAAATATTGTGAGTAATTTCTCTAAAATACAAATAATTACAGAAGAACTAAAAATATGTCTGTTAAGAATAAAAAAAACTTCTAAAATTGGGGAGCAGATAACTCGTAGTTAGCTTCAACAGTGTCTTTATTGTGTAATCAATATTACTTTATTGTAACAAACTTTGTTAAGAATTTTCTCATCTTTTAAGGCAATGTATTTTATACGCCGACGTTCTTTTTTTTTATTTTCGGACTCCCCGACCTCGAAAAGACCAACAAACCAAAGGCCTGGGTAAGGCTTTCTTACTATAATACTATTCCTATTAACATAGATGATTTTCTTGACGCCATAAATCAGCTTCTTTCACAAAATAATTACGCTATAATAAAAAATTTAATAATCCAATTATTTTAATTTAAATCACCAAATAAAATCTAAAAACTATTTTAACTAAAAACATTTTTGTAATTATATAATTTTTATTTATACATTTTGGAAATATATATAGTAATTTTATTAACAATTAGTAATTTTTTATTTAAATATTACATTTATAATTAAGAAAATATAATTTAATTATTTATATTTTTTCAATTTACATTTATATAAGTAATTAATTTTGCATGTAAAGACAAATTTTATACAAATGTTTTATGCGACCAAAAATATTTAAATTTATTTTAATACCAAAAATAGGGTAAAACCATTCTTTCATATATATATAAATCTAATAACATTGTGCAGAATTACTTTTTAAAATAAAAATCATTAAAATTGTAAAATATTAATATATAAACTATACATATACTACAATTTTATATATTTATCTTGATTTAACTTAAGTTAAAAAATAAAAAATCAATAAATTAACAATTATTTATACATAAAAAACAAAAATTCTAATATAAAATTATAATATCTAAAAAAGTATACTTAAATATTAAAATGGATTTTTCAACTTTTTAGGAAATGATTTTCATATTTATTATACGTAATTCAATTTTTGTATGTTTTGTATATATTTATATTGTAAAAAAAAAATCAATATATTTTCTGATAACTATTATTACTAAAAATGAAAACAGCCAAACAGTCTTTTTTTTAAAAAAATTATATAATTTTACAAAGAATATAATAAAAAAAATTGAAGGTTCTTACAATAAGTCCACTTTTTATGTTGATTGGAATACATTAATTTAGTTTTATAAACATGTAAAAATTGAAAATATTTGTAATTATATTTTTGGTATTATTTTATTTTTTCAATATTTATATATTATTTATTATTATTATTGTAAAGTTTTAAAGCATTCAAATATTCATATATTATTATCATGTCATTTCTTATTTTTTTTTACTAGCTCTTTAATCTCTAGAATTACCAATAATAGCCAAAATATATGTAAATATATTAACAATATCTAAATATAAATTCAATGCTGCAAATATATATTCTTCTGGGCTAATAGAATATTTATGTTTACCGCCCATCATTAATTGTGTATCATAAATTAAATAAAATGAAAATAATATAGCACCAATTGATGCATAAACTAATGATAATGTTTTACTATGTGGTAAAAATATTGCAATTATACCAAATAATGCAAATACAACCAATACAACCAATAATACACCACCCATTACAGTAAAATCCCATTTACTTTGGAATGCAAATAATGTTAATGCCAAACAAACAACTGTTGTTATACCAACAGCCATTAAAACAGCATCGGGTTCATAACGTGATGATGTTACACCAAGTACAAATGATTCAGCTAATGTAAATAAACCCAAAAATATGAAATTCATTGGTGATGTACGTCGAACACTTTCACAACAAGCCATTGCAATCATTGTTACAATTAAAACAGCCAATGCAACCCAAACTAAATAGCTATGTTTGTAAACCCAATTTTTTGTTGGCATATGAAAAACAAATAATGCAACAACACCAAATGTCACCAATAATTGTACCATTAAAATACTATAAACTTTACGTATGAATGCTTTTCGAATACTTTGATCATTAAAATCAAATCCTTTAATATCATCGGTTTGTTGACCAGTTTCTGGATCATAATATCCAGCACCATAACTACCGCCAGTTGGTGGTGGTGGTTGTACAAAACCAGCTTGTGGTGGCATACCACCAGGATAACCGCCTGGTTGTGGATAACCTCCTGACGGTGGATAACCTCCTGATGGCGGATAACCTCCTGATGGCGGATAACCTGGTTGTGGATAACCTCCTGGTGGTGGATATCCACCACCACCTTGTGGATAGCCTCCGTAAGGTGGTTGTTGATTTGGATCATACATTTTTTTTCTGAATTTACTTAAACGATCTTATCTCTAAAAAAAATAATGTGAAAAACTACTTTTTATATAATTTTATTTATATTAACTATTTTTGTCACTGTGTTTTTAGTTTTTATGACTTAATATTTTTTTTTTTCTAATTTATTATGTTTAACAAGCTTTTTTTCTGCAATTTATTTATGAAATTTGCGAATACGATACCGAAAGCTTTGACGTACAAACTTATACTACGTTCTAGAAATTTTTGAGGTATTATAGAATATTCCACATCTCTCATAAGTCATAATAAAACTGTATATAGTAGTATCATATCATAGTACTTACTGCTCCTATATCTATAATATATCTATATGTAAAATGTATACTTATTGTGTATAAATAGATAGATATAGCATATAGATATAGATAGATATATAGGTTAGGTTAGGTATAAACATTAAATTACTCACTGAAACTAAAATGAGAACAGATCGTTCATTTTACCGAAATTTAAAATATAGAAAACAAAATAATCGAAATTTATTTTACTAGAATTATTAAATTAATAATTATTACATTACAAATCTCCAAAATTACTAATAATCCTTGGCTTTATAAAGTAAAGTGCTAATAATAAAGAAATCAGTTATGTAAAGCTGTATAAATGTTACATTTAATTAATGATATTGATGACGTTACCTATTCGGTAACATACAACAAACAAATCCGGTTATTGTTGTATCGTATGTATGACGAGCCTTTTGTGTGAAATTTTTTCATCTGTTCTATTATTTTATACTAGGGGATTAAAATGATTTGTTACAAAGTTTTGCAATATTTTATAAAAACCTTCAGATCCATGCATCTGTAGTCTTCCAGATGAATTTGAAGTTTCTAGAAGTTTTTATGGCAGCTGTTTAGGTTGAAGGGAAAGTGGGTATGTCGATAGTGATATCAAATGAAAAGTAGGATAGTTGGATACTAGGATACGACATACGAATTTGTAAGATAACCAAGAGATTATGATACTAATTATTTTTTTACATTCTAGTTATTTATGTAGGTATTATGTACAAACAGCAATAGAATTTATACTAAAAAATTGGCGCGATATTGACATTTCAATAATTTATTATGCAAAATTTGAATTAGGTTTTAATAAAATTTATATTCTTCTTTATTTAATTAGGTATGTCAGTTCACATAAAATGTTAACTTTAGCCAAAAGTTTTAATTATTATTGGTTAGGATAGGTAAAATTGTTAATGAAGTATTTTATAACTTAAGTATTATAATAAATAATGGCAATTAGTTCCATATGGCTATACGCTATAGTTATAAATAATATACAATAAATGTCCTAAAAATTCTTAATAGAACACGCATTTTAAGATTTTAGACTTAAAATATTAAAGGATCAACAGAAATTACCATTTTTTACCAAAAATTTGATACCAGAACCGCATGGTGTTCGTAATATAAACATTAAAAATAAATGATTTTTTAAAAAATAGGTAAATTAACTTTCGAACTTTTGTAATGAATTATTTATGTTTTTTTACCACAGTTCTCAGCACTCTTTCACTCTACAATTTATTTCATATTTAATTTATATAACTAGTTATTTGCATAATTTTGTTTAGTTAGATGTTTTGCTTTCAGTATTATAAGAGAGAAATATGATTTCATTTGAGAATCTTGAGGTAAGGTTGTTTTTAAAAACAATACAGTATCAGCCATAAATTGGCCTTAATTTTATGGTTGTATAAATACATTTTCATTGTATTCAATATGTAATGAATTATGAATGAATCATATATTTTGAAATATTAATATTGGAATCACCTTTTCGGTATTAAAATAATTACTAATAAATATTATGTATTATAAAAATTAATATTTTTTCTTAATTTATATGTAATACGATACGATATATGTAATCATATCGATATAAATGCGATATTTCGTATATATTTATATACGAAATATCGTATTAAATATTGAAAATAATATTTTTTTGGGACTACATTTTTAACTTAATTATCACAAAATACAAATAAACAATTCGATAAAATTTCTTATCATTGTTGCTTCAAATTTGAAATAAACTTTGAAACTGAAAATTGGTATTTAATATTTTTGGGTGTTTCAATTTTAAACTTTAATTGTAAATTTTATATAATATTCGTTTATATATTTTGCTAAAATACCAGATTAATGATGTCATACATATATAATTATAAACTGATAGTGCAACTAGATAAATATTAATAATTAGATTATTAGATTAAATAGATTATAATTCAATGCACAATGCTATTGATGTATAGTAGAGAAAATCCTCTAAAAAGTTTATCAGTAAATATTACATGTTACTTTAAATTTGACTTAAAATTCAAGAAAATTATTTTAATACAAATTATTTTACTATAAATTGAAATCAATATTTCTATGATGTAATTCACGTTTTTTTTTGGTAATATATATTACTCATATTAATTACAATCAAAATTTTAATTACTTATATATAGCTACCTACTTCAGAATTACAGAAAAGTATATTATATAAGTTAAAATAAGGCTGGTAAAAAGACAGATTACATTTTATTTAAATGAATCAGTCAAGTTTTTGTCATATTCATACGATTATTAAACAGTAATAATTATCACCGCAACAAAAATAAAATATTTCATTTTTATTAAGAATTTTGTTTGAATAAATATCAAAACACATTTTGTTTTCGTTCCTTTTATTATTATTATATATTAATCTATTTTTTATCAAATATATTATTTACATATATTAATATTTTAGATAAAATTGAAATTATTTATCTTAAAGTATTAAAAAAAAAATATTTTAAAAAAATGGTAAATATTTGGTTAAACGAACACTTTAAAAAATATATATGGTTTTTTTGTTTTTTTGCTTAATACTATAAAAAACATTTATAAAATTACTTCACTTTTTTTCTTAAAATATACTCAGTAGCTTATTTAAATTGTATTATATAGTTTAAAATTTGTTGCATTTGTAGGCACATGTCACAATCCAAATTTTTATCCAACAATAAATCCTTTTATTATGTAACAAGGCTACTACTGAGTTTGTGTAGCAGAATTATTTGGATTATGGTGTCGTTGACCAAAGAGACAATGAACTACGAAAATTAAAAGAATATATTATAATTTAATAATAATTGTTAAGAATTTTCGAATAAACATTATTTCTATATGAAAATTATGGAATTTATTTGTTATGTTTACAATTTAACGACCGTAGTCAGAATACACAAAAATAGTAGCCTCGATGTACAAAGTTAGCGATTTTTCACTTTACTTAAGACTTACTACAAACAATATTTTTTAAGGAACAAATGATCCAAACTCTTGGATGAACAATGAATGCCACTCAAGTGTATTATTTATTATCCAAATTTAATTTTAATATAAACGCAAAACTGTGTACTATGACTGAGGCAGTAAATTTGCTTAAAAAAAAATAAAATAATTTCTATCGACAGGAAAGCATTTAACTATACAATAAAAAATGTTCCTTTTAATTAAAACCTTCCTTCGTATTTTATAAATGTGATAAAACGTTAACAGAAAATTTAATATCACCATAATTCCATAATGCCTTAATATCAATAAAATACTTTACTTACATATTTTTCTAAATCCATATATGAATATTTTAAATACATCTAAGTATGCATTTAAAGCAGCAAAACAATATTCATTTGGTTTAATTGCATATCGATATTCATCGTCCATCATTAATTTGAAATCAAATATTATATAAAATGAAAATAATATTGATGCAATTGATGCATACAACCAAGATAATTTCTGATCTCGTGTTTCCAAAAATATTAATGAAATACCAAATACAAGTGCAACAACTGCCAATATTATAATTACACTAAACCAACCAGAAAAATTGATTTTAAATTGAAATGTTAATAAAATGAATATTAAGTGTAAAAGACAAGTTATACCGACACTGATTAATAAAACATTTGAACCAATTACTTGTATTAAAAATGCCAATAGTAATGAATGCACAATTGTAAATATTATAAGAAATATAATATCTAATGGTTTCTTACGACGAACTCTTGCACCACATACTAATAATAATATAACCGTTAATACAAATAAAGCTACTGATATCCAAAGCATATAATTATTTTCATGAACCCAAATTTTTGTTGGTTCATTAAATGTAAATACGGCTAATATTATAAGAACAATAAGAAGTTGTATTAATAATAATGAATATACACGACGAACGAAACGTTTTCGTATTGATTCATATTCAAAAGCATATTCTTCAATTATTACTTCATTTGTACCGCCAGTTTCTGGTCGACTTGATGTAGTTAATTCGTCTGGTTTAATCATAACTTCATTAGATTTTGGTGTAAGTACTGGTGTTGTTTCAATTGGTTCATTACTTGTAGCCATTATTTATAAATTAATTTAAATCTAAAAAATACAAAAGCTCATTGGTTTTTATTTAAATAAAATTAAATTTTATTTACCTTATTCATTCAAATTTTGCAATTACGCTTTTAATATTACGCGTAATTATATTAATATTATTTACTTTAAAACTCAACCACTTAAAACACTTAAATTTAAGTTTGCACACAATATTACTACGAATTTTAATTTTTTTATGTAATATATTCAAGTCAGCAATAATCTCATTTATCAAAAGCGAAATATTTCAATGTTTATTTACTTATCTATTTGGGTTTGGTCATTTGATTTAAATTGAGCCAGTCCTTCAAAAAATATAGAAACCGCAATAACAATAACAAATCAATGCTGTCATATGCCATAAATAAAATTATTTCAGGCGTCGATGCTAGAGAATAAACCCATGTAACCAAAATATTACGAAATCTAGTATTCCAAAAAAAAATAATCTCGCGGTTTGTCGTTTGTCGTATATAATGAACAAAATGCCGACAAGACAAAAAACTGACACTGACAAAAAGTTGACAGAAAATAATGTATTTATTTCTTTATTGTTATAGCTTGGTTAAGATTTGTATTTTATTCTTCTTCTGAAAATGCCGATCCGTTATGGATATTGGTCATCATCAATTTTATTTGTTGTTTTGACTTCACCATGTTGAACAAGTTTGTTGTGCTCATATTGAACCAAACATTTAAATTTTTCAGCCACGTAGTTCTCTTTCTTCCTCTACTTCTCGTTCCTAGTATTTTTCCTTGAAGAATTAGTTGTTGTAGTCTGTATTTGTCGTTTCTTAGAATATGACCGAGATAACTCAATTTTTTAATTTTAATATTGTCGAATAGCTGTCTCGATGTTTTCATTCTTCTTAGAACTTCAACGTTTGTAATTCGGTCGCTCCATTTAATTTTTAAAATATTCCTATAACTATATAATAGTTATTTTATAAAAAAAATTGGTCAAAGGGGTTTAAGTATTTTTAAAAGTTGTAATGTAGATGAAATGCAAAAACTAAAATCCTGTATGTGCGATGGAGAGGTTTGGTATGAACATAGATAATATATATATAATTATATATTATATATATTATCTATGGGTATGAACCACTTTTAGAATTTAAGAAGTCTTTTTTAGCAAGTAATTAACAAAAAAATTGTTGTACCGTATAAACAAGAAAAATACATTAATTGATAAATGTATTTTATTCCAAATAAAAGTTGACAGCCATCAATTTTTTATGAAAAAGGCAATGTTTATGGTATACAAGTTGATATTAAAAAAAATCGAAGTTAATTAAATTATATAAACTAATATATATATATAAAAAATAATAATGGATTTCAAGGGAATTTTTAGGTTAGACAAATTCGAATTATTCATACTGTCAAAAAAGATATGTATATTGGTCAAAAAAATCAGCGTATTGATTTAAGCGTATATTGGACTTTACTTTAACGTAAATTCTGTGAATTGGGGCTTTCAAGCATAAAAGCATTGCTGGAGCTGCGATAGCGATAGGAACAAAAATTTGTCATAGTAAAAAAGAAATATAATTAATATGACGACCCAGACAAGACAATTACCTACAATATTATCATTATTTCTATTTTCACGACCGATTCATTATCAATTCAAAAATTCAACATTCAAGAAAAGTATAGAAGGGAAGAGTTGACGTTGAGTCGTCGAGTGTGTGTAGTATATTTTATTTATGCCTAATTGGCGCCGACATTTTGGAATTCGTGTATATTTTTGTTGTGTAAAATTTGCTGAACTAAAAAATAGAAAAGCACTGCCAGCTGACAAGAAAAAAAATCCAATTTACATTGTTTTTGCTTTCATAATTTATTAATTAAATAAAGAAATATTTTTCGGAAAATTTCTAAAAATTAAAATCGACAAATTTTAATCATCTTTGAAATCGAAGCTATTGTTTAGATAGATATTTAGGAAATTTATAATTACAAATGTGAGTCATAAATCTTTTTTTATCTATTTTGTAAAAAAAAAAGCAATCTGGTTTGATTTACGACTTGTATATATAATATTTGCAATGCACAAAAATGAAACAAGCTTTTATAAATTAATTATTAGCAAGTAGTATAGATTATTGGTAGACCATTAAATTTAATGAAAATTTCGTGAAAGTCATTGATAGTGAAACTATAAAATAATTAAATGCTTTTTTTTAGTTGAATAATTTTTTTACATTATTACAATTTAATTAGTTTTTTGTTTCTAGAAATAGAATTATGTATGATCCAAATCAACAACAGCCGCCTTATGGTGGTTATCCACCACAAGGAGGGTATCCTCAACCTGGCGGTTATCCTCAACCTGGAGGTTATCCTCAACCAGGTGGTGGTTATCCTCAGCCAGGTGGTGGTTATCCACAACCAGGAGGTGGTTATCCACAACCAGGTGGCGGTTATGCATCTACACCACAACCTGGATTTGTTCAACCTGGTGGTTATGGTGGTGGTGGTGGATATTATGATCCTGAAGCTGGTCTATCAGATGATATTAAAGGATTTGATTTTAATGAACAAAGTATTCGGAAAGCTTTCATACGAAAAGTTTATAGTATTTTAATGGTACAATTATTGGCTACATTTGGTGTTGTTGCATTATTTGTTTATCATAAACCAACACAAATATGGGCAATGCATAATAGTTATTTAGTTTGGGTAGCTTTAGCAATACTGATTATAACAATGTTGGCAATGGCTTGCTGTGAAAGTGTTCGGCGGACAGCACCAACAAATATAATATTTTTGGGTTTATTTACATTAGCTGAATCATTTTTACTTGGATTAACGTCATCACGTTATGAACCAGATGCTGTTGTTATGGCAGTTGGTATTACAGCTGCTGTTTGTTTAGCATTAACATTATTTGCTTTCCAAACTAAATGGGATTTTACAGTAATGGGTGGTGTATTGATGGTTGTTTTGGTTATATTTTTCTTATTTGGTATAATTGCAATGTTTTTGCCACACACTAAAATATTATCATTAGTTTATGCATCAATTGGTGCTATATTATTTTCATTTTATTTAATTTATGATACACAATTAATGATGGGAGGTAAACATAAATATTCTATTAGCCCAGAAGAATATATATTTGCAGCATTGAATTTATATTTAGATATTATTAATATCTTTATATATATATTGTCGATTATTGGTGCTTCCAGGGATTAAAAAAGTTTACAGTACTAAATTAAGTCAAACAGAAAAAGAAAAAAAATTAAAATATAATTTATATTAAGTAATAATATAAAATATTTCTTAATTTTTTTTAACAGAATTTGTATCTATTATAATTATTATTTACTACCTATATAATTACGTGAGATTTTAAACAATTTATACAATGAATTTATATATATAAAATAGTAATTATTTATAAAACGAAAAAAAAAACTTAAAAATATTGCATTTTAATTAAGAAAAATGAAATCAAAGAATTTAAATTATAATACCAAAAAAAAAAAAAAAAAAATATAATTAATTAAAATTTCTTATTTATATTAAAACAATACAAAAGTTTCATGTTTGGCTTTAGATTCATAATTTTAGTTATTAATTAAGAATTGATGTTAAATGTATAAAACTAATTATAATAACAGAAACAATATAAATTGTATATATTTCCTATTAGAGTAAAATATATACAAAATAGACTGGGTAAATTTCAAATTCCTTGTTTCTTAAATTTATTTAAATTCCAGTTATATACAAGATAATTTAAAAGATTTCAAAAATATAATTAAAATACAGGAAAAAAGAAATTTATTTATTTCTATTATAATCCGAATTTGTTTCTTTAATTTGTAATTAACTTTATAAATATATAATTTAATGGTTATTAATGTGACAAAATAAAGAAATAATGATGAAAATCATATAATTATAAAAATGTTTGTTATTTACTTAAGAATTAATCATATTATTCGTCACCTGAATAATTATATGTTGTATACGTATTTTTTAACCAAAATTAATTTATGATTAATAAAAAAGCTGAATTCCTAATATATATTTATGTAAAATTTTACAAAAATTGTTCGTAGTTGATTATAGAATTAATATATTAAGTTTTATTTAATATTTTGCTGGTTATATTATGGCAATGAAGCGCATTTTATTAAAAAAAACTGCAATTAAAATTTGCTATACCAATTTAGTTAATAATATTTTAATTTTAATTTTAGAGCGTTTGGTTTAGTCATTAATGAGGTATTATAAACGATTAAATTGTCCGTTTCCTACAATCTCCTTTTTTGGAAGGAATTAACTTGTAAATGATATAACTATAATTTTCATCTATAATTTTAAAGAATATTCTGTGTTCAATTAAAAACATATTTACAATAATTTGTTTAAAATGAAAAATTATTCTTAATTTTCAATGCCAAAAAAAAAGAAAGAATTTTACACGATTTATACACGGATTCGTTGAAAGGAATATAAGTTTTTTTTTAGATTAAATTTTGCTAATATACAAAATTATAAGATAAAAATGGGGAATAACCAAAATCTAAATTGAAAACGTTTTATATGATAACAGAGAACTAATAAAATAACAAAGTATTTTGATAATGAATGACATTTTTAGAATGATAAGTTCTTATCAATTTTTATTAAGTAATTTATTTTATTTACCCCAGACTACACAGATTTATTATTTATAAAATTAAATATGATAAATGAACAAATTAATCTTTATTTTTTTATTCAAATCAATTTTGCTGTATATTCAGACATAGAAACTATACATAAGATATAAGATATAAGAGATACCTAGTTTAGTTTATTGAAATTCTGCAAAATATTCAAATATTTATTTTGGGCCATATAGGTAGGTAGCATGGTCATACTACATATTTTGAAAGCATTCGGCCCTTGATGTAGTAAGAGATTGTTAATTCATAAATGATTGTTTTGTTAAAATAAACGAACAATAATTTCATTACATATTTGAATATTGCAACTAACAATAACAATATAAAATATCTTAATGAAGTTATTTTATAAATTAATTTATTGTAATTATTATTAACTTTTTATTATGTATCAAGATTTTGGGTTTTGCAAAATAAAAGAGTTTATTTTTTTGACTTTTCTGATTTAGTTTGTTTTGTAATTCGTGAAAGTGATGTACTTTCATTTTATTACTGTTTACGCTGTTTATTATATTTGTAATTCCTGTACAATCATATGCACCACTATTTTCAATAGGTGAAGTAATATTCTTTCAGGTCTGCTTCAAATTTCATAGTAATTTCAAAAATTTTTTTTTTAGAATTAAAAATAACAATTTAATTTAATTTTTGAATATCGTATTTATTAATAATTAAATAATAATTTTTTTTAAAGTTATGATAATCGTAACACATACTTAAGCTTAAGGCAAAGCAAAAATATCCAATTTTATATCGTTGACTCTTTTGGCCACACACAAATTATAAAAATAGATAAATCATTTATTTCAAGACCCAGCCACATTATACCCAATAGGTGCTAGAGCCAGATCCAGGTGTCACTATATTATCTATGCTCATGGGTTGTATGATGAAGATAATTTTATTAAAAATTATATAAAAAATCGGGGAATTCCCAAAATTAAAATTGCAAAAAATTTGAAATGTTTCCCAGATACCGAATATATGGATTCTTTAAAATATATAGAATAAAGGCTGGACTACATAGTTTCTATCAGTTTAGTTCGCTTCAATTCGACTGGTTAAGTAGACTGAACGCATAGGAGCTATCGATTGTCGATTAAATTACATATAAATTTTTTTTTTTTTTTACTGTCAATTTTCACTCCTCTTGAGATTTCCTTCAGTTTGGTTCGCAAAATTCCAATCGTTCCAAACTCTTTCGATTCAATTCGTTCCGATTGGATGGATCTATGGGTTCACTCAATCGATTTCCCATACAAAAATATATGTAGACGTCAAAATTGAACTTTACTGAACGAATCGAAACTGAACCTATCGAAACTATGTAGCCCACACTTAACAATAGATATAGCCGATGGCGATGCGTTATCGAACATGGAAGATATATTTTTTAATTGGTCGTATATTATAAAATTCCCTTCACATATATATCAATCGGTTATAATGAAAATGACAGATCGTTAGCAGTCTATATCTATATAGTCAAAGTGTACAACCGATTCATATATATAAGTGAAGGTACATTACAAATTATCTCTTCGTGTTTGCATCGAATTGCATACAGTTTTTTCGAAATTGTTGTTAAATGTGTTAATGGAAATCTTTCATAGCAAATAACTTTATAAAATCTACCCAAAATAATATATAAATTCAACTCGACTTTTCGAACATATTATTTTAATTTTTTGTCAATCAAAAAATTAAATATATAAAGTAGAATTATTAAAAAATAATACATTTTTATTATACAATTTAACAAGAAAATATATATAATAATAAATTTTAAATATGAATAATATAATAGATTCAAATAGTATAATTGCATTAGAATCTCACCAACAAGGAAATTATCAACAATCTGAAGGATTTCGAATGTCAAGCGGAGGTTTTAATTATAATAATGAATCTAAAAATAATAAATCTTACATTAAAAATAATAATAATGATGACGATATTGAAGCTGACAATTCTGATATTAATATTAAAGGATTTGCTTTTAAAGATGAAACTATACGAAACAATTTTATTCGAAAAGTTTATTGTATTTTAATGAATCAACTTTTAGTAACATTTAGTATTGTCATATTGATAACATATCATAAACCAACACAAATATGGATTCAGAATAATTTATATTTAATGTGGATTGCATTTGCTGTAATGATATTTACAATAATAGTTTTAACATGTTCACAAAATATTCGACGTTCATCACCAATTAATATTATATTTTTATGTTTATTTACTGTTGCAGAAGGTTTTATAGTTGGTTTATTATCATCATTTTATGATAAAGATACAATTATTATGACTATTGGTATGACAACTGTTGTTTGTTTATCATTAACATTATTTGCATTTCAAACTAAATGGGATTTTACTATGCACGGTGGTTTACTATTAGTTGTATTAGTTGTATTCTTTTTATTTGGTTTTATTGCAATATTTTTACCCAGTAGTAAAATATTATCATTAATTTATGCTTCAGTTGGTGTCATATTATTTTCAATTTATTTAATTTATGATACACAATTAATGATTGGTGGTGAACATAAATATTCAATTAGCCCAGAAGAATATATATTTGCAGTATTGAATTTATATTTAGATATTATTAATATCTTTATATATATATTGTCGATACTGGGTAATGCCAGAGATTAAATGATATTTTTTATAGTACATTCTGTATTTAAAATCTATGAACATATAAATAATGAAATCAAATTATATAGAGTTTTGAATAATCCGAATTTTCGAACATAATTTCGATTACAAATTAATTATATTTTTAATACTTTTTATGTATATATGTTTTGAAATTTACTGTTTATTTTATTGTAAAATTTAAAAAATGTTAAAAAAAATAATAAAATGTAAATAAACCTATATTTATTTAAATATAAATTTTAATAATTAATTATACATTAATATATGGACAGAATTTTATTATTTTAGTTGAGTTAAAATTAAATTTCGAAATAATTTAAATACTATTTCGAAATATTTTAAATACCAATAATAATATTATTGCCAATTTAAATTTTGGTTATTATATAATTTTCCCAATTTTATTGGCCTGCTAATAATCAATTGGAATTTATTAGAAGTAAATATTGGACTAATTTACGCTTTTTGTCATGGTTGTGACAACCAAGTACTACTACTGTACGCCAATCATAATGATTGCGTTGGATATTATATTCCATCATAAATTTTACTGGGTACTCTGTAATAAACTAAAGTAAATAAGTAAAATGTAGTGTACTTTTATTATATTCCAAAACAGTGACAAAAAAATGAAATACTTTAATAAGATAAGAATTATTTCTACTAACAAATAAATTGCATTTCTGACACTTGAATTTTTATTTAATTACAAAAATAAAATTCATAAATCTTTTTTTTTTACATAGTATCAATGCAAATATTTAATTACAAAAACACAGTTAATATACCGGTTATATTTTTCCCACAATATAGATTAGATTCATTCAGCTTTATAAAGTAACTCATTTTAAAAAATGGAGCGCCATTTACAAGTTCGACAAAAATTAAAAATAAATTCTAGAGAAAATAACTTTGTTAGATATATTTCATTTAAATTGACATATCTCAAATAAAAAAATCTCACGAGGTGTCAGTATTTGTAAACAAAAACTATTAGATTTTTATTTAAATTGTCCTGCATTTAAAAAACACTAATCATATATCATTCCAAATGTCTTCAACTAAAGAAATTATCACATTTCAATTTGGAAATTACTCAAATTATATAGGAGCACACTGGTGGAATTTACAAGTGAAATTATTAATAATAAATAAAAAAAATTATTGATTTTACTTTTTTTGTTCTTCAGGAATTTGGTTTTAATTATGATCCTTTGGCAGAATCATCTGAGTTCAATCATGATATTCTTTATAGGGAAGGTGTTGATTATAGAGTAAATATTAATTATAATAATATAATGAAAATATAGTTAAATATATTTTAGGGTCAAACAACATTTACACCACGTCTTCTTTTAGTTGATTTAGATGGATCTTTGAGACATCTTCCAGAAACTGGTGAACTTTATGAAGATTTAAGTGATATTAGTAATTCTACTTTAACAACAACTAAAGAAGACAAATTAAAAAGAATTCAAGAAAATATTTTATGGGATGAATCAGAAATTGAAGTAATCGAAAAAGAATCTAATAATAAACCGGATATTAAGAAAGATATTGAAAATCCAAATATTGATATTAATGGTAAATTCAGGAAGCTTTTAAGAAATTTCTGAAATTTTAAATTATTATAATATTTTCCTTAGAAAGAGAATATGATTTATCGGAAAATGTAGAAGCTTGGTCTGATTTTCTATATACACGTTATCATCCTAGATCAATAAATATAATTAAAGAGTTTGAAAGTTCACCGATCAAAGAAAGTTTCGATACATTTACAAATGGTGCTCAAATTTGGGAGACAGAACAATTTAATGATAATTTTTCTGATAAAATTCGGCAGTATATTGAAGAATGTGATAACTGTCAGGTAAACAAAATTAAAAACAAAATTTATTTAATTGATAAATGTGATTTTATTAATCAATGTTTACACTTTATAATAATGATGAATTATTATTTTTGTAATAATCGTTTATAAATATTAAAATAGTCGGTAGCTTTTTCAAACATGGTCGTTTTCTAATTTTGTTATTTCATCGATCGATAACCAATTGACGTTTACAGTTTTTAGTAGATCATTTAATTTATGTTTCCGCTCACCGAAACGTATTTTAATCCAATCTACTATATTTGATAAGATAACAGAATTGTATTTCATGCCTCGTAAATTTGTACAAATTATTTCTATCTAAACAATTATAATTCAAAGTGAATTATTATATAAAAAATATTAATAAAATACTTATATCACTTCCAAATTATTTAAAGAAAATACGAAGAATTCTTCCGGATTTTCAGTAATAAATTGAAGACATTTTTCTTTTAATTTTTTATTGCTCAAACTATACTCTAAAATAGAAATTACGTTAAAAAAAAATTTATAATTTATTATTATTTTTTGTTTTTATAGTACCTGCATGACGCCAATACTCTAAGCATGTATCATATTTAATATTATTTTCCAAAAATTTATTAGTTTCTTCATGTAATTGATGTAAATAAAATTCAGCGGAATATCGATTTCATTGTATTACATTTGCTAAATTAATTGTTATCTCTGCTAAATACATATAATTAATTAATAATTCTAATATTTCTGCTGTTAAGTCTTCATTATTTGTTATTGGAATTGGAATCACAACACCTTTTGCATCTATAAATCAAAATTTTGTGTTATAGTTTATTCAAATTGTAAATTGATTTATTAAATTATATTTTTCAAATAATATAGTAAAATATTTCGTTGCAGATTCCAATACAACACGATGACAATGAAAAACTTGTTTACTATCGTGTTTTAGTTTAAAAGTTACATCTATATGCTGATTGTTAAAGAAAAGATTATTTAAAAAGTTTTTTTTTTATTCTCTAAAAGGCGAAATTTACGGATTTCTAGTTAACTGACCAAAGCCAATAAGTTTTATTACTAACGAATAAATTATTCGTAATTTTGAACAAAATTTACTCACACTTTTAAAATTGGCAGGTTGTTGAAATCCGTAATTTCAATATTTATTGTAGAATTCGGCCAATATCCCTAAATTACCTTTCCTTCTTTTCTCTGCTCTGAGGCACTTTTGCGCCAATTTTTTGTATATGATTAATTCGTTGGTATTCAGTCATGATGACAACAAGACTTTATTGAATATAGAAAAATATTCAATAATTATGAATATGTTTTTATGAATATGCTTGGCGTAGTTTTATTATATTACCTTATTAGGAATTACTGATAAAGGTTTTTAGTATTAGTTCAAACTTCCGGTAGTCATAATCTCTGCAAGTCAAAATCTTGACAATAAAAGTTCTACTCTGTAGATCTGTAGGTCTCGAAATTTAGATTTATTTGCTTTTTCCCGAAATCAATTTGTCAGAATTTTGAATTTCGTGATTTTGTGCGGCTTGTTAAACAATATATACTATACCTGTAAGGTCGGGATTTTAATCGAACTGAATTTATATTACTATTTATATTTCCATTTTCTATAAATATTAGGATTGAAAATTTAATCGCGAGTGTTATCGTATTTATCATTATTGGAATTAGATAAAATAGCTTTTATAAAATTACAGATAAGGATTTTGTATTAATGTTACTAATTAAAAAATTTAATAGGGTTTTCAAACAATTTTTGATTGTTCAAATGGATTTTCTGGTTTATCTACAAAATGTTTGGAACATTTAAATGATGAATACTCGAAAGCAAATTTTGCTATACCAGTTTTTACACCACAAAATATACTTTATGAAAATGCTGGTAAATTTAAATTTATTTTTTTACTTGAAAAAAAAAAAACATTAAAAAAAATTCTAAACAATTATAATATTTTAATAATTAGATAATGCAATGACTGATTCTATACGAGTTGTTAATACAGCATTAACTTATAGTAAATTAATTGAACACAGCAGTTTATTCGTACCACTTTCGATAAAAGACCGTGCTTGGCGTCAACTTGGATCACCTAGAAAATTTCAATCAATCAATTATAATCCGGATAATATTTACCAAACATCTGCTATTCTAGCTTCATTTTTGGATACAATTAGTTTACGATATCGTCTAAAGAATCCAACACCAACAAATTTTTTATCAGGATTTTGTTCTGATCTAACAAATTATGGTCGAAAATTATCTGCAGCAGCAATATCATTTCCATTTCCAATGCGATCTGATCATGATTTAATTGATTTTTTGGATAAATTTGATGGACAATTATTTACACAGTTATCACCAAATTGTAAAATTGGTACAGATTATATTATTCAATCGGTTTGTGCTCGTGGAATACCAAAAAATCGTATAAAAAGACCATTACAACAAGCTAAAGATCAAATGAAAATGGCCGCATATAAATGTAATTCAGTATCAGAAATGTTACAATTATATTTTCAATGTTCATTACATTCAAGTTTGTCACATGTTACGGCAATTGAAAATACAATGTCCGTGAAAAGTCCATATCCTATTGGAATATTTGATGAACATGTTAATAAAAATGGATTTTTGTCAGATAGTATTCGAGATGATGGTGAAAAAATTTGTAGTATACCAACTGTTGCAGCAATTCAATCATCAGGTGATTTGTCAGAGACTTTAGAGTCATTGCACCGGGAAGCAAAACGTATAAAAATTGTTAAATTACATCGTTTCAAAGAAACTGGTCTGGAAAGTGATGATTACTCTGAAGTTCTTGAAAGTTTACTTCAATTTAAGGATAACTACGAGGATAATTTGGATTTATGATACAAGCGAAGAAAATATTAAAATTATAGCTTTCAAATTTTTTTGTAATTTATTTATGAATTTTGTGTTATAAAAGTTTTATAATTACAAAACTAAAGTTGAATTTTAATTTGTGAAGAAAAATTTAGGGTATTTTTTTCATAGCTTTCTTCTATGTTTAGATAAATGTTCAATCTCTGACTGACAGTTAGTTAAAGTATAGGTATTTTAAAAAATTCGTAATATTAAAAAAAAAATAACATTAATTTTCAGGCAAATAAATCAAAAATATAATTTATTTAATTTATTCAATTCCATAATAATAAAATTTTCATTTTATTTTATTTTTTTTGGCTTTCATGATATTTACTTATAAACTTTAAAACTGTTACATTATTCTGTAAATTTGAATCATTTTTCAATATTGCTATATCCGATTCCATTAATTGATCGACATTGATATTTCCTAGTAGACCTTCTAATTTAAATTTCCGGTTACCGAAATCACTATTAACCCAAGTTATTATACTTGATAATATAAGAGAATCGTATTTTAAGTTTCGTAAATTTGTACAAATTGTTGCCATCTGAAAAATTTATAATTTAAAAATATTTATAAAAGAAATTATTATTTATCAAAAATATAATAAAATAATTTACTTCATTATCATTTAAATCATTTAACGAAATTTCGAAAAAATCTTCAGGGTTTTCTTTAATAAATTGAATACATTTATCAGATAATATTTCATTCCGCAAATATACTAAAATAAAAATGTTTTAAAAAAAATATGTATAATAATAATTTACATTTTTTGTTTGTAATACTTGCATGACGCCAATACTTTAAGCATGTCTCAGATTTAATATTATTTTCCAAAAATATATTAGTTTCATTATGTAAATCTTCTAAACCAAATTCATCAGAATATTTATTTAATGGTATTACATTTATCAAATTAATTCGAATTTCAGCTTTATACATATAATCAATTAATATTTTTAATATGTTTGATGATAAGCGTTCATCATTTAAATGAATTACGTCATTTGCGCCTATATAAATTGGTAAATATTGTAATCAATAATTTTTTATTTAAATTGTAAATTTTAATTGATTTATATTGAATTATACCATGAAATAAATTTTTAAAATAAGTTGATGCTGATGCTAATACAACACGATGACAATGAAAACGTTGTTCTTGATCCCTTGGTACTAAAACTGTATCTGTATACTATAGTAATTAGAAAATAAAATTATTTATCACTATATATATAAATATTCAATTTATATTAATAGAAATTTACCGTGCAATCCGATTTTAAGCTTAAGGCATTTATACGCCACTTTTTTGTACAACCAGAATGGTCAATTTGTTTCGAGCTAGCCATAATTCATAAATCAATTATGTATGTTCACTTTGATATTGTTGAACTTGAAATGGTTTCGAAAATTGTTCAATAAATTTTACGAAACTTTTATCTTATTGGTTTTAAGTTTAATGATTTATATTAATAAAGAGAAGATAAGAAACTTTCAATTTATTATCTATAAATATTTTATTTATTTGTATGATTTATTCTTGCTAACGTTTTTATATTGATTTAAGGAAAAAACAAACCTGCCAATCATGGTATCAGTATTACTGACATATTTTGATTTAGACAAAAATAGAAATTTTTGGAATATAATTTTACGAATACTTTTACGAAACGATTTCATTTTCATATATTATATAAAAACACATTTTCATCCTTCTTATAAACGGGGAGGTGTAAAATTAAAGATGATTTAGAAAGAACTGAATCTAATGTCCATGTTACAATATCGTATCTTTATGATTCTCGGATTTATAAGCGGTATTTTTGAAGTGCCACATAAAAAATTGGTGACCTAAATTAGAGAATTCCTAATTTGTTAAATATTGTATAGTACGTTGATGATAGGGGATTGGTTTTAATGAATATTTAAAACCATTCTGAATCAGTACGAAGGGTTTGGGATTGAATAATTTAAAAAAACGGAACCAAATAAATATTCAACTTTACGTAATCTTAAAATATCATCAAAATCAGAAAGTGCTCGGAAATTGTTGGAAAAAAGCAATTTTGGTTAATTTTTCCAGATTTGGATTTGGTTAGAACATCAAAATTCTTTATAACAAACTGCATACTAACCGATATTTGTGTACGAAATAATCGTTATAGTTCCTATATCGTCAACGTTTCCTAGTACTACAAAGTTGAATTAGTGAAAATACGATGCGATTTTCAGGGACTTATCATATAAAAACTTATTGAATTGCATATTGACTTATAAACCTTGGAAAATTTTGATTACTGGAAAATAATCGTGAAGTGTTTATACTGAAATATTTTTTATCAATTCAAGGATAACTATGCGTATCGGATTATTATCATTATAATTAAACTATTTTTAATCAAGTGTATCAAAATATTTTTAATTTAATTTAAATTTTCACTTTTAGCAATTTTAATATGTGACTACCAACTACCAGTGACTCCTCCTTTTCACATTTTGCATAATCTTTTCCAGTCAAGTTTAGGAATGAGAAATATTTTTTGGAAAGTTTGTAACATTTTTTTTTTTTTGGGAATTATTTTGAGTTGGATTTGTATCCTGTATCGTAAAAGTTTGATTATAATTTTCTATTCAGTTGGTTGTAAACTGTTAACATGATTATAATGTGTTAGATATTTTTTTATAAATATTGTTAGATTTTTTCTTAAATTAAATTTACGTAATTTTTCGAAATTTATAAATAAATAAATTAATTCACAAGGGAAAAAGTAATTCCCAATTACTCAGTTTATAAATTATATGATTATGCCAATTAAAATTTATTATTGAATTTGTAGTGTAATTATATATAATTTTATACCTCTTGAAATTTAATTTAAGAATAATTTATATTTCAATTCGACCTTCGACTTAGATCATAATGAAATGAAATGAAATTTATTAATTAAATATTTTGGTTACACGTCTGTAATAGTCTGTAAAAATAATAATAAAAGGAAAAAAACCCAGATGAATATTATAATTCTCTGGATGTAGGAGGTCTTTAATGTCATGGCTCTATGACCACAAATAATCAACAGAGAAAGATTATTTATTTTATAAAAAAAATAATAATTTTGACTTCGAATAGATAGTCTTATATGGTTTGTGGGTTTTTCCTTTTTTTAAGTGTTATCTTTTTCATAGTTAATTTTGTTATCATCTGGTTACCACAAATTGTTTTTCGAGTTAACCAGAAATGTTATTTGGGAATAACCCAAGAACTGTCACAATTTCTAAAATTTCAGTTATATACGACTCTGTATGTGATATTAAAGACGTATATAACTGAAATATGGATTCTTATAATTATATTGATTTTGATCAAAATTTAAATTATTTACTATATTTTTTAATAGTAAATACTTCTGCAGAAATATACTGGGAATCTGTAGAATACTCTGTAATTCTGCAGAAATACTGTATAAGTTTAATTATAATTTTATTTCACTTTTTATATTTTTAATACAGTCAGAAGTCAGACCTAATTTAACTTAAGGTTATCTGTCTGTTTCGAATATGCCATTCAGAAAAATCTAAAATAAAGAAACTCATTTATTTTTGGTTTTTAATATTAAAATTTTGAGTTGAATGATTTGAAAACATTTTAAAGATTAAAAAATTTAATATAAAATTTAATATAAATATAAATTCCAAAGTGCAGTTCCATTATAATTAAAAATCATTTGGACTTTTATCCTTTGATGTCTTAAAATATTTATTAGAATATTAATTTGAAAGGATATTTATACACATTATGTAAAAAATCTCATGTATATAAGGACTTTCTTTTATTTTTCTGGGAATAAAAGCTTTGCTAAAATTAAAAAGTTCTGGTGTCAAAACAATGAACTTGGGGCTATGTCAAAACTTTGCATTCATTTGATACCAACAATATTTTGCCGCTAAGGGTGGCCATCATTATGGACCCAATGGAACTGTCGTCGACCCACTCAAAAGCTTACTGTACTTCTTTGAAAGTAGTGGGTCTTGGGAGAGGGTTTTAATTTAGGAGTACTTCGCAGTAGGCCCTCAGTGGTTGCAGTGATTTGGGAAAATGTGAATCTACCTAAACCTTAATAAAATCTAGGGTGGCGGTAATGTGCTATGCTGTGATGCATTAGCTTCCGGGTTCAACTCTAGACCGAGAAGTACCAGTAATAAAATTTGCAATATGTAATTCTGACAACAAATATCTCACTCTCACTCGCAATTAAAAGTTTCTTCACTAAAAAGAAACTTATCGCTCGGAATCCATATAAAATTAGTTCAAATTACAATGTCATAAATTCTCTATCATTGATGAGGAAGCTTAAGTTCACCCGGTACTGTATAAGTTATGATGATGAATTTTCTCCTGCTAAAATAATTTCAATCAATGAATAACAAATTCTGTCAAGGCCAAATTACTCTTTTAATCTTTCTGCCAAATATGATACAGTATCGGTCGCTGTAGTAAGGCTTTGTTTTTCTAGCTAATATCAATTTGTAGCTAAAAATAAATGTGAACAAATATATTTAATTAAATTTTTAGGATTTTCTCGCAGACTCTATTTAAAATATACTGTAAATCATATTAAATTTAATATTTAAAAAGAAACAAGCAAATCCTTCATTGATATTATTATCATCATAGGTAGTTATCATCATCATCCCATAATCAAACAAGACACAAGCTCTTGAGTAAATTTGAATTTATTGATTTGCATATTTTGTCTTCATTTTGGAATTCCTTCATCTTTAATATATAAAATACATAACAAAAAAAAAAATATTTCTTTGATTTTTTTTTTTTTAAATAAATTTTTGATCTCCTCTTGATACACCATGTATAGAAGGATATAAATTTTAGTATTCTTAGCACAGGAATTCAAATGGCATATCAACCGACAAACAAATTTAACAAACAAAAAATTATTTTGAAAAAGGATCTTGGTATCATAAGAAAACAGAGAGCTTAACATTATACAAATAAAATATGAATATTATTGGTGATGAAAAGATATCAGGCCAGGGTTGGAAACATTGTATTTTGTATGGAAACTCAATTATTACGATATATTTTTTTTACGGAAATGTGATACTCTGTCCTTACTCAAGCAGCTGGCTTAAAAGAATATAGTAATTTAATTTACAAGGGCATGAACGAATCATTCGTAACACAATTGTACCGAAATATATGCCAAACAGTCTTTTATTGAATCTGATCGTTTTTATGGAACTTCTAAAAGCAATGTACACGTGAGGCGAAAAATGAGAAAGTAATGATATCAGAAAATAGTGACTGTCGATTCTGCTCTAATAAAGAAAAAATTTATTCGTATATATATTTTTCTGAAGTGTTGCTGTTGCACGGTAAAGTCTGAATACTTTGGTAATATATTTCTAACCCCACACAGTCAATTTGGCAGTTGTGATCATCTATAGATGCTTTTTCCAATCAAACGACTCTAAACTAACTACACAATAAATCTTTTGGGTCGTGGTGTGGTGAGAGCTCGTGTCGTGGCATGGGTAAGGACTCATATATAATCTAAGCCTACTTTAGGATTATCTGATACAAAATATACAAATTTTAAGAATATATTATATTACAAAAATTGTAATCCTTAATCCCTGAATCCGCTACTGGAACTGTTTACTCTATCATTGGCAATAATCTTTCAAGTATCAAGTGAGCTTATAAGTGAAGTAAATTTTTTAAGGTATACTTGAGGGAAATAATATAAATTGTAAAGGCAGGGTAAAAATATATATATATATATATATTCTATAAACAGGATAAATGATTAACTGTACCAATGGGAATATCGCAGGATATAAATAAAGTCGCGCTATAGATTATATTGAGAAAATTGTTTTCAACATAAGAAATTCTGTTGTGAATATCAATCAGATGAAATGAATAAAATATTATGTAGAATGTTCTATCGTGAATTGTGGGAAAAATATTAAATATTCAAAAATATACCACGAAGCACAATTTTTGTGGCAGCATAAAACAAATTCTTTTTGTGAAGGTTGATTGTTTTGAAAATGTGGTAAAAAAATGTGGCTGGAAAGAGGTTGTTTTTTTTTTTAAAAAAAGCAAGGTGGAAATAATATAAAAATATTTTTTTTTTAAGGTGTTGATTTTCATAAAAAATATAATTTTTTTTTTGATTGTCTTTGGCGGTGTGAGAAGGTAAAATAATTTTTTTTTATGATTGTTGACAAATTGATCAATATTTTGTGGTGGAGCTAATTTAGAATTTTTTTTTTTGTAATATCTGTTTCATAAAAAAATATATTTAAATTCTTGTAAATTAATTGCAATATTTTTATTTATAAATTTTGTAAAATAAGGACATATTTTATCATATAAATTGAAAATGATTATCAAGTAGATTCATAGTTATTTAGTAGGTAAATAGATATTTTCATTTTATAGATAGAGCAGTTTTATTTTAGAAAAGTTAGTATATTTTGCTTATGTCAATTCGATTAATCGAATTTAACTAATAAGAAATTATGTCAAGCTGATATTTTTACATACATAGCTGGGCATTGTCAATTTTAAATGTTTTGTTTCGTTCTAGATGTTAAATAATACAAACGTTAAGTACAAGGAAAGTAATTTTTTAAAAAATAAATTACGTTTAAGAAGTATAAATATTGTGTCATATGGGATCCTTAATGTTGGTATTACAATCTTCCAAATCAATTGTTTAATATCAATAAAAATATTAAACATAACTTAATAAATGATTTTTAATATAAATAAAACTAAATAATACAATTTATTGTCCTTTAATCGTTAATTTTCTTTTGATTATTAGTTTTACATATTAATATATTTGTTGACAAAAACCTTTTTCTTCCAAATTCTGTTATCCTTTTATTTATTCAATAATAAGGAAAAAAAATATCCTGAAAAAAAAAAACACTTTAAACATTTTCAATAGACACCTTTATATGATTATTCAATTTTATCAGTCCTTTATTGCTTTCTAACCCTTTTCAATAATACACAAGAAAAAAAATTTCATAAAAATATTTTCTATTGTTGCCAAATTATGAAAGTAAAATGGAACTCTTCAAAAAAATGGAAATTATATCCTTAAATATATTGGAAGTCTAGTAAACACATAATGAAAATTTGATGAGCTTTATTGGTTACGAAAAGTGGGAAAAATACTTAAATGGAATTTTCACATTTTCCTCACTGTACTAACGAAAATTTAAAAGATGATTGCATAAAAGTTTATCGATAAATTTATATAATCAAATTTTCACTGAGTTTTATTTTAAAAATCATAGATAATCTATAATTTCTTGATAATCGAATGGGTAAAGATGTTTTAAGTATATCTGTATCAAAAGTTAAAAGATGTATAAAAAAGATTCAATAGGACACAGTTTCTGATGTCTTTTATTTCTATTTTCATGCCTATACCGAAGGAAAAATGTTCTAGTTTTATATGTAGAAGCAATCGATTTTGAAAATACGAATAATAAAAAATGAATTACTTTGTTTAGTTACAGAGTATACAATATTTTGACTGATATTATATCCAATATTTGGCAATTTTAAATGAACACACAAAAAATTAAACAAATTCCAGTCATATTTTAAATAAATTTATTAAGAATAGCAGAAAATACTACAACATTTTTCTTTATTTTCCATTTCTTTTAACAACCAAGGAAAAGATTAAGTAATTGTATCACCAGCAGCATCAGATTATTTATTAATATCCTAGAGTACTGGTTCAGTTTGCTGTATTTTAATAACACGCTCATTATCAGCATTCAGTGATTGTTGTGGTTGTGGAGCTTTAATTGTAAGTACATCTGATGATAATGTTGAAATTACTTCTTTGACATCGTAACCATTAGGCAATTGATATTTGTGACGAAATTGACGGGAAACTAAACCATGTTCATGTTCATCTAGGTGTTCTTCATGTATACCAAGTGGAAGTATTAATGTTATTCAGGAGTTAGAAAGTGTATACAGAAAACTGTTCACATTAACAGTTGAGAATGAAAATAAACTGATAATTAAATAAAATAAAATTTATATTTTATTTATAAAATTTTAATAATTAAAATTAATTTATTATTATTATCAGGCTGGTTTAAACTTTAGTGACAATTAAAAAGATTGTTTAAATAATCTGCAAACGAGTTCAAGAGGACACATTTACTGATATCTTTTATTCTGATTTGTGATCTTTTATTTCTATTTTCATGGGTGTTTTTGTAGCTTTACAAGTTGAAAAAATCAAGTTTAAAAATACATTAGAGAATAATAAAAACTGAACTACTTTGTTAAGCTACAGAGTATACAATAGAGTAATTAGAGTAATTGACTTATATGACCTCTTTTTTAAAATATATTTTTATAAAATTTTAATATTTTTGCAAATACTGAACATAGGTACACAAAAAAATAATAATTAAGTCTTTTTTTAATAAGTTTTGTCATAAAATTTATTAGCATTGACGGAAAATTTAAAAAATATATCTTTAGTTTCGATTTGTCTGAATAACCGATGAAAATATTTAGTATTTGAGTCGCCGCAGCAGCAGCGCCACTTGATTAGTCTTTAATATTCAAATGTGCTGGTCCCGTTTGTTGTATTTTAATAACGCGTTCATTACCAGTATTCAGTGATTGTTGTGATAGTGGAGCTTTAATTGTAAGAAAACGATCTGATGATAATGCTGAAATAACGTCTTTGAATTCGTAACCATTTGGCAATTGATATTTATGCCTGAAAATAAATTAAATTAAAATAAAATAAAAAACACCCGAGTTTTTCTACTTGCGTTTGAATTTCATTATCCATAATCTGGTCGACATGTTGTGTTCTACATGCTGGTGGGCATACGGGTATTACAGTTTCAATTAAATGAATTTTAACTTTATCTATACCCAATTTATTTACAGCTTTACAAATATAATCACCATAATGGTTTTCCTCAATAGTTATTATACTTAATGTTGAATTTTTAACTCCATTATCTGTATCAATTTCTGAAATATGATAATGTTGATTATTAGATAATTGAACATTATCTTTTAGCCAAACAATTACAGGTGGTGGATATGCTTCTATATGACATTCAAAATTAATATCATATTGCATAGCTTGCCAATATCGTGACCTTGGTACTGAGATAACCGGAGCAAATTGAATTTCCAAATAAATATTACGACGATCGACTTTACTTGCACCATTATCAGCAATACAATAATAAGTATCACGATCTTCCTTTTTAACTGAATAAATTGTTAAAATATTTCCATCATCTGTGACATTACCTTTCGGTAAAATGGGGTTATTTTTGCGACCCCATGTAATTGTTGGTGTTGGATAACCATCAGCATAACATTCCATTTGTGCTGAACTCCCTTCAGATTCAAGTAAATATTGTGTTGAATTATCTGATATAACAGGTGGTCGACGCACAAATAATATAACTTCATCTGTTACTGATCTAACAACTGTAATAATTAATTGACATTGATATGAACCAGCATCCGTTTCTTGAATATCTTTTATTTGTAATATGTATGATGCTTGATCTGGATTATATTTTATTGAAAAACGTGAATCTTTTACAATTAATGAACTGCCTGTTGATAAATATTTTGGATCTTCTGGATCTGTTTCAATTTTTTTCCAAATAACTGAATAATCTTTAGCATTATCTACATAACATTGCAAATTAACTGTACCTCCAATATCTTTAGTTTGATTAACTGAAATATAAGAAATTGTTGGTGTTCCTTGACCGGTTACACAGGTAATTTGCCAGGAAAATAAAATAGGCAAAACGCAAAGTAAAATTGACAATGACGATGACGACGCATCACATATTGATTTAAAAAATGACAAAAACATTTTATATTTATTTTTATTAAAAATATATTTTTAATTTTTATTACGATAACTTATTATTTCCACAGTATCGACTAAGCACTAAACAATTCATTCGTTCACAAACGTTCTTGTGTTGGAATGAAATGAAAATGACTAAAATCGAAGTATCAATTCACTCTAATCTTATTAGCAAAATTGAATAAGTTAAAGCGATAACAAATTGACAAAAAATATATAAAGTTTGTAAATATAAGTAGTCAAAGTCATTTATGTTTCCATTTTATTTAATTTCTTATGATTTGAAAATATATTTACTTTTGCAGGTTTGTAAAGTTTGATCGCAAGTTATTTTCGACAAATAATTTTTATTTTTTATAAGTTGTAAGTGAATATGATATAAGATTACTTTAGCGCAAGTTCAGAGAAATGCAGTATAAAACAGAACGTATCCACTGACCAATAATATCAACAGAAGGAACATCATAATAGAATAACAATATTATAGAATAATTGTTATTCACTAGGAAGCATTTATAATAAAAGACTGTGGTGCAAAAGTATATGTTAACAACTAAAGCGAGAGCAACATTCGGACAATCTAAGACCTATATGTTTATGTAGGACTTCAAAAAAAATATCCAAGTCATATGTGCAAAGAAAGAGGGTATATTTCGGGTGAACTGCGCAAAGACGGAATTAAATCATGAAGTTGATTGAGATACCCATATGGTATTGCTGTTGAGTACAACCCTTAAGAAAAAATTAATAGGAACATCTGAAGCTGTTCTAACATGAGATAATATGTAAAAATATTAGCTGAACTAACATGGGTTAAAGGCTTGCCAAGCAATTCACTCAGATTAACAGACTTGCGAGTTCCTTGATATGATCAGAACACTAACAATAACTTGATTACTAATTGCTTACTTGGCACTATACCCTGAAAAAACATCTACATACAATGCGACAAAGCTTCAAACAACGTATGTAGAATTTGCGAAAACCAAGAAGAATTGGCTCAAATTATCTTATGTGAATGTAAGGCTCTCGCTCGATCCAGAATTCGTCAACTTGTACACGACTTTAATGACTCAATGAAACTGTCGTCGTACCCACTTAAAAAATTACTATCTTAAAATAACTTTGAAATTAATGGTCTTGGGTTGGGTTCATAACTTAACGGTGTATCGCAATACAGGCACATTGGCCGCACGGTTTTTTTTAAAAAATTTAAATGTAGAAATATAATCAATTGACCGAGCGACATAGAGATGTGGTAGAGATGCCACATTAATAGCAAATTTCAATTATGCAGTAATTTCGAGAATGACAATAAAATGATAATTTTATACAAAATAAAATATTTATTTCATTTATAAAATTTTTAATAATCAAGTAATTAAAATTAATTTATTATTATCAGACTGGTTTAAATTTTAGTGACAGTAAGAAAATTTTACGCAAATATCATTGAAAAGAACGTGCTAAGTAGAATTAGAAAATAAGTCGTAGTTGGGTTCAATTTCCAAAATGATTTACGTCCAACAGTGTTTTTTAATTAACAGTATCTTGGTAACAAACAGAACTTAGTTAAAAATTTCACATTTTGGTAATGTATTTTATAAAATTCGAAATTTTGATAGGGACCCATTGAAACTGTCAACCCAAATAGACATGAACGAGATCACAATTCCGAATTTTTTACCAATTTTAATTAAAATCGAATATTGATTACATTCTAAACATATAATTATATATAAAATTCGGAAAATCAAACTTCCTATCCAAGAATCTGCTCAAAAAAAGTGATATACAAACATTTATACAATGAATTATTATTATTTAATAATTAACAAAAAAAAATATTGTTTTACTCGCCGTTCCACATTCCGCATGAACCACCGCTTGGGTACTGCTGCTCTAAAACATAAATAAAATATTCTTCGGAAACTTTATACACTCAACACACTTTTTTACTGCATTTTCGGATTCCCTGACCTCGAATACGCCTAGAGAAAAAATTGTAGCCAAATCCATTTTTTTTACAATGAAGTCTAAGTACTTATTCTAACTACTTGTAAAATATAGTTTGAAAATACACTAAGATAGTTAAGCTACAAAATAGATAGAGTACTTAGTTAAGCTACAAGATGGATAGAGTACATTATATACAATATTTTGACTGATATGGCCTCTTTTGTTTGGATTAAAAAATATACAAAAAAGAAATAATATAAATTTAAGTATTAATTTTTTTTTTTTTAATTGAGTTTTGTCATAAAATTTATTAAGAATACCAAAAATACTACAAAAATTTTCTTTAATGTCCATTTCATTTCACAGTCGTATAACAGATTTAGTATTTGCATCACCAGCAGCAGCGCTACTTGAACTTGATTGATTTTTAATATCCAAATGTGCTAGTCCAGTTTGCTGTATTTTAATAATACGTTCATTACCAGCATTCAGTTGCTGTGGTGGTGGACCTTTAATAGTAAGTACACCATCTGATGATAATGTTGAAAATACTTCTTTGACATCGTAACCATTAGGCAATTTATATTTGTGACGAAATTCAATTAAACCATGTTCATCTTGGCTTTGCTCATGTTTACCCTCTACAATAACAGTATTATCAACGGCTTTGACAGTTAATTCATTTGGACGAAATTGTTGAACATCAATTGATACTTGGAATCCGGTTTTTTCTACTTGCGATTGGGTTTCATTATCCATAATTTTAATTTGGTTGACATGTGTTCCACAAGCTGGTGGACATACGGTCATTAAAGTTTCAAATAAATTAACTTTAGCTTCAGCTATACCCAAAATATTTTCAGCTTTACAAATATAATCACCATAGTGTTTGTTCTCAATAGTTATTATACTTAATGTTGAATTTTTAACTCCATTATCTGTATCAATTTCTGAAATATGATAATGTTGATTATTAGATAATTGAACATTATCTTTTAGCCAAACAATTACAGGTGGTGGATATGCTTCTATATGACATTCAAAATTAATATCATATTGCATAGCTTGACCATATCCTGACCTTGGTACTGAGATAACTGGAGCAAACTCAATTTTCAAATAAATATTACGACGATCGACTTTACTTGCACCATTATCAGCTATACAATAATAAGTATCACGATCTTCCTTTTTAACTGAATAAATTGTTAAAATATTTCCATCATCTGAGACATTACCTTTCGGTAAAATGGGGTTATTTTCACGACCCCATGTAATTGTTGGTGTTGGATAACCATCAGCATAACATTCCATTTGTACTGAACTCCCTTCAGATTCAAGTAAATATTGTGTTGAATTATCTGATATAACAGGTGGTCGACGTACAAATAATATAGTATCAGCTTTTACTGATCTAACAACTGTAATAATTAATTGACATTGATATGAACCAGCATCCGTTTCTTGAATATCTTTTATTTGTAATGTATATGATGGTGGATCTGGATTATATTTTATTGAAAAACGTGAATCTTTTACAACTAATGAACTGTCTGTTGTTAAAAATTTTGGGTGTTCTGGACCTGTTTCAATTTTTTTCCAAATAACTGTATAATCTTTAGCATAATCTACAGCACATTCAAAATTAACTGTACCTCCAATATCTTTAGTTTGATTTAGTGAAATATAAGAAATTGTTGGTGTTCCTTGAGCAGTTACACAGCTAATTTTCCAGGAAAATAAAATAGGTAAGACGCAAACTAAAATTATCAATGACGGTGACGACGCATCACATATTGATTTAAAAAATGGCAAAAACATTTTATACTATATTTATATTAAAAATAAATTTTTATTACGATAACTTATTATTTACACAGTATCGACTAAGCACTAAACAATTCATTCGTTCACAAACGTTCTTGTGTTGGAATGAAATGAAAATGACTAAAATCGAAGTATCAATTCACTCTAATCTTATTAGCAAAATTGAATAAGTTAAAGCGATAACAAATTGACAAAAAATATATAAAGTTTGTAAATATAAGTAGTCAAAGTCATTTATGTTTCCATTTTATTTAGTTTCTTATTATTTGAAAATATATTTACTTTTGCAGGTTTGTAAAGTTTGATGGCAAGTTATTTTCGACAAATAATTTTTCTTTTTTATAAGTTGTAAGTGAATATGATATAAGATTACTTTAGCGAAAGTTCAGAGAAATGCAGTATAAAACAGAACATATCCACTGACCAACAACATCAACAGAAGGAACATCATCATGGAATAACAATATTATAGAATAATTGTTATTCCCTAGGAAGCATTTATA
This sequence comes from Rhamphomyia laevipes, assembly GCA_963920725.1. NCBI lineage: Eukaryota > Metazoa > Arthropoda > Insecta > Diptera > Empididae > Rhamphomyia > Rhamphomyia laevipes. The sequence goes on from OY987256.1 coordinate 43,825,350, forward strand.
ATAAAAGACTATGATGCAGAAGTATATGTTAACAACTAAAGCGAGAGTAACATTCGGATAATTTAAGAGCTATATGTAGGACCCCTAATAGAATATCCAAGTCATATGTGTAAAGAAAGGGGGAATATTTCGGGTGAACTTCATTAGTAGTATACATTATTGAAATAAAGTTTCCTTTGGAAACTGCGCAAAAACACGGAATCGGATTATGACATACAGATAGAAATTGTGTTAGAGTACAATATTAAAGACAAACTAATAACTTCGGACTAAAACCCATCTGAAGTTGATCAAACATGAGATAATGTAAAAATGCAAGCTGAAAACTAACATGGGTAACAGGCTGGAACGGTTCATACATATTTACTCAGCTCCGACGCGCAGATGTGTAGATCTACAGTAGGAAAAATAATTGGGTTACTTACTTCTCTTCTTACGTGACACTATAACCTGCAAAACCATCTACACAAAATAGGACAAGCTCTAAACAAAGTTTGTAAAATGTGAGAATACGAAGAGAAATCGGTTTAACATATCTTGTGAGAATGTGAAACACTGGTTCGATCCAGAATTCGTCAATTTTGACACTGCTTTATTGACCTAATAGAACTGTCAAAAACTTACTTTGAAATGACTGTTAAAATCATCAGCAACCCCATTATGCTCAGATTAGCTTATGAAAAAGTCAATATCATTCACAAACATGATAAATAACATAGGTTCATATTCATACATCATCCAATGCAAAATAGAAGGTTTAGGTAGGTACCAATGCCCCCAAAAACCAGTGCGACATCTGTGGGCCTTTTGCGGATTTATTTGGTATCAGGTTATAACTTAAGGTAAATCCGCAAAAGGTCCACAGATGTCGCATGAAATTTACTCGTATAAACGTTACGTAATTGATGGTAATTTCACCATCAATGGTAATATGTTGGATGTTGTTAACAAAATTAAAGACTTGGGTGTTTATTATAATGACAAAATGTGTTTTAATGTACATATTGAATATAGTACATCGAAAGCGTTCAAAATGGTTGGTTTCATTAAAAGAAATACAAAAAATTTCCATAATATATTCTCGTTAAAAACTTTATTTATTTCTTTGGTTCGTTCTATTTTAGAATATGCTGCAGTAGTCTGGTGTCCTGTGTACGCAGTTCACATAAATAAAATAAAAAAAATTAAAAGAAATTTTACTAGATTTTGTTTACGACGTTTCAATTTAGCTGTATCTCCATTTTACCCTGTTAGGTGCAAATTACTAGGATTAGAAACTTTAGAAATTCGTCGAAAGATATTTTGTATAATGTTTGTCCGATATATCCTGTCAAATAAAATTGATTGTCAGTATTTGTGTATGGTCTTTAATGAGTTAAATCGTCCATATAGTTCTAGGATTCAAACTTTATTCTATCCGCCCTTCCATAGCCATAGGACTAATTATGGCCTACACAAGAACCCGTCACAAGGTGCATTATTATGTTTGATTCTGTTTCCAGTTCGTTAAATTTAAATGTTAATAGAGCAGATTTCATAAAATTTTTAAAAGAACTTTTTATGATTTAAAATTAAATAAAATACTTAAGTATATAATCGCTATGAAATAATTTATTATTTTTTGAATTTTGAATTTTTTAAATTGTTAATTAATATGTTAGTAGTCTGTAAGATTGTATTTTCGGTAGACGAAATAAATAAATAAAATAAAATAAATTGAATTGGAGTTGCCTGATAGAAGTCTTAATGCTATTTACAGAAGTTAGATTTTATTTAGAAAGCGTCAAAAATAGTATTAGTACGGAATCTATAACACAGTTCTCATTAACAGCAAATTTCTATTATGCAATAATTTAGTGAATGAAAATAAACTGATAATTATATAGAAAATAAAATATATTATATTTAATTTATACAATTTTTAATAACCAATTAAGTCAAATTAATTTATTATTATCAGACTGGTTTATACTTTAGTGACAGTAAGAAGATTTTACGCTATTTTGACAATAAAGATGATTAATAAATCAATAATATTGCTAAATTTAACACTACTAGTAAGTAGTGAATTTTTATTTATATTTTAAAACAAAAAATTTTCATTATTATACAACAAAATATAGTAATTTGTTAAGTTACTATGTTCCGTTAAATTTTTACAAACATTTTTTTTACCATTTCCACCATCATTTTTCTACGGTTCAACATTTTGACTATAAAACAAACTATCACTTTTAAAATTTAAAGTACTACTGCAATAAATAAAATATTAGCTTTACGCAGTAAAAAACAAATGCTTACTTGATGGATTTTTTTAAATTTTTTTGATAACCTCCGAAACAACTAGTTACTATGTTATGTTTGTTGTCCACAAAATTTCGAATTTCGAACAAATTTTTAAAAAAATATTGTAACATGCATCTTTTTATGAGTATTTAGAAATAAGCTAGAGAAAAATGAATCACAGTCCCATATTTGGTTTAGATCATTTATTTCAAATATTTTAAATACTGTAAAACATAGTAACTATGACTTACTATACTATGTCATATATTCCGGCAGACATGCTATAAAACACATAATTATATAAAATTCGGAAAATAAAACTGCCTATCCAAGAATCTGCTCAAGGTACGGATTCCAAATTTTAGCAGCGCTAACTAGATTACAAAATTAACTTGCGTAACCCGGGGTTCTAGATCTAGACTATTTTTTTGTAGCGCACTACAATTAGCGTTTCCCCAAGAACCAATCGCTACTTTTGAGCTATGGTCGGTTACCATATATCAACAAGAATATTATATTTAATGGATTTATATGGTGATGTTAACGAGGTGCTTTCAGATATATACTCGAATATATATTATTTTTTATGTAGTTTGGTACCCTAGGCGTTTAACCTACTCGATAAATGGCAATTGTACTTGTACCGGTACCCCTACTAAACTTGTTTTAAATTTATATAAAGCCACATGATAAATATATAAAGAAATTTAATAAATGTAAAGAAAAAGTAATTAAAAAGAATAAAATAATTTAGTGACAAAGTTGTTACTGCTTGTCGTCATCGTCAACCAATTATTATATGGGAAATTAAAAACACCATGTTTATGGAAATAGGGGTTTGTCATTTTTCTATTTTAAAATTATTACAAATTAAACCATTTTCGCGAAAATTTCAAATATTTTAAAAAAGCAAAGTGATATGTATATACATATATTAATTATTATTATTAATAATAATTAAAAAAACAAAAAAAAACAACAATTTTATACTCAATGTATATACCCCATTAACCACCAGTTGGGGACAGCTGCTCTAGAACATAACTAAAATATTCTTCGTAAACTTTATATACTTAACACACTTTTTTTCTTGTATTTTAAGATTCCCCGACCTCGAATACGTCTAGAAAAAAAGTTGTAGCCAAATCCATTTTGTTTACAATCAAGTCTAAGTACTTATTCTAACTACTTGTAAAATAGAGTTTGAAAATACACTAAGATAGTTAAGCTACAAAATAGATAGAGTACTTAGTTAAGCTACAAGATGGATAGAGTATATTATATACAATATTTTGACTGATATGGCCTCTTTTGTTTGGATTAAAAAATATACAAAAAAAAAATAATATAAATTTAAGTAGTAAACTTTTTTTTTTAATTAAAATTTGTCATAAAATTTATTAAGAATAACAAAAATACTACAAAAATTTTCTTTAATGTCCATTTCATTTCACAGCCGTATAAAAGAGTTAGTATTTGCATCACCACCAGCAGCGCCACTTGAACTTGATTGTTTTTTCATATCCAAATGTGCTAGTCCAGTTTGCTGTATTTTAATAATACGTTCATTACCAGCATTCAGTTGTTGTGGTGGTGGACCTTTAATTGTAAGTACACCATCTGTTGATAATGTTGAAAATACTTCTTTGACATCGTAACCATAAGGCAATTTATATTTGTGACGAAATTCAATTAAACCATGTTCATCTTGGCTTTGCTCATGTTTACCCTCTACAAAAACAGTATTATCAACGGCTTTGACAATTAATTCATTTGGACGGAATTGTTGAACATCAATTGATACTTGGAATCCGGTTTTTTCTACTTGCGATTGGTTGTCATTATGCATAATTTGGTTTACATGTGTTCCACAAGCTGGTGGGCATACGGTCATTAAAGTTTCAAATAAATTAATTTTAGCTTCAGCTATACCCAAATTATTTTCAGCTTTACAAATATAATCACCATAGTGTTTGTTCTTAACAGTTATTATACTTAATGTTGAATTTTTAACTCCATTATCTGTATCAATTTCTGAAATTTTATAATGTTGATTATTTGATAATTGAACATTATCTTTTAGCCAAACAATTACAGGTGGTGGATATGCTTCTACATGACATTCTATATTAATAATAGATTGCAGACCTAGCCCATATCGTGACATTGGGACTGAGATAACTGGAGCAAACTCAATTTTCAAATAAATATTACGACGATCGCTTTTACTAACACCATTATTTGCAATACAATAATAAGTATCACGATCTTCTTTTTTAACTGAATAAATTGTTAAAATATTTCCATCATATGTGATATTACCTTTCGGTAAAATGGGGTTATTTTCACGACCCCACGTAATTGTTGGTGTTGGATAACCATCAGCATAACATTCCATTTGTACTGAACTCCCTTCAGATTCAAGTAAATATTGTGTTGAATTATCTGATATAACAGGTGGTCGGCGTACAAATAATATAGTATCAGCTGTAACTGATCTAACAACTGTAATAAGTATCTGACATTGATATGAACCAGCATCCGTTTCTTGAATATCTTTTATTTGTAATGTGTATGATGGTGGATTTGGATTATATTTTATTGAAAAACGTGAATCTTTTACAATTAATAAACTGCCAGTTGATAAATATTTTGGATCTTCTGGATCTGTTTCAATTTTTTTCCAAATAACTGAATAATCTTTAGCATTATCTACAGCACATTGCAAATTAACTGCACCTCCAATATCTTTAGTTTGATTTAGTGAAATATAAGAAATTGTTGGTGTTCCTTGAGCAGTTACACAGCTAATTTGCCAGGAAAATAAAATAGGTAAGACGCAAACTAAAATTATCAATGACGGTGACGACGCATCACATATTGATTTAAAAAATGGCAAAAACATTTTATATTATATTTATATTAAAAATAAATTTTTATTACGATAACTTATTATTTACACAATATCGACTAAGCGCTAAGCAATTTATTCGTCCACAAACGTTCTTGTGTTGGAATGAAATGAAAATGACTAACTCTAATCTTATTGTTAGCAAAATTGAATAAGTTAAAGCGATAACAAACTAACAAAAATTATTATAAAGTTTTATGTAAATATAATAAGTAGTCATTTATGTTTCCATTTTATTTAGTTTCTTATGATTTGAAAATATATTTACTTTTGTAGGTTTGTAAAGTTTGATCGCAAGTTATTTTAGACACATAATTTTTATTATTTTTAAGTTATAAGTGTATATATATAAGATTACTTTAGCGCAAGTTCAGAGACAACAGACTATCTTTCCGCCAAGGGTTGGGCTGAGCAATAGCATCAACATCAACAGAGAGGACATCACCAGCGAATAACAATCATACTTCATTCACAGATTATTCTTACTATGCAAAAGACTGCGGTGCAGATTTAAATGTTAACAACATACTTTCCTTCAAAGCTACAGCAACATTCGGACAATTTAATACCTATATGTAGGGGACCCCAAAAACTAAGAATATTCAACTTATTTGTGTAAAGAAGATGGGAATAGTCCGGGCGAACTTCATTAGTGGTATACATTATTGAAATAAAGTTTCCTTTGGAAACTGCACAAACACGGAATCGGATTATGACATACAGATACAAATAGAAATTGTACAATCTTACACAAATAATTGTACAATCTTTAAGAGTACAATCTTAAAGACAGACTAATAACACTCGAGTAAGAACCATCTGAAGTCGATCAAACATGAGATAATGTAAAAATACAAGCTGAACTAACATGGGTAACAGGAACAGGCTGGAACGGTTCATACATATTTACTCAGCTCTGACGCGCCGATGTGTAGATTCAGAGTACGAAAAATAAATGGGTTAAGTGTCAATCCCACCAAAAACAGAAACAGAAACTTTTTTTTGTTTTTTTACTTTTCTGTTTAAGTTTTAACATTGCACACCCACCAAAAACCGAAACAGAAACAGAAAAACTATCTTTTTGACAACCAAAACAGCTAATTTTTTTCATAATGTCATGGCTGCAAACGAAATTTGATAGAAATGTGTTTCTGCAAACTTCTGCAAACAGAAATTGAAACTTTGAAAAAAAAAGTTTCATTTTCTGTCCGATAAATTGAAAAACAGAAAAATGAAAAATTCGAATTCTGGAACAGAAAAAATATAAAATCGTTTTTTATAAAAATAAAGCGATTTCAAGCAATAAAAATAAATTAGACAATTTTATATTTTTTCTGTTCCAGAATTCGAATTTTTCATTTTTCTGTTTTTCAATTTATCGGACAGAAAATGAAACTTTTTTTTCAAAGTTTCAATTTCTGTTTGCAGAAGTTTGCAGACGCACATTTCTATCAAATTTCGTTTGCAGCCATGACATTATGAAAAAAATTTGCTGTTTTGGTTGTCAAAAAAGATAGTTTTTCTGTTTCTGTTTCGGTTTTTGGTGGGTGTGCAATGTTAAAACTTGAACAGAAAAGTAAAAAAACAAAAAAAAGTTTCTGTTTCTGTTTTTGGTGGGATTGACACTTTACAATCTTAATATATAAAGTTTTATGTAATATAAGCAATTAACCAATTGAATTGGAGATGTCAGGTAGAAGTCTTAGTCTTAATGCTATTTACAGAAATTAAATTTTATTTAGAAAACGATAAAACTAGAATAGTACGGAATCTATAACACAGTTCTCATTAACAGCAAATTTCTATTATGCAATAATTTCGTGAATGAAAATAAACTGATAATTATATAGAAAATAAAATATATTATATTTAATTTATACAATTTTTAATAACCAATTAAGTCAAATTAATTTATTATTATCAGACTGGTTTATACTTTAGTGACAGTAAGAAGATTTTACGCTATTTTGACAATAAAGATGATTAATAAATCAATAATATTGCTAAATTTAACACTACTAGTAAGTAGTGAATTTTTATTTATATTTTAAAACAAAAAATTTTCATTATTATACAACAAAATATAGTAATTTGTTAAGTTACTATGTTCCGTTAAATTTTTACAAACATTTTTTTTACCATTTCCACCATCATTTTTCTACGGTTCAACATTTTGACTATAAAACAAACTATCACTTTTAAAATTTAAAGTACTACTGCAATAAATAAAATATTAGCTTTACGCAGTAAAAAACAAATGCTTACTTGATGGATTTTTTTAAATTTTTTTGATAACCTCCGAAACAACTAGTTACTATGTTATGTTTGTTGTCCACAAAATTTCGAATTTCGAACAAATTTTTAAAAAAATATTGTAACATGCATCTTTTTATGAGTATTTAGAAATAAGCTAGAGAAAAATGAATCACAGTCCCATATTTGGTTTAGATCATTTATTTCAAATATTTTAAATACTGTAAAACATAGTAACTATGACTTACTATACTATGTCATATATTCCGGCAGACATGCTATAAAACACATAATTATATAAAATTCGGAAAATAAAACTGCCTATCCAAGAATCTGCTCAAGGTACGGATTCCAAATTTTAGCAGCGCTAACTAGATTACAAAATTAACTTGCGTAACCCGGGGTTCTAGATCTAGACTATTTTTTTGTAGCGCACTACAATTAGCGTTTCCCCAAGAACCAATCGCTACTTTGGAGCTATGGTCGGTTACCATATATCAACAAGAATATTATATTTAATGGATTTATATGGTGATGTTAACGAGGTGCTTTCAAATATATACTCGAATATATATTAATTTTTATGTAGTTTGGCACCCAAGGCGTTTAACATACTCGATAAATGGCAATTGTACTTGTACCGGTACCCCTACTAAACTTGTTTTAAATTTATATAAAGCCACATGATAAATATATAAAGAAATTTAATGTAAAGAAAAAGTTATTAAAAAGAATAAAATAATTTAGTGACAAAGTTGTTACTGCTTGTCGTCATCGTCAACCAATTATTATATGGGAAATTAAAAATACCATGTATATGGAAATAGGGGTTTGTCGTTTTTCTATTTTAAAATTATTATAAATTAAACCATTTTCGCGAAAATTTAAAATATTTTAAAAAAGCAAAGTGATATGTATATACATATATTAATTATTATTATTAATAATAATTAAAAAAACAAAAAAAAAACAACAATTTTATACTCAATGTATATACCCCATTAACCACCAGTTGGGGACAGCTGCTCTAGAACATAACTAAAATATTCTTCGTAAACTTTATATACTTAACACACTTTTTTTATTGTATTTTAAGATTCCCCGACCTCGAATATGTCTAGAAAAAAAGTTGTAGCCAAATCCATTTTGTTTACAATCAAGTCTAAGTACTTATTCTAACTACTTGTAAAATAGAGTTTGAAAATACACTAAGATAGTTAAGCTACAAGATTGACAGATTACTTATGTTAAATTGCTTTGACCGATTTTTTTTTTTTTTTTATCTACATACAGATCCCTTTTTAGAAATCTCGATTTTTAGCAAGATTTACCCCTACATTTACCAATACCAATATACTTTTTCAATTGTAAGGTCATCTGGTAAAGTTGATGTAATTGTCATCTGGTAAAGTTAAAAAAAAACTAAATTCATTTTGAAATTAGTGTGTGTGCAGGAAAGTATTGAATATTAAATTATAAATTAACTGAATAAAGTTATGGAAATGGAATATGCGTTAGCTGGAATATTTGCTTCTTCTTCAACTTAAATTCAATTGTCAAACTCCAACTTAAATTCAACTGTCCAACCACACAAATACAAAAAAAAAATCAATCTCGTCGCAAATTTCTTTGAACACATAAAATCTCAATTTTTTTGATCTGGTCAAAGAAAATTAACATTAGTTAAGCTACAAGTTGGATAGAGTACATTATATACAATATTTTGACTGATATGGCCTCTTTTGTTTGGATTAAAAAATATACAAAAAAAAATAGTATAAATTTAAGTACATAGTAAACATTTTTTTAAAATTAAAATTTGGCAAAAAATTTATTAAGAATAGCAAAAATACTACAAAATTTTTTTTTAATGGCCATTTCATTTCACAGCCGTATAAAAGATTTAGTATTTGTATCACCAGCAGCAGCGCCACTTGAACTTGATTGATTTTTCATATCCAAATGTGCTAGTCCAGTTTGCTGTATTTTAATAATACGTTCATTACCACCATTCAGTTGTTGTGGTGGTGGACCTTTAATTGTAAGTACACCATCTGATGATAATGTTGAAGATACTTCTTTGACATCGTAACCATTAGGCAATTTATATTTGTGGCGAAATTCAATTAAACCATGTTCATCTTGACTGTGCTCATGTTTACCCTCTACAATAACAGTATTATCAACGGCCTTGACAGTTAATTCATTTGGACGAAATTGTTGAACATCAATTGATACTTGGAATCCGGTTTTTTCTACTTGCGATTGGGGTTCATTATTCATAATTTTAATTTGGTTGACATGTGTTCCACAAGCTGGTGGACATACGGTCATTAAAGTTTCAAATAAATTAACTTTAGCTTCAGCTATACCCAAAATATTTTCAGCTTTACAAATATAATCACCATATTGGTTTTCCTCAACAGTTATTATACTTAATGTTGAATTTTTAACTCCATTATCTGTATCAATTTCTGAAATATTATAATGTTGATTATTTGATAATTGAACATTATCTTTTAGCCAAACAATTACAGGTGGTGGATATGCTTCTACATGACATTCTATATTAATAATAGATTTCAGACCTAGCCCATATCGTGACATTGGGACTGAGATAACTGGAGCAAACTCAATTTTCAAATAAATATTACGACGATCGCTTTTACTAACACCATTATTTGCAATACAATAATAAGTATCACGATCTTCCTTTTTAACTGAATAAATTGTTAAAATATTTCCATCATCTGAGACATTACCTTTCGGTAAAATGGGGTTATTTTCACGACCCCATGTAATTGTTGGTGTTGGATAACCATCAGCATAACATTCCATTTGTACTGAACTGCCATCAGATTCAAGTAAATATTGTGTTGAATTATCTGATATAACAGGTGGTCGACGTACAAATAATATAGTATCAGCTGTAACTGATCTAACAACTGTAATAATTAATTGACATTGATATGAACCAGCATCCGTTTCTTGAATATCTTTTATTTGTAATGTGTATGCTGATAATTCTGGATCATATTTTATTGAAAAACGTGAATCTTTTACAAATAATGAAATGCCTGTTGATAAATATTTTGGATCTTCTGGATCTGTTTCAATTTTTTTCCAAATAACTGAATAATCTTTAGCATTATCTACAGCACATTGCAAATTAACTGTACCTCCAATATCTTTAGTTTGATTTAGTGAAATATAAGAAATTGTTGGTGTTCCTTGAGCAGTTACACAGCTAATTTGCCAGGAAAATAAGATAGGCAAAACGCAAAGTAAAATTGTCAATGATGGTGACGACGCATCACATATTGATTTAAAAAATGACAAAAACATTTTATATTATATTTATATTAAAAATAAATTTTTATTACGATAACTTATTATTTACACAGTATCGACTAAGCACTAAACAATTCATTCGTCCAAAAACGTTCTTGTGTTGGAATGAAATGAAAATGACTAACTCTAATCTTATTGCTAGCAAAATTGAATAAGTTAAAGCGATAACAAACTAACAAAAAATATATAAAGTTTTATGTAAATATAATATGTAGTCATTTATGTTTCCATTTTATTTAGTTTCTTATGTTTTGAAAATATATTTACTTTTGTAGGTTTGCAAAGTTTGATCGCAAGTTATTTTCGACAAATAGTTTTTATTTTTAAGTTATAAGTGTATATTATATAAGATTAGTTTATCGCAAGTTCAGAGACAAAATAACATATTTCCACGAAGTGTTGGGCTGAACAACAACATCAATATCAACAGAGGGAACATCACCAGCGATTAACAATCAGACTTCATTCACAGATTATTCTCTTCAAAGCTAGAGTAACATTCGGATAATTTAATACCTGTAGGACTCCAAAAAATAAGAATATTCAACTTATATGTGTAAAGAAGAAGTGAATAGTCCGGGCGAACTTCATTAGTGGTATACATTATTGAAATAAAGTTTCCTTTGGAAACTGCGCAAACACGGAATCGGATTATGACATACAGATAGAAATTGTGTTAGAGTACAATCTTAAAGACAGACTAATAACACTCAAGTAATAACCATCTGAAGTTCAAACATGAGATAATGTAAAAATACAAGCTGAACTAACATGGGTAACAAGAACAGGCTGGAACGGTTCATAGATATTCACTCAGCTCTGACGCGCCGATGTGTAGATTCAGAGTATGAAAAATAAATGGGTTACAATCTTAATATATAAAGTTTTATGTAATATAAGCAATTAACCAATTGAATTGGAGATGTCAGGTTCAGGTAGAAGTCTTAGTCTTAATGCTATTTACAGAAGTTAAATTTTATTTAGAAAACGATAAAACTAGAATAGTACGGAATCTATAACACAGTTCTCATTAACAGCAAATTTCTATTATGCAATAATTTCGTGAATGAAAATAAACTGATAATTATATAGAAAATAAAATATATTATATTTAATTTATACAATTTTTAATAACCAATTAAATCAAATTAATTTATTATTATCAGACTGGTTTATACTTTAGTGACAGTAAGAAGATTTTACGCTATTTTGACAATAAAGATGATTAATAAATCGATAATATTGTTAAATTTAACACTGCTAGTAAGTCAAATTTTCGTATAGATGTTATAAAGAAATAATTTAATTTTTATATTTTAAATCTAAATATTTCAGGTTATTGGACAATCATATCCTAATGAGAAAACAAGTCATTCAATCAAATATCAACGAGAGCCAACAGAAAATATTATCTCATTTTTTACAATACTTCGACAAATCCAAAGAGATATTGATCAAACAAAACAATCATTTAATGATGTTGTACGCCAGAATCAATATTGGAACGTACATACAAATGGTGATGAAAATATTGATGAAAAATGTAAAAATATAATAAAATTAGAACGTACTAGATTTGCAAATTACGTTTTGCAAAATGAAAATGAATTTGAAAAATGTGCTGATCAAATAATTGAACAATTTAAAAAAAGTGATTTTACAATTGATTTAAATGTGATTGATAATGAAGGTACAAAATGTATTTCGATAATACGACAAACAAAATTTTGGTCGGAATATGAAAAATCAAAACGTAATATTATTGAAATTTGTAATAGGACTGAAGATTAAAAATATATTTACTTGTAAAATGATATTATATTAAAAAATTATAATAAAGTTTTTGATTTTTAATTTGACTAACCTAAAAATTTAGTTTATCTATAAAAATTTATCAGACTGAATTAAAATTTTTTGAGTGGGATCAATTTTTAAAAATTATTTTGTGAAAATTTTGAATTTGGGGGCTAGATGGCGGTATAAAGACGACCATGCTTACTATTATCATATTTGTTATTAGCTTTTTTCATGATGCAATCTAACGTTAATCGAATTAATTAATAATATTTATCAGGATTCACCATATCACTTCAAATAATCATACTTTAAAGTGTTTAGATAAGATAATGAAATTAATTACATTTTAAATAAAACTTTTTGTTCGGTATCGGGTTATAAGTTTTAGGGTTATAACTTAGGAATATTTGAAATATTATAAGTGGCAGTTGATCAAATGTTAGCGTTTTTATGTCCAACTAATTACTCTTCTTATACTAACAAAATTTAAATTCTGAGATTGAAAATCTTGAACGTTTCAAGTCCAAAGAATTTAATTTTTTTTATAAATACGCTTTAATTAAATACCGAAAATGTATCGCATATCAGAAATTTGAAATATTTAAAATCTTCATTGTTGGAGTTGTAAATTGGTACCCAATAACTACAATAGTTAACCAAATGGACAACTAACAAATATTCTTATTAAATTAGATTTTCCTCAATTATACTCTAATTAATATTTCATTAATATACTTGGGAAAATTGAAGAGACTTTGAAACATGTAAATAGAAGTTCTACTTCGTAATTTCAAAATATTGCATTTATTATCTATTTCAATCAAATTTTTATTTAACACTGGCTTCCGAGGAGAAAAACTTGAAAAAAAAACTACTTTGGAATTCAAAGAATGTCCAAAGAAAATTATTTAAAATTAAAATACAAGAAAAATAGTGAAAAACATGAACGAAAAATGTATAGTTTTACGTCAAGTTAACGTCTGCAAGATGAGATGAGAAATTAACAATTTTTATTTTATTAAACCTTTTTGAATAATTTTCACTAGACATTAAATTAAACATCACAAAAAAGAAAAACTATTAAAATAGCACTTCTGTAAGTGAAATGGATTATGAATGAAGTGGATTTATTAAAATCTAGCTATTTAAAAAATGAATATACAAAAATAGGAAACAGATTATTTCTACATATTTTATAATTTACATTTTTATAAAATTTTACTGTCGCTTCGCCAGCTAAGCTACCTATAGATAGATTTTATTATATACTATAGAAATATTTTTATTTTTTATCAATAATTAATGGAAATATGATTAAAAGTTTCAGGTATTTTTTTATGAAGTCTCAAAAAAAAAAAAAAAACAAATCAAGTTAGAAATATGAGAATAAAAACTAAAAATATAAAATTATTAATGAATTTTTCAAATTTATTAGCTTTAGTAAACAAGTTTGAGAGGTCGTTGAACAGTTTATACACTTCTAAATTTTAGTGTAATTATTAGTAATTAAAACTATTTTTCCCAATTTCAGTTGATATTATCCCAAAAAAATTCATGATAGTCCGATATATCAGACAAATATTCTACCACTCACAGACCAACAGTGATTTTGAATTGAGCTTCTTTAATATTTTTGTGGCCATCTACAGATTACAATTTGAAATATAATTTTGCTTACAATACTATGGTTCTACTTCTAGTAATTTATGTCAAAATTTAATACTTTAAGTTAACAAATTGACGGATGCTGGCTTACAAAACCATGTAAATCATTTGCTTAAAACGATATTTTATTAAAATTCATTTAGGAAATATAAGTCTCCATACTCAATAGTGTCTGTTAAATTTAAAAGTTGACCCCGCAAGCTAAGGCTATGCCACATATTAAGAACTGCTGTATTAATTGATAAAAGAAATTGAATATAAACTTAGATATGAACTCTATACACGCTTAGTTAGTTAAGTTCAAATTGAAATATTGTAAGAATAAGCTAGCATGGTTACAATAACTTGTTCTGAGCAAATTATATCACAAATTAAAAAAAAAATGTATATTTTTAGTTGTTGAAAAAGCTAAATTTTAAAACTAATTCAATTGTACTACTTACCTACAAGCAAGCATAGCATAATCAAAATTGCTCTATTCATTTATTACTTTTATGCTTACTCTTTTATCAACTCAACATATAATTTGATACTTTTTACTCATAATCATAAATATGTTTTATATAGCTAGCTAATGCTTGTCTTGTATATATAAAAAAAATCTGTTTAATGCTCTTATTTATTAGCGTTTCTTTCATATCAGCATAAATTAATACTTTCTAATTTTGACCATTAATTTAATATTTTTATTTTTCCATTCTCTTTTGATCTTTAAGTTAATTTTATTTTATATTCAAATTTAAATTTATTTATTTTATATCTCCATATAGCCGTGATCGTCTAGTGGTTAGGACCCTACGTTGTGGCCGTAGTAACCCAGGTTCGAATCCTGGTCACGGCAATGGTAAGATAAGAATTACCATTGTTAAATGGCGGGAGAAATAACTTTTTTTTTGCGAATTAAATTGAAATTTCACTATAATATAGAAAATTGTGAATAAATTTGTTTGTTAATTTATGTTGAAAATTGTATGTAAAATGTTTGTATTAAACATGAAATAAATAAATAATAAATAAATAAAATGATGACTTAAATAACTACCATTTTAGAATTGATAAACAATTTTTGAAGCATTTAATTAATCAATTAATTAAAATGAAATAAACGACTTTTTTGTATTCTACATCAATTTTTCAGAATTACTATAGATAACCGAAAATACTATCATTCCAAATTTGTTCAAGATATAGAAGCTAATTGTCAGAAATTCCAGAATATTTTTTTTTCATCACAAATGTTTTATTAACATCAAACTGGAGGGTTTAAGAGAAATGAAAAATTGTTCGTTTCTAACGAGTAAATTACCAGAAGAATAGTATTCATACCACAACGGATTTTTTATCACATTCACAAATGAACTTAACTTAACTTCAAAATTTTACTTATCATTAAAATATTTAAAAGACTAAAATTATCAGATTTCAGCTGAAAATTTTCGAAGATCTTAGTTCAAAAGTGGGACTTTCACATTATATAAGAATGGTAAAGGATCTCTCATCCCTCAACATGTAATCTGATAATATTTAACTTTATTTTACAAATTTACAGAAAATATGAAATTATCTAAATGGAATTTTCTTATAATTTTACTAATTTATTTAATAAAAATTCAAAATAATAAATTTAAGATATTTTCAAATATGTTTTTTTTTATATAGATACAAAAATGCTTAAAGTCTTTGTAAAAAGGATACAAAAGTTTAGTATTTTCTTTTTGAAATAATATAATTTTTCTTTTACAAATTCTATTCTTAAATTATTACAGAATTTTAGTTTAATGATTCATAAGAAATTTTCTGCATGCAATCCGAGAATTTCTTTTGAATAACATAAAAATGGTTTTTTTATATAAACTCCCAACCAAATTAGTTTAATATGATGAATTCTTTAAGATTTATATTTCTGGTTATAAGAATATAAAGAAAAATGATTTCTTAAAGAATCGTAAAATGTTATAATTAAGGATATTTTAAAGGATATTTTAAAGAACATAATTTTCCTTAAAATTGATCAGAATTTATTAAAATTTTAAGTAAAAGTTTCATAAAACATTATAATTTAAAGAAATCTATTATTTTTGTCAGAAACATACCAGCTAAGCCCAAAGCCTCTTCCTCTTCCTCTTCCATTCAGTTATGTATAAAGAAAATCTTTAAATTAAATGTTGGAAAATAACATATAATAAAAGTAAGAAATTATAATGTAAATTTTATGAGTATGCAATATAGATTCCAATTTTCAACTTTACACATTTTAAATTGTTAGCTTATTCATATATGTATAAACTACTACGAGGGCTAATTGAAAACTTTTGAAATCTAAAAAGAAAAAATGAATTTTGTGTGTAAAAAAATTCATTTATTTTCCAGTATAATCTCATTGAAGCTGAACATTACTTAGTCCAACGATTTTCTAACAATTCTATACTATGTTGATAATGATTTGCATCAAAGCTGGTAAAATAACCATCTATTCAGCATCAATTGCATCTTGTTTGAATGAAAAATTATTTTCAGATTTGGGAATAGATGATAAATTCGACAGATCTGGTGAATACGGTGGATGACCAAGTAATCCGTAAATTCTTAGTTCAATTTATGCCATGATCAAAACACTTTTGTAAGCTAGTGCCAATGTCTTGATGGAAAATGATTATTTTTCATCTGTAAAACAGAAAGAATTTTTCTCATTATTTTCCAATTCGTCGAACAGGTTTGTCGATTATTTTATTTCGAGTTAATTGTTGTACTTATCGATCAACTAAATTCCTTTGTATACCAAAAAACTAAAGCCATTTAAGTATTCCAGCTAATAGAAGCGAATTTGTTTTCTTGAATTGTGTGCAGTTGAATCAGTTTCTAACCATTGTTGTAATTTAGATTTCTGTTTTATATCTAGTGTGTAGTGGTGGATCCAAATAAAAGGATTTTATAAAAATCACACGTCAACTTTAAACAGCAGGTCAACAAAAAATGAATTGACGGATTTATATTAAATTAATTTTATATTCTTATGACATGTAAAAATATTAAAAGCGGTATCAATTTTGTTTTACTGGATTTTCGATATTGCTTTCAAAAGTTTTCAAACACCCCTCGTACGTGTAGTTAGTGTGATCTTTTAATATAAATATGTATTTGGAAATATCCTTTTATTATGAACAATAATGTAAAGAAAGGAGAATAATATTAATATTTTTACACCTTGTTTAGAAGAAAAATATGATTAAAAGTGTAATTTAAAGTGAATTATTATAAGTAATTTTGTTTTATAGTCTATATTAATTTTAATATGTAATGTTTGCATACATTTTTTTCATTAAACATATAATCTTCAAAATCAAATTTACATATAAAACTTTATATATAAAATATGAATGCTCATATAATTTAGCCGGAAAGTATGCAATTAGACTAATTTGTGGGCAAGTTGGTAATAAATACTATCAAACAAAAGAATCGATCTCCGCAGTAAAAAGTCAATTCAATACTACACCATGAGAAGAAACATCAAACTTTATATCAAGTTAGATAAATTTTGAAGATTCAAATAATATAATAGCCATTATTATACTAATAACTAAATTGTTGAATAAGAATTTGTTGGGAACTGTTAAATAGATTCTAATTTAAAAATGTAGAAAGATTTTTGCAACTTGTATAATTAAAAAATTTTCCCTTTTTTGAAATAATTTACTAATTCTTATCGATAAAAATTTATAATAAAAACATTTTATTTATTTTTAGTTGAAATGATTTCAATATTTTTTTAATTTTCTGCATATCATTCTACTTGACCGATGAAGCTAATCATCATTAACGCGTCATTCTGTTCGGCCATAATATTGTCTATAATTTTGTGTATAAGTTTAGCCAAGCAATATAAATATTAACAAAATACAAAATTAAAAAAAAATCTTCTTAAAAAATGAATAGAAACTATTCATTCATTTCGAATTTGCTGTACTTTTAAAGATAAATACTCTTTACAGTCTGCTAGAGTTGTATGCTTGTATGGCCTTTAAAATGAAAGATTATATTATTAGATATTTTTATATAAACACATTAAATATTCGAACATAAGTAGAAAGTATAATATCGCGTCAAGTTTAATGATACATTTGTAATAAAATACATCCCGACGCTCTGTAAATAACATTGCTTTATTAAAAATTCTTTAAATAAGCAGTGGCACAAACTAAACTACAAAACTAAAATGTGTTTCATTGAAATCGGGCAATAATTACCAGTATCGGAAATCGGAAGGTACGAAAATGCCCAGAAAAATAATTTCAGCCAAATTCATTTAGGTTCAAATACTCGTAAAATTATTAATATGATTCAATATAAATGAACCTATCTACCAGAGCAATTCCATATTCTTTAGGAAAAATAATCTAATAAGCATTCCAGCTAATGGATTTGTTTTTGCGAAATGTTTTAAGGCCATACAACTCAGACACATGCTTGAAAAATAACACAACAATTTCATTGAAATAATTTTTAATTTAATTTTTATTTTAAATACTCATTAGTTTCAATTTATTTTCTTTTTAATTTAACAAATTTAAAAATGACAATAATCAAAAAATAAATTTAACCTTCTGTAAGTACAAAAAATATTATTCTCTAATTCTAATATATCAGCCTAAAACATGCGACATCAAATTACATATAATTTGTATGATAGGAAAATACATTTTATGTGTATCATTTTCAAATTAAATTCATCGTTTTTCGACATTTATATTTCAAATATTCAATTTTAACATATATATATGTAACAATAAGTTTTTCCTTGTGCTAGCGTACAGAGTGTCGCTATGAGCAGTGCTGACGCTGTGCTATTCAAATAAATATAAATAGCATATAAAATATTAGCACATTGTTTGCACCGCTCATAGCGTCACTCTGTTCAACCACTCAACAGGCTCAAAAAACGAAACGCGCTTTATATGTTCAATCGAAACGTGCTAAAATGATTAACTGAAAAACGTTAAATCGTTTGAGACGCTCGCTCCACGTTAAGCTTTAAGATCGATTAACTTGAAAACTATATAAAAGTTCGTATTCATAATAATAATAAATGTAAATGTTTCAGCAACAATAAAATTTCCAACAACATGTTGCAGGAATATTTATTTATGTGCTTATGTGCAACATTTATTGCTGATACAGGAAATTTGATGTTTTTTTCTGTATTATGTATTTGAAAAATGAGTAAAACTTTGTGAAAAACGACTAATTTAATCTGAAAATGATCATCCCTTTCTATCCAATTGGTCATAATTTTATTGTAGAATTATATTTTGTTCATTTTTTACATACATATATAAAATGCTATACTTTTACTAAAATAATTTGAATTATTTGACTTATTTATGATAATGTTTAAATGCATATATAACCATCCTTCGACGTGCCATTGAATTTATATATTGTTGTAAAGTTTTCCATCGAGATTTTTTCTTTTTCTTTAACCGTTTTTCTTTTAACTTTTTCTGTTTTTCCCAATATTCTTTATCTGCCTTCTCATAATAACATCTACGTTTCTCAATATCAGCATGAGTACGAATATCAATTATATCTTGTATAATTATATAACCTTTAGTTCCTCTACGTAAATATAAGAAATCTGATTTTTGGTTATAATCTGGATATAAATTTTTACATACTGCACTATTTCGAATGTTTATTACAATTGTATTATAACCACTATTTGATATTGATTCAAAAATACTTTGGATTGTATTTAATATAGATACCATTATTTACAATCACAATAATTTGATTAATTTTCACGCTTCTAAATGACTTCGTCAGAACAATTGACAAATATAGAAAAAGTGTCTTTGATATTTTAAATTTTTTTTATTACGTATGTCGAAATTTCAAGAAGAATTTCACATTACGAATTACGAAAGTATTCAATAATTAATGTACTTGCATCTGGACATAGCTCACACCTAATACAAACGCTATACTTTGTAATGAGGAAATTATTTGATTCAAAAGGAATAAAAACATGAAAATTATAATATAATCTGGCTCGCTATAACCTTTATCCATCTGAAATGTTCGATAGATCGGATTAATTCACATATATACAAAATATTTAATTCAATTTAAAGTTTTGGTTAGTTTGGTTGGATTAATTTAAGTGGCTAGTTACGTTTTTCTGGTATTGACGACTACAATTAGCACCGCTTTGCTACCACTTACGTGTAACACCAGTAGAATTCAGAAATCTAATATGTTCGTAGCTGGCTTAGCTGATAGATTGATAGGGATAGGGTTTGTTGAATGTGTGAACCAAGTTCGGTACTTGCAGGTTAAGTGTTTAATTGGTTTCGTTCTCATTTGTTCCCCGCATGATTCGTTGAATGGCATAACCTGTCTGGTGTCATGCTCACCAATTACCCCATGTAAACTCTTTATTAATCTGTATATGTATATGGCTACGGTACAGCTTCAACAAGTTTCCTTTCTAATGTACTACGACCATGTTTTTTTTGGTTGTACGGCACTTGGCAAGGTGTTAACATGGCTTTTGTTCAAAAATATTTCCAAAAACTAAAATTAAACCCCGTATCTACCATGATTGATAAAAAATATATTAAGAACAAGGCTAATCATTATTGCATTCATTATAGCAGCATTTGGCAAATGGATGCCTTCAAATTTTCAAAATAATTTCTACTGTTTCATATATTATGGGCATTATGGCTAAAGCGATTAAGGCTACTACACCTCACCTTTTCCAAGTGTAATTCAGAAAGTATCAATTGTAATTCAGATAAATCAGTTTCAATTCAGAAAGCATCAATTAAAATTTTAACTGCATAAAGCATAGAAGACTGTACAGTATACGTCAAGCTACAGCTTTGACAAAGAATGACATGCCTGTCGGTTGTTAACTGCAATTTAAATTCTGCTGAAAGTCTGAATGTCTTAATTTAATAATTTACTTCATATTTCATAGGATAATGTTAACCTTAAGTTTCTTATCTTCTATGTAAATTTTTAATATTGTTTATTTTATGTTGGGTTAGGATTCTTTGTTTTATTTAAATTAAAATAAATCCATTCCTAAATGTTATAAAATTAAAATATAGATTTAATAAATGTTGTCATTTTTTAAATACCATTAGGACTTTCTGAATTACGATTGCTACTTTCTGAATTAAAATTGACTAATCTGAATTATAATTTATGCTTTCTGAATTACATTTGGGAAAGGATAGTAGTCTTCCTTGTAAAATCATATCTAATAGTACAGTTAGAATAACTAAAAGATGGACTTGTGATTTAAAAAAAAAAGTAAAAATGCAAATAATTTATAAAATTCAAAAATATTAAATTTTTATATATTTTTTTTTATATAAACACAATTACAATAAAATATAAAAACAATTTTTTTTATTTTCAAAAATATTCTTTTAATTTAAACGATTTTTTTTATTTATTAATCACTACTATAATCATCATCATCTTCTTCTTTAACATCATCAATACCTTTAATAATATCAGTTTGACCATTTTTTAATATATATGGATTACCACCACAATATTTATATTTATCTAATATTCTATCTAATAATAAACATTCATTTTTATAACGATTTAATTGTGTTGACCAATATTGTGTTTTATCTAATGTTTTACAATTTTGTAATTTTAAATATAAACCTAAATATATAATTGCTGATTGGCTAGCATTTAATGCATAATGTTTTGGACGTTCTTTACTTAATTCTTTTAATGCATCTTCAATTAATTTTGGTTTTAATTCACCAAATTGTAAATTCATAATTGCATTTGTATCATAATCATAATCAGTTATTATTGGTAAATACATATTAATATTATAATAATATTCTGGATTTATTAAAAATTGTATTAATTTATCTTTATTATACATTAAATATATATAACCACGATACCATACCGATAAATTACGATCACCTTCAATTAACATATTATAAATTTCAATTGAATTTTTAATTAAATCATTTGGTAATTTTTCTGATAATAATTTCAAATCTAATATATTTGTTTCAATTTCATCATATGATACAATACAATAACCATTATTTTTAATATTAATATTATTATAATTATTAACTAAAATTGGTATATATTTTGGTAATAATTCTTTAATAATTGGACAATATGATGATGTATTTAATATAAATTCAACCATATGATTATCACAAAACCAATATATATATTTATTATATTGTGATAAATTACGATAAAAGAAATTATTTGTAATTATTGAATTTTGATTCATTAAATTTAATGTATTTAATTTTGGTATTTTATATATATCATATAACCAATTTGTATTATAACCATATGGTTTTAATAATTCCAATTGACATGATTCATTATAAAAATTCTCATTAACATTTATATAATTATAATGATATTTAACTAATTGTCCTAATTTTAAACATATTGGACAATACAATTCACATATATCTAAACGTAATAATAATTCATTATAAAAGATATTTAAAAATTTCAAACTAGATGGTAAATTTTTATGTAATTTAATTGGATAACCAACATAATTACGACATGTTTTTTCAATAATATCTAATGATTCATACCAGATTTGCCATTTATTATATGTATGATTTAATTTATTTATATTAAATAAACATAATTGTTCCTCTTTACTAATACTATTCAAATTTTTTATATAAATATTATATTGATAAATAATATTATATAAATTTTTACCATATTTATTATCACTTATATAATATTTAATAATATGTGATAATGGTTTATTTATAATAAATACAATATTAATATCATATGATTTTAATGCTGATTGTATTAAAAATTTCGGTGTTATATTATAATTATCAATAATAATACCATTTGGTTTAATATTTATGTAAATTTTAATACATTCAATTAATAATTCATCATTTATTAACCAATTATTTAATTGAAATTTCTTATAAATATCAGTATTGTATAATTCATTTTTAACATAATTAATAAAATCATTTGATTTAAAAATTTTCATATTATATTGTTTTGAGATACGTTTACATAATGTTGTACAACCAGATAATGGCGGACCCATACAACTAATTATAATTGGATATGTTATTTGAAATGGATTACATGTATCAATATATTTTAATGGTACATCTAAAAAACGTAATAAATGTGATTTTGTACTTAAAAAATATATACAATTACGTAATAAACATGGATAAATTTGATTTTGTTTTAACATACCATGATATGTATTTATACATATTAAATCATCAATACTAACTGGACATGATAATTTAAAACGTGAATATAACGAATAACCAAAATATAATAATTTTTTTGTAATTTTAATTGGTAATTGTCGTATATTTTGAAAGATACATGAACGTTTTGTATTACGATTAATTTTTATTGATAATTTTTTAATATTACATAAATCATTTTGTTGATAATATGTTAAATTATATATTGGTATAAAGAATTTTTTAAATTCATTTGCAATATAATTTGATTGTAATATAATATTAACATAATCATCAATATAATTTGGTACTGTTTTTAATATATTATTATAATTAATACTAATATCATCTAATAATATAATTGCATCTGGTAATATATTATTTTTAATTATTTCATTTAATTGTAATAAATTATATGGATAACCACAAAATATTAATGGTTGTTTACGAAACATTTTTATAAAATCATTATCAATTAAATTAATATCAGAATATGTATTTAATTTAATGATTGAATTTAAATTAATTATACATTGTGGATTTATTATTAATTTACAATTTAATTCATTTGATAATATATCAGCGAATTTTTTTTTAGTTTGATAACATGGTCCTAATATGAATATTAATAATGGCGGTATATTTGGTGGTATATGTTCATAAAAATATTTCTGGGGATTATTATAAAATTCATTATAACAAAATTCCGTACATAAAAAGAACCAATGATTCCGATATCGTATACAATATTCATGTGAACCATAACGTAATGTATTTAAATTAAATAAATCAACTGGACAATAATCACGACATTCACTAAGTTGAAATTTTTTTATTTGATTTCGAATATCATCGATATTATCAAATGTTGATTTTGATGATGTTGATGTAGTAGATGATGATGATAATATTGTTATTGGAAATGATGTATTTGATGATTGTATTGTTGTTGTTTGTGGTATTGTTGTTGATATTGTTGGGTCTTGTAATGTTGATGATATTTTCATTGTTGGTGATGATTGTGATATCATTGATGCTGGCGGTGGTTGTAATGCTGATGGTAATGTTGATAATTGTATTGATGTTGCTGATGGTAATGTTGATGATTTTGTTTTTGTTAAATTTAATTCTTCATCATTATCAACTTGTATTGTTGATAATGTTGTTGTTGGTGGTTGTACTGATTTCGAATCATTATCAAATATATTTTGATTTGTTGATTTTGATGTAGATGGTATCGTTATTACTGGTTGTTGTTGTTCTAATGACACATATTGTCTTGATTGTCTAAATATATTTGTTAATTTATCATCGTCACGATAATAATCATCATCATCATCATCATTATAAATACTATTATCAATATTATTTGATTCGGGATTAAGAATATATTTTTTTGTATTTAAATATTCTTGAAAATCAATTTTTTTAATATTACCATAACATATTAATAAATAAGTATTTAAACAATTTATTAACATTTCTTTGCATGTTAAATTTGTTATATCAATTTGTAAAATTTTAATTTTCTTTTTTTTAAAAAACTTTTTCAATTTTTTATAATCATTATTAATAAAATCTTGCCATTCTATAAATTTTTTTTCACCAATAATTTTTGCATATTTATTAATATTTTTACTTAATACTTTATTTGTTTGGATTTGATGAAAATGTTTACATATTTCTAATATATCATTTGAATGATATAAATGATAATCATAATGTGCTTTAAAATCAATTAATAATTCATTAATTTTATTATAATTTTTATTATAATATTTTTCACTATATAAATCAATAAATTTATTTATATTTGTAATATCAATTAATATAACAACATCAGGTAATTGATTTGATTTATCTAAAAAATTCCAAAATTGTAAATTATATGTTGGATTATCAATAATCCATTGACCATAAAATTCATTTTTTTCAATATTACGTATATTACGACAATCATCATTATATTTTGTAAATGATAAAAAATCCATATTCATATAAAAATTATCTGATAAATTTTTTTTTGATTCATTTAAATAATAATCATTTAATAATAATTGTGTTAAACCATCAGTATATTCATAATTTAAATCATTATTAAAACATTCATTTGGTAATATTGTTTTTAAAAAATTATCATTATTTAATATTTGTAAATCCATCATTGTAAACATTCTACATAATTTTAATTCATTTATTTCATTTAATAATATATCAATAACAATTTCTTTAAATTCATCAATTTTATCATTCATTAAATTTTTATAATAATTATTTTGTTCATTAATATAATTTTTTGCTGTTGCCATAGCATAATCATATGCATCAGAATAATATACATTTGTATCAGAATGATTTAAATGATTTTGTGCTGCATATTTATTAACATTAAATATATTTGCATGAAATATTGATGAAAATAATTTTGCTATCATTGATTTACCACATTTATCTGGTCCAATAATTGCTAAACGACATGCTGGTTCTGGGAACATATATTTTTCTGGATTTTTATAAAATTCATGTAAATATTTTTTTGATGATATCATAAAAATACGACCTTCATAACGTACCGAATATTTTAATTTACCATTAATTAATTTACCTTTATATAATTCAACTGGACAATGATAACCACCACGATTTATGAACCATGGAAATGTCGAACCAATACAATCAGTTTCACATAATATATATAAAATTTCCGATATATCTTTTTTTGATATTAATTCTTGAAAATCATTTGGTATTTCATCATTTGGAAAAAATCGTACAATATTATATACTAATTTTTGATAATTTAAATCTAAACGTTTACATATTATACTTAAGATACGATTTAATTTAAATCGACCATCAACTTTTATAAGATTTTGTTTACTATAATAATTCATTATATCAGTAATTAATGGTTCAATTTTGTTATAATTTTCAAATTCAATATATTCATTTGTATCTGTTGTATATGGATTTGTTTCATCGTTTCGTATATAAATTAGAATTTCTGGACGTAATGGCAATTCTAAACATAATTTTAATTGATTTTTAACAGAATTATATACTAAATTTTCTGTATTTTGTGGTATACGAAAATCAGTTTTTTCTAATTCACTTAGAAATATATTGTTCGGCTATGCAAAAGAAAAATAAAGAAAATATAATTATATACAGAATCTAAATTTCATTTGTACAAAATTAGTTTTCGGAACTGATAGTTTAGTGTTAATTGTGGATAGTAGACTCTAAATATAAAAGTTGAAAATTATTTCGTTACACACAAAAATTAACACTAATTAATATTAGTTAAACAAAAAATCGTAATGAAGGTCCGGAATTTATTATCCAAAGTAGTTCATTCGGTAGTACATTTATTCAGTTAGTTCCGATAATTCGTACCGATAATTTGTAGTTTCAGTTTAATTTTCACTATATTTTCTAAAGTTACAAAATGTTATTCAAAACGTAACGCTATAACGAAATAAATTAACGCAAAACAATTTATTTCATTTTCGTTACACTATTTATAAAAACCGCAAAAATTTAGTACTTTATACAAATTTTCCTCGTAAATGTCAAAATCATAATTAAAATGTCATTCTTTGAATAGTTTCTGGAATATTGTTGTAAAAGAATTTTTAATATAACGATATTTTATCGTTACTAATTTGAAAACGAAACGGAAAAAAATATATGTATTATTTCTTGTAACGAAATGTGTAACGTTACAAATTTTTTTTTTCGTATTCAATTAATATAGTAATTTAATTCTGTCCATGTGGGCTGTAAAATAAATCTAGTTAGCTAACCGGCTATAATTTAACAATCTTTGTAAATATCAAATTATTATCATTAGTTGGTTATATTTTTTGTAAAAGTTAATTTGTATTTTAATTTTATATTATATAATTTACCTCAATCCATTCTTCTTCATCATCATTATCTTCCATACCAGAAAATTCAAAATCATCTGTTTCTTTTGAAAAAATATCTGTTGAATCTGGGTCACTATTATCCATTAAAACACTACTTCGAATTTTACCTAATGTTGTTGTCGATGAATTTCTTTTATTTTTCGATTGGGTTCTTGTAACATTATCCAATTTGGAATCTGTTTTTACCTTAATATTATCATCAGTTATTGTAACTTTTTTTGTTACATGATTACTACTTCTTGTTTTATTTATTTCTAATTCATTTTCTTCAGAATTTTCTTCAATTTCATCAGTATCTACAATTGATTCACTTAATTCTGAATTACTATCATCTAAATTAAATTGTTCTTTTTTAATACCAATAAATGGTAATTTAATTTTATCATAATTTTTAATATCAAATGGTAAACATTCTTCATTTATAATAAAATTTGGTAACATTGGTAAACCACATAAAACATAACCACTATTTATATATTTTTGTAATGATAATTCAATTATTAATAATTCAATAATAATATCAATTGGTATTTTTTTACCTTTTTGTATATTAACAAATAACCATTTACCAATATTGGTACAACGATAAATTTCTTTATTTATTAATTTTAATGGATGTATATAATGAAATTTTAAATATTTTGCAATTGATTTACCAATAAAATATAAATCTGTTAATGGACTACCAATAATTATAATATTTTTTGGTTTAACTTTTGAATAATTTTTATGATTTGTAAATAAACATGCTGTTTCCTTTTGAAACATAAATCTTGTTAATGGTTTTTTTGGTGTAATTTCATGTATTAATTTAACTGCATTATCAATATCATTATTATATGTTACAGATGATTGTGACATAATTTTAGGCCATTTTTCTGTTGGATAATTATTTAATTGTTGTATAATAAAACGATTATTAAATAATTTTGTTGGCCATTTTTCTGTTGGTAAAAATTGTATTATATATTCATTAAATGGAAATTCAATTTCATATTTATTATCATCTACTTCTTCTTCTTCACCAGTTTCACCATTTTCATCAATATAATCTTCATCGCCTGGTGTTTCTTCATTAATCATTATTTTTTTTTTTTTTTAAATAAATTCTTATTCAATTTTGTTTGTTAACATTCAAAATTAATATTGTATCTTAAAATTGGCTAATAACTTAAAAAACATATAAAGGTAAAGTTTATAAAATAGAATATTTATTTAAATTTTATTATTTATAATATCTATAAGTCGAAAATTAAATTAAAAAAAAAATGACTTAAATTAATTACAAAAATTAAAAAAAAAAATTGAAACATTTTTCTTCGAATATTAGATAAAAAAAAAAATTAAACTAAATTTATTATAATAATTTTAATATTTTTAATTATAAATTATCGTGGAATCATATTGTATAACTGTCACAGGCATCGTCAACGAGCTTGATGGTGACCTTAAATTTTAAATTACATTTTAATCGTTGAAAAGAATTTTACTATTTTTTGAAATTGATGCTATTTAATTCTACTTCTTAATTTAAAATAACTGTTCTACTACATTTTTAGCTACGTGGCAAATACGTATTTGTGTCTATTGTGTTCTACTCCGTAACCGTCAACGTTGAGTATTACATTTGCTTAGATATCAAGCTATGTATTTTACACAGTTGTCAACGCGACGGTGACGGTGCTGTGATTCCAGTTCAAATCAATGATACTAACAAGAACATGTGTTATGTCAAGGATACTAAGAAGAACTGGTGATTTTTGAAGACAGTTTAAAATGAATTTGTTGACATAAATACTTTATTCTTTTACTAGAATGAACAAAGAAAATAATTCAGTTAAATTTGTCTCAAATATGGAATTGACATAGTGTCGGACTTATTAAGCTAATAAAATTATAAGTTATATTAAAATTAATTCAACTATAGTAAAATATTTTGACACAGAAGAAACTTTACGAAAACAAGAAAACATTTAAGTGAAAAAATGTAAAGGTTGACATAAATTCTACCTCCATTTTACTACTATATTTAAAAATATGTATCTATATATAAAAGTAAATTAATATTTGTATATTAACCCTTTCAGACCAGTTTCACCATAATGCGTTAAAATCTGATTAAAATAATTTGGAAAGGACTTATTTGGGGGAGGCTGTAAAAAATTGACTAGTTTTGTTTTGAGTGTTTCCGAACTATCAGTGTAGATTATAGAATTCATTCCTCTCTAGAGCTTATTAATTTCCATTTATTTCTATATTTCGTTGCATCAGTAATCCAGTAGGAATTAACAACTTTACACAAATTTTTAAAAACTGCTCAATTTCCACAATTAATTGATATAGTGCAATTCTATAGATTTATAGATTTCATATCACTTATAAATAATTAATGTTACATACATTCTACAGCTGGTGCCGAAAGGGTTAAATGAATATTAATTATAATTTTCTAACTACAAAATAGAAACTAAAATCGATTTCCAAACCTTTCAATCTAATATAAAATATTAAAAAAAACTACTACACATAAATAGAAGCATAAAAGGTCAATAAAATATTCAAGTATGAGTTTTGTCTTTATTATCCTTTTTATCTTTTATAAATATCCTTACAACAAAAAATATATAAAAGGGTTTTTCAATTTTGAACTTTTATGACTCCAAAAATCCTTTAAAAAATATTTTTCTGATTATCTAAATTGTAACGAGGATCGAGGATATATGGTAAAATGATACTGATACCATAATTTTCAATATTATAATATGTATAAATATTATAAACATAAATTGTTTAATATCCTTTTTTAGGTGATAATATTTTATTAAATTTTATTTGTAATAGAATTTTTAGTTCAATAAAAAAAAAAGATTTAATAGTTCAAACCTTTTTGCATATTTATAGGAGTTAAAAAAAAATATATATTCATTTTGAAATTCAAAGGATATTTATAAGAGGTTAATATTATTTTTGGCTCGTCCCTTTTTTGTTAAATTTACGACAGTTACACATAAGGTGACAATATTAAAGTTGATAGAAAACGGTTTGTCGGTTTTGTCGGTTTTAACATTATTTTTCATTTTACACATAAAACTTAACAAAAAGAAAAAGGATAAAATTTAAATTCCGGAAACATTTTATTGTCAAAATATTTTATAGGTAACTAACACTTAAGTTTAGTGTGTAGACAATTTTCAAATTAATAATAAGATTGAAAAGTTAAAAAGGTGTTTACAGAAAATATTAGTTTTCGGTTAACATTATATTAAAAGGCCATAAATTTCGAATTGCTTAATGTAGACCGAACATTATGTAAGGAAAAGTATAATTGTGACATGAAAAGGACTTTTGTTTGGTAGAAATATAATTTTTGTTTACAGATTAATAATATAATAAATTAGAATTGAGAAATCTTAGTTTTTTCGTACTTTCTGTGCTATTAAAATATAATCGATTGAATTATTTCGGTGAGGTTTTAGTCCTTCTAACTTTAGGCATTTGGCTTATTGTGATATCCATCCTAATTATTCGAAACTGACGAAGTTTTCGTAAGAGGGAGAGTCGTTTAGACAACAACGACTTACAGCTAAATTGTATTCCGCTGTATAGTTCACTTGTTGACAGAATCTAGACACTTGGTCGGATTGTGTGTAGATGTTTTTAAGGTTACAGTGACGTATAACCTACCATATTGTTTTGACTTTCTTCCTATTCATTTGAAGAAGCCTTTTTGTTTCGATTTTTTGATGGTCCATGAATAAATAGATTCGATTGTTTAAGCAATTTAAGCCTGTTCCAATGCAATTCTTGAGATTGAGCAGTTTCATCCACGTGCAGATAATCTACATCTTCATTGTCTTCGAAACTCAGGATAGTGTTATCCTGTTTCCTTTTTAATATAATTTGCCTACATTACTTGTTAAAAATGATTTCATTAGAGTCTAAACTAAATCCTTTTTTTAACAATTTTATCCTGTTTATTATTCTTTTTCAAAAATATATAAATTTTTGGTTTTGGTTATTTTTATTACAAATGTCTGAGCTTATTTATGACTTGATGTCAGTTAATAAAAATCTACTTTCCTCTAAGCATTATTCAGAAGGGAAAGAACCCCTAACCCAAACAAAAGTCAACAAGAATAAAAATTATTATGAAAAATGTCATAAAATATTTTATTTTTTTTTGATTCTATTTTTTTATGATTATTATTTGTTTTGAGATGTTGTTTTATACCAAAAATTTTATGATGACGGTTTAAATATGAGAGGTTAAATTTATACTGTTTTTTTTTTTGCATAATAAATCAAGTTTTGCGAATGGAATTCTTATGAATTTTCAGCGAAGAAGAATGACAAAAATGTAATGGAACCCTTCAAGTGACAATTAGATTGATTTATTGGATGAATATGATTTAGAGAACGAATTTTCATGAAGCACGATTTGGTTGGGGAGGAGGTGATGATAATATAAATTAACCAAGTCACTAGAGTTAAGTTGGTGAATATTAAATTTTATGAGATACGATTAAATAAATAAATAAAAAAAATATTATTTACATAAAGAAAATTGACAAATTGTTTAGAATTTATTTGTTATTTTAAATTGTAAATTTAATGAAGTGAAAATCTGTAAATTTTCTTTTAAAGAGTCAATTAAAGTTAAAATATTTTAAAAATAGAAAAATTATGGGAAAAGCCTGAATGTCAGTATTATTATGGTCTTTCGACTAATTATGAATTAAATCACACTGGATGTCCTTAATGCATATAGAACTGAAAGTATAACATATTAATTTACTTTAACGGGCCCCTGTATCATAATATATTTGTATTGTGGTGTTCAATCTTTTTGTGATATTTGTATTAGACGAAATAATTCAGTGCAAATAATCTTGCTTCTTTCGCCACAAGCTTTGCCACTGTTTTATAATTAATTCGTTGTTTTCAGGAGTGATTAATTTTTACGGATAATGAAATTCCAATCCAATTTTCAATACTGCTTGGCTATGAAGAGCAATCGGCTGAACATATCTTGTGTTAATGCGAAGCACTAGCTTGATATCCAGACTTCGTCATCTTGGAAACGGATTTGTGAAACTATAGTCGTATGCCCTACCTACTCGAAAGCTTCGACATCTGTAAAAGTACTGGCCTGGGGGGATAGGATAATTATAAATTAAGATTACATCGCAAATGGACCACAGTGGTCGCAATGATTTGGGATAATGGGCCTACCAAATCTTATCTAATCTAATGCTAAATATAAGTTAATTGATTGATCTACATACGTTTCATACCAGCATTCATTGTATCAAAGTAAGATTAAAAATAATACAATACAAACTTTCTCCTGAAATTCTTATAAATGGCTCAAATTTTTTGTCAATTCCCATAGATTCCCAGATCCGATAATCTTTTTATATGTTTGTCCTGCTTGTTATTTATAAATCTGATTAATATTAAATGTAAAATAATTTAATTATTATTTATTGTATATAAACTTGATGAATAAGAATAATTATGAAAATAAATATTACTTGATTTTTTAATTCACTTATAAATAATAATTTGTTTTTATTTTTTATTGTCAATTTTTTATGTATATTATAAATAATTAAATTACAAAATAATACTAAAAATATAAAATTTTTGTTAAATCAATAAAAAAAGCATAAAATGCAATTAATTATAACATTTATAAATCAATTAAGTAAATAAATTGATTTCAATTACCATCATAATCAAAAATATCTTTTCATAAATTTATTATCTCTATATAAATATAATATAAAAATAAATAAATAAAAAAAAAACAACATGAAACATCAACATATAAAAATAATTATTGATATTTACAAATTACATTAATTAGCATAATTTGTTGATTTATGTTGATTATGAAGTCATCGAAGTGTACATAATTCAATAACATTTAATTTTAATGGGGAAAAATCGAAAATAAATTTAAATAAATTCACTGATAAAAAATTATGAGAGATATGAAAAATTTATTAAGTATTTAAAAAAAAAATTATTAATTTACTGATTGTAATCAGTTTGACGTTACCTGTCCTTCTATCCTTTTTGTTTGATAAATTATTATTGCGAGCACAGTGCATTTCTACCAAAATTATGTGTTCTTCAAGATTTTGACGAAATATCAGAAATCATCACTTCATTTGTTGGGCTTGTACTATTCGTAAGCATGAAGCACGCATGTAATACAAACAAAAAATAATCAATGACCTAATCTTGGAGTGGAGATACCCTCGTGACGCTGATGTGTTGTACTGTACTATAAAGTTGAGACATATAGAAATATATGAGATAAGTTAAATTCACCGCTTCGGTATTGTTTTGTGGAAAAGTCAGTTTGAGTTGAACTTTTCCGCTCTGGCGCTTTGAAATATCAAATAATTTTATATAAAATAATTATTCATTTTATTGTATTTTATAAAATTCGGAATTTTAATTATTGAACTGGGCTTGTGTTAAAATTTCACATATATAAACTTTATTAAAAAGCAGATGCAGTGGAAATTTTCAAATCGGTTCCAATTTTCAATTATGCACAGGAACGCGATCGCTGGTGTATTTTTAGACGACCTTACTCATTTATACAGAATTTAATGTATTATTTAAATTTATTAGATTTTCAATAACAATTTTTGGACATTAATCATGTAATTAATATACGATTATTAATTAATAAGAATATTGATTGTTATTGCGTAATCCTCTTAATTTTTATAAATATAATTAATAATTGTTAAAATTTATTAAATATTTGATTATACTTTGTGATCGCCTTAATAAATTATATCAAATAACAACTTTAACATTTATGGTCTAGTGACATAAATTAAAATTTCATGTGACGGGGCACCACAAATGACGATAACAAAAAATACTTGACAACACTTTAAAAGCAATAAAAACTTAAAATATAACATGCAATATTTTTTTGTTACACTTAAATTTATTATCACGATGTGTGGTGATGTGTACTTGTTATAAATGAAAATTTTCACGCAATAAATTTATTGTATGTCGGGTGCTATATCGTCTAACATTTCAACATTACATTTATAATAAGAAGGACATTTCTTTATTATGGACTTTTGGTTTATAAATTATTGCGTTGAATATTATTAAAATTCATTTTTTTAGCATTTTAAATTTTATAGAAGTTTTAGGTCTATAGAATTTTTTATATTTTTCAGTATTTTTCATGTTCGAATTTACTGCCGTAAAACATTTTTATTAAATTTTATACATGACAGGACATTCTATATACTGTTACTCTGAACGGTACGTTAGTACTTTACCGGGACATTAGTGGTCTTCCTTACAGAACACTAGAATGTTAAATAAAACATTTACACAGACTTAAGACTAGCGAAAGACTAAATGTGCAGATTCTATGAAGGGGAAGATGAGACGGACATAATTCATACTATTTGTATGAGAGGTGCTAGTGGGAAAACGGCTATGATACCTCGATAGTTTCTCAGTAGACACTGCTTGATCGTCATGCATGCGCGTAGGCTTTGACTAATCAAAAATGGTCAATGCAGAAACTGCATCAGCGATCGAGACTAAGTTGAAACCCTATCTAAACCCTTATCTAACCCTATCTAGCGAAACTTACTAGACTAGGTGGTATTCATGAAGAACCCTACTATATAGCTCTGAAACCGGAATTGAATTGCAGCACCAGAAAACTTGAATTGAGTTTTGTTGCAATTACGAAATCCCTCACACAGAGTTAGTTATCTATAAAACTGGTTCCGATATCAACAGAGTGTGGTCTATGCGAGGTTGTGCCGTCACAAAATAGCTTAGTTGACTCTACCACTTAAGCAGGTACGGGTCTGAGCAACGATGCATAAGTAGGAAAGGTAAATTACAATAAGCGGTACGGCTGCAGTGATTAGAACTAACTAGTTGTCATCTCCGTCAAATCAAATTTAATCACATGAGATACTTAGATATTTATTAATATTTAACAAAATTTAAAGAAACATCTTCGGAAGTGTTCTACATTTGGAATGCCAATATATTTATACACAGTATAATTCTCAATTCACTACTGAAATATACAATTTTTTTTTTACTATCATCACAATTTTAGTATAAAACCAAAAATATATAAAATAAAATAAATTATTTATAACAAGATAATTACAGAATTAATTAATTTTAAATTCAATTTAATTAAACAGTTGAAAATTAAATAAATTTTCTGTATATATACATACAAATAATTAAAAACGATTATCATTTTTATATTCAATTTAACAATGTAGATTTTATCTCTCAATTTTTTTTTTATTATCGGCTGAAATAAAAATGTAGAATAAAATTTTGTCATCCGTTTTCTGAACAACAACAACGACAAGGACCAAATGGTTTTTTTTTTGCGGAATAAAATGACTCCTTTCATGCCATAGACACGTAATTTAAATTCCCATCAATCTTAAAAGTCGCACATTTAAAGTTATTGGGCGTTAAATTGAAAAATTCCGTTTTCAAAATTTCTTTTTCTATTCGAAATTCTCCTGTTTTTATTATCCTTGTACGGAATTATGTAAGGAATTTAACTGCGGTTTTTGGTAGATAGAAATTTATGTAAAAAAAAAAACCCAACATATTTCCTTATAGAAATATTTGTTATGTGTGTAAAATTAAATTACATGTTATTTAATTGTATTTGTAATTACATAAATGATTTTTTTCTTGAAATTTATTTTCAATTAAGTCAAATCTAATGATTTTTTTTTTCGGTGACATATTGTAGAATTTTGATGAACCCAAATATTTGTAAGAGTTAAGGTTAGTTGGTTAGTTTAAGTAACGAGTTTCTGTCCATAGGACTTCAATTACCGCTTTAGCACTACTCGTAAACCGTACCAATAAATTAGTTAGTTGGGATTGTTTAAATTCACTTCGTGATGATCTGGAAGTATAACGTTTCCATAGGCCCTGTACTGGTTAGATCGTTTAGAAGGTTTAGTTCGTGATTTCAAATACCTGGTCCTGGTCAGCGGTGGGCACTCGCATACTATAAGTGTTAGTTTTATGCTCAGTTTTTTGCGTGTTCCCTGAATTTAAAAGAAGTTTTTTTATACTGAGATTTAAAGCTCATGATTCTCATTAGAAAAGATTAATTTATATTTTATCTCTCAATTTTGGATGGAATTTGCAAATCTTATAGCTGGCCAGTCGTTTGTGATTTAAATTTGTCTTGCCTAATTTTCGGTAATTATTTCAGCTAGGCTAGAGGATCATTGCTTGTGGCTTTTAAGTTTTTAAAATATCATTGGAAATTTTTTACTACAGAAAAAAACCTTGTTGACTCTGGAAATATGGGAACTAAAACGATAGATGGAAAGTGTTCATTAGTGCGGAATTTTCAAAATTGATCTCACAGTTTATGTTGGCATTTAAAAACTATAATTTTACCGCAACTTTCGTTTTGTGAATAGGTCTTTCAACTTTCAGGACCTTTTATCAGTGTTTATTAGTTATTATTTTTGTAACAAAAAAACCACAAAAATTATCTGCAACATAAATAATTGGAATTTAGTAAATATAATAGCAAAAAGCAAATTTTTTTTATATTGCTAAAAAAATTATTTTATTCCACAAAAAGACAAGAGTGAATATAATTTTTTATAGCATACTGATGGCATTCAGTTCAGAGAAATGTGAAACAACTGGATTCCAATATAAAATAAATAATATATAAATATAAAAAGTTATTTCAGTGGATAGTTTCTATATCTGAATGGCACTGCATCAGTTGAAAATTTTATATAAAATTTTTTTTTTTAATTCAAAATAATTTTACTGCAGTGTATTCGGTATAAAAAAAGAAACCAAATAAATACCGCGAATAAAAACAAAAATTCCAAAAATTCACTGGATAATACAACATTTTTTTTAACCATTTACAATTTTTTTTTACATAAATTGTGTTACATAAATTACTCGTAATGTTACATAAGTTTTGAATACCAAAGATTTAAACTTTTGTGGCGGCAGACAGGACAGTGAAAACCAGATAGCCAAAAGAAAAAAGTTATTTAAAATTGTAGAAATTAGAAATTTTGTTGCACAAATTACGAATTATTAGTTTTAAGAAAGATTGGACAAGAAAATGGTTCAAGAAGATATAAATTAATACAGACAATTATGCTAATACACAAGGTGTAATATTGAATTCAGAGTGTAATGACAGTACAAATATAAATATTCTAAGTAATTACAAGAATAATATCTTAAAATATCAATAAAATCCTGAAATTTCTGAAAATGTTTAAAATTGACCTTAAATTCCAAAAAATAATCAATTTTTAAATTTACTTAGATTATTATTTAGCATAGTCTAAAATATTTATAATAATTATAACCAAATTAATTTCCTTTTAAAATAACAGCTAAAAATTTTGTTCAACTTTAAATTTGTTGGCTTTAAAACAATCACCTCCAGAGGAGTTTTTATGTTTGGTTTATATTAAATAAAATTTAAATTAAGGAAAATTACAATTTTACCGGATGTAACGTGCTTTTATAGTCGGAAGTACTTGAAAATTTATTAAGGAGAAAAATAAATATAAAATTTTCCATATAAATATATAGTCAATTTGTATTTTACATAAATATATATATATAAATAAAATTTAAATAAATTAGTTTTTTTTTTTGGTTAGTTAGATAATTTCCTTTAACAGAAAATTTAGTTGATTGAAAATTTAATATACGAAAATCATTTTCCATGGAAATATTTTGTATATTTTTAATAAATATTTGAAATTTTGTTCATTTGAAAATATTTTTTATATTAACTAAAGAAATTAGATTAATAAAGGTGGATTTACATACGCGACGGATTCTTGTCGCGACTAGCTGTGGCATAACGATTTACTTTCTATGATGGTTTTTCGCTATTAAAATTTTGACATATGATTAAATATTGTATTTAAGGTAAGAAAAAGAGCTTGTTATTAAAGAAAAAAATTACTAACAAATTAAAATGCGATTTAGCGGCAAAGTTGGATGTTATTCACCTCTATACCTGTGACGAAAAACCGACGCGATTTTACTTTGTAATTAGTTGAAAACAAAATGGGAACCGACGCGGCAAGAATACGTCACATAATGTAAATCCACCTTAAGAGTGTTTTGCCCAATGAAATTTAATTCTCTATGAAACAACTATGAAAGGACAAAATGACATTTTAAATGTCAGAAAAAAAATTATATAATTTCTATTATTATAATACATACGAGTATATTAATTATTATTATTATATAATTTATGACAATTTCTTAAGATGCCATGGCGAGACTCCATTTTCAATACAGCAAAATCAAAATAAAAAAAAAATGTCCCAATTTATATTTACCTAAAAAGGGTAAAAAAAGAAAACGATTAAGGATAATAAAATAAATAAGTAATAAAAATAACAATAAAATTCTAATAAAACTGATGGTTAGCAATAACATTAATATTACTTAAACAAAGAACAAAGAAGATTCTTGTGACCATAAACAGCGTAAAGGTTTACTCATAGGTATTTAAAGAATGGTAGATGAACAAAATTCGAAGAAAACTTAAGAAAAATTGAGGAATTTAAGAGTCTATATCTAAATTGTACTAAGGTGCACCCTAATTCATTTATTTATGGTATAATATAAATTAATTTTTTAAAAATTTCCTTAAATATTTTATAAAAGAATTTGGTTTTTGGATAGGTAAAATTGTAATTAATTTTGAGCTTATTTTAGGTTAAATAAATTGCTTTGTATTAAAGGTAGGTATTTTAGTTATTAAATTTTACCTTGTAATACTAGAAGGGTTTAATTTTTTAAGTAGATTAGTGGGATACAATTAGTTTTTAAGGAAATTATTTTTTATTGAAATTAAGAAATTAAATTTGTCGGTAAAAAGAAAATCTTACACATATTATTGTGAACTAATTATTTACTTTGTACATGACCAAGGTGTCAAAAGTATCGTCTCACTTAATGTCGTTTTCCAGGCGGACGAACAGTTTGCCTCCAGGCTTCTAAGTTTAATTTTCTTGAATCTGTCAACATATTATCGAATAAAATTTATAATTTAGACCTTTCCGTTTGGGTTTTCCTACTGGTTGATTCAAGAGTTTTGTAATTAATCTGAATGGATCTGATCTAACTACATATAAATTTTAATATTTAAATATATATTTACATCAAGATAAAATATAAATTTAAATTATTTATTACAATTCCAATTTATTTCCATGTTTTAAAGCAAAACTTTCTATATATTTGATTGATATTTAATTTTATTTCGAATGAGTTTCGAGTCGTAATCCAGGATTATTGAAGTTTCGAGCCAAAATTCATGATTATTCTTAGATTCGACTGTCCAAAATTATATTTTGTCAAAAATTCGAAATAATTATGTTAACAATTCTTTATTAAAATTCATCAAAAAAAGCAGACCAATAATTATTAATATTCGTTCGACTGTCATGTTGCAAAAATTCAAATACATATCAAAAAATGAAATTGTTTTATGGTTTAGTTAATCAAATTTCAATTTATAATAAAATATTTAATATTGAACAGTCATTATTATTTATATATATAAAATATTAATTAAATATAGAGAATATTTTCAAATATATTCGTGGTTTCCTTATGAAATGTTATAAATTCTAAAATAAAACAAAGATTATTTTTCAGTTTTTTGTTGCATATATTGTCAGTATAAATTTTTAGTTTATTTGCATTTGTAAAATGTTAGTTTTAATAGGTCATAGGACAATTTTATCCTTTTCTATGGGAGTTTCCAAACACTGTTTTTCCGTTGTCGAGTCTAGTTATTGCTAAACAAAATATACATAACAAATATTATATTATTTCAAAAATTTGGTTTGCAAATATAATTTAGTTTTTTATGGATTATTATGCAAGCAAACTTTATCAATTTTTATGACTTCAGAAACAGATAGCAATGACATGAGAAAGGAATTTGAAAATTATTATATAAAATATATTGCCATATTTTATATATTGTGATGAAATTTTTGTTTCGTTATATGTATATAATAATATAAAGGACGACGAATGCATCTATTTAAATCTGTAGTGTTGGAGCGCGACCATTCGGTTAATGTAAATGTGTAAGATGACAATTTTTTCATTATTTAATATTCATAAAATTTATATTGAAATAAAATCTTAATAGAAAACAAAAAACTTTCTAAAATTATGGCGTAGGGGCAAGTGCTACAATTGAGTTAGTTCAAGCGGATCATTAGTTTAATGTATACGGATCATTGGCCAATGGCGAATATGCCGATCAGCTAAGTATCCTATGCAAGGAATCGTGTCGGAGTTTTGTGGATTTAAATGAAAACGAGTCAATTGCGCACTACATTTCCATGTGCTATCCCGGGCCAGATATTATGAAAGTCGTACATTTCTTTAACGCCATGAAGGATGGATCTAAAATAGTATCATCCATCGTACAGTTAACGAGAATGTGTCGTAAAATTGTGCTAAAGTATTGATGGGACAGTCAGTCTGGCGGTAGCTGGTCGAACTAATCAAGAACTAGCCAACATCTTAGTAATAAAAATTCCTTTTATAATTCTAACTATTAAGTGGACTTGTCCGTAAATTATTCATCAATTACAAAAATCGTGTTTGTGAAAAAATTGCGTAATTGAGATGGGTTCAACAGAAGATAGCTATACTGAGATAGTACTAAGATCTTTCCAATATTTCTGCAGGAACAAAATATTTTTTAATCGGGTAATGTTCATTAAAACTAAGGAATTCGACTGGATGCTTCTTTAATATCTAAAGAAGCATCTAATATTATACTATTAAACATATCCTTTAATGGAACACCCTATAAGTATATCAGCTATTATAATATTTAGTTGATACGACTGGCAACGCCGATTTATATTTAAATTTTTTGATTTGATTAAGTGCTTTGAAAATTTGACTGCATTGAGAATTTTCATTTAAATAAATTAATAAATATAAACTAATTTTAACATTGCACATATACAAAGATTTCATTATTTACCTCAACAAAAACATTTTTATATTTTTATCCACTGATTCCAGTCACTAGTTTTATATTATCCTTTTTGAACGAAATACTGTAACAAATTACTATATACAAAATACTCTGAATAAATACACTATTTTTGTTGATAACATCACAATCACAGACATACATTATTTCCCACTTTTTGATAGCCAAATTGAAAATATGTTTCTGCTAGTTTACTTCAACGGTTTTTCTTTATTTTCTGTATTGTCTGAAACTATATCAAGATTGTCTGTTAATACTAAAAGCAACAAAAAACTAACTGGTATCTTTAAGGATTCTCCATAGAATAAATGAATTTTTAGTGACAAGAATATAGTTGTCGTTGATATTTTAAGGTAACTACAATATTTTAGTTGTTTGTATATTTTATGAGTATTGTTAGAATAACTAGGATTGTTGTAATGGACTTGACCGTAAAAAAAATGAATTTCTGGTTGCTTTTTTATGAGCGTTTTTCAGACAGGAAAGTCTAAACATTCAATTAAAAAACGTTGATAGTTTCAGAAGATGACTTTTACTGGATTCATGTTAAAATCCCTAATTATATTTCATAAGTTCAATGGTCTCCACCATACAGTAATTGTTACCCAATTTAAATGACACTTCACATATAGTCTGATTTTTTCATCTTGTAGCTCCAGTTAGTAAGTGTTTGGGAACTAATTTACTAATATTGTAAAGCATATTTCATTTTTGTTCTCTATACCTAGAACATGTAATTATTATCCTATTTCAAAGAAATTTGGAAACTATAGTTCATGTCTATTTGGGTCAGCAGTTTCAATCAAAATTTCGAATTATATAAAAAACATTATTGTTGTCTTAAAAAATGTGAAATGATACACTAATTAATTACAAATAAATCATGTTGGAAATAAATCACTGTTGAACCTAACTATGAGTTATCTGCTACCCCTAGTTATTTTTGTGTTTGTTATCTTGAATGAAGAGTAGAGCTTTTTGAAATGAAAACTTTAATGTAGACTACAATCATCCGTTTGAATAAAGTCTTGTCGAAAGGAAATTTGTTCTGTGGAATATTGTTATTGTATTAAGTGACCCCATAGTAGATTAATATCTTTCTGAATTCAATTCTTTTGTGTCTTGTGTGGAATTTACTTAGCTTTTTATTGTTAAGTTTTGTAATGCAATAAAAAATAATTTTTTAAGGATAGTTGAACAAAATGGACATAAGAAATAAGTTTTTTTTTTATATTGTTGGGGTTTTTTTGATAGGAAGCTTATTTTATCTTGATATAGAAGATTCGAATATGATTTCGTAATACCAGGGAATAAAGTGTTTTTTTTAAATGTTTTTTTTTTGAATAATATTAAAATAATTTAAAAACCAAACACTGAGAATTACAATAAAATCTCAAACGGATTTTATATTTAAATGAAATAGTATTGTAATTTATTGTAAGTGTTGGTTAATATGTGTTTTAATAGCATGTTTTGAGTGAGTGAGTTTTAATAGCATGTTTTAAGCTTCTATCGAAGACCGGCGTTTTATTTCTACAGCTGACCAAAAACTCGGTTTACATTGCAACTGCGCTCTTCACAATGGCTACGCGATTACGCTTTTAAAATATCGTGATTGTAGTGGTACGTACATGTATTGGATTCAATAACAAGCGACACTTTATGTGTAATTGGTCCTTCCCTGCCTTATATACCTGCAACATAAGTTATGCGGCTACTACTTCTTGAAGAAAGTGTATGCAATTGTTGTTAGATGTGAAAATCACATTGTACAATGGGCCTAATTCTATCGTCAGTGCATGAATGAATGATTTTCGGGTTCCCCTCTTTCTATCCACGCAAACATTAAGATAAAAGTATTGTTTTACGTTTAATTTTTTACTCATTTTTTAAAAATATTGAAGCTTTATAAATCGATGGCCCCGAAGAAGACTATTGTATGCGAACTTAAACAATAGCCGTATATGAACTTACTATATAAATGATCAAAAAACTTAATAAGGACAAATATTGTAAAATAACATAGAATAGCAACGCTTGAAATCCTTTTTTGTATAAACTAATTTACAAATTGAATTTAAATTAGAATTATCGGTAAAGAAATCTTTAAATTATGAACAAGCTGATTCAGAAGAGCTCTCTTTAATATTTAAAATTAAGTTTTTAATAATTATGTTAATTTTATTCATGTTATATATGTTGTGATATCGATGATACATATTATTGTAAATTAATTTAAAATAAACGTTCATGAACAATTTTTAATAAGACAAGTTACAAGAATTGTCAAATAATTGTATTTTAAAAATTGAATTTTCTATACTATAATTAAATAATTTGTAAAATTTGTGCGTGTATTTGTTTAAAAGGGTTAGCTGTATCATTTAACAAGTTCTAAGTTTTTTGTTTTCCTGAAAACTTACGTTTTTAATACACGATTGGATAGTATTCGTCGGGACCATCGGAATATAAATACAAGTTTGAGTTAGTGAAAAATGCTAATATTCGTAAATATATTTGTATAGATTTTTTGGTTGTTACCATAAAATATCCTTTATTTACACAGCATTTTATCCTAACATTAAAAACTGTTTTTTTTTTTAACAATTTTCATTTCAAAATTTATTTACCCAATGTTGTAGTTATAGCCAAAAACATAATAAATGGTATAAAAAATTTAATGCTTCCTGGTTTATCTCTGAATAGAAAACAGTTCGTGGTTTAACATTAAACAGTTTACTCTAACGATCTATTAATACACTGTAAATTTAACTCATATTTCTAACTATTTCAATGATAATTAATTAGGGTATTTAACACACGATTAAATAGCCTAATATTTTATATAATTATAAAACGAATTTAGATTTTCGACAATTTTATTTTGATATACATATTATAAATTGTACTATGGAATCACATTAAATGTAAATTTTAAATAGCAATTTCTACAGATAAGTGTGATTATATATTTAATTAGTAATTATTTTTATATATAATTGTTAATTTCAAATGCCATTTTTACGAATTTTAAGTAGAGAAGAGAATTGTTTTGCTATAACACAACTTTTAGAGCTACAATGAATAAGAAACTGATAATTTAAATTATCTCGGTTATAATATTAAGTGAAGAAGGTCAAAATTTAATCAAAGATTGTTTCAGCATTTTCTGTGAATCTTGAATAATCAGACTATCTCTCCATTAAAGC
Organism: Rhamphomyia laevipes; assembly: GCA_963920725.1. NCBI lineage: Eukaryota > Metazoa > Arthropoda > Insecta > Diptera > Empididae > Rhamphomyia > Rhamphomyia laevipes. Next base: position 43,870,118 of record OY987256.1, read on the forward strand.
TCATTTAGGATTCCACTATCATAGAAAAAAAGATTTTCAGTTAAAGTGGGCAGAAAATTCCAAAAATATTATTATCAAATTATTTTGACTTATATTCGGCTACGACTTAAAGAATATTCTTACATTAAAAAGAATGATTAGTAATGATTCTGATCAATGTGGACTGATCCATTTACTCTTAGTAATATTTAAACTCTACTTTCTGAAGTGTACACTAAATGAAAATATTAAATATCCCATGGTTCGATATATACTCCACATGTCCTTCTGCTAAATTTTGTCTAAAAGATGTATTCGGAATTAGAGCCATGGCTCCACAAATTTACTAAAATAAGAAAATATTGAGCTGTTTTTATTTAATTTAAATTATTATTCGTCGTCTCAATGTAAAACAAATCTTAAATATTAATTTTGCTGGATTCAAAACTGCGTAAATCAAAGTTTCTTTATAAATGTATATACATAGCCTAAGAATTCTATTGAAATTTATCCAATAGTACGATTATATAGCGTCAATTTCCATAAAAAAATAATTCCATTTTTGTTGTTAAATAATCAGTAAAACGAAAAAAAATATCCCAATATTATCTATTCAATACATTATTGTAGTCTTATCAAGATCGTGTCCAGAATTTTGAACTAAAAAGCTTTGTGTATTTATATCCAAAATGAAAGAAAATGATTTTCAAGTATATCGAATAAAAGAAAATCGAACCATTCAAAATTGTCTCTAAAGGATAATACAAAAAAAAAATATCTATTCAGTGTACATTATAATCCTTTTAAGGATATAGTAAAAATATTAAAATTCTTTTTGTCATATACGTTTTGAATTATATTGAAAAAAGGTATCCTTAAAAATGTATTCAAGAAATATTACTAAAATGTAATTGAAATTTTCTTCGGTTTTTTTTTTGTATTTGAAAAGATATCTCATAAATACTATCATGGCGGAGATAATAGATTTTTATGGTTGAAATATCTTAGAATACAGAATAGAAATAATTTCAAATAAATAATAATAGGATAATCATTAAGAAAATTATAGCTATTCAAATTCTATAAAATTATAGTCAAAGGATTCCCAAATCAATATAATATATATATATATATATATAGATACAAAGTCCTAATAAACAATTAAAAGTTATATACAACATGGATATATGTTGGATTGTAGTATAAATGAACATGTTTGATTACATTCCAGTCGATTTTTTACTAAATATTATTCCAATATTTCTTATTTAAAAAGTTGTTAACATTATAATATAAATATCCTTTAAAATATTATTCTTTTTTGCTGATATATTGGTATGCAACAAGTTTGATATGAAATCAAACATATTTTGGTACATATAACAAACGAATAGAATATAGTTTTTTCTAAAATAATAGTAATATTTTATGATATTTCAAATGTTGCATGAAAATAACGTTTAAAAAGATTTTCTCGATAAAATACTGGAAAATTATTTTATACCATCAAATTTGTATTTATAGGTTTAGTCATTTTGAGATTATTTAACATAAAAGAACTATTAAATTCTGCGGTTCTGCTTATCGAAATGTTATTCTTTTGAAAACAAAATTTCGATTTCAAGTTTGTTACAAAAGGTAAATTTAAAGAATCATATTTTCTTGTTTTTGGAGTCAGGTGTCTCAGCAAATTAAGATATAATTAGCTGCTATACATTAATGTTCAATTGGTCTAATATTAAAAACTCAACAGTATTCGCTAGTTATAAATTGCAATGGATTAATTTGAGGATAAGCTGATGTACTTCGACTGAGGGTATATGCATCATACTTCAATTCAATTGAATGCCACTTGTAGCAAATCAATTTAGGTATCTAATTTTTCCGAAATTCAATTCGTCTTCAATTTGAATTATGGGAAATAAAATACAACAAGATATTTGAATAAAAACAAAAATTTGAATTTGCTGAATAATTTTTCTTGGTACTATTAAAATCTACTTGAATTTTGTAACAAATTTTCTTCATACTTATATGAAAATTTAAAATTTAAATCATTTTCACCATAATTTTTCTTGGAAAATTATTCTTCTTCTGTGCATTCATTAATATTAATAATAATAAAAAAATTATTAAGTGTTTTATGTACAGAGTGATTTTTCTTGTTCTTAAATTAAGGATAATTTTTTCTAAGGATGGTGTTTAGAAAAATAAATATTCTTATCACTGTAGGCATGAGTAGATTTTGGTAATTGGTAAAAATATTTTACTATAATGTATAATTTTTTGTGAAACGAAGATTTTAGGTAAAATTTAAGTTATATTTTAGAGCAATAAATTGAAATTAATTGGTTTAATAGAGAATATATTTTAAATAAGGTTAAATAATAAATATTAATATTATTTAATGAAGAGAAATTAAATTTATTAAAGTTATAGTAAAATAAAATTGAAATTTATTAAACTACTTTAATAAAGTTTGCGTTTTAATAACGTAAAGATTTTGATAACATGATTTTTTTGAATAGGATTTTTGAAAATTTAACAAATTATTATAATTAAAAACTTATGGTAACCGTGGAACTATAAATAACTCTTACTAAAATAATAGTATAACAGTTAAGGTATAACATGAACAGTATAACAGTAATAGCAATGGTGTAACAGTATAAAAGTTACATTATATCAATTTCATTATAATAGAATTACATTAACCGTATAACAGTTACACTACAATAGCAAAAATATAACAGTATAACAGTTGAATAGACTGGTGGATGGAAATCCGGGAAGCATTCAAGTTTTCAGCATAAAACTCTTCTTTATGCTAATCAGGAATTGTAGAACGATAAAAAATATTTGAATTAAAAATATTCTTGGGACAAATTTGTCTGTAGGAGGTCAGAAGTATAACACTTACAAATATGATAGAAAAATATATCTAATTACATATAAATATTTTTTAATTACTTTTCATATTCTATAGACCCAAACTAAAAATCAATTTATATCAGTTTTTTGATGAATTTTCTCTGTGATATATTTATCTACACATAGTATCAAAATGACAGCTTTTACATGTTCAATATAAATCCAAGCTGATAAAATCAAATAAAGTAAATGATTCTAAAAGAAAAAAAAAAACTATTTATCCTTTGTAAAAGAATTGATTTTTTTATTTATTTATTTTCCACCAGATTTTTTCATGGTTTTATTATATTTGTTTTACTTGCGGGCACAAAAATATAGAGTAGATTTTTATTTTTTATATTTTTCCTAAATACTTTATTTTAGATTGGCCGAATTTAATGAAAATATAGAGATTAAGTGTTAATTACTATTACCATTCTTCTACCATATAAAAATATTGATTTTCAAGTTTTAACAATTTCAATTTTAAATTTCATTCTTAAATTTTTAGATTAAAAATAAAAAAGTAAATAAAAATTGAAAACAATAAAAACAAACAACCTTCAAAACTAAAACTTTTAACCCATTGACAAAAATGTCATTTGAAATTAAATTCTTTCAACGTCAATTTGTCAATATTATTTTTTTAACTTTAAACCTCCTCGCTCCTATAATAACATTTTTGAACACAGCTTCACATTTTCAAGATGTAAAACATAAACAAGCAAAAAAAAAACTTTTATTCCATTGAAAATTCTTTTACAATTGGAAAATTCTATTTACGAAACCCAATTTAAAAAAAAAAAATACTTTCACGTCAATTTCTTAACATTTTGTGTTCCTCTTTTGCCCTTAAGCATTATGCTATTATGTAACAAGAACAATATTGCATTTTTCTGTTAAGAACAATTGCAATTTTCTATTTAAAATAAAAATAATATAATTTTGCAAACACCCCGCACCCCTCCGCACCTTCAAACTGAAAATTTTCACGCCCTTCTACTTAAAAAATTCCATACAAATAAATGGAAATTTAGGTCAATAATCTTGTATGAGAGTTTGTCAAATGACATTGGTGGTGAAAAATTAGGTTTTAAAGAATTTCAATAAAACTACACAATTTTAAGTAAGGAACTTTTGATGTTTCTTAGATATTTATGTATTGAAAAACGGATTTTAGCATATTTTTATGATCGATCTGTTTTTCCATGCTGTAATTTTGTTATACACTTGAAAATACTTGCGCAGCATGAAGTGGGTTATAATTTCTTTCTCATTACGTATTTTTAGTAGTACGGTACGTTGTTATGGCATTCCATCTGGGCGTTCGCCAAGGACAGAGAGTAGAGATAGATATCCCTTTTCACGCTGTGTAATGGCGGTATAAACAAACACTTCTTGTGATGGATATAAAACTTCATTTTCTAGGAATTGAATAGGAAATTCGTCATTTTGCAATATTTTTTCTATATTCATTAAATATAATAAAGTTTATCTAAAATTTCTATTTCAACAAACCCCAAATTTTCAATTCATAATTTAAATTCAACGAAAAAGAAAAACCATTAATTTTTCCATCAACTCAAATAGAAAATTCTGTGTTTCTTTCTGGTTAAGTTATTGTGGAAAATATCTTGTGAAATTTAAACACTAAATAAATTATCATGGGTGAAATTTTTTAAAGGATCTTTCTTTTTAATGTATCTTTTCTTAAATATATATATAGAAATGTACAAGATGTTCGGCTTGGAGAGGATGACTATAATTGAGTATTTTTTTCTTCTACTATAATTGATGAAAAGAAAATTCACTTGAGAAAGATGCACTTAATTTTCTTATGAATAAAATTTAAAGTACATATACAATTTGAAAATTTAGTTTTGTGTAAAAGTAAAATTTAAAATGAATGTACTTTAAATCAAATATTTTCTATGAATTAAATTTCAGGATAAATGAATAAATCTCATATATTTTATAATATAACTTTATTTCTTTAATAGATGACGAGTCCTTATGAAGTCATTTGAGCATTTGTAGAAGGATGTGTATATTAAGAAACTCTTATGGTGTTTAGTCTTATCGATATCCTCTAAGCAGATAAGGAACACAACTATACAGAGAATGTACAAAACTGCAGCTTTTTTAATCAAATCATGGGTTCACACAAAACACCATAAAAACATATCATTTCAAAATAACGCAGATAAAGCTCAAATTTCTTCTATTTAGCTCTACAATTATATAAATCGCTATATTTTAGCAATTGATCCGCTCAGGACATTCTAGAGATTATTTATAGTCTTACACTTTCTAGCCCGTGTTGACGATCAAAATAATTAGCCCAGTTTTAAGAAATCAAATCTTTAAAATATGATAATTATTTCCATCGCCACCACAGGCTAAAAATTGTAAGGCTACAAATAATTTCTAGGACAACCTGAGGGAATCAATTGCCAAAATATAGCGGCAAAATACATTTATCTAAATGTAAGAAAATTGAGCATTATCTGTGCCATTATTTTGAAATCAACAGTTAAGACAGGTTCAGAGTGGCTAATTTAAAGATTCAATTGGGTGTGATATTGGGTTCAGTCAACTCATTGGAACATTCTCGGTTTTTAACATGAGTTCTTTCAGCATCACGAAAGCTATTTCTCCAAAATTTAAACAAATTAATAAATGATTAATAAACTAAATTATTAAAATTATAATAAAATAAAAATATCAGCTAATTTTATAAATAATTCAGTATGGTGTCAAAAGTTTTAAACAAAAACTTTATTCCTCTATGACTCTATATAAATATTCTTTTAACTCTTAACCTAAACTACATTGTAATATTGTTCACTATGGTGTGGCTATGCATATGACACCCAGAGGAAATATCCTTTTAATTTCACTTCATTGTCTATGTCCCCAGTACCTGGTTATTATGTGTTTTTTGTTGTTATCATTTGATATCCGTATAGAAGAACAAAGTTAACTAGCTACTATAGCTAGAACAATTTATTTGTTGTAACCTCAAAAGGATATAGTATAAAAACACATTTTCATACTTGTTTCTATATTGTTCAAGCGAAAATGTGTTGCGAACAAATATGTTTTTATAAAATGTAAGGACATTTTAGCAAAAAAGTTTCTGTTCTGTTAGTAAAATTATTATTTTATTTTGTAGCAAAATAAAAAAATATTGAAATTATTTTTTCATATTAGGAATTAGGTTATTCTATGAAAATAGGTGAAATTTGTGTTAAATTCATAAATTTTGTAATCAAATTATTAAAAAAATTTCCAAAATGTCCACAATTTCAAATTCATTTTACAATTACCTAGTATAATTTTATATAAAATTCAAAGTAAAATTTTATTAATTTTTTTTTTAACTAATGTAAAACTAAAAGGATTTTTATAATATAGTTCCATGTTTTACGTTGAATTCATTAAAACTTATTATATATGAGAACAATTTAAACCGATATAAAATTAAACTTACACTCTAAGTATTAATAGATAATAAAAATTACAAGGATCAACTTACAAGGCTGGTTGTTTATATTAATTAAAATTAGTTTTTTAATTTGCAAAAAAAAAATATGAAATAAAAAAGTTTTCTTTTAATATTGTGATATGAGTTTGTAGCCATAAAAATTGTAAAATTTTTGTTTTATTAAACAGGAAATGTTTGATAATAACCAAAAAAAGTCAAGGAGTTACGAGGTAAATGGAAATTTTAGAATGATTGGGCGACAGCGGAAGTAAGTGTATCATTCTTTTCAGAACTGTGATTCTTGATGTAAGTGGTAACCTGTCAGTTCAAGAATATAACAATTAAAGGTAATTAATTTACAGAAAAGTTCAAACACTGTAAAGAATTAAAAAGATTAAGAGGAAATAATTAACTCGGTTAAGAACTAACACTCTTCATTGATTTGATATTTGAGCTAAGGAGTCATAATACGAAGCTGTGATTGTCCTTTGATATTTATATATATAGTTAAAGGACATACAACAACTTATTTTAAATAAAATATTTATTCATTTAAATTTTGGCATATTATGATCTATGTCCTAGTGTGAATTAATGGTATAATTTGATAGAAAATAATTTGTGAACTAAATTTATTAGACTGATAAATTAATTTATTATACATAAGTAATTTTGACCCCGAAAATATTAACATTCCTTTAAGTTCATAAATTTATCATCGAGTTATGAACCTAATTGAAAGGTTAGGTCTAGTCACCCTACATAAATATAAAATTACCTTCTTTTAAATAGAAATGATAAATTTTGATAAATAATCATTTACAAAATTTATGACTTATTATGACACACATATTTCATAACATTACATTTTGTAACATACAATAAGTATTAAATTTATAAAAACATACAAATATGTATTTTTCATAAAGGGGACTCTCCATTTCTCACTTTTAAAAGTCGCCATGACTTTTTTCCGCCAGACGAACTCCAAAATTATAAAAATTCGTATTTGCGATACTGACGTGTAAACGAATTTAAGAATTTAGATAGACTTTATTAGCATATAAATTCTGGAAAAAACTGGACTCCGATAAAAAGACGTCAATAGATGTCGCTGTAGTTTTTTATGGTAAACCTTGATTATATAAATAAAAAAATCATTTTTTTTTTTTAAATTTTAAATTATATAATTTATTTAAAAAATAATAATTGTTCTCAAAGGAATTGTCAGCCAATATAAATTCTTTTTCATCCTATCTCCTTCCGCACATTGGCTAAAAAAAATGATTATAATCAACAAAAAAAAAACTACTAATGGACAGTCCCCTTAAGAATATATTTAAAGATTCTAAAAATTTACTGAAAAATTGTATAGCATTTGGTCAAAAGGTTGAATACTTTGACTTCCAATTAAAGAACAAAATATATTTGATCCCACAAAAGGACATATTTTAAAGATTAGAAACTATGCCAGTGAATAATATAAACCACAAAAATATTATAGATGTCTGACAAACTTAAAATGTCAAATGACCACAAATGAGGAACAAGTAAAACACAAAAAAAATCGATTTTTAATATACAAGGATAATTTTCTATTTATATAAAGTTTGTGGTTGTCCTTTTATATAAATATTTATAATTTTTTACTGGGTAAATATTTTTGGTTATTTGGTTTGTGACCATAAAGTGTTTTGACTACGTAAAAGTAATTTGTATTATTTTGACCACATAATCTTTTACTGGGGAATATAAATTTTTTATAGGATAATCGGGGGCATAAGAGTTATCTGAAATTATACAATGTACGTACAATAAATTAGAATGTAGTTTGCTGTGGCCGGGGTTGGTGTAGTGGTAGTATGCTATTGTTGTGAATGGGTTCGATTCCAGAATGAGAAAATGATATTCCTCAAAATTGGTTCATATATAAATGAGTACTAGTCATATGTAAATTACAATTCGTATAATGCTAAAATTATGTGGTAGCTTATCACAAAATTTGTTTACAATTTGCTTATCACAAAACTTTTATAGTTGTCCTGAAAAGCAAATGTGAAAATTTTAATATGAATTTTGAATGGGACTCTAAAGAGTCGAACAATTGTAATGTCACCCTCACATTGAACTTTCAATATTCTAAGACTGAGACTCTACAGTGTGCAGCACTTATGCAGAATACTTTCATAGTTGTCACTATAAGGCTAGCATTCTTAATACATATACATATAATAAAAGTCTTATAAAGAGATTTTTACAGATCACTAATAGCGTGTTTATTAAAAATCCTGAAAGTTATAGTTTGGGCCGATGGGTTATGTAAGAAGATCGGTCCTAGCGAAGACATTTAAAAGATTTTTTATTTTTTAAGAATATTTGATTGCATTGATTCACTTTTAATAATTGTTTTGTTTTTTGGGCTCATGATTGTTGAAATTTAATTTAAAAACAGTTTTCTTAACTAATTAAAATTGATTTTTGTGAGCAATAATAAATAATTGCATTTGAAATATTTATTATATATTTAAATTTGATGTTTCTGTATATATAGATAGAAAATATTATAATTTTAATATTAAATTTTATATATCCATTAGAAGAAGAAGAAACTGGCATTTATTTTATACTAGTATCAAAATATTTAATTAAAAATTATTCATATGGAAATATTCAAATTTATAGAAAATATAAAGGAAATTTGATTTATTATTATATTTAGCCTTTTTTAAGATATTTCATATTTGTTTTTATTAGATAGATTTAAAAGTATTAAAATAATTATTTGTTATGCGAATTTTAATACAATCTGTTTTGTATGAGATGCTGTCATTTTCAGAGTATTCGATTTGAAATGAATTTAACCGGCTACAGGGAAATTGGGAGTTTACGTATAGTAATTTTAGTGTAATTTAATAAAATTGGTGAAAAATAAAATAGTATATTTAATATTTGAGAAATTTGTTTCGACAACAAATTAGATTCAAAATATTTATTTATTTCAATTCCTTTTTTTAAAAAATTGTTTTTTTTTTTAGGATAAAGTTTAATGAAAAATTCTAGAAATTTTATTAATAAAGATTATGAATTCGTAAAATTTGATGTTTTGTGTATAAATTCTTCTAGGAAAATGATACGAGTTCAATTTCAATTACTTTTTCAAAATTCCAAAGTATTAAAATTACATTGTATTTTTAACGTCTGGCATTATTTAAAATGTTAGGTTCAAAACTTTTTATTTGATATTTTGTCTCTCCCAATAAGCAAGTAAGTAAAATCTGTACTAATGAATGGTAGTGAAACCTGACACAGAAGTTCCAGATATTCATAGACAAGTATTGAATTTGACAAAACAAGAATCATCTGAAACATAAATTCGTAAAAAGAAATGGAGATGGATTAGATTTATACTGAGAAGGCCAGAAACATCTAGCTAGAGCTTTCAATTGAAGTGATGAGTTTTCATGATTTATCATGCCAAAGGAGAATTGAGATGAACAAGTACTAAAAATAGGAAAGATGTGTGTCGTGTATAGAGATAAAAAGAATGGGATAGAATATATTGCGTGAAGGAAAATGTGGAAGCCCTTTTTTTCCAAAAAGGAATAAAAAAAATGATACTAAAATTTCATGTGAGTTTAAATAAAGTTTAATCGGTAAGTGAATTGATTAAAGATATTAAATATTTATGCAAAAAACAATTTCAATAAATACCAATAAGATAAAATGAATGAATAAATAGACCAAGGGGAATTGTACTCGTGCAAATATAAGTACATAAATAATACGGGATTATAGGGTAGATTATGATAAATATATTACAGATATTAAAATTAGATTCAGATGATGAGATAATAAATGTAATAAAAAATTATCATGTTTGTTATTTAACAAGGAAAATAATGCCCAGTATTATAATTCCAAAAAAAAAGATCAAATAAATAAAATTTATTTTTTATTTATTATAAATTTTCTTTGATTATTCTATAATAAAATATTTGATGACAAATCTTTTCTTTATTATTAAATTTTATTATCCTTTATTTATTCAATAATCTTTCTACCAAAAAAAAAATAGAAATAGAAAAGTCCTGAAAAAATCACTTTAAACTTTTTCAATAGACACCTTTATAGGATTATTCAATTTTTTTTTGGTCCTTTATTGCTTTCTAACCCTTTTCAAGAATATACGCAAAGAAAAATATATGAAAAAAAAAAATTCATAAAAATATTTTCTATTGTTGCCAATTTATGGAAGTAAAGTGGAAATCATAAAAAAAAAAAAAATGAAAATTATATCCTTAACTATATTTATAGACTAGTAAAAACATAATAAAAATTCGATGAGCTTTATTGGTTACGAAGGGTGGAAGAAAATAAATGGAATTTTCACTATTTCCACTCTCCTTTCAATGAAAATTTATATCTATTTAATAAAAATTTAAAAGATGGTACCATAAAACCTTTTGGGGTAAATTGACATAATCAAATTTTCACTGAGTTTTATTTGCAAATCATGTCAAGAATACGTAAAACTCTAGATCTAGACTATATTTATGGATATGAATTGTATAAAAATAATCTATAGCTTCTTGGGGACTGTATAATAATCGAATGGGTAAAGATTATTTAACTATATTTGTTATAAACTGATCTTAGATCATTTAATTTTAAAGGTTTATAAATTATCCGCGAATGAATTTTGGTCGAGGGTGTAAATTTTTTATATTGTGGTTACTCTATAAAATTGTACGTTTTATAGGTCTCTTAGTTTAGTAGAAATGTGAGTGTCTCTGTTACCTGATGACAGCAAATGCTAACATAATTCTAACATGTACGTCAAACTCAACTGCAATCAGAATACCCTAAATTCTATTACTGCTAAATGTTCTCTTATATCTGCTTAAATTGAGCTAATAAATATGAAAAAAAAATCGATTTAATTAAATGAATTAAATCATAAAAATTATACAATATTTTTTTTTTAATTAAATTTAAATGAGATAACAACATAAAGAAAATATTTTTCAAAGCATCTACTAGATAAATATGATTAGGTTATACCAAAAAGACCATATATAATAAACCCATTTATGCTCATACCCATTTACATAACAAAAATCAACTCAACCCAACAGTTTGCATAAAATAATCATTGATTATTTTCATCTCAGGTTTTACGTCTTTAATCTTTTGACAAAATATAATCAGCTTACACGCATTTGTATGGTTATATGGTTAAATTAATCCTTTAACATTACTAAATGTAGCTATATCATAAATAATTTGCTAAGGGTTAAAATTAACTTATTCAATTTACATGAAATTAAATTATAATTTTTTTTTAAATATTTTAAATGTTTATGTAGTCATTTAAATCAATGGGTACAACAGTGTCGTTACAAAATGTTTGAAATATTGGTAATACTGATTTTTGACAAAAGATTGTAAGATAAGATAGTGATAGTGTGCCAAATTGTGATGCATTAGGTCCCGGATTAAATTCCACATCGAAATATCGATGTCGTTCTAAGTTGCTGTCAACAAATAATACTATTAAAAAAGTGTGGTGCAAGTAAAAGTTTCTTCACAATAAAGTAACTTATGGCTCGGAATCAATGAAAAGTTAGTAGGACCAATATCCAAATTACAATAAAATGTCACAAAACCATTACCTTTGTCGGCGAAGGTTCGGTATGGGGGCTCTACCGCCATCAAAATAAGAAGTATGTTACATACGTTGTTAGATGTAATAAACTGTCAAACGAATTTATTTAAAAGGATATAATTTATTTAGGTGTTACCAAAGATTGACAATCATGATTTTGAAAAATATGAAAATGAATTTTAATTAATATATCAGAGATGAAATTTTGGAATAACATACATCATTAAATATTTATGTATACAATGTAATGAAAATGCTAATAGAAATAATGTCAGAGGTGATTATTTTCTTGTGTATTAAGATTTTTAATAATGACATAAATAAAAATCATATTTACATGTGTAATTCGTAATAATAAACATTAATTACATTTACTTTAAAATAATTATTGTTATTAATTACCATAATATTTAGTACAATAACAAAATTTATGATCATAATGACATCTTTATGTAATCCATGATTACAATTATTTATATATACATTGAAATATATATGGAAATTTTCTGTATGAAATCAAAACTTCAAATACAAAATTATTTTAACACTCATTGCAAAAGTTGATAAATAATTTTAATAAAATTAAATTATATAAAAAATATTTTCATCTTAAATTCACAAAAATTTTATAAAATTATTTTAATGCTAATAAAAAATGGTTCAAGGTAAAACTCCAGGACCTTATATCGTCATATAAACAATCTAATAAATTTAATATAATATGAGATGTGAATATTAATTAAAGTGTAACAAAATTCATTCATTTTATTTGATAATTTTAAACTTTGTGAAATAATTTAATTAAAAAATTCCACAAATTTTCCTACTACATACACATTTAAAAACTAGTGCAATTATAAAAGGATATTTTTGTGTGTCACATAATTATATTTGAATTTAAGCGATTTTATTTTGGGTATAGCATCAATTATTTTAAGTAACCTTACCATATTTCAAGTTTTCAGTAGCGTAGCAAGTTACTCGGTCAGTTCATCGAAAACAAGTAAATAGACTGATCAATTCATCGAATTACAAGTAAGTTGAGGGATCAATTACATAATGTAATTGCAAGAATTTGTATCAATCATCAGATGATGTTCATTCGAGCATTATTAAAATCGTAAATTGTAATTATATATTTATAAGAATTGTATATAGAATTGTATAGTCGAATTATAATCAGTAACATTCGCCACGAACTCCTCTAACTCGTGATGCACCACAAAATATTGTTTCTTTAACTTCATCTTCAATACTTAAGCCAAAGACAAAGCGTTACCGCCAAATTGCGTAGCGTGCCAAATCTTGCAAGAATTGTACGAAATATTAGAGCCAGGAAAAATGGGGAACACCGAGTACCGTATTAAGACATAATATTGTATTTAGTGATGAATATATAAAAACAGAAAAAAATTGCAAAAATTACAATTTTTATACTTTATATTAACGATTTTAATAACACTCGAATTGAGATCATCTGACTACTGATAAAAATTATTGGAATCTCATTAGATAGACGCTAGATTCACGTCTTTTTACAAAATGTGCCACGTGCCAGCTAACTGTATTTTCAGACTGCACTTATTCCAGTAAGTTCTAATAAAATATTCGAACTATTTGAATAATTTATTAGCTGATTTTAAGTGAATTTAGTTCATTTTATTGCTATTATTAGTTAAGTGAAATTATTAGTGAAATTATTAATATTTCTAGTTACAAAATTGTGATGATAGTCAACCAGTGAATGTGTTTAACCAATAACAATAAGTAAACGAATTACTTTTACCTTGGCTGCATAAACAGAAAGTTTTGACGACTAGTATAATTTAGTTGAATTAAATGACGACTAAGTATAATTTAGTTGAATTAAATGAAAATTAAATTGAATTACATAGAGATATAGATATTTAATGCGTGCAACTAATCAGATAGAGATTGGATAGTTTTGTAAGCTAATTGAAAATAATATCACTTTAATAATTTAAAATTTTTTGTTAATTAAAAGTTTTATCCACAAAAAAATTATCAATTTTTTCAATAATCTTTCAAATAATTTATATAATATTTCAATAAAATATTCAAATCCTTTTGGTAAAATATCCTCTTTTTAATAAAATAAGTGCCAAGTAAACATATCTAATATCTTGATCGGTACAAGAACCATGTACAAAAAGTTTAAAATAAATAATTTTACAAGATAACTAAAATATCCACTCTAAGGATTTTCGACAAAATAAAAATAAAAATCCTTTTTAGTTACTGTCCTTTTTTCCTACATTTAATAATTCTACTTGTTATAAAGTTTTAGATATTTTAATTTATCTACTTTTGCTTATGAAAGCGGAAAAGGTTATCAGCCAAAAACAAGAGTCCTTTTAAATCAATTCTTCTACATTTTTCTTTATGGTATACGAAGGATTTGTTATTTTATTGGATATTTAGGTGTGAAAAGATATGATAAAAATGGTTTTTGAAGAAAATTATACAAAAACAATTTTCATCAAATAAAATTTCCTGGGAAAATGATCTATTGTTATTTCAATAATAATTTCTGTCTTAGGTATTTACCTTCTTAAGTTGTTGTAGGTATGATCCTTTATTTTGAATGTACTACGAATTAAAGTGTTTATGATGATGAATAAATTTAACTAAAAGAAATAAATTTTTGAAATTATCTGGAGTAGACATTACAAATTTATGTATCAGTTTCTCAGAATAATACAATATTAAAATATTTAGCATAATTACAAGTTTTATTTTTTAAATTTTGTAAGGATCATCAATAATTTTGAGATTTTCATAATTTTGTTTCTTATATGTTTGTATATTTTAATATATTCTGAGAATTGAATATGATATAAGGGAAAAAATGTTTTTGTATTAGTTTCTTAGACATTTTAGATGTTTCGTATACAGAATTATCTTGGATAGATGTCGTAGAAACTAATATATTATATTATTTTTTAATGAATTTTTATCGAGTTTGTCTAAATGAAAATGCAATAACTTTTACAAATTTCGATACCTATAACATAAAATTATAATTAATTATAAATACTGAGCACTAATAAACTTTCATTACAAACTATAATTTTTCCAGTTTTAATTATCTTTTTCTATAATTAAATATTAAATTGTTATATTTACATATTATGACAATTGACAAATAACCAATGAATTATGTAAATTAATAATTAAAATTAAAATACAATTAATAAAATTGGTTTATTTAATGGATTTGTGGTATTTATGAAGAATAGTAAATTAAAATCAACAAAAAAAGTACACGAAATATGAAAAATAGTGTAAATTTAATTGAAAACAAATCCTAAACTCCAAAATAAATCACAGAATTCTGCTAAATAAATCTGAAATTATTAATCGTTTTTGTTATTTTCTATAAGAATGTTTTTTATTTACTAAATAATAAGATTAAATTATTTTATCAAATTATTAATTATATTATCTAAAAAATAACGAGCTGCCTTTGTACGTAAAAATGTAATTCTTGAAAGCTAATGAAAATATTTTCAATAAAATATCAAACTGACAAAATTTCATGAAACGTGGACTTCAGTAATTGTAAAAATAATAGAAAATTCTGTTATGTAAACCAATTTAAAGTAAAATTAAATTTATTTTTAAAAATCCTTTTGAAAAGGATTATCGGATTTTTTATATATTTTTATTTAATCCATGTTAGCAACGAACAGAAATAATAAATCAACAATTTTTTTTATTTTAAAGTGCTCGTAGGTCTACAATAAATAATATTTTTATTTATTTATTTTTTATTATCCGAATTCGGACTGAAGAATATTATTGTTTTCAAATAAATTTTGGACCATTCATTTTTATGACATATTTTGCAGAGTTTTGAATTTCAGTTGATAAGTTTTTGGAGGCATGCATGTATAAATGTCAAAAAAGTTGATGTATGTTCACGAAGGAACAATGAGCGATCCAATTTTTTGAAATTATTGTCACAATATTCGGAGTGAGTTCATATCAAATATTACGATTCAAATGAAATGAATACTAGGCTATAAAAATTTAATTTGGTAAGTATATAGAGTGCTCATATCAAAGATTCCGAATATTACAACCTTTTTAATACTTTCCATTTCTGAAATTCATATATTTTTGAAATGGTATTCATATTTGGAGTTCCGAAACTTCAGTATTGTCAATATTTTAATAATCTGTCATAAATTCTTTTATCCTTTTACTCCTATTCTATTTGAGTCCTTTATGAAATAAATTAATATATAATTATGAAATTAAACTTTATGTTTTTATATGTTACAACATAAATAAATAATTATTTTATAATTGTATAAGTTTTGCAACAAAAGTTTTAATAATGCAATGTAGCTACATTTATATAAAAAGGACTTTTTGTTCTCCTCCTAAATAACAATTAAAAAAAAAGAGGAAAATATTTTCAGCAGACATAAAGATAATTTTATATTTTCCAACAAAAATAATTTTAATAAAATGTTAAAATCTTTTAAATATGAACCAATGTTTTTTTTGTTATAAAAATATTAATTAAATTTTTTTTTTGAAAAGTAAAGTGTAAAATTGAATTTTGTGTAATGGCTTTTTATTTTTGGAAAAATTAATTGCTTTGTTAAAATTAAAGTGGTGATTGCTTGAAAATGTGAAATTGGGGGAGAAGTACATAACGACTCTTTTAGTGTTGTTATCAAAATGATGAAGCAAATTAATCGAATTATTTTTCTTGTTCAGTAATTTTATTAACTGTCGTTCATAATTTTGAGCTACAACAGATTTTTTAAGATAATTTTATATTTTTTTTTTAATTATGCTGTGAAGATATATCGGAGTAAAGTGAATTACGTAATGAAATATGTTGAGATATAATTTTGTAGGTTTTTATAATTCATTTAAATATTATGTTAATTATCTTTTATTATAATTAAATTATAAAGAATCGTTTTTCTATTTTATATTTGGAAATTGACAAAATTTCATACGAAAACAATTTTTATATGAAATTGCATTTTACGTAACGTATATTGACTGGACTGAGCAATTATATTTTTCTCTTCTTAAATGGGGAACGCAAGAGAGCACTGCGACCTTATCGATCTATTGGACGTTTATAACTCCTTTTCCTGCAACAACGTAATAGACTTTATAGAATTCTAGGGTGTGTAATTGGGCCATATCGGGCAGTTCATCTGTGGTGAGCAAATCTTTTCCAAGAAGATATTGTTTCTCTTTTCGACGGCCTCACAGTAGTACTGAATGTGTTCAGTACTACTGTCGTCAATTGAGGCAGAGACTGTTGATCAATTTAATTAATTTAATTCAAAAGACTGTGTCCTCTCAAGCCGCCTATTAGAGTCCTTGATAACTCTTTTGCTGAGTTTTATTAGGTGATCCATTTTTATTTTTGTGGTTTTATTGGAATCTTTTAGATTGAAAGACCTGAAAGTCGATTCCAGTAGAGGCTGTACTCTTGTTCGATTCATCTGTGGTTGAAGTGAACTAATCGTTTACAGCAGAACGGCTCTGGTCAAATGAGTCTTGTATTTGAGCCAGTTTTTACAAGGGAATTTCTTTTTCATTTCCTTCAATTTGTACACGCATTCATATAAAGGTTACTTTATTCCTTTTATTAGAAGTACTAGATTTTCAAGATAATCCCAGACTTATTTTGATCCCTGTTTATGAGATGATTGAGCTCTAAGAACTACCTGAGGATGTACAGATATTATGTAAGACCATTCTTTACAGAGTTTTAATTATGGCACAAATATCCTTCCACACTCTGCGACCTACTAGATTCATTGTGTATACTATGTTAACTGAAAGTTTGTGGATGGTAAACTTCATATATAAGCTTATAAGCTTCTTGACAGCTATGAATCCTGACATTTTGATTGAATCTGTTTTGAAATTCTTTTTCATATTTTGCTCTTTATCTATGTCAGAATACAGAATTAACAGCCAATATTTTCTGTATATTTAAAGAATATTATAATTTCCTGAAGAATTAATTTATCTAATTCCATAAACAATAAAATGGAATTAGATAAATTAAAATTTATAATTGTATATTTACAAACCGGGAACTTAATTTCCTTTCAATTTATTGATAATAGTTATCCAAATTGATTGAATATATAATTACAAAATTACATAACTATTAATAATAATATTTATGCATATGAAACGTAAACGTAAAAGTCAATCTATAATTCAAATCAAAAATTTTTTAATAAATATTTAAATGTAAAATTAATTTTCTATGATATTTTTGTTCATAAAATTCTGTTGAAATATATTTGAAAAATGTTCTTGTTGATTCTGTACATTTGATTTCTTACATGACCTCATGTTCTTTTGAAGTTTATTGATAAACTTTAGTAACTTGTTAACCGATATATTTATGATTTCCAAATATTTTCACAAAATTTATCTGTTTGTGAACTTCAAAAAGAAAAAGGATTTCAAAGGGAAATAACTTTTGTGAATGTAGAAGAAATAATTTTTTGGATACAAGATAAATATTCTATTTTAATAAAGTACTTGTTTTATGGTTTTGTAGATATAGATATCGACTAAATCCATGAATAATTTTGTCTCTACTATGGGTATAATAAAATTACAGACAAATAAGATCAACAAATTTTATTTGCAGGTCAAAATATGATAATTGTATGTCACTTTAAACTATAAATATTAAAATAAATGAGATTTTCTTGATAAGAAATGTTTTGTTGAATAAATCTGAATAAATGATTTAAAGTTTTCATTAAATATGAAAAGAATTTGACAATATGAAAATAGACTTAAAGGTTCTCTTTATTAAAGCTTATATTTTTTAATTTTATCGATAGAATTAAGACTGTTTTTATATTGATTTTTTTTTATATCGGGTACTGCGTTGGTTGATGAATTAAAGTGGCGAATCTCGGATAACCTGTCCAAGAGTCTAATTAGTAGCACTTTATCTCCATTTTGATATGACTCACATTCGATAACCGTTGTTATAAATGAATTTAGTTAAGATTATTTAGATCGGCCTTTTCCAAAATTTTAAAAACAGTCCTCAATCTTCGTCTTTTCAATACTTATAAGTAAATACTTAAATTCGTACTTTTTCAGTTAGTAACCAATAAATTACGATAAAAACAATCTAATCACTACTGATATTTCGAATGAAATTATATATTTTTTTATAGCCTGTTCTAAACGCTCTAGTAAAGTTATCTATAATATTATGAGAATTTCGCCGTCACTAGCAGAGCTCGTAGTAACGCCAAAATATCTATTTGTACTTTTTGTCCTTAGCGAACGCAAGGTGGAACTACATTTGATCACATACCGTACAACCAACATGGCCATCGTATGACACAAAGAACAATCTACTGAAACTATATCTCGAAGAGACATAGCCTGATCAGTATCTGTGCATATGTGATACTAACCAATTGGTAAACATGCGGCAAGACATTTTAGCTCACTTCACATGTAACTGACCACCTCTGGCCAGGGCTAGAAAGGATACGGTAACAAATTTGACAAACTTACGCAGGTTCATATTTGTCAAGTACGATTTTGACAACTTTAACGATTTAGCGGCCATGCAACTTATAAATATCATACACTTGCAGAACACCACGAGTTGAAGCTAAAGCCAATACATTAACTAGATGGTCACGTGAGTGGTAGCAAAACAACGAAAACAGCCTAATCGGTTTAACCGTCGTTTTATATAGCAGTCGCAACTTAAACCAACCAAGCATAACAATTTCGTCCCCTATTTCGTTCATAAATATGAAACAGCTTCCTTAATATTTTACTAAATTAAATTGTTATTTTTGTTATCTGATTTGAAACACCTAAACTAAAATTGAACAACATTTTCATAATATTCTATTCTAAATAACATCAAAATTAAAGGAGCTGGATGGTTATGGTAATTTTCCTTGCTAAATGCGATCATTGACCAATATTTAATTTTAATTAGATTTTAAATTACTCTGATTCGATTTTCCAATAATAAATTCTATATAATAATGTATTCAATCCTGATATAATTATCACCTACTTTTCAACTAAATTAATAACCCAAAATTTATTCTTGTCTATATTCTAATTTAGTTTAAATAAATTGTAAATCAATAATAACATATATGATAATATCAAAAATAAATTAATGATATAATAACAAAATGTGTTCATTATAAAAGGTCATAAGGTCAAATTCTGCAGTATATCTGCAAATTATTGTATTAAACATTGAATAGAAATAATGATAAAATTTATGAGTGGGTGATGAAATAATGGTTTTTTGGTAGCCCAGATTGTGAAGTAAAATTAAACTTAATGATGTACTAAATAAATGATGAACTGTAATTGCAAAATGTTGCAGAGTTCCAAATATAGCACAAAACTTTAATTGTGTATTTCAAATATCTTACAATTATTAATTATATTGATTTCTGACCTTAGGAAAATTTTGTACTTAAATTTACTGAAGACTTTAAATTTCTTTATTTTTGAATTAACCAAAAATCAAAAGAACCAAAATAAAATTATCATGATCCTCAGAAAAAAAAGGAAGAAATCGTACATCATCAAAAAAATGTCACGATTTTCAATAATGACAATCATGGGGATAGTGTCATATAAATTTCACCAATAACAACATTTATATAGGGTTCATATTCACGTACATTTCCTTCATATAAAATCCATTCTTTTATCTTCTTAAAAGTTCCTGAGATTAAAGGGAAATTGTTAAAAGGATTTATATAAATATTTTTGTTGAATCATTTCTAGTAATCTTTGAATTGCTTAAAAGAATACTTACTCAGCTACTGATCCTTATTATATTAACTTTTTACAATTTCATTTTTTGATTCATTATCTTTGGGAAAAAATCAAATTTCTTTAGTTCACCAAAAAATACCGAACTATATGTGAAAATTCAAAACTTTAAAAAGTATTTTTTAAAGGAACAATTTTTGCAAACAAAATATATCCTTTTTATGGATAATCCTACAGAATTAGATCCTTTAATGACTCGTCACAATTTTAGTTCTACAAAAAAAATATTTAGCCTCTTTATTTAGCCTCTATTTCCTAAAAAATAAAATGTTATCTCCTTAGAGATTATAAAAGAAAAACTTAAATTCTTATATAAAAACCAATCGAAACTCGGAAACCAAAAGAAAATTTAATCTTTTTTTATTGAAATCAAAACATTGAAAGTGAAAATTATATCCTGAATGTGGTAGGAATTTTCAATATATATAAACATATAATAATAATAATAAAAATGAAAATAGAAATATTTATATAAAATTCAATTTCTATTTATTATGGTGAAACATTTAGTAAAAGTTTTTCTTCTTAAAATCGTATTTATAAGGAAATTCATATGGATGGGAAAAATTGTCGTAGGATTTTCTTTATTTCTTTCAGGATATTATATGAAAAAACAAACAATTCTTGATCCTAAGGAATATAAAAACATTAGAATGTTTTTTTTCCATGCAATTTGAAATGTTGAAGTGCAAAATGAAATGGATTCAATAAAGGATCAACGAAAACAATTTTAAGAATTATAGTTAAAGAGAAATAAAAAAGGATTTGTTTTATTTTTTAAGCGAGAATGAATGATTTTTTTTTATTTATGTAATATTGAATTTAATTTTGTATAATAAAGTCATTTTGGTATTATTAATTTTTTTTTTGCCTGGACTTCTTACATTATTATTGGTTGGTATGATCCAGATTGTTAGGTTATTACTAAAAATGAAGTATTAGATGTGAAGAAATAAATTTAGTTTTATGAAAACATGATTTTTTGAGATTTTTAATATTTTTTTTATTTTTAAATGTGATACTTTTTGAAGTAATTTGAAGTAATTGAATTATGAACGTATCATAGATTCCTGAAAATTTTATGGTGACAGAATAACAAACGAAGAGGTGTTAAGAAGAATGAACAAAGGCAGAGAGATAATGAACATTACAAAAACTCGAAAGGTGGTATTCGTAGACCACATAATTCGTGATGACCGATATCGTATTGTACACGTTTTTGTGCAGGGAAAAATAGAAGGCACAAGAAATAGAAACAGAAGAAACAAATCCTGGATTATAAATTTATAAGAATGGTTTAACATTTTGTCAATCGATATATTCCTGGGCTGTAAGTAGCAGGAAAAAAAACAGAGTAATCTTTGAATTACCAACCTCCACAGAGCAGGGGCACCATAAGAAGAAGATTCGTAAAAGTAGCTAGCGAGTACAAGTGTAACTCCATAGAAATAATTTACGAAAACTGGAGATTGTCTTAGTAGAACTATTTATTATTCGCAATGGTCTCCAATTTGACAAATTTGCAATTCTGATATAATGCACCTCCCAAATGGGTCTTTATAACATTGAACATAATTATAACATTGAACACTAATTATACCAGAAGTGTAATTATTAATTTTCTTATGGAATGAAGAGTAATAATAAATGTGAATTATTCAGGGATGTAAGCCCATATATGAGCATTAGTCTTTCCATTTCAAAAATTGAGATTAATTAGATTTGGAACCATAAGTTTTCTTTATATATAAATTTAAATTGCAATAAAATAATGGCACTTATTAGTAAGCCATTTAGTGTCGAAAATTTCAATTTTATAAACAATGAGAACTTTTTTACTATTATGATTAACTGAATAGTATAAATTCGAACACTCAGTCTTGATTTGATACTGTGACCTAGTGTGCATCAAAGTATATAGTGCACTATTATTCAGCCCTCAATTAATGAATAAGTTTTTAAATTTCAACTTAAATTTTTCGAATATCCTTTAAAAACTATAGGAAAATTTCAAATCGATTGCATATCAAAGGAATTTTGTTTTTATTCTTTGCCTTTTAGCAATAAAAAAATCTATTTTTATTCATCTCTACGCTATTTTTATACTTTATTCGTATATAAAAACTCCCTGGGTGTTAATAAAAACTCTTTGTGTGATTGGAAAAGTCAATTTCCCAATCAAAAATTCAAAAGAGCCGATTTTTTTATTATACATTTATTTTTTTTGGTAACTTTCACATTATCATTTTCAACAATTTTTCTTAAAGTTATTGTGACAGTACTTTATAGAATATGATAAAATTGAATTTCGAAGAAAATGATAGTGAGTAAACATATATTTATTATTTCAAGGCATTAAAATTGTATATGACATTTTGTTTTGATAATTTAAAGGACTACTTTTATTGGGAACCATTTCTTAAATTAGGTTAGGTTTAGATTATGGGAAGACCATAGACAGCCCTGATCCCTTCAGCAATATGGCTTATTGTAATATTTGTTTTAATTATACATCATTGCATAAAGCCCTTACTGCTGATGAAGCAGCTTCAGTGACAGACGCCATGTTTGGAAGGGACAATAATGTAGCTATAGAGGTTAGAAGCCAATAAACCATTTATACCATGTTTAGACAGAGCCTTAATCATGTTTAAAACCTTAATCATGTTTAGTTCGTAATTATTTTCATACAAATTTTCGTTTAGCTAAACAAGTGTTTAGCAACTAATTACGTTTAGTGTAAGGGATTGCCATGACTTTTTTTTCGATTTTTTTGGTAAAATTCGATATTTATTAAATAATTTTAACAGCCATGCCAACCAATTGTCATTTTACAGCTAATTTCTTTCAAACATTTTTTTTTTGAAATATAAATTCAAAATGGAAAATTTTAAAAAACGAAAAAGATTTATATTTCTATGCGAGTTTTTCATCTTTTCCAAACAAATAAAATTCATTTGAGTATAAAAATACAAAATCATGGATTTATTTAAAAACATTTTTTTTTAATGATTTATTTTCTAGTCTTTTTTCATTTATTGTATTATCTATATATAATAATAGTTTATTTAATAAATTATTTTGATTATACTTAAATATAAATATAAACTTTCATTACACTCCATTATTTTTTCACTTAAAAATTAAAAAAAAACTGTTTTCTGACAGCCTTAATTACGTTGTTCTGTGTGAACACTATATTCTTAAACGTAATTAATTCATGTTAAACATTTCTGTCTGAACAAGGTATTAGACATCAATGCCTTCCGTCATTTTTATATTCACAAAACCTATTCACTTCTTCCACGATACTACCATTGTGTGTTCAGGCACTTTTGAAGGTTGCAGTGACTTGTAAGGAAGTCTATCATTGGTCTGATTTTTTCCTGTATATTTAATGGAGCTAGATATATTTTGCTCGCATATTTTATGTTCCATGTTTGAATATCTTTGAATGTCTCAGAGTGTACTTCTTGATCTTGAGATTGTGTAGACTTTTAATTTATAGCGTGTTTAACTCTGTAGATGAAACTAAAATGAGATTTGATTAAATTTTTCTCTTCAATTCTGAAGGTTGAGTAAATAAGAAATCAGCTAGTAATAATTCATCAGACTATCAAGCTCTTGTGTCCTTAAATTATGATTGTATATTGCACATGTCAGGTAATTGAGTGCTACAAGTACAAGACCTATCTCCAAATAGATAAAATGTAGTTTCGCTGGGTTTTTGATTATTGTAATACTAACTTTATTTAAATAATGCAAATCAGACTAATTAATTTTTCTGCAACAATAATTTCTTTAAATAACAAGCTTTCAAGTTAATTTACTTAAAAATATATATATTGATAAAGAGATTTAGTAATGTATTTCGAATTTTACTTTTTGTTACAATTTTACTTTGTATACTATTCTTTTAGAGAAAATTCCAATTATCTGAAATTCTTTTGTAATATTTTATTTTTCTATCTAGCAATTTCATCCTACATAAAAAATGTAAGAAAAATCAGTTATATTGTTATTATGTTAGGAGTCTTTATCTTTTCTAGATCATTCCACTTCATTAGATAAGAATACTTGAGTCAATAAGTTCTTAAGCGATGGAATTAATGTTAAATTTTAGATTATTGAATTCTTTATTCATTTTGGAATTATATTTGATTAGTTGGATTTAAAGGATTTACGGGCTATTTTTTTTCACTCATTGAAACCTTATAAAAAGTCTCATTGTAATCTCCGAACGACCACTTTATTCCTCATTGCAGCGTATTTCTCCAATGAATCATTTTAGTCGGAAGTAATTTCATCTGCTTTCTCCAAATTATCAAGGAAGAAAGAAACTTCCCAAATTCATGAACGTTCTTTGTTGGACCGAAGGACAGAAGCTCAGTAGGTGTTTCACTGACTCATCCTCCTCCTCATATCGAGTGAATTAACTCCATTGAATATTATGGATGTAGCTTGGTTCATTTTGAAATAATTTGTTATCTTTCTAAGATTCGGGTTCCCCAGAACAATTCGAAATATTTGATAAATCAACTGTTGCCAGGATAGTATTTTAACACCAAGTGACAATTTCGTTTATCGTGAATTATGAATGAAACTGAAAATCACAAAAAATTAATGTATTTGAAATTTTAGAGCATTATTTATGTTGCATAAGTAAAACATAAAAAAAATTAAATAGAAAATTTATATTAAATTTTCGTTATATCGAAACTATTGATTCACGGTCATAATAAATAGCTAATTTTATTCAGTCTGAATAAAATACGTGACCAAAATTTTAAATAATTTAAATTTTATTTAATAGTTTTCAAACAAGTACAAAATTGAATTCAAATATGATTTAATTTATGATTTTTGCATAATTTCAATAAAAATAATCAATTATTTATGTTATTTTTTTTTTATTTAAATGTTGTGTAAATATATTCAAAATAAAACTATTAAAAATACAAATTTTGATTATTTTAATTTACTAAAAAAATAGTGTTCATAATCGTTTTTAAAATCGTGTTAAAGTTTATAAAAAATTTCGTTTTAAAACAATTAAATTTGTTGGTCGTTATTTAAACTATTTTTCTATCTACTAAATAACTACAGATAAATCAACAATTCCATTTTTGTGGTTGTTATACTATAACTAAAACAATCCTTTTCATTGTACAAAATACTAAATTAAAAAAAAAAATCCTTTTTATAATATTATATAATATTCTGGAAAATTTATTTATTTTTGGTCACCGAGCATTTAAAACACATTTGCAATTGTAAAATTTTTTTAGTTTTATTATGTTGAGTAATGAAACAAAAATGACGACTTGTTTTATTTAATGTTTATTTTAACCACTTAGTTGTATTACATATTTTTATTTTTTTGGTTAACATAAATAAATCTAATGATTTAATACTATAGGAAGGAGTGCAGACTGCAGAGGGAGCAAGGTTCAAATAATATTTCAAAATATCTGGTACATATCCGAGATTTTCTACTCGAGGCGGTACATTTTTTATTGCTTCAATCAATTAGAAAGTCGTCCCGCCGGTTTTTAATCAGAGACACATAGCTAAGCGTATTCTAAATTTTTGCAGACTTTCGATAATAATAGTGGTGCGAAAAAACGTTATTTAAATATTTGCGTGAGTAAATGACGGTCGCAAATAACCGCGATTTGAAAAAAATCACTTTAACGTAACTAAATAAGGTAGGACATAGATAGATTCGAATTTTCGCTGAGAGATTTTTACATAAAATTATTCAAATTTATTAAATATGATAAAAAATATAAATCTATAAAACATTTAAATATTTTCTGGTAAAATTGACAAACTCCTCATTTTCGGATCAAATTTCATAAATAAATTTTATAGTTTTATTTACATCATTTAATTAGTATTGTGGTCAAACATTGAAATGGAATTCGTGACGATTATTTAACTGTGGAAATTAACATTTTAAACATTTATGTGCTTGAAGAGGACACAAATTCTAAAAAATTGGAAACTATTTGACAAAATATCCTTTTATTATTAACCTTTACTTATGTTTGTAATTGTAGGAAGTGAAGAGGATAAACATAAACCTGTTCTCTTAATGATCTGATGAGTTGCCATATTAAGAAATTCACTTTTCCTTCCTAAGTTCCGCAAGAGAAGTAAGAGTTCGTGGCTGTGGTAATAAGGAATTGATTATGAGAGTAGCCTAGAACTTTTAACCCTGGAGTTACTTAATTATTTTGGTATATATAAAAGTTTATTTTACTAAGAATTTAAATTTTTAATATTTATTTAACATATATATTTCCATCCATTAAAGGTAAATTATTGTTCAGTTCCCCTATTTTTGTTCTCATGAATATTTAAAATTATATTCTTTACAACATAAAAAAACAGTTTTTTTATGTCTATCTCTCTAGATTACACCCATACAATTTAACATATTTTTGATTTAAATTCAAAATTGTACAATAAAATGTTTTTTGTGAATGAATAATTTTGCATAAATTATTTTATCGAACAAGTAACCGTGTAACCGTGCGAACAACAAAAATTTAATTTATCGTATTTAAGGATAAAGGATATATGAGAATATTGTACTTCTTGTATATATTTATGTTATAGGTTCATATTAAATACTCGTGTATAGACTATAGTAAAATATTTGACATAATAGAAATTTAGTATTCTTGTATGCCATTCAAAATGAGATAAAACAATCAGAACTGAAATTTTACTATCTGTAGCTATAATTTTATTCATTTTCGGTTATGTTTTATAGAAATGAAATACATACTGTTTAGAAATAAATAAAATATAAAACTATAAAAGTTTTGTAATAATTTTGAATTGTGTAATTTAGAGTTAAAGATTTTTAATTCACGATGATTTCAGGTAAAGGTTTAATAAGAAATTTTATATTATAAGCTAAACATGACAATTTGGGGGTGCGCACGAAAGCTAATTGGTTATAATTTTGTCTCTAAATCACCCATCCCACTTCATTAATGAACGACAAGTTACTCGGAGTCAAGTAATATGGCTCATAATTACAAATCTTATATAGTTTCTTAATCTACTATATTTGTATTGAAGGACAGTTTTCAAGAATTTCTTCCAGTTGCTTTACATTTATATATAGATAATATTTAGAACTTGTTTTCTAGGAATCTGGTAGGTCAACTTTATTTGTGGCCATCTAATGAATTATTTTGTTTTGCTCATTTGTCCAACTAACAAAGGTTCCAGTTTGTTTTCTGTAGCAATATTCATGAAAAATGGATGATAACAATGACAAAAATAAATTGTCCCTCATTTGGATATATTAGTTCTTTAATGATACTTAATTTAATCTGAACAATTTATAGCCATTTGTAAAATATTTGCTGAGAATAGTCAACTTTTTAACTTGTTAAATTTTTCCAACTAAAATGTCAAATAAAAAACTATATTTATTTAATATCAAATTCTTTTATATTTTTATTATAATAATTCATTTTTTTCTTCCAAATAATTTTTGGAAGGCTAACGAATAAAATATTGTGTAGTTTTTCATAATTCTTGTTCAAAAATTCATAAGTTCATTTTGTTCTGCAACATTATTTCCTTTATATAGTAACATTTTGTATTCAGTTCTATCTGTATACAATTTTTCAACAACCAACAAGATTTTTTAACAAATCGTCCTTTGGAATTATTGTTTCTGTTATAAATATTAGATTATTAATTTTTTTATATTTCATATTTTTTTAGTAACAATTCTTATTTCGTCCTTTCGTTTCTTCTTGATTCACAAAAATATTTAATAATATGAAAATTTACGATGAAGATAGAGCACGTTTCTATTATAATACTAAGAAAGTGTGTTTATTATGTTGTTTTTTTTGCACTCTATAGATAAGTTTTTATACATTTTTGTATTCTCAAATTTTCCACAGACCACTTCCATCTTCCAACCCTCCTTTTGCAAAACAAGTATCAAATTTTAAATTATAGGATATTTTAGTGTGATGGTCTCTTAAGTTATTAGAATAGAATTTGTTATTCAATAAAACCATCGATTCAAGGAATTGGAGAATTTGGATGGCTATGACTGATATCTTCTGTATCTTTGCATTCCCGACATAGTTACACCACCGTAGTAAGTTCGACTCCATTTTATCCAATAATAGTGGCGGCACCCAGTCAGGATGTCCACTATTAGCCGCAAATTGCTCCCATTTAATGATCATTGAGTTTTTATTCCGCTCTATAGCCGCAGACATTTGTTCGCTAGACATGTATTAGTTACATGTCTATTGTCTATCTAATTTTTCAATTACCATGTCGTCAGCGTGCTCGTACTTGCACAACAAATCATATTTGAAGATTCTATAAAATAGTTCAATTAATTATATAAATTAATTGCTAAAATTGGTAGAGAAATATTTTTTTAAAATTACCTTATTAAATTGATTATATAAATTTCAAGTCACGCAAATTTTGGAGTAATTTATATTTAATTACTAATGATAAATTTTAGTTACCTAGCCTGGGGGTGACAAAAAATAAAACGTAACGAAATTAATTGAAAATAATGGCTGGCTTAAATCCTGAAATGAAATGAAGTGCAATTTATCGTTAATTTACTGGCTATCAATTTAATTCTAAATTTGACAGTATTTTTTGTTATGGATTATCAATTTAAATTTAACTTTAACAGAGTAAATATTCAACAAAAAATTGATTCTGAAAAACAATTCCAATTTCTTATTAGAATTAAGAAGTCACAACTGTCAGTACGTATGAAATTAGCCGCTTTCTATCACTTTTCTTGTAAAGTTTCTAATCTTAATTTTCAAAGTTGTCTTTAATGGTTAACTGAAAAGTATTTCAGATAAAATATATTTAAAAAATTGACAAAACGGCATTCACTGGAGTTAATGTAGGGCACGTAATTCTCAGGAAATACGTGCCGCAGGAAGCATTGGACATGGCTAAGATTGACCACTATGTCAACATGTGGAGGATGTGAGGAGGAGCACGTACACTGCATATGCATATATCATTCGGTCCAAGAGAGAAGGATCAGGAAATTGGGAAGTTTCTTTCTGGATAACTTGGAGGAAACAGATAAGATAAGTCTGGCTAAAATTATTAAGTTGATTAGAGAAGTAGGATGGTTCGAAACGCTGCAATGAGGAATAAATTTGTCGATAGGAGAGTACAATGAGCCTTTTAATAAGGTTTCAGTGCATGGAAGCAACTATCTCCCAATCTCATAAAACCAATTAACCAACAAAATAATTTTATAATTAATTATATAATAAACTTGTTGTTTAATTTATAACGACTTTATTTAATAAAATTTAAATTAGAAAATTATAATCATTGTTCTAATGACATAAATTAAAATATCTTTCAACAGAAACAACAATTTTCATATTAAATAAAAATAACGATAACAAAATAGTTACATGACTAAAAATACCTCTAGATACGATTTCAAATTTCAAAAAAAAAATTAAATAACATGCAATTTATGCCTTGGCTTTTTTAAAAACTTTATTAAAATTTTCACGCACTAAATTTATTAGGGTTTCGTGACTATATCGTCTAACATTTAAACATGGTCGACTGATGATGCATTCAACAAAAACGGTCATTTATTTTCGACATAAATTATTGTGTTTTAAAACCATTATGAAAATGAACACATAAATTTTATTTATTTGCAGTATCAAAAATTGCATATTTGCAAGTTTGTGGATTATTTGTACAAGAATATTTAAAATTGTTTTTTTTTTTTTTTAACATTTCAAAAGTAATTTTAGTTAAAGTTTGTTTTGCTACAACCTATAAATAATACTGCTGGAGTATTCATTTTGCTCTTCCTGGCAAATACGTTTTTCCGAAAAATGCTATTGTGCTAGAAGTGTATACTAAAACAAAATTATTGTAAAAATGGAAGATTTGTGATAAATATCAGGAATTCAACATTTGAGCAATGTATCCTTCGGCAATTTTGATATGGAAGCTCTAAATTATCGATAGTTTTATAAATAGCATATAAACTATTGGTCACTATAACATTTCAGATTTGTAGTACATCATGATAATATTTATATAACTCAGAATCACTGATATGGACCACACTTAATTTATTGAGGGATTTAAAGTTAGATCAATTGATTATATTTATATGGAACATAGTTTTATTAGTTCTGATTTTTAATATATAAATATTAGAAAAAATTGGTTTTTAGTCTAATGTTAACCAAATTGGTGGTTATCAAGAGAATAAACCAATTCAACATTAGCCTCCTTCACAATGTTTTTCCATTTATTATCTTCTGGTAATGAATGGATCTGTCCAATGCTATGATTTTCCAATTAATAACATTCATTTCCTCAGGTCTTTTTGAGGATAATCAATCAGCTGTTCAACCAGCCATATCATTCTTGGCCTACCTATTGTTTTTATAAGCAAAACGTTTTGTGCACTATTTGGAATTCTAAGACTCGTACTACATGATCATACCATCTTAATCTTTGTGATGGTACAATATTTTCTTCTTGCAATAACTGATCGATTTAACGGTTATAGTTTCTCCTATATTCTTCATGTCTGTTAATTACCGAGCCATTTATGTTTTTTTTAATATATTTTTCGCTAAAAACCATCAGAATGTTTTTATTTTGTTGAGTTAATACTGAAACATCAAATGAATTTTGGGTATTAATTAGTCTAATAAGTAATTTATAAATTCTTAATTTAGTACTTCTAGATAGTAGTTTTGATTTTAATATAACCTTAACCTTAAATATACAACTTTTTATACTCCCTTATAATAGTTTCTCTAGCTACTTCTAAAACTTTCAGACGGCACCGATTTACTGATCTGGAAATAATTGATTCCAAGCCAAAATATATTTCAATTTTACATCGTTTCTCGAAAATATGACTACATCATCTTTCTAAGCATTAATTTGTGATGTTTTGTAAAATATTTCTCCTTCTCTATGTATTTCTGCAGTATTATTAACAATCAGGAAAAATCGATTTATTATTACACTTATAATTTCATCGAAATGTCAAGGAACAGAACTGCTTCAATGTTAAATTATCAATTGTTAAAATAAAAAACTTAAAAGAAAATATAAAAATCGAATTTATAATTTTGAAATATTTAAACGAAACGTAAAGGAAAAGTTATGAGAAAACTTATATACATTTTCCAAGATCATTACATTTTTAAGTTTGGAAATTAATTTGTATACAAATTCGTACGCATGGAATATGTTCTGATGTAATTAAACGTATGGCTTTAACATAAAGCTTTTCCATAGAAATCAATAAGGATATATTTTAACACTCTTATTTGATTTTTGTTTTTTGTAATGCCGGAGGTACTTTGGTCGCGCATCTGTGTCGCTTCTAAATCTCAAAAAATAAGTTTAAGCTTAGAAATATCATATCAAAAGCAATGTTTTTAATAAAAAATGATTTAACATTGCACTGTGGCGAAGCGGCAAAGTTGAAATTCAGCGAACTTTTCCGCAAAAAAAGCGACAACAACTTTTATTTTCAGTTTTAAAAGCGTCGCTTCGATAGTATTTCCAGGATAATTCTTGCGATAGTATATACAGGCTAATTCTTACCGATTTTAATATTTAATTAAACTTAATATTTTCAATCTCATTCATTATTTATGATAAATTTTGTTTTTTTCAAATATCATTGTTCAACGTCTTTTTATTACAAAAATTTATTCAACTAATTCTAAATCGTTTTCATATCCCAAAATTAACCTCTCCTAAATAAAATCCTTAATTTTTTTTTTAAAAGTCATACCACTTTTCATTCTTGACAGGTTAATTAAAAATTTCTCATTTATAATCTCATCTCATATAAATGTTCTCAATGATGTCAGAACATATTAATAAAGTGGATATATGAAGCTATACAGAGTGAGAAAAAAAAAAAAGAAAACACATCAACTTAAATTGAAAGTATTTGTTGTTAATTCCACTCCCCTGTTTTCGTCCTTTTTTAATTCTCCAGGTGTAACGTAAAATATTTTTTTTTAAGTACCTTTTAAGTGATTTTTTTTTTATGATGGTGTTGTGTATATGATGCTGTTTAAAAATGAATTGGGGGAATTAAATATACTTTAATGTCTGTGTCAAAAATTTAAAGCTCATTAATTGCTTTGATAAATTTTAAAATTATAAATATATTTATATCAGACATTATAAAAAGATTTTTGGAAATAATGTTAAAATAATTATAAGTAAATGAAAAATTTGTCAAGGGTTATTACATGGTAAAATTTATAATTCCTGTTGATTGATAAAAGAAAATTAAAATTTGACATTTTTCCTATTTTTTTTTTAAAACTTCTTGATAAAATTAATTCTTATTAATTTTGGTTTAACAAAAAATAAATAATTTTGTAATCAGGATTGATAATTACAAATTTTAATGATATTTGATTGTTAAGATTTGCAATTAAACCACAATATTCACTGTACCACTGTGTATAGGTTCAACAGAGAAAATTCAGGAATTTTGGAAATTTGTTTCTAGATAACTTAGACGTGGCAAGTGGGATAAGTCCGGATAAAATGATTAAATTAATTAGAGAAATAGGGTAAGTTTATTACTCTGCAATAAGGGAAAAGGTTAGCGACTGGAGAGTACAACAGACTTTTTCAGTACACTATCCCTTGAAACTATATCTTGATAGTTTTCTTCATATAGGTTTTACAACGTTCTTCACATGAAAATAGATATGACAATTTATGTTGTTCCATATAAAATTATGTTTTACTATATATTTTCGAATGACGATAATATGATAGAAAGTTGAAAAATTTAGACATTACTTCTTGCAGAAAATCAATTTTTACGAAAATAAAAAAAAAAAACTAAAACAGAAAAAGTTTTGATTATATTTTTATGAGACCGAATTCTAACGAATAAAAAACTTTGACATAAATTTGAACATATGACGCCAGTAGAAAACTATACTTTTTAGTGTGTTCTGTTTAATTCTATTTATTTTTAATATATTTATAGTTATATATTTTCGAATATTATTAATAAGATCCTAAAGTTCAGAAATATCAAAATAGACTATAGTCGCATTAAAAATTTACATAAAAATAGTTTGCATAATTTAAGAGTAACAAAAAATAAAATAAAAAATAAAATAAAACAAATATTTAAAAAAAAATATATAGCAAAATATACAAACCAATAAATTACATTCAGTTTACATCCTGTACGACTTTCAATATCCGATTATATTTAAAATATATTTAGATACGGTACATCCGTCCGTTAATACACCATCAAAAATGAAAGATATCAGTAATAAAAAAAATATATATTTTAATATTATGCTACAGAGATACAGAATTATATAGGAGTTTTTGATGGGGTTTGGGGTTGGAAAATGTGCATTTTTTTTTGTTTAAATAGAAATCAGCAAACAAATCTGTAAATAATGTTTTGTGCATTTTTCATAAGTGAATTTAGTAAAAGAGGGTCTGATAGAAAGTTTCAGCATGTAAGATTTAAAATCTTAGCTTATATTTTATAAATTACATATGTCATGGATTAAATCAATAATTCCATATAATTACTTCACAACAGCTATTAGTCTTCAGGTATAGGTTTTAAAATCGATTTTAGCGTCTTATTTACAGATAGAGGATACATTTTTATGTGTTTAGAGAGCTAGTTTACACCGATTTGTATAGTGAAGTGATATTATAAAAGCAGAGGAAACGATGATAGATACGTATCGAACTAAAATAAGACTTGAATGTTTATTCAATGTTGCACTGTAAAAGCTTGTGCATCAAATTTATTTGTTATTTTGAATATTAAGGTAGTTTTTTTGAAAATTATGTGAAAAATTTTCGGTGAAAAATTATTGTTCTTATTAGTTAATTTTAATTGTAAACGTTAATATAAACGTAGTCAAATCTGATGCCTAATATGAACTAGGACTGGCTACTTCTTCTTTGATAATGTTACAGGTTTACCGGTTCATTAATAGCTGTTGCATACTTCCGCTATACATTAGTTTATACTAAGCTTCTTTAGGTTTACGTCAATCTTATTTTTTCACTGTAGACCATATGGCTTTGCTTCGAACGCTATCCAAAGCAACTTACACATTTTACACGGATTTACTATGTTGATGTCATTGTTGAGATCGTACAGTTCAATGTTGCATCTTGTCCCCTATATTTCAACTAGAATTGGTACGAACTAGCGAAATACATTCGTTCTAAACTAGATTTACATCCTCCATAAGGAAATACCGTATACCAATTTTTCGGATTTCTTCCTTATCTTTTCTAGGTACTTTGTTGATAGTCACAGAATGATAAATTATATTTCTATATATTAAAACTGATAATTCCGAAACTACTGTCAACTTGTTAATAAATTATGTTTTATTCATGTTCAATATCGTAAACTAAACAATAATTTCCAATTGAAAGCATATTGAAAGATATATAAATAAATATTCTATGTAATTGAATAAATTATCTCTATTTGGATATGTATATAATAAAATATTTACATCAATAAAAAAACATTTATTTTTAGTATATATAGTTTTATTTTTATGTTTATTGACCTAAATTACTGTTTGATTACAGAGATAATTACTAAACATTTAATTTCATTAGCATAATAGTTAAATTTTGGTACTGTGTCTTTCCTCTATTTGTAAAATATTAACTAAAACTGACCTGTTTTTATAA
The DNA here is from genome assembly GCA_963920725.1 of Rhamphomyia laevipes. Classification (NCBI taxonomy): domain Eukaryota; kingdom Metazoa; phylum Arthropoda; class Insecta; order Diptera; family Empididae; genus Rhamphomyia; species Rhamphomyia laevipes. The sequence goes on from OY987256.1 coordinate 43,905,793, forward strand.
TGTTTATTTAATAAATGTTGTTAATGACAATTATATATTTTCATAATAGATTTTATGTTAGTTTTAAGCATGTTTAGTACTAATTCTTGTTGAAAATAATTCTTGTTTTATGATAAAGTTACAATACAATATTTTAATTCCTTATTGTGGTAAAATTTTTGTTATCAAGTAATAGGATAAATGGAGTCAATATTTTTAATAGCGTTACTGGTCACGATCACCATTGATTTAAAAAAAAAAAGTAAAAAACCCAGTAATTGTTATCTTAGGAATAATATTATCAGTAAACATGTAATAATGGGCTACATTTCAGTTAGATTCAAAATGGTTAAATTGGAAAATGTACGATGCTGACAATCGTTTACGAGGAATAACAGTGAAGACAACGAAGAACGAAATTATATGATTTTAAGAGATTGTTAATCAAAATATTGCGGAATCAGTTGTAATCGTATCTGTAGCTCCCATAAAGATATTTTTGAATTTATTAATAACCTAAAATTAGCTGTGGAGCTCTAATAGCTCACGGGCACTACAATAGCAGCTGTTGTTTTTATGATCATTTGTAGGCTTCGGTATATTCCTAATAAGCATTTTTAATTTAATCTAATAAAACCACTTTGGTTAGTCCTTATTAAACCTTCGGATATATAAATTACACTTGGCAAACCTTTTATGTTTAATTGACAAGGAGTAATGGCGTGATGTATAAAATATTGCAATTATTCTGCATTTTAAATAATTTTGTATTTGTATTTATATAAAAGTATAACTAAGAACAAAGGTCGATTCAGGTGGCGTACCTCAGATATACTATCCAGGACCGCAAGTAGAGTTTTAGCAACATTTTAGTCACATTCTCGTAAATTCTATCATGTATGAGGCTATTTTAGATCCTTCTCGTGCCGTTATGGAAATGTACAATTTTCATAGGCAGTTTACTGTTGGTTGTATCATTTAGCTCGATAAGGTAGCAATGCGTGGACCTATCTAGATCTGGATACTTGCAAATCAACTATGACGTGATTGGTACTAAGTATAAAACTTTAGTATTAATTTCTAAGTAGAATCTCGTTAATTCGACTATCGGTTAATTCGATTTTCCGTTTAATTCGATGTTTAGGAACGGCCATAGGATTTGAATAGAAAATGTATTGGATAATTCGATTTTCGGTTAATTCGATATCCGTTTAATTAGATGTAATTTAAAAAAAAATCTATAGTAGTCTTATCGCTTAATTAGATTTTTTAATGTCATGTAAATTAATTTTTTTTTTTATTATTATTTCACCATCAAAATGGAATCAAGAGGTAAATATTGTAGTTTAAATATGAAGCAAAAATTAGCAGCTATTGCTGAAATTGAAAAGGGGAGGAAGATTAAAGATTTTTTTTTTTTTATATACCTGCATGAGCAAGATGCTCTTTTTGAGTAAATTTAAAGCAAATAAATAAATTTAAATCGTTATAACTGTTAGAAATCAAAATCAAAATCAAATAAATTTAAAAAATTATTTAGTCGTTTAATTCGATATATCGCTTATTTAGATGTATTTTTTTTCCCCTGGAGAATCGAATTAACGAGACTACACCCGTATTAGTTTAATCTGAAGTGTTTAAAATCTCAGCCTTTTGCATACTCGAATTAAAACACATTAAAGTAAATTTTATCCAAAAATTTATCAAAATTTTATTTAGCAGACTAGAATTATTGCAGAAGAATTTTAACTGTCATGAATTTGAATTTGAATAAGTCAATTTTTCCTCTATTCCATATAATACCAATTTATAATTTTTGTGGTAATGGATTTCAGTATTTTGTATATTCTGTTAGTGAATGTTCATGACATAGAAATTAAAATGACAATATAGTCCTTTGAAATGAACTTTTATTTTTTTTTATTTATTTTTGAATTCCAATTGAAACATGATTCTAAAGTTGAAAAAAAAATGAACCAAAGAGAAGGGCAAGGATGAAAAACGTATATGGTTTTTTTTTGGAAAGAATAATTTGTGGTACCAATAAGGATATTATATTTCAAAGAGACCATAGTAAAAGTTATTTTATGATATAATATTTTCCATTTCGGTTATACATAATTGAAAATGAATATTGTCTAGCATAGCTGGTAGTATTCAAATGAATTAAATAAATTTAACAAAAATCTGGTTTCGACAAATATGCTGATTAAAAAAAACCATTTATATAAATTTTGAAATTAAAGGAAGAAATTATTATACGTACACATTTTTCTATCTAACAAAGTATGAAACACTTTCAAACATTTAAGAAAAATTATCAAATCAAACTTGTTGGAATATGCGCGTAACAAGAATTTTCTTTATGAGCTTCAAAAAGGACTAAAAATTGAAATTTTAAAACTATAACTTTATTATATAAGGAAAAGGTTATCGAATTTTTATGATTTAGTTTGCATGAAACCATTTTACGTGGCAATACACATTCGATTTATTCGTTCAATTCAAATTTAAATATTATTGCGTGTTTTTTATTTTGGAAATTTTTATTCAGTATATTTATAAAATTGTCTTTAATTATAGCAACATTTATTTTCCTACGAAATTAACGAAATTTTAATTAATTGTAAATGTTGAACATATAAAAATTAAATATTTGAAATAATTTAAATATTTTTTACTTCTATTTTTTGAAAAACTTCTTCTATTAATTTCGAGTGTTTTACTTTGTGAGCAATTTCTGTGTACCTTTTACATTTTTAAATATAAATTTTGATAGAATTTCTTTTATTTTTTATAAGTAACTTAATTAATTTACTACGTATTTAATTTCGATAATGATATACGGTACCATAAATATTTAAATTAATTAAATACATAATTGCATTTAATTACTTAATTTATGGTTTGCAAAAGTTTTATTTACTTAACTCTTTTGAGTGCAAATAGAATTCAGCATAGTGAAATTGAAAAAATAAAGAAAATTTCATTGCGAATATAAATATAATTTCATTAAAAATTAATAGGTGAATGTCGTTTTTAATAGCTAAATAGGTGTCATAAAAAGGATAGCAAAAATTAAAAATTCTACTAAATTTTTTACCTAAAAGTTTGATATCGATTTTTTATTTTATAATTTTTCAGTAATTTAGAAGAACTTTTTCATAAAATGCATTTTTTCTATTAAAATTTTTCAATATGTTTTTCTTATAATTTTCTTACAAGGAATTTTTATTTAAAAGAAAACTTGAGAATATAAGAAATAAATTTAATAAGATTTCAACAAAAATTTCTTAAATTACATATTCTCCCATGAAACTAAATAGCAATTTAAATTTTACACTCATATTCCATGTAACTAAATATAGTCCAATTCTTATATTAGATTCACTCATTAAAATCAGTCAGTCATTCCCAGTATTCGTTTCGAAAACAAAATTGTAATTAAAAAGGAATTTTAGAATATTTTTTTTAAGGAATAAATGATATGTTTAAAGGAACTGTGTTTTTAAGATTCTAACAGTGCAGTTTGTAGTTTTAATGCTAGTGCAGATAATTGCATAAATTTAACTTTATTAGCAGATATTTTAACAAAATTTCTATATTTCATTTTCGATATCCTTTAAATTTAAGTCTACTTTGAACATACTCCGAATTAAGTAAATACTGAACGAAACCATTACATTTTCTTAACATCACTAGTTGTAGTACTTTTATATTTAGCAGAAAATGTTTCTTTAAAGTAGTCCAAAATTTAGATAAATATTTTCTGATATCAAAATTTTGTATATACGTAGTAAAGCAAGTTTTTAAATATTTGTTTAAATAAGAATTTTATAAACCATTTACAAGGATATACAAATACTATAGTAAATATAAAAAAGGATGAATGAATATTTAAAAAAAAAAGGAAAATTCAATTTTTTTATTTTTTTATTTTTATTTGCGAGTCTGTGAAATTCAGTAGGAAATTATATACAAACTTTTAATTTCAGTAGTGCATTCAATGTAAATACAAAAAAATATCCTTGCTATTATATTAATGAAAATATTGTGGTTTTATTATTTGAATTTTTTTTTATATTTTGTTAGTTTGTTGATATTTGAAATTTATGGTTCTTTTTTATTTATTTTTTTTAAAAAAAAAATCTCTTTAAATTTATATCATTTAAGGTGAAGTTGTTGATAATCTAGCTAGCGATAGTTTATTTTAAATGGATCCATAAGGAAATTAGTTTGCAGTAGCACTACAGAATGGAATAAATACGATTTGTTTTGAAATAAAAGGATATTTTTTTTAATATAAGAGTGGATAATTGATTAATCATGAATTATATTTAACCAGGCAACATTTGACTATATCAGTTTCACTTACAAAATCGTGGTCAAGATAAAGTGACGCCAACCTTAGATTGTCGGAAGAAAAATAATAAAAACTAAAATTTAAAACGAACCCTAGCGAGAGGAATAAGAAAAATTAGCAAAGCGATTTATATGAATTATGAGTTTTATTAAATTTAAAAAATAAATAATTATTAAACTTAATTAAACATAAAAATTTTCTTAATTTTTTGTTGATTTTTCTTCAGCACATATAATTCACCAAATTTGTGTAAATAAATGTCAAAATCTATCGCCATGTACAGGATATATATTAAAATAAAGCATGCGATAAGATTAAGTTTTCATTCTACCGCGTACCAAGGGTTGGAACTAGCTGGCTACTATCACTTCATATATTATATAATTAAAGGAGGCAAGAAATTGTACAGGAGCAATTTATACACTTTCCAATTACCAATCATAACCTATTTTGAGGTAGTATTCGAAAGAAAAGAAATTAATTGGTTCTTTCCGGGTGCGGTCCCTATATCAAGTTACAGCTCATTTTTGGTCTTAAATATTTGAGTCCATAGCTTCATAGTTAATGAGTATGATGTTTTATAATAAAACTAATTTCTGTAAGCTGAGCTATGAAGGGTAGAATTGGATGACTTTGACATAATTCCGATAATTGGGTTTTTCAAAGCAGTAACTTAAAGAAATTTAAAATATTCGTTTTCTAGTCTTTATTTTGCATGTAATTTATTGATTACTCAATATGATGTCGAAATTTAATTCAGTGAAATTTCGAATAAATTCAATTTGAAATTATTTAACAATTTAAATTTAATTTATTTTCTACAAGGAATTTTTATTTCTAATCTTCAGAAGAACAATTAATCTTGTCATTTTCTACTCATTACATAAAATAACAAAATATTAATTGTATCCTAATCCAAATAATAATTTTTGTGTTTACCTAATTTAATTGTTATTTGGTGGTTGTTACCTAGTTAGTCTTCTAGGTAGTGGCTAAAAGGAAGCCTTCAACTGAAGCTATGATCAAATCAGTACAAAGATTTCAATTTTTTTTTAAATTCTCAATTCTTATAGCAAGTGATTAAATAAATGAAATAAAATATTTACAATTCATCAAAAAATAGCTTAAAAAAATTTGATTTAAGTTTTTTTCAGTGATTAATTAACTTCAGAAATATAAAAATTTATATACAAAAGTATAGAAATGAATTTTTAGTTTAAAATCTTTGATTAATGTTTGTTTGATTGAATGAAATTACATTGAAAATGAATAACCCCATAAAAAAAGAAGTTCTACGTCAGTTTGACTAGGAATTTTATATAAATACCATTGAATAAAATAATTAATTAAAATTTTTACACCCAGGAATTAAAGAATTAGTAAAAATTACGAATTTAAAAATTTAAATTAAATTGAACAGATTTTTAAGGAATTTATAAAACTTTCAATATGTAAAAGTTAAAATAATTCTAATTGACTAATTAAAGATAACAGAACCGAGGTCTACGTTAGCAAAACAAGTTGTAATCAAATTCAAGGCACGAAAGTGGAATTGGATAAGCCACACAATCAGGAAGCAATATGACGAAATATGTCTACACTGCAGGCGTTAGAGTGGAAATTAAAGAAAATATGAATTTATTAATCAGACAAGACGTGGAGTGAAATGTTGTACTGATAGTCCTAAGCTCCAGGAAGAATAACAGCAATTAACAACAATAAGAGTTCAAGTTAAACTAATTAGGCAACAAATTTAAATCAAAGAAAATTAAAATGTTAAATTTCATAAAAAAATATGAAAATACTGTACTGTGTCTGTGATTTATATAGACTTGTCTAAATAAAAATTTACCGAGATCAAAATATTTTAGAATGCTACAAAAAAGTGGTCCGAAAGGTTAAAAAACTCTTTTTAATATCTGCATTCCTTATTGATAACAAAATCTTTAATACTTTTTTAAAAGGCTAATGGAACGGATAATTAGTAGTCAAATTTAAAACAATTTAAATACAAATAATTTTTTTATTTCTGTAAATTATATTTAATTTTATTATATTACATAGAGCTACTTAATTAGACTGATAAAATGTCGTTTAATATTATGTGAAAATTATCTTTCACAAAACTAAATAAAAATAAATTTCTGCAATATAATTTATTGTAAATATTTAATAATACATACAGACAAGTAGTGTGTACCACGTAATTTATATATAATTGAAAACCTTACCTTATATGATTGCATAAATTTATTATTTCCGTTTACAGAGGGTAGTCCTTACTATATTACTATAAAGTATATACAGAATTATCATGCATTTTCATATAAAATTATTATGTAAGAACCCAGGAAAAACTCATGAAAAGAGATTATGAAATTTAACACCGCATTCAAATAAATTATGAAAAATGTGTTCATGTAGCAATATGTAAAAAGTAAATATAGCAAAACCTGAAAGCTATTTAAAATTATGATTTAAAGTTTTAAATTTTCTATACCATTTTATTTTGATAGGAAAAATGGAAATATTTTGTTTCTTTTGGAAAACTTTTTAAATGCAAATATTTATAGAAATTCTATTGAGGAAAATTATTTGCTATTATAGATATGAAAAAATATATGCAAAAATAAATACTTGAAAAATTCAGAGTTTATAGAGATAAAAAAAAATAAACATTTATTTAAGAACAAAGATTCTTTTATGTTTAGATTTTCTAACATATTTTTACTTATGGATTTTGACAAGGATAAGCAATGTAATAATATGATTTATGAAATGATTTTATAAGTAAATATAAATTCTTGATTTAATTCAATATAAATACTTAGATATATTTTGAAATTTCAGTTGAAAATAGAAAATGTCAAAATTTCAGATGAAAAACATTTTTATTTGTATAACCAATTATGATTTAAAATTATTTTCACCAGTTTTGAACTAATTTTGTGTGACACGCTTTGAAATCCCCTGATTTGTATTTTGATGACCAGAAATGCTAGTAGGTATCAGCCAAATTCCTTCTCTGTTGCGGCATACTTTGCTTTTCTGTTGACGAAGCTGAAAGAGTAGACTGAATGATGGCCTCCATTCAAAGTTTGTAGAGAAGTAAAATATTTCCCCCTCCAGAATGGAAATTCTTCAGGTGCTCCTCAAGATTGGAAATAATTTTAGTATCTAATGATTAAAATATGACAAATGTAGGCAAACAGGTAAAATTCCTTAAAATCAGAAGAAAAAGATTTTGGACACTAAAATATTGCATAAAAATTAAAGAAGATAAGAATTACCTAAATTAACAGTTTAACTATGGATTTATTTGAAGCTTATAATAAATAAAGAATTAAACTTTTGCAAGAAACCTGAAACACTCCAGGACATTTTAATTCAATAATTCGACAAACCTAAAGCCAAATTCAACAATTATCATAAAATCTATAAAGATGGAATCTAAAGTAAATAATTCAACCAGATTGCTAAATTATACTACTAACCAAACCTTACAATATCGAATTACAATTAACACTATAATTTATTCACTTTTGAATTAATATGTGACACTAATTATACTATGTAAAATCTTACAACTTGCTATGCGAAGTAGACTACGTAATTTATACCAGTGATGTTCCTTTACGTGTAGACTTTGACTGTCCATACTTTAGTAGACAATTTGTCTACCTAGACAATGTAGGTAGACAATGTTGAAATTTTATATATAATTTTTAATTTTATTCTAGCAGCAACTATAGAAAACAGCCAAGAAATCACAATTTGGTATACATGTAGATTTCAAGTCATATTGGAATCAAGCTGCAAAACTATCTATCACTTGAAATATCACTGATCAATTTAGTATAAGAAAAAATTTATATATTTAATATAATTAAATCATTAAAAACATCTATCCAAAACATGTAAAATTAGTGAAAATAGTCTGATATAATCAAGAATGGTTCCAGGCCTCTAAAAATAAATAAATAATAAAAAAAAATTGATTTTATTGAAATATATTCTAAATTATCGATAAATATAATTCGCGTTTTCGTTGTCATTAACTTTAGTATTCAAAAATCATTTGAATTTTATTAATAGACTAATACTGTAGTCATATATCATCTAGTAATATGAGATATGAGCCTTAAAAGCTTTTCATTTTCAAAATAAATTCCCTTACAAAAAGTATTTGACTGAATTACGTAAATGTCCATATTAGAGATTGACCTGTCAAATTAATTTCAAATTAATTTTTATATTCTTAACTTTTTTGTATACTTTGCATATCATTTTGCATAGTTTGCTAAAATTTTGATTATCTAACATTCAAAAATTATTATACCTGTCATAAATTTGTTATTGTATAATCATAAATTCATTATTTGTCTCGGAAGTTTAATTTTATTAACATATTCATTATTTAAAGTTTTTGTACTACCCTACATGCCAGAAATATCATTATTATATTTATTAACAAAATTATTATTGCAATTTAAGCATAAAATTATTATGAAATTCCCGTAAATTTATGCTATATTGTTAGTTAAAATTATGTAATTTATTCTAAGAATGTTATTCATTGTGACATAATTTACAATTGATGACAAATTTATCTTAATTTTCCTTTATACAAATTGTCACATGAATTTATAATTGACTTTGACCAAAAATTAATTTATGTATTAATTTATATAATAAGAAATTTTATTAAAGTTTTCTATTAATAAATATAATTTAATTGTAATAATAATAAAGTTTCATTAAAATCGAAAAAAAATCATAATTTTTATGTATTTTATGTAGTTTTTTTGTTGTAAATAATTAGTCATTACTAAATTAGTTTATCTGCAAAGCATATTTTTTTTTATTATTTGAAATTCTCATGAAATTTAAATTTCTATTATAAAAAAAACGTACAAAATTTATGAAAACTTTATCGTCCTTACAATAGACATAAAAACAACCTCAAATATTTGTTTTTTATTCATTAGGACTTTACTTTAGAAATGGCAAAACTTATGTGAATTATAAATTTTTTGGAAGAGTAATGAACTAATTTATAACAATTATTCAATTGATATGTAAATATTTATATATAAATTTAATTATTTTACATAAATATGATAATATGTAATTTAGTTTAATTGCTGGTTACTTAAATTTTCTTGTTTGTGTATAATTAATTGAGTAGAAGTTTTGAATATATTATTTATAAATGTGACGCTATTTATTTGATTGCTGCATTTTTGCAATTTTGGGAGGACATTGTTCATATGTTTGAATTCCCTACATAGTTTTGAACTTTGTGAATACTTTATGTCCCTGTCAATACCTCAACATACAAAAGTAGTCTAAATTTTGTATTTAAGTTTCCGTATTCCAAGTCTATTTAAAATAAATGAAATCGTCTGAATCTTTTCTATACTGGCTGGGACATACAGCTGATTATGTAATCTATTGTTTCAAATATAACTGAAGAATATTAAAAACAGGGGGATACAACATTGCTGGTATTCTTAATCACCTAATTTAAAATTACTGCAACAAATATTTAAACAAAGTTTAAAGTTTGTCCAATAATTTATATCAAACTAGCATGACTGGCATCGGAAATAAATATATAGACAATTATGATTTTTGTATTTACTAATTATCAATTAAAAATATTTTAAACTTAAACTTTGAGGAATTAGAAAATAATTAACTTCAGGTTCCCGGAAATTCACTTCAAATTTTCATTGTAATTTCTCGGACACTCTGATACTAAGTTAACCGAAATTTTAGCAAAATTGAAGCTAATTGCAGCTGTTTTTAAAATAATTGCAGGTTTGGCGGTTTCAAAAAACGAGTCAGCTTAATACAACTAGTAAAGATGATTTTTTTTATAAATAGTTTCTAGTATACTTTTAAACTCATTGTGCTGAAGTGCTGGGGCTGCATATTCTTCAGAATAAAATAATTCTATTAATTTTATTAAAAATCTATAATTTTCAAATATAATCTAAAATTATTTTAATTATATTACAATTACCTGCAAAATAACTGATAAAATATAATCTTCATGATAAGATGCCAATTCAATGAAAATTCATAAGTTAAACAAATATTTACATTCATTTTTAACCTGATAAATTCGAAATGCTATCAAATTTTCAAAAATCTACATCCCTTTAATAATCCTTAAAATTCAATTTTACATCGAGTCATCTGAATACGAACATTTGTAAATAAAAAAAAAAATCATTTTTAGGGTTACAAGGTTTATTTTAAACATACTTAAAGATTTAAATTTCTTACCATGCCAACAAAATTTAATGGTATTTTTTAGGTGTTGAAGAAAATTTTCAAGAAAGCTACTTATTTTTTTTTTTTTTTTTGGTTTTTTTGTTAGCATTATAAGCTGATAAAAATTTTCTTGTAAATATAAATGACTTTAAGATATTAAAATCTATCGGAAAATTCCCTTGCACACACAAAATATTAATAAATTTTAATCGTTTTCCCTTTACGAAAGTCAGGTTAAGTGTGAAAAAGGAAGTTTTTATCCTTAAAAAAAAAATAATAATAATGTCGTGTCATAAAAAAATTAATAAAAAGATTTATGAAAAATATTTGACTGCAAAAAAAAAAAAAAAATGTTGACTGAAAAAATAGGGGAATGGAGAATTAGGCTTTTAAATTGTTTAACAAGGGATATAATTGAATGAACATGAATTAGGTATTTCAACGACACAAGAACTTGTGGATTACCTTCGCTATTTAGGTTACAAGGATAATTTTTTAAACGAATTTTGATAAGCTATCAAGATTGGATATTTATTTTGTATAGACTATAGAAAAATGTGCTAATAGTTTTCGATAATAAACGGAATTCACAATTAGGCGATTAATGTATCTTTGATAATGAAGAAGAAAATTGCTGCGACATTAAAATAGAAAAATCTATTCTAATAAATTTTTCTACAGAAATGAATTAAAATTGAGTTTCGTATTGAATACTTTTTTTTTTTAATTCAATTTAGTTGAACAGTTTTTCTATTTATAAAGGAAAAATATTTTGTATTTTTAATACATTCTTTAAAATTTTCTTGAACTTTTTTTTAAATAGTTTATAAAATTTATTTTTATACATAAAATTCCAGCAAAAAAAAATATTATTGCAGATACAATAAAAAATTATCTGTACTTTTCCAGTTACATTCAATAAAAATACCAAAATAAATATTTTTAGTTCGTTTATTTTTTAAAAAAAAAATACATCAAAATCTTTGCATTTCCTTCATTTTTTTTTGTAGATTTTCCGGAAAATTCCAAATATTCCAAATATTTTAAATATTTTATTTTTGTTACAATTTATTACCAGGATAAATTTAAATACTATATGAATAAAAAAAAAGTGAACAAAATGCAGGAAGTTATTTTACGCTTTTAAATACGAATTTTATTTTCAATATTAGTACTATTTCAATTTAAATCATAACCAACAGCTTTGTTAGTTGGTGGAACACTCTTAACTGAATTGTTTACATTAATTTAAACTATACAATTAAAGTCGTTACGTTGAATCATTCTGAAAAACAATTTAAACATTTTCCAATAATAAAGATTCGATGTAAATAGGACACGAAGTAGAAACTCGGGAAATATTTCTGATATTATATTAACGATGGGTGCATCCAGTTAATCATATAGGAAATTAATAATTTTCATGCTTTTCTATATGTAATTAACTGATATAATAAACATCCTTCGTACGATAAATATTTCCCGAAATTATAGTTACCCCTAATTGTTAAGTTACTGGTACTTTTTATTTAATATCCCACAGCAACATATTTAATATGGCACCTATATTAGCGGTTAGGATATTAAAATCAAAACAAAAAATCTCTTGTTGTTCCTGTTACGTGGAACATAGGGCGTCTACTAGATTATTCCAGGTACTTCGGGTTCTTGCAATTCGCTTTTTATCGTCCAAACTTTTCCCGATTTTGGCAATTCGCTTCTCACAGTCCTGCACCATGTTTAAGATGGTCTTCCAACATTTCAGTGTCCTTGTGGATTCCATTTTAGTGCCGTACGAGTGATGTCCATTGGGTGTTTTCTTAACGTATGGTTAATCAATCACCAATTTCTTCTTTTTATTTCCACTTCTATTTTGTCTTGATGTGTTCTTCTCCATAGTTCTTCGTTGGATATCCTTGTTGGCCAGAATATTCTCAGTATTCGTCTCAGGCATTTGTTGCTGAATACTTGGAGTTTTGATGAGCCTGCCATTATATTCAAAATACTTTCATAAAATATTTCATCCTTAAAATAGGTCATAAAAAAATTGCGGGTTTTCTTTCTAGCGAAACATAAAAACATTCAGATATATCGTAAGCTTTATTAGCGAAAGGGCACCAAGTTTAGTTGTGAATTGACTATTTCATAGTCAGTTAAATTTGGGCAGAAATTACACGAAAGAATGCTAAGAGTTAGTAGAACACAATTTGTATAAGAGAATTATGGATTTATGGTCTTCCATGATTGTTTTATTGATTGATGCCCTTAGCACTAAATTTGCCCTATTATACCCCTCGTATCATTCACAATACACTTAAGAATTGGTCTCCAACCAAAAACCCCTGATTCATGCAGTTCCTTTTGTTAATTTATTAAGAACCAAAGCATCTACATCGAAAGTGCATGAAACAAGGATAATGATATAAAAAGAGTTCAGTTGTATCGCAATCGTCCTTCCATAAAATCTCGTTTTAAGCAAATTCGCAAAATTTTAATGATTTTTGTTCTTTCTAAAAACCAACTAAGAATTTTTAGTAAACATGTTCACAAGTCCACAAAATTTTGTTGAAATAATTCAACAGGAAATATTAACAATTCAACACGTTCCTGTCATAATTCTATTCGATAATCTATAATAAAAAATCTCTGTACTAAATAAAATATTAATCCAAATCTAATCACAATAACTAAAAGTTCATCTATTTATGAGATTGAGAACTGGATTTTATGTAATGTTTAAAAATTTCGTTTCCTGTCTGTTAATATAATAACACTGAATTTGATACTAGCTTTTCGGTGCTGGTATATTTAATCGTTATAATATTTTAGTTTTTAGTCATTTTACTGACTATAAAAATGTACATAAAAATTTAATGGGATTTCATTTTTTTTTTTTTTGGTGCTGTTGTTTGTAATTTTTATTGTAGCTTCAATATTCAACAAGATGAAAATTGGAATTTTTTTTTTGCTTTATCACTAATAAATTAAATAAAATAACTACAAAAAAAAATCGATATAAAAATTGCAACGAATTTAAATGGAAAATTCTTTCCTGCAATTTTTGTTTTCTTGTTTTTTGTGTGTTGCTGTACTGGAAATTTTATTCTGCAGTGGAAAATTTTTCTTTTACAATTTTTATATGCAGTTTTTGTGTTAATTTTAAAAATTTTGACAGAGTGTTTTGAATAATTTTTTGAAAGATATATTGAAAGGTTTGTTTTCATGGTAATTAATCAAGACAGGACATTATCCACAAGCATATTATAGGCAAGGATATTGCAGCAAAAATATAATTTATAAGCTTTTACCATGTTAAAATGTTTCAATAAATACAAATTTTGACTACTGATATCATTATTTCAGTAGATAGTAATATGGGCAAGATTTCTAATTATGAAAATCTTAAGATTAATAAATTAACCAATGTCACCATTTCGCAAATTAGTGTTCAATATCTTAAATATGAAAAATATAAGATTGTGAACTGATTCTGAATTTTAATTACTTAATAATCACCACCCAAATAACCAACGGCTGCTCTGCGTGACCAATATATCACAATCGATGCCTTCTTTCTCTTCGTATTATTCTCGAAGAGGGTGAAGAACAATGATCGGTAATTAGGAGGAGGAGTACATTTCTCATGTGACAAGTATTTAAAGGACAATATGCGGCGGCGTAATAGTGTGTGCCGGGTTCAAATTCCCGACCAAGGCATCGATGCAGCTTTAAGTAGTTTCAACTATAAATGAATATAGTACCAATAATAAGAATTTACAATATGTAATTGTAACTTTAGCACTAAGATTCGGTTGAGACCATTTGCTGAGACCTAATAACGTTTGAGACCATTTGCTGCCAACAAATATGTCCCTATTAAAAGCTATTAGATTGTTGTAATTAAAAGTTTCTTTCACTATAAAATAACTTATACTTTGAAATCAATATAAAATTACAATAACATGTCATGAAACCCCTTTCATTGAGGCCGTATTATCTCAAGCGGAGTGAACAAGGGTAAATCCAAAATATATTTAAAATTATTAATTGATTCTTAAATTACCCTGTACTGATACCAAAGGTGCTGTATTTAAATACAGTCATGAAATGTTAATTCATTTTTATATTGATTTTTAAATATTTTGTTGTTTCATATCCAATTTATGGTTTAAACAGGAACAGAATAATTTTTTTTTGTTAAATTCCCGACTAAATTGATTACTGTCAAAAAATTTGATTAGAAAATTATATTAATTCGATAATATATTTTATAGATTAACTTATTCATTACTATCTAAATAATCTGATGAAAAGATAATTTCAAATGTAAAGTTTCAATAAAATAATAATTGTTAATTCGTCTTTATTAAATCATTCAATTTTGTTGTAATTACGTAACAAACTTAATAAACCAAATTATGAAAATTTCAAATTCAAATTGGAAATTCTTTGAAAAGAAAGAAACTTTAAAATTGAATTACCTTTAATTATTTTCTGAATATACTATTAAAAATTATTATTTTATGTCGTCCTCAAAAGGAAATTTCTTTATCAGTTATCATCTTATTTTATGTAATACAGATTTTTTTTAATGGAATAATTCATCTTTATTTTAATTCACGAAGTTGTGTAACAAAAAGGATAATTTAAGTAAAATAAATGTAAAAATAACTATACAGACTGATGTCGCTCTATGTTGACGGTGGTGTGTAATGAGTTTAATTACAAATTGAAGCATCAATTTTGATCTAAGTAGACTCAGCTTTATTATAGTACTGCAATAATAAAAATTTAATACTGAGAAAAATACTAAAACTGAAAATACTCTTGCCGTTGACGCTGTATCGCTGCCGATTTGATAAAGTTAAAAAATATAGAAATATAAAAGAGAAGTTAAAAGAAACGTTGTCGGCGCCGCTTTGTTAAATGGAAAAGTTTATTCGATTTGAACTTTTCCGTTCATCCGTTTTGAAATGTCTAAAAATTTTATAAACAATTTTTCTTTTGACATGATATTTTTATGTTTCAACGTTTTTTTTTCACATTTCAAAGCGATATAGTGGCAACAGCGAGAGTATTTTCAGCATACCGAATGAGACCATTTGCCAATAACAAATTTCTCACTTTTAAAATTGCAGTTAAAGTTTCTTCACTACAAAGAAATTTATGTTTCAGGGAATCCACAGAAAATAGTAAGTCCAAATTACAAAATAAATGTTATGAAACATATACGAAGGATGCATAGCTTTATGATGCATAGCATGATGAAGATAATAGTGATCTAAATTTGAATTCCACATTATTGAAGATATTTGTCTTATCAATCAGAAAAATATCAACTAAATTAAAATTTGAACTTAATGAGTCTATATTACAACCAAATTTGAAGTAACACTGGAATTACAATTGTTTTCATTATATCAGCCGACTCTACGTCTACACTAATTATAAAACAAAGCCACAAGATTATTATCAATATTTTATTTGTATGTAACGTAAGCCAACATAATATTAGTACTGACTAATATGTAAAATTGTAATAAATCTTCTTAATTTTTTTTTTGTGGGCTGAGCTTGTCTAAATTTAACATTATATAGACTCGATGGTAACATTTTATCGCAGACAATCGAAATTTTCCAACCAAAAAAACAAAAAAGGATGAATACAAAACTCTTTATTACATTTGCATAATTAAATTTTGTGAAATTTCTCGGTTTTTTTTTTTCATTTTTCATTACAATAATTTTCCACATGCATATGACTACGGTTTTTACGAGGGTGAAAAAGATAAGAATTTTCCATG
Organism: Rhamphomyia laevipes; assembly: GCA_963920725.1. Classification (NCBI taxonomy): domain Eukaryota; kingdom Metazoa; phylum Arthropoda; class Insecta; order Diptera; family Empididae; genus Rhamphomyia; species Rhamphomyia laevipes. Next base: position 43,922,221 of record OY987256.1, read on the forward strand.
ATATTAACAAAAAAAGGCAGTTTTTAACAAAAAAAAAATAATCTTTTATATTTTTACTTTTGAATTCGTACTGCTTCTCTGAATCAGGATAATATCCATTTTTATATAGTTATATATGAAAACAAGGATAACAAGGATAATAAAGACAAAGTACAAAGTGGGCTTATTTTAAAATGAAAATAATCGCATTCTTATTTTTAGTTTATGTTTATTTTTTTATTATAATCAATTTTTATAGAGTTTTTTTTTATTGGTACAACATAAAATGAGAAAAATAAATTTAAAAATTACTTTTGATTGTTAAAAAAATATTTATGTTTTTTATTCGTCTTCATTTTTGGTAATTTAATTTCTTAACTCATACGACGGTAGCCCATGGTCTGCTTGATAGTAATCTATGCTATCATGCAATTATATTAAGGATTCAAATTTTAGGTAAGATAATATTCTACATGGATTTATTATATTGTGTCTGCTGAGTCCATGGTAATAAGAATTTGATCTTGAAATTGTAGAAATAAATGGAAAATTTCTGAGGTGATTTGTCGCAATTTTAATATTGGTTCAATTAAATATTTCTTTACTAAATAGAAAAATATGGTTTTATGGAATCTATTTAGAAGGTCTACATAACAATAGATTGAATGTTATGAATTTGGTAACATTGGACGAGTTATTTAGTTTTGTTATTGCGTTGGAAATTAATTATTGACAGAATATTATATAAAAATCTTTTTCAAGTTCTGTATACAATTTCATATTTTGAATTTTCATATTCATAGTTTCACCTACTATTTTCATAAAAAACGTAAGAAATGGTAAAGTTAAAAATGTTATAAATGTAGGTACCAATAAAATTTCATAGATTTTAACTTTAACAATTCTTACATGTTTTACATTGGTTATAAATCAGACTTATAAACGCTGAACAATTATACTTTTTATGATCTTATTCATAACGTAATGCAATTTTTTTTATTTAAGATACACCATTAGGAATTATAACGCCCGGGAAAATATGAAATGCAAAACATCTTTAATGTATATCAGTTGAGGCAACATTAGATAGTATTGTTAGGTGCAACTAACAAAACCATATTTTAATTTAAAGACCCATACGCTACTTCAAATTAGACATACGTATCGTATCAAATTTAGCTTGATTTACTTAAGATAAGATTACGATAAATGTCAAAATCACGAAATTCCAATGATGTGGTATGTTGCTAAAGATTAATAAAAGTTGTATCAGAGTTTTTTTTCCAAAAGTCTCTTTAAAGTCTATTTACATTATCCAACTTTTCATAAAACATTTGACGCGATTTTTTGTCCGATAAAAAATTTTACAATGTGAAAGTAAAAAACGCTTTTTGCATTCGACGTTTTCTGAAAAATCTGACGATATGTCGCATTTTTGATATCGCATACTACTAGTCTTATGGAATAGTAGTCTGATAATGTAAATATACTTTGAAAAATGGGATACTAACCCCAATATTGGTTTTAAACTTTTCCAAACAATTTTGTTGGGCTAGAGTCCAGATTATTGAGTCAATGTTGGAACAGTTTCCTCCCTAACTGCGATACTATTCAATAAATACATACATACATAATTAATGTGACTTTGACACAAAAGACATGATAATTAAATATATGAATAACAATTAAAAATAAATTATATAAAAAAGGATAAAAATATTTTTATCAGACACAAAGCCAATAATTTTATATATTTCCCAACAAAAATAAATTTCATAATTTCGAAAATCTTAAAAGTTAAGTGTAAAATTGAATTTTCTATACATTAATTACATTTTCTATAATGGCTTTTTATTTTTGGAAAAATTAATTGCTTTGTTAAAAATTAAGTGAATAAGTGAAATTGGGGGAGAATTACATATAACGACTTTTTAATGTTGTTATCAAAATAATGATACAAATTAATCGAATTAGTACAACTTTTCTTATTCAATTTCATAGGCATTAAAAAGTTTCACTTATTGTGTTATATCTTTGACAGTTTTAATTAAATTTAATTTCATGATTATCAAAGTATACAAATTAAATATAAGAAATGTTAAGATTTTAAGCCTATTCCACAGAACAGCGATTCCCAAACGTTTTCTTTATTTTACATGATACCAAAATGTGAGAATCGAGACGAATCGACTCTCGATAAAGCTGATTAATTCAAGAAGAAAATATTAAAAAATATATTCCGTGTAAATGTACCACTAACCTCAGCTTAATGAAATACTAGTCGTACGTATACCACAGTTTGGCAACCGCTGCACTAGAACAATTCTACTAGACACAATTACACTTTGTATAATTTCACCAGGGAACAATTCCACTGGAGCAACTCCACTTTTATTATTCAGACGCATTTAAACTTGACAATCGTCGCAAGTGGAAATGTTTCTAGTAAAATTGTTCCTAGTAGAATTATTACTAGTGGAATCAGCAGGTAATAAACAAAATTTTAGTTTTGTTGATAACAACATTCATAAATATACAATTTATGTACATAAATCTAATTAGTTTTACCGCAAATATAATTCAAAATTTTGTATTTACAATAAATTCATTTTATTTATTTCTGTTCTAATAAAATTATCCTTGTTAAAATTTTTGTATAATATTTATTTAAACGTTTATCTTTACCATCAGAATTACTCTTTCGGATAATGAAATGACTCCCCCAATATAAACTGAATAATTTTTATCTTTTTTAGCTGTTCATGTTTAATTCATTCACCAGCAAATCGATTTATAATTATTTATAATATTTAAAATATATAGTGATAAAATTTATATATAGATTTTCAGGATTTCATATTTAATGCATTTGGTTTTATATGGTCAAATTATGCAGTATCCGGAGGTATAAAGATAGTGATGATATAAAATTCGAATTAATAAAATTTATATATTATAAATAATGAAAAATTGTATCTATAGGTTAAATTACACATAAAATATGATTTAAATGTTCTAATAATATAAACAATATTTAATATACTAAATAATTTTTATGTTGTACGGTATTACATTGTTATGTTGAAATTTATTGATTTTTTCTATGGGAATGTAATTACATTAAAGATATTTTTAAAAAGTAGTTCTAGAAAAATTTAATTAGAGTTTAATTCAAAAAAAAATAAAATTTATTGTACAAGTCTTCCACAAATATCATTTTCAAGCCTCTGATTTCTATTTCTTCATCTTAATCTTCTTTCGATCTGCATCAATTGTATTTTTCGACTGAAGATAATATTTGTCATTTCTTGTTTTACCATCCAGATTGGATTCGTAAAATTGGCGGAAGTTTACCAAATTTATATTGTGATACACTGTAATGAAAGTATTATTTTAGGTGCCGTGCAATAAGTCCATATGCAATAAGACCATAATGGCCTTATTTCACTTTCAGTTGAGAAATAAAGCCATATCGCCAATTTTACCGCGGATGGCTTTATTTCACACCCAAATGTGAAATAATGCAATTATGGTCTTATTTCTCAATTACCAAAATAATTTATTACCAAAAGAAACACAAATTTTGTTTTTAAGAATTTTTAATGTAATAATAATGAGGGGTGCAATAAGGTTTTGCAAACTATCAATAATACCACATATTGTTGGTGACATAAATATCGAATAAGTGAAAACATCTTCTATAATAGTATTTTTATAAAATGTTTCATTTTCGAATCTTGACTAAGCCATATAGTTAATTTTGTTAGAAAACGATATTTCTTTATTTCACTTTCAAGTGTGAAATAAAGCCATTCGCGGAAAAATTGGCGATATGGCTTTATTTTTCATCGGAAAGTGAAATAAAGCCATTATGGTGTTATTGCATATGGCCTTATTGCACGGCACCTTATTTTACCATTAATCTTCGATCGATTTATTAGTCACATCATTTTTGTTCAAGTTAATTTCAATTTTGAGTATTCAACTTTCAATGTGTCACAAAATTGTTTTCCCCCATTTTTTATGAAATGTGAACGAAATCAAATCTATCAGTATAGAAATATCAAGTCAAATCTTGGGTTCTAATAATTATGAATATTATTATATTGTCCTAGTAACACGAACACGTCTATTATTCGAATCACACAAAAATAACGTGAAAAATATATGTAATATCAACGGGTGATTTATATGCATATGAATCTGTAATTTACAGAATTTTTGTCTGCACCTTTTTTTTAGCATATAAAGTACATTATTTATCATTTTTTAGATGCTGTCACTTATGTGGTTTATGTCAAAAGGTTAAAGTTAACACTTAAATGTAATGTGATAAACATAAAGCTTTTCACAAAACAACCAAAAAAATTACATAGCTTAAAGCAATGAAAATTTTACTTTTAGTTTAATGTTTTATGTTTTTAATTTTGAGTACGGGGTTTGCTAATACATAAACTGCCGAACTAAGAATAAATTACCAGACATACAAAAATCTTAGTTTTTAATTACTAAAATTTGAATGTTTTAATATTAATTGATATCATTTTGATATAATTTTGCAGTTCAGTTTACTGAAAGGCTGTAATTAATACCATTGGTAAAACCAGAATACAAAATTTAAAATTTTTATTAAATAAATGTCAAAAAAATATCGTTTTCACATAAAAATATCACCTGAAAATACAATCAACAAAAAATTTTTTTATATGATTTTCTATTATCTTAAATTATTATGTGACATAAAAAAATACATGAATTTTATGAAATATTTTCTTTAGAATTTTCATAAGTTGTTTATTTTTGTAATGGAATTTATGTTTTTTTTTTATTTTTCTGGTGGTTGTGGTGTCGTCGTGGAATTGTTCAATCAAGATTTAGGAATTTTTTTTTATGCAAATACTTTTCAAGAGATATGGAAATTTGTGGTTGAAATATACACAACATAAAATAAAAAATTATATCAAGAAATATCTAAAAAAAAATGAAGGATTTTAAAGTCGAACTTTTTATGCAAGTGGTAAATTTTCGAGAGAATATATCAATAAAAATTTATTACTTAAATAAACGATATCAATTTTTCGAATTCATATTTATTTAATATTTTTGATTGTTAAATAATAGTTAAATAAATGTTAAAAGGATATAGTCAAAAAAATTTCCATAAATTGAATGTAATTCAAATATTATTGAGGAATTAAATTTGATAAATTAACTTAAAATATATAATTTTAAATGGTGAAACTATTAGGGACTGAAGAGCACGTATTGGACCATTGAAGGTGACGATATTGAATTGGTTTACTCATTGTTTAAGCTGCAATATAAAGATATAGAAATTGAAAGAATTTTACTTCTTTATATCAGTTATAATTAATCATCGATTTGGCCTACTAATCCTCCGTCATTTTATTTGACTGATATCAAACATATTTCAAGACAGTAAAGATAGTATTAGAAATTCAAGAATGCTTTATTTATGGTCGATATAAGAAATTGAATAACGTTTTAATTATGATCCATTTAAAAAATTACAGAATGCTTTATTTATGATACCTGTAACAAACTGAGCGGTTTAATTTCAACGCAACGGTACGCAGAACTATAGGAAATTAATACTACAATTCACAATGCAAATTGTGCGCGTTAATGCATTTAAAGCAACGCAGAAGTTGCCCAACTTTTAACTTTTTATACCGTTTAACTTTAACTATTTTTAATTTTCATAATGGATGAAAAAAAATTAATTGAATTAATTGATTTTATTGAAAAAAATAATATATAATTTTAACTCACGCTTTTTGGAATTAATTCACTGAAATTTTTAATAATATTACAAAACTTTTAATTAATAATTTTAACAATTTTAATGAGACAGAATAAATTTTTTTTTATTGTTTATGTTTATGAATATTAGAACAGCTGACTGCCAACAATGTCATTCAACGCAGAAATGTAACACTCACTGTGAATTGAAACTTTCGACTCCGTTCCGTGAACTTTCAGTTCAGTTGCGTAACTTTCAAATGCGTCGCATTATGAATCAAGCATAAGAAATTTAAAAAGTTTGTGAATTCTAAAGCAATTTTAATACAATTCAAAGATTTTGTACATAAATTAAATTTTCACATATTTTAAATTCATTTATTTGCATACTTGAAGGCGGAATAAATTATTATACATAATTTAAATCGTTTTAACTTACTGGCAACATACTTAATTTTTAATAAAACATATTTTCCTATTTTAAGTAGAAAATATTGAAAATAATGTAATTTTATTGTTTCGAAAGAAAATTGTTTTATTTTTTATATGTTTTAAAAAAAGATTAAAATAAAACATATTTTTAAAACACACATCAATAAACAGAAACTTGTAAAAGAAAATGTCACTCTAAAGTAAATTATTGTGATTCTTTCTTAACTTTGATATAATGTATCATTTTTTTCCAGAATTACTTTTTGATTGTAATTTTACAGAGTTTTGTAGTAGATTAAGACTAAAGAGTGGAGAGATAAAGAAAACTTGTAACATAATTTATATGAAAAGGATTTGAAGAAAAGGACTTTTCACATGAAATCATCATCTTTAATATTTAATATTCTTAACTAGTTCATATTTACTTGTTTAAATTGCAGTTAAAGTTTATTTTTATATTATAAACTTGATAATTTAATTAATTTATTTTTATTTTTGTGAACATTGGAATTTATCATTACTTACTTAAACCATTTTTAAATTTAATTTAAAAAGAATTCTTCTTTTTTACAATATATATTTCAATTTTATAACATACGTTCACATATATCATACGACAAGTGTATTTAATAACTTACAAATACGAAAATATTGTACAAAACTTACTTGCAAACACAAAATATTCAATTTCACAAGGCTATTAAATATATTTTAGGCTAAACTATATTACTTAAATTTATATATGTATATTTAAAAGCCCATGAGCATGTCTATATATTTTAAAAATAAAAAAAAAAATATTATTTAAAAATTTTCATCCTTTTCATGTCTACATGCATTTTCTCAAAGAATCTTAATAGCTTTTATATACATATAAATTTATATCTTTTTACGAATAGTTACAGAAGTGCATGTTAATGTTAACAAAAAAAACAACGAGCAACAGGAAGGAAAACTATTAAAATTTCGTTGCACAGCTATTAACCTTTTTTTATACCTATATAAGTATAGAAATTGTGTAGTTAAAGGAAATAGTTTAAGTAGAGCAAAATGATAAATGAGATTGTAAAAAAGACTTACGGAAAAATAATCCTTGTAGAACAACTTAAAAAAAAAAATATATCCTCTTCATTTTTGGTATCTTATTATAATATATCAAGATTTTCAGTGATATTTTTTGTTAGATATATTTTATTGTATACTTTGTAGTTTAACTATTTTACGAAGCATAAAATATTACAAAATTTAAGTTAAATTTCAATACAATTAATTCCTTGTTTTTTTTATTTTTCTATTATCCTTTACAGATTATCCATATACGAATGACTTTTAAAGGAAAATGTAATATTGTGAATATTGTAAAGTATATATGTAAATTTTATCACCGATGTTTTTAACATTTCGGTGATAAAAGTAATTTCAATTATGCTAAAATGCTTTAGTAAATTCAAAATATTTGCGTTTTAGAGTCGGTGTTGTTAAACTTAACTATAAAAATCTATTAAACCTACATTTTCCGTCGAGATCGAGAAAATCAATTTTTATGCATGTAAACTGTATTATTATCAACATTTAGGTTGTTTGGCCTTAAACCTCTCAAATAGTTCATTTGGTGTCCCAATATTTTCTATAATATTTCATATTTTCTAAACTGTTCAATATAAAGAAAAGTCCAAAAGTTTTCCAAATTTCAAATATATTTTTATTTATATTTATTTTCAATATTTTTATTAAATATTTATATTATTATTATTATTTTTTTAATTTCTCTTCATTTTTTTTATATAATTTTTTGATTTATGTTTTTTTACTTATTTTTTTTTTTTTTGTAATCATAAATAAGTTTTCTTTTTTAAGTAATTTTATAAATTAATTTTCATATATTCAATTTATTTACAAAATATTTTTTTATATATAGTAAATTTATATTTCAATATTTTAAATATTATCAATTTTTTTTTATTGTAATAAATTACTTTAAATTAATTTTATTTATTTCAATATTAAATATAGGTGAATTTTATTCACAACATTATGTACTGTATATAATTATATAAATATTTTGATAATTTATTATTCTTTTTAATTTTTTTAATTTTTATTTTCATTAATTTTTAATATCTTAATGAATATTTTAATTTATTTTTGCTATTTATATTCAATAAAAACTAATAAATTAACAGAAATATTAAAATAATAATGTAGAATTTTCATTATTTTCATAAAAATTTCATGATACGTATATTTTTATATTGATATATTTAGTTTACAAAAGAAATAAATTGAAAACGGAAATAACACCAGAAAAATTAATATTATTCTGATTTAAATTTTGCAATATTTGTTTTTATAAAAATAAATTATTTATAATGAAAAAGAAATTTATTGTTAATGAAATAAAACCCGAATGTGATAAAAATAATTTGAAAATATTTGTTTCGTATGCGAATATAAAATTTCTAGCATTATTACCTAAAAACTGAAATTATAAATTTGATAAATAAAATTGAAAATGTTATGAGAAATAAAGTATAATATTATTATCATTTTTATATTTTTATAATATTAATCTTGGTTTAAGTAAAAATTAAATTCTGGCGTTATTTCTTGTTTTACATATATTATGTTTAATATTTTAGATATGATTTGTCAATACATTAATTTATGTATTTTTGGTATACATATTTTAGAAAATAAAATATATATATGAAATGTTTATAATAAATTTAAAACTAATTTGGCACAAGTAAAAATTTAAATTTATATTTTAAATAATGAATTTTCTTAATTAAAATATATTTAAATTTAAAAGAAATTTATTAGTAAAAATTTAAACTTAAACATTAAATAAACTAACAATTTATTTACATTTTTATATAAATTAAAATATTTTTTTAAATTTAATTATAGATATTAAATACTAAGTTATTATATAATATTTACAGATATAATTTTATATATTATTTATTTAGATTAATTATAAACTGAAACATTTAACATCATTTTCATTTTAACCATAAATTTGCATAAATTTTTGTATCAGTTTATAATTTTTATTATTTGTAAAGCCACAATTATATTAATAAAAGTTTTGTTTTTTATGATAAATCTATTTTTTTTTAAATAAAAAATTAATTAATTTATTTTTTTAGTTTTTTTTATACTTTTTATATTGTGTATTTAAAAATTATATATATTAAATTAATACTGGGATATAAATTATAAATTTCCAAAATTCCTAATAATAAAAAAACTATGAAAATAATAAAATTGAAATTATAATATTAAATAATAATAAAATTATTGATAAATTTTTAAATATTATTTGAGCTTTTTTTAATAATTTTATTGTTGTATTGGCAACACTTATAATACAACTAGCACTATTCGTACTACTGCTACTACTACGAAAATCTGTTTCGCCACGTTGTGAACCTTTTAAAATTCGATTTTTATTTGGATATCCTTCATCAAGTAAATTATTTTCATCTAATTCTTCATTTTCAATCTGGAAAATTTTATTAAAAGAATTTAATAAAACTTTATTCAAAATTTTATTAAATTTTGAAATGAAAATTAACGAATAATTTGACGTAAAACTAAAGTTAACTTCGGTCGGGGTTAATATTTAAGATTAGATTTATTGGAATATAAGATTATAATTTATATAAACTGTGGAATAAACTGAAATTTGATTAATTATATCCTGAGCTTCTGTTAAATTTGGATTAAACTAAGGGTTCAGATAATCTATAATTTGAGTGGAACTGGAAGATCATATATAAACTTAAAATTGCATGGATTTTGAGTTAAATTTACTTATAAAAGCTTAAATATTAGAAAAGATTTTTTTAATTATTTGTGAAAAAAAAATCCTTAGCAAATAAAATTAATATATAATTACCATATCATCAGGATCTTCGTCAAGCCGTTGATTTTTATTTTTTCCAGGCATTTCCATTTCTTTGTTTACGCAAAATAAAAAATATAGAAATCACCATAAAATAAATAAAAATCACAATTTTTTTTAATTAATTATAATACCATAAAGTCGAATTGTTCCTTCAGTATCGCCAATACTATTTTTCGATATACATTTATAACCACCAAAATCAGTTTTCTGTAATCTTTTAACTCTTAATACCATTTCAGCTGAATACATTGATAAATCTTTTTCATCAATAATATATCTTTCACCTGGTATAATCATTTCACCTGAAACAACACCAACAATTTTTATTGTTTAACTTTTCTTTAATTTACTTAATCAACTTGAACGTAAAGAGTACAACATTTAAACCTACATTAGTCTTCTAAATATCTTGGAAACAGAATTTTTAATAAATGATAAGGACTAAGAGATAAAAATTTTGACCTTCTACATATACAATTTAAAGGATAATTTGAAATTATCTTAAAAATTTATAATATTAAACATTAAAAGTCAAAAGTTAATTCATCCAACCAATTTTCTTATTGTATGAATTTATTTTGTGCAAATACTTTAATTCTATTATTTTGGATAATGTTCTTGGTAACATAATCGTAAAGGATATTTGAAGCTTAGAAAGGATCAAATTATTTGCTTTTATGTATCATTAAATAACAATTTCTTTTATTTTGTATAGTTTCATGTATACACAGGAAATAATGTAATATGGAAAATTTTAAAATAATTTTGTGCAAACAGAAAATTTTGTTAATATATTTTTTTAATAATTTAACGAGTTTCGTTTAGTTTTAATAGATGGAGAGAAGCTACCAAGCCGAAAAATTCATTATAAATTATTTTTTAGGTAAATATATTTCCTCTGCAACGTCGCTTATAAAATAATGCTGACATTATTCTACATTACTTTAGGAATTCTTATCAACAATATTTCAATATTTAATATAAATTTCGTAGTGCAGCGACATCTAATGGCAGAATTTGATATTTTATTTTGAATTTCCAATACGCTATCAATTATTTAAGTTTTGGTGAACAAATTACTATGTAAAATCACAAATTTTGTATTGATACGAACGGAAAAACAATTTTCTTAAGCCGAAGATAGTCTCAACACTGAAAATTGACGATATTTACATTCTACGGATACACGATTAGAAATGCATCTAACTTTTACAGTGTCGCCAAAAATTTATCGTTGTCTATTATAACTAATTCTATACAATTTAGTATCTTTCAACTTTTTTTTAGACAGTTCATAGCGTTTTTGTCGTTTACACTATCTCCAGCATAAGAATGAAACTATTTTAATATATAATATTTTCGTATTACAAGAAACTTTTAAAATTCAATTTAATTCGGTAAGCTAGAATAGCTAATTCAAGTATAAAAATTAAAATTTTTTATAAAGTTATTTTTTTGATACTTTAAATATTTTTAAGAATAACATTTTTTTTTGATTTGGTAAATACAAATAAATTTTTTACATACATTTTACTAATAATTATTAATAAATATTTAAATACGTACGATACTGACCATTCTCCCTCTGCCAATAGTTTATTGCTTTTGGTGATGCTTCAACTTGGCAAATTAGTGTGACATCTGTACCAACTGGAGCACCAACCAATTGATTTGGTACTTGTACTAAAGGATGAACTGGAAATGATAAAAACAACAATAACAACTGAACAAAAAAAAAATATATAAATACAATTTCGAAACAACTATAAAAACAAGAAAACCACATTGTCTCCACTAATACCCAAAATATTGAAAAAATAAAGTTTTGTGAAAATTACCCAGAAAAACTATATAACAAGAAAATAATACCATAAAAAAAAATTTGTGCCAGTCTCTTCACATATGAACATAGACACACACACAGTGACTTAAGAAGTATGATAAATACATTAGCCATTGATAAAAAAAAATCTGAAACAATAAATTTCTTTCTCATATACAAGAAAAAAAATCAAAAAAAAAAAAAAAAACAGATTTTGATCAGAAAAGTTAGACAACATTGACGACTAATAACTTTCATCATCGTCCTTTTTTTTTTTTAAAAAAAATTTGTTGCTGTTGGTTTATTGCCATTTTTGTGTGTGTTATTTTTGGTGTTATACTCATCCTGATGAGAAATTAATTGAAAATGTATTGGAAATGACTGTGTGATGTGTTGTGTAATATAGAATTAAGGACTCGATAAGGATATTACTCTTTGGTTTATAGTAGAATTTGAAAAGATGAAATATCATCAAAGAATAAATGAACTTTGTGATGGCATGAAATTATTTTTATCATTGGTATAAAAAGGAAATATGAAATTCTTTGAAAAATTTAAGGATTTTTTTCGTTTTTTTATGTTAGTTTAAATTCTTTTGTTAAGTGTTGTAAGAGTTGAAAAAAGAATTATATATCAAATAATTGGCATTTATCCAACTTTGATAGGATGTCATTTGCCAGATGAATGTGTACCGGAATTGGAATTTTTCATTTAAAAAGTCTTTACATATTTTTTTTTTCATTTTTCTTTTGTGGAAATTTTCAGTTTATAAAGTTTCGTATAATAAGTGTAAGCGAGTAGCGTGTACAGGCTGTATGTATCTAAAGAATAAATTATGAATGTATTATTTTTTACTATTGTTTCGAATGGCAGTTTGTTTGGATTCTTGTGATACGATAAAGTTTAGTAATGAAAATACAATAATGAAAATCAATTTATTATTGAAGAATGGAATATTAAAAATGCCATCGTACAATTATTGTTATTGGTGTTTGAAATAGCAATGAATAAATCCTCTGAACAAGACAAGTTTATATGAAGAACATTTCAGTAAGCTAAAGCATGACTTATGAGATGGTTGAAATGCAAATTGGTGTGAACTAATCACTAAAGACCATGAAATAATTTACATATTTGATTAAATATTACACATAGTCACCACAGAAAATAATTCAAACCTAATGTTCAAAAATAAATCACTATTGTTTTATTGTCCACATCACTGTTCCGAATATCACTTAAAATGGCACAGTTTTATATAGCATGATATCGGGCCATTTTGAACAATATCTCGGTCATTTTGTAAGTTATTCGTGTTTTTTTAGTAGTAGGTTAAAATCAAGGTAAAAGTACAGTGCTAATTTTGGTTGTTTACATTATTAGATTAATTTCATTATGCATCATTGAAGTTTTGAAATTATGGTCATTATAATTTTAATTACTATTGCCAGAACGAAAACATCAACTTGAATGCATGAATGTCTGTAAACTTGGACTCATTACTTGTTTCGTATTGTAGCAGTTATTTTACAAACATAACTACATACTGAAATCCATCAGACATAATTCAAAAAATTGTCAAAATTATTTCAATGGTTCAAATTTTGACTGATAACAAATTTTCCTTCTGCTGATGTTCGAAAAATATAAATATATATAAAATTTATTCTACATCAGATATAGAACTAGATAACAAATTTCAATTTCCAATATTTTCCAATACATCATTGATTATTTTATACTTGTAAAAACCAATTCCGGATATTTAGTACTAAACAACAAAAATATATTATTTTCATATGTAAACAATCTAAAAAGGATCAAAATAAGAATCGGATTTTTTTTTTGTCAAAACGGATATTAACTTTCTATTTATTGTTTATATGGAAAAAAACATTTTCCTGTGTCCAAAATAAAATCGTCCGTAATAAAAAATATTATTTTCTATAATTACATTTACTATTATTTTTCTTAATATGAAAATCGAAATCATAAAAAAGGATATTTATTCAAAGTAAAATATTGATTTCTTTTTTGAACTTTACTGGGAAATGTCAATCATTTAAAGAACAATCAAATTATTTCTGACTTTGGAAATTTTTCATATAATTTTATTCATTCTTCTAAAATGACTTTTATTTACATGTAAAATGTTTAAGTTGTTAATCAATTTTTTTTTGAATATTAATCATAATAATTTGTAATTATATAACCTTTAATAATGTGAAAATTAATATTTAATAATAAATATATTTTATAACGTATTTATAATACTATATACTTACAGTGTACCTGTAGCTTCATACGTTTACTAACTGATGGTGGCACACCATTTGATGCAATACATAAATATGCTCCCATTTCGGATCGCGTGACTTTTGAAAGCCACAACATTTCACCCTCAACTGCCAGTGCTGCCGTCAGTTAATATTTATTGTTAATATTTCCGTATTTATACGTATCCAAAAGTTTATTTAATATAATATAAAAAAATAAAAATATAATAAATTTCATGTTAATACGAGCATAAAAAAAAAATCTATTTTTAATAAAATGTCTATAATAAATTTAGAGGAAACAAGAATGAATTTTTTTTAACATTTTGTTTTAAAATTTACTTAATAAAATCAATAATTATTGTGTGTTGTGTTTTTACCTTTCGTTTTACCATGTGGACCATTTCTAGCTATTATTTCTCTAGCATCTTCTCGACGCCATGTTATTTTTGGTTTTGGATGTCCACGTGCCTTACATATCATTTTAGCAGCACCACCTTCTGGTACCATCATATCACCAGATGTTTCTTCATTAATAATATCGGGTGGTATTACGACTTCCAAAAATGCTGTCTTCAAATCGACAACATATTAATAAGAATTATCGGGAAAAAAATTAGAAAAAAATATTAGGTAAGATAAAGATTAAAGAAATAAAAATTTAGGTTTTTTGGTGGACACTTCAAGAACTTTTAACGCAATTAATTGACTTCATATTCAACTTTCAATTTTATTTATGTTATAAAATAAGAAATTTTATTTTCATATAAACCTACGAAGGTTTGGAGCTTCTAGAACAAAAGAGAGAATTGCGACCTTATCGATCTATTCTGCGTTTATAACTCTTTTCCCTACTGCAATCTAATGTATTTGAAGAAGCTTTGAATGTTTGTGGTGACTATATTGAATAAACCTTTTACAGAGGATGCTGTTTCCTTGATACCGTGTCTCAGTGGTAAATAATGTATTCTATCGTATCTCAGATATTCTGTTTCTTCAAAGGACTGTGTCTTGTCATAACGATCTAGAATTTAATTTATTTCTGAACAATCAATATACATACAAAGAGTTCTGTTAAATGAGTTCAGTTTTTATTCAATTTTAATGATAGATACTGTGAGTAACATTTACACAGATGTTTAGTACAGAACATATTGACGATTTGTCTAAATTGACAGACAGACAGACAAACTCAGGTACATTTAATATTAAATAGAAAAAATATATATATAATTTTAACAATAATAATATAATAATTATTGAAATTTCGATAATTACTTGCATTTTCATTGGATCCGTATTTACTTGACACATATACTGACCGGAATCCTCCATTTTAACACTACGTATAACTAATGTCCATGTATTATAATCATTATGTGTGACAGTTAATCGATCATTATTTGTTATTACATGTTCATGAATTGCAAGAATTGCTTTTGCATCAGCTTTTATCCATGCCACCTAATTTTACATTCACCATATAACACACACATACATAAGTATATGAACATATCAACATAAATTACCAATCCATCCATCAATAATAATTATGATTATTTGTTGTTATTTTTTCCCACATGTGTCAGTGTTACCAGTGGAGGGTGGCCAAATTTATTACCCACAAATAATTCAAATATATTTGGTTGAAAATTTCATTTTTGTGGTAAATTGGTAAAACATAAAATAAAATGTTGGTAACATTTATTTTTTTATTTTGATTTGTATTGATCAAAAAATATGAAATAAATTTTTTTTTTTTTAAATTTTCAATAAATTTTCCAAAAACATCGTTAATTTCGATCAATTTTTCATATATTTTTGTTGTTTGAATTTTGATTTTTGTTGATTCCAGTTTATTGCAATTTTCCAAATATATTTTTTTTTATAAATCGTAATTGATGTTAAATTTAAATGTTTTTTGTTTTTAACCACATCATTAATAATTAATGTAGAAAATTATTCATATTATAAGTAAATTTTTCAGTCCATTCGTTTATTTATATTTTGCATAAATTTTGTTATGAAAAAATTGTTTAT
This sequence comes from Rhamphomyia laevipes, assembly GCA_963920725.1. Classification (NCBI taxonomy): domain Eukaryota; kingdom Metazoa; phylum Arthropoda; class Insecta; order Diptera; family Empididae; genus Rhamphomyia; species Rhamphomyia laevipes. Next base: position 43,938,446 of record OY987256.1, read on the forward strand.
ATAATTTCATTTCAAGGATAATTGAAGTTTATACCATATAATTAAAAAGGATACAATTTTTATTTAGTTATTTGAATTTTTTAATTTTGTTTAAAAATATATTTATTATCACAAAAAAAAAAAAAAAGAATAAAAAAAAAAAAAAACATAAAATTTAATTTATATTTAATGTACATAAATAATTTATAAAAATAATATTTTAATTATTATTTTATTATTATTTTTTTTTTATTTAAATAAATATTTTTAATTTAAGAATTTAAGATTTTTTAATAGTTTTAATAGTTTTTTTTTTTTGCATAAAATTATATAAAAAGAAAAAGAAATTTTATTTATTTATTAACAATTTTGATGAAAAAACTGAAAATTAATAAAAAAATTATAAGAAATTTTAAAAATATTATATTGTGCTCAACACATGCAAAAGGGTGCAATTTTTGTTTCGGTTTTTTTTTAATTATTTTAATTAAATTTTGTGGGATTTTGAATAAATATTTATAGTGTTTAGGTGCAAAGGAGGAGAAATTTTCTATTATTTTTTATTGTATAGCAATGTGTAATAATTATATTTAATTTACAAAATTACGAAAATATTATAAAAAGTTTATGCAAATTTTATATTTAACTTATTCGACACTGAACATAAAATCATCACATCAATTATATCCGTCCAATCATGATTTGAAAAAATATTTTAATTTAAGTGTTTTTAATAAAAATTTTTTTTAATAATAATAAGTGTTTTCGGAATTTTTAATTTAGTTTTTGGTGAAAATATAGTAATAATATAATAGTTGCCATATTAAAGTTACAGTAAGAACAGCAACAGTATAACAGTTACAGTACAACAATTACAGTTATAATAGTTATATTAATAGCAGTAACAGTTACAATATAACACTCACATTGGTAACATTATGAAAGTTCAGTATAACAGTTATAGGACGAAAGCAATAGTAACAATAGAACAGTATAACAGATACAGCATAACAGTAAAAGTATAACAGTCACAGTATTACAGAAACAGTATAATTACTGTTACTGTTGTATACTATTAAATAAATCTAATATTAGAAAATTCGAACTGCAAACCCCCAAATTAATACTAAATATTGAATACAATATTCACATATCTGAGCAGATGTATATCAACAATACACTACAATTATTTTTAAAATAGATTGTTTCATAAGCAACATGAATTTCCCTATTGTGATTCTGTGCCACCAAGTACAATTTAGTATTTCAAACTACTTTTCTTGAAAATTCTAAATTAAAATTCTACAATAAATTTATAGAAACATTAAATTTTTATTTATCACATTTACAATTGAAATTCACTATAATCTTTCAATTTTCCTTTCCGGCTTTTCGATTTGATTAGCGAAATGGCTGTCAGATATGAACTTTGTGTTGGACTCAACAAGGGTCACAAAACTTCCAAAGTAAAATTTTTTTAAATACACTGCTGACAAAAAAGTTAAAAGGCTTCGTTCTTCGCGTAGGAAGTGTAGTCAAAGAAAACATACCAAATTTATTTATTTATTTATTTATTTACCAAAACAAGGTTTATGAGAGACTTGGTACGTGAAGTTGTTTGATATGCACCTTATGATAAAATATATATGGAATTATTAAAAGTCTCTAAGGATAAGCGTGCCCTTAAATTTGTAAAAGTAGACTTGGCACACTTATTCGAGCCAAAAGAAAGCGAGAAAAACTATCTAATATTCTGATTCAAATGAGGAAAACTGAAGCTCACACAAAATAATTTGTTTTTAAATAAAAAGTGTTTAATAATAAAAATATTATTTCAAATAATAATATAATTCGTAGTATATTTTGAATCAATAACTGACATTCATCTCTTCTCAAACTCAATTAACCCAATTTCATTAATCATTCTATTTCCAATCGTTAAATTTTCATTTCTATAATATTCATAATTCACAACATTGAATTATCCTCTGATTAGCAATGGTTTTTCCATATTTTTGCATAAATCCATAAATTTTTAAAATGATTTCCTCTTTAAATTCGATTTAATATTTTAATATTTTACTTATTTCATCACAATATGAAAATGTGCATCACAGACAATTGAAAATGTGTTAGCCATTTTCATATTTGTTTAATAACGAGGTAATTCCTTTCATTGTTTTCCCTAAATATATACTTTAAAATCATATATTGAATCTATTATTGTCCAGTTCAAATGGATAACAATTTTCCAATTATATTATTAAACTAAAACTAAAATACTTTTGGCAAATATTTAATTTTTAGACTAACACCAATTCAAAATTCATTTATAGTTTTACTTGTTTAATTTTATTTATAATTTTTTTTTTTTTGGTATTTTATGTACAATGAAATTGTATTTACTTTATAAAGTCGGTTAGTTTACATAAAACAAAACTATTTCGTCTAGTACTGTGTATTCAATTCAATTTGAAACATTGCAAGTGAATATTGTCAGTTTTTGTGGTTAAACACCAAAAACAAAAATACGTGACGATAATTTAGTCATGCATTCAAAAATATAGTATAAAAAAAAATATTACAAAAATTTCAAAATTTTATTTTGTTAGTTCAAGTCTTTTTTAGTTCATCCAATTTTAGGTATTGAATAGAATTTCAGTAATAACAAATAATCTTTCGAAAAAGTAATATAAAATTGTAGTTTTATAAAAGGTTTCAGTGGTCAACATACAGGAAAATTTAGAATTTGTTGTACACATAATGATTTATGGTGAATTATTTCCAAAATAATGAAAAGATAATTTGTTGGTTGGTAGGTTTTAAAGAAGTGGAAACTTCGTGATTCCCTTGCACATTATTAGTTAACCGGTTGTACCTCTAATCGAACGCTGCATTATAATCATAGTATGTAGCCAAATTCTACTTCTTTAATGAATGCAATAAGATGGAATATTATTTTATGATTTATTCATAAGATTAATTCATAAGATTCTGTATTAATTCATAAGATAAGTCTAGCCTACTTGCTATAGACGTAAGTAATTTTCGACGGCGGGTACTACTGAACCAACCAATCTAGGAACTTGACGACCTCCAACCACTCTCCATTCAAACGAACCAACCAACCAAGAACAAAACTACTTTGGCTCGGTATTTAGTTTACCAGTGTATTCAAGGTTTTCTATGAAAAAACCATTAAATTTCCTAAATCTTTTGTGTTTGACTGATAGGCATTGGCAAAATAAATGTTTATTTCTTCCTCCTTCATATACCCCCGATAAGTGGTGGATTGAATACTTATCTAGCAAATTAGTTTAAGAATAAATGCGGCTAAAATTGTAGTTTTATAAAAGGTTTCGGTGGTCCAAATGCAGGGTTATTTAGAATTTATTGTACACATTATGATTTATGGTGCATTATTTCAAAAATAATGTAAAAAATTGATAATTTGTTGGTTGGTAGGTTTTAAAGGAGTGGAAATTTCGTGATTCCCACCCACATTATTAGTTAAACCAGTTGTACATCTAATCGAACGCTGCATTATAATCTTAGTTTGTAGCCCAATCCAACTTATTTAATGAATTAAACCATTTAGAATGTTATTTTATGACAAAGCCAAGGGAATATGGTAAAGTGAAACCGACAATTCTGGATTAATTCATAAGATAAGTAGGATAGGTCGATGTGCTGTAAATGTAATTAGCTTTCGACTGCGGGTACAACTGAACCAACCAACCTAGGTACTTGGTGACGTCTAGTCACTCTCCATTCAAACGAACGAACCAACCAAGAACCAAACTACTTTGGCTCGGTATTCAGCCAACGTCTCATTTTTGCCTTTACAGAATTTACACACCTGGTCTTCCGATAGGTTAAGTCTGTGTAGATCGTTTTTATCTTTACAGTGTCCTGTAAGGATGCCTACTTTACATTATGTCATTGCGGCTATTAAAACATAAGAAATGCTGTAGCATGAAAGAAATTTTTTGGTAGTGGCATTCTCTCATTTGATATTGTTTGTCTCTTGTCATAGGGTTAAAGAATAATGATAATTTTGTCTCAGATAATAGATTTAGACAATAACATCAAGATTTTAATAATGATATTGCCTAAATGTATTAGAAGGCAAAAATTAACATCCGAAATCTATTTCCCATTAACCATTTATAAATACAATAATAACTAAATTTGCCCTATAAACTATGTCACATTATTATATTATTTTGCTGAAATTTCTGTATTAGAATTAAATTTATTTAAATATTATTAATTCAAATTTCTGATCCTATATGGAAATTTTATGACCAAACAATTTGAATAAATTATTTTCATATTTACAGGACATACTTTAAAAAAAAATATTATATTTAAGGATTATTATAAAATAAATATAATATAAAATTAAATATTAGACATGAAAATTGAATGAAATTAATTCTATTTTCGAAATACATAATTTTACTGTAATGGATTCGAACATTTTCCTTATTACCAATTCTAAAAATATTTTTGCTTTCATTTAAGGATCTTAGAATTGAAAAGAAAATTTTAATATAAAATGTAATTTTAAATTCTATGTACTTTTCGTAGTAAAATTCAAATTTAATGAACCATTTTTTTTTACATAATCTTGTAGTTTTTATGTAAAAATATGATTTTTATTCATACATAAATTTGCATAAACAATTTTATTTATATTACAACACTATACAAAAAAAAATAATAGAAAAATTAAATTCAGTGCAATAGAAAACTATCTACGGTGCTCAGTTAGTAATAATTAAAGTGCAATTTTTATACAATTAATTTTACCAAAAAAAAAAAAAAGTACAGTTTTATTTAATATTTTTCTTCATTTAAAAACAAAAAATTTATAGTGCCAAATAAATTTTGTTTTTTACTTGAATATTACATATGAAAAAATTGTTGCTGTGTAAAAATTTTAAATATTACTGAAGATAAAAAATAAAAAATAAATTTAAAAATTAAAAAATTCATTGTTTTGGAATTCAATGTTACATACGACAATTAAGTAATTAATAATTAAAAATTCATTGTTTTGGAATTCAATGTTACATACGACAATTAAGTAATTAATAATTAAATAACGATTTAATAATTTTCATATTTTTTTATTTATTATTTGTCACTAGAAATTACACGCCATAAATAAATTATATTAAATAGAAAATGACAAGTAACCAGCTATCAAAACGCAGAAAACATAACGCAGCCTACATAAGAAACGTCAAAAAATTAAAATGTATGAAAATATATGAAGCCGGTGATAACAAACGCAGCCTAGTCGCAGAAAAATCAGGTAGAAAAATGTTGTTAGGTAGATAAATTTCATCGCAGCAAAACTTTTTCTGATTATGTTCGATAAATATTTTTTCTTACTTGGCTGCGTATTCCTTATGTATTCTGCGTTGATTATGGCTCGGGCTATTAAAATTTGATGAAATAATTCTAATTTTGATAATGTTGTTAAAATTCTTCATTATTATAATAACGAAGAGGCTTTCATTCTGAAAGCCTCTTTACATTATCAGATTTTTCATAATCACATTTAATGTGATTTTTATATGATGTACAACCGTACAGTGTAAAGGTAAAAACACTAATTGCATGCGATAATTTATGAAAAATCTCACGGTATTGCATTATCATAAGAAAGTTTGATAATATTTTATTTTATGTGTAGGGTTGAGATTATGCTAATAACTGTCAAATCTATAGTTGAGTTATATTTGACAGTGTTGGTTAACAAACAGTTATTAGTTTAATATTTGATATTATTCTATTGAATAAACAGTCAATTTATTGACTAACTTGTAGCATCACTGATTTTGACGTTTTTGTTTTCATTTTTATGGTGAATTCAGAATGCTGCTAAAATGCAACATAAAATAATGTAGGAAAATTTAAAATACATATAAGATAACAATTTTCATTCACAATGAAAAGTTGTTTAAAGTTATGATGATTTTTGAACTCTTCTTCGTTTCTTTGCATTGAAGCTACATTCTGAATACGAAGTATTATAAAAAATGATTTGTTTTGGTTACAAGGACAATTTTTTGTTATCAAATATATAATTAAAGAACTCCAGTTAAAAATATCAATTGGACAATTTTCTAGAGAGTAATTTATGTGATAATCTGCCACTTATTCCTATTTAGTTATGGATTGTGGAAAATTTAATAAATATAAATAATTCTATCAGAATTATTTGTATATCTAAGATCAATCTAAGAGAGAAAATTTCGCTCTGTATAAGAGTTGCCATACCACAATTCTGAAAATCAAATTGGTATATACGGCCAGTTTGAATGCTGATCGCAATGATATAATATTTAGCCCATGATAGTCGCTAGTTCCAGTGTATCATTTTAAAATCAATCCCTGTCAGATTTCATTCTACTCTTTTATAATTCCAAAACAAAAATATAAATATAAATTATAAATTTAAAATAAAATTGAAAATTACAAAAAAAAAAAATATTTTTGTGCTCATTTTAATACATATTTACGGTAATTATTATATGGTGTCTTTGTAAAAGTAAAAAATTGTTTAAGTGCTGCATTCCGGTGCATCCAAAAGTGATATTTACCAGCATCAAAAATAAAATTTAATTGTGCACTGTGCGCTCTCAAAAAAAAAAAAATATATTTCTTTTTATTTAAAATATAAATAAAATAAAATTAAAAAAACATTTTTATTTAGCTTATTTTTGTTTTTAAAAAGAAATATTTTTTGCTTTCAATATTTTTGCTTTTTTCAGATTTAATTAAAAAATTTTCATTTTTTATTTTTGTTTTAAAGAAGAATTTTTGTTTTTATGTCTAATTTTTTTTTTTTTTTTTTAATTTTGTGGTTTATAGGATTGTGGAAAAACCGATACATACCCTTTCATGTGCTGATTCCCCACTCACCCTATAACCTCCTAAATTGTTAACAACACATGTGAATGTAGCATCACGTCCTTGTGCTACAGTCACATTCTCCAATGGAAATACAAAATCTGGTTCAAATGCTGCAACTGTAAAATTTTTTGTGTTTGGTTGGTTGGATTTTCATATATTTAAATACAAATTGTTAAGGAAATGGTAGGGGAAAGGCGGAAAAAATAAACGATTTTATAATTCCGGTATAATGGTGTGTGGGGAATGTGCAATTGTTGATGAAAAATTTCACACACAAAAAAGTAAAATAAAAAATAAAAATAAAAAAAGTAAAGGTATAAAAAAAATGTTTATTTAATTATTATGTAATAATCATTTTATTTAAAAATTTTATATATAAATATATAGTCAAAAAAAATGAATAATAAAAATAATTATAATTTTACTTACCAATACAATTAAATAATAATAATCCTATTAAAAGTGAACATCTTAAATCGAAATCGGAAAATGGTAACCATTTTAATCCTTTCAATATCATAAAATTAAATGTTAGACTCGTCATAATGAAATTTTCAGTGATGGCATTGCTTTTTTTCTGATTTAAAAATGAACATTTTTATTGTTGTTGTTGATATTATTATCCTTTTTACATTTTTGTATTGCTGGTTAGAATGTTTTAACTGAAAATAATTAGATATTAAGTTATTGATTGTTGATTTAGAAAATTAGATATAATGGAAATAAATAAATTGTATTTATTTTTGAATATTTATTTCTAAATATATTTTAAGATATTTTTAAAACTAAATAGTGACGAATAAAATTTTCTTAGTTAATATTGCTAGCTGGTAATTGGCAACACTTATTTTGACATTTGTATAATCCGTAATTAATTTAATAATTATTTTTATGTGTTTTATCAATTTTAACACTAATATAAAAGTAATGAATTTGTTGTTTGCGGCCTTCATCACGCTCTTTTATTCAGTACCATCGTTCGTCCTGGCTTCTCCTGTTTCTCCTGTTTCTTACAGACAAAGTTCTTTCTGTTCTCCTGATTCTTACAGCAAAAGATTGTAAGAAATAGGTTTCTAATTCATTCTCCCACCGAATTCAAGGACGTAATTTCGGTCTTACTGCGTGAAGAAAAATACTTAAACATCTTTTCATTTCCATTGCACGATCCTCATCCATACCCGCAAAGGACGTTGATGACCACTGAATTCTTAAGCTTTTAAAATGTGCAATGATGTCTGGTTGATTCTACATCGATCTGAGTTTTGTATTTGTATGCAATTTGGAGGCTATTTCGGCATTTTTGGAAGTCCGTAAAATTTATTATTAGATATTGAAATTATATCAGATTACACAACCAAAATAATTTGAAGTGGTTTACAGAAAAATCGGGTTTCTTGTTGGAATTTGATTTTAAAACTTGACAAAAAAATGTATTACTTGTATTTTCTGATACTAGAAACGCTATGGTGTTCCTCGCTCAATTAATTTATGAAAAATTATTATGTACAAATATATTAAAATTAAAATTTACTTCCATTTCCGTAATTGAAAAATATTTTCCATATTTATAAAAACCAAAAAAAAAAATCAAATTGGAAATATCTTAAGTTTCTGGGGCTATACAAACAGATATCTAAAATTAATGGGTAAACTCTAATAAAAAAAAGGATCTTATACATTTAAGAATAATTTCTGTCTGGTTTTCTAAATAAATAATTTTAAAATTATAAAATTTGCTCAATCTAAATAACACAAAAAATAATAAATGGAAAACTTTAAAGAAAACTAATATAAAATTATTTATTTTTTTCTTCATTTTTCCAGGACTTAAACCACAACATAAAAATTATTTAAAAATTTTTGTTGTTTGCAAAACATATAAAAACCAACAATGAGGAAAATTCTAACAAATTTGAAAAAACAGACATAAGATTCTTCACAAACAGACAATTATATATAAAAAAAAGGAACTTAAAATAATTTTTAGTAGTCATACAACAAATAAAGAATAAATGACGAATTTCTTTTTTTTTATTTTATGTATAGATAATTATAAAAATAATTATTTTTGAGCAAGGCGCATTTAATTTGCAACTAAAAACATTTACTTTTGGTCCTACGAAAAATTACAATTTGATTTCTTGTTTTGTTTCTGTTAATGTTAAAGGATAATTTTTTTTAACTAACTTGTGGTGGTGGTAGGTACATCATAAACTGATGGTTGGTAATTTTTAGAATTGAAAATTTTCTGTAATATGGTTTTTGATAATGACTGTTGAGATATTTTTAACCAGCCAGTATAGACTTTTGTTTAAAATGATATAAAATAAATTATCATTTTATTAAACAGAGTAGAAATATTTCTATTCATTTTATTCATAACTGGAAGAGATTTGTTATTATAACTTGTATTTATATGTTAAAATATATTATTGCAAATTGGAGTGAGACTATTTATGATGATGATGATAATAATAATGTTGAGCTTGACCAGCCATGCAGAAAAATATTATACAGAAAATTATTAATAAAAATAAAAGAGATCCTTTTTAAAAATGTTATATATAAATAAAAATATAAACTTATATACAAGAATATTAAAATTTGTATAATTATTTTCAGTATTGTTTTAAAGGAAGGATGTAAATAATATGCAAAGGATATTTTTTATTTATGATTGTAGTTTAAGACTAGTATAATAGGGGAGAGAGATATGTACATATTTTATGGTTGACTGTCACTAGTTTTATAACAATAAAGGGTCTAACAAATTCTTTGACTACAAATTACAATTTTTTAATTTTTTTTATTATTAATTGCCTCGTTCTGAAACATCAAAGTACTTCAAGGTAATTTTTCGGTTTTTGAATAAAATTATTTTTCTTAGATATAAAAACAGCTACTAACTTGGCAAAACTTAATAGGAAAAGTCGTAATTTTAAATATCTTAAGTTTATTGGCTGCACTAAATATGAAACTGTCCTAATTTATGCTAATATATTCAGATGTGTTTGACCCTGCTATTTTTACTATAACTCTATTTTAAAATTATTGACAGTACAAATTTGTTGTATACTAATTTTAACTAGAATAAAACTTTTAAAATATAATTTTCTTATTATTTTATTCAAAATGCCAATTTTAATTTTGTGTAAATAATAAATTTCATAGAAAATGTACAGAATAATGACATAATCAGATTATAAAGTTTTGAAAATTATTCTATGTTACAAAAACTGCAATGATTCCATAAATATTTTCTGGCAATTTAAAGAAATCACCTAAAAAATGCAGAAATAAAGACTAAAACTGGAATAGTTTTATGACAAAATATTTTAATCAATTTATAATCGTCTGTCTGTCATGTCGATTATGTTTCTCAATCAAATGTATTTATATCTACCGTACTATAACTATATCTATATTGCAGAATTACTAAATTTTAAATGTTTGTTAAAATTAACAATATTGGCAATTATTTTTACTTGGTTTTAAAAATGTATTTAAAATACAGGGTTTTCAAATTTAACTTATCTTAGTAAATAAATATCTTAAAAGCGTCAAAGCTGTAATGAAATATGTCATATAGTACCTTTCTCATTCCATTTCCAGATGCAGGCCACATACATAATATAACAATTATGGACAGTAAAATTTCGAAGACATTTTACCTATTTAAGCGTGTGTCTCAATTGTAACAATTATGCTTAAATAAAACTGATGAAATCGAAGCTGTTAACAAGAAATTTTTGAACTATGTATGCATAAAATTGGTATATACCTAGCAGATGAAAATAATCTGTGAATCTTCGAATGAAGGATGTCGAGGGAATTCTACGGATCAAAATAAACCGTAAATTATGAAAGTATAAAAATAATTCTGAACTATTAGCAAGAATTGAAAATCAACGAACTCAAAGATCGATTTTAGACGTTTAAAGGACCAACGAGACTTCAATAGGTATAGATGCTATAGGAAATGACCTTAGAAAATTAAGAGTAAGTAATTGGAATATTCGGAATTTGTAAATCAGCGCTAAAACTCAGCTTGAACTGTAACGCCATTTGACAATGATGATATCTTTATCAAATATTCTTACTTATAAATATTTGTTCTAAATATTCTCCTATTAAATGCAATTTTTTTAAAGGATACCAAACTTTTGTTTTCAAGTACGAAACTTTATATAGTTAATACACGTTTTTCTTTAAATATTTACTTTCAATGTTGAGTGGCAAAATATTTTTTTAACGCTATTTAAGTTTCTTATATATAAAATTCGATCTCTTAACGATATTTAACTTTTATATTTTCTGTTGTTCTTTGATTTCAGTTTTCGTTAAAACTTAAAATTTTTTGAATGCATTTTGTTTATATGAAATTAACTACAAAACTTTTATTTTTACATTATATTTCTTTTTGTTACAACTAAAATGTAAAGTTTTTGTTATTAAATAAGTTTCGTGTTTTTATGTATACTTTTGAAAAAAGCAAAAAAAAAAAAAAAAAAAATTAAATAAAACTTTTAATATAAAGTATTCTGTTCAGGTGAATCTAACTATATTTAAAAATTCATATTCAGCTTATGATACCAGTTTGTGAAAATTTTGAAAGTATACAAGCAACAACGAAAATGTTTTGTTTAATTTTTATAAATATCGATTTTATATAGCAAAATGTAATTAGAGAATTCACAAATAAGAACAGTCCATACTGCAGAACAACTGTGGATTATTGAAGAAATTCGTACGCATGGACTTTTTTAAATAGCAAGAGTTTTATACTATGGTGCAGTACTAATTATACGGAATAATATAGAATTCAAAATTTGCAGTGCCACCTAGTAAAAGAAATGTAAATAATGGACGATTTCATTATTTATTTTTAACGCACAGTTTAAGATAATTTTAGCTAAGCAATTGTCATGTTAAAAGGATGGATGCATATATTGGGAATCATTGAATGATTATGTTCTTCTACTTCTCCTCATTTGACAATTACACTATGATCTATGATATGCATAATTATAAATTATATTGAAATGACTCAACAGATGACACTAAAAGAAGTAGTAGAATTACTTCAAGGATTTCCAACCTTAATTTTTCAATTGAAATTATTAGAACGTTGATTAATTTATCAATGTCTACTGTTTGTACTAAGCAATTGGTTTTAAGTAATTCTTTTTCTCAGTATTTAATGAAAGTGAATTGAGAGTGAGCTTAAAGAAATGCATATTCTCTTATATTTATCTTTCTATTATTATCACTATAATTCATACAGATAATTGGTTCACTCAGAAGCTGTTTTGGCTGTTCTCGATTATAAGAAACCTTTTGTTTTTGATTAATTGTGGATTTGAAACTCAATTACTAATATCAAGTCATGCTGAATAAAATTATAAAGTAGTAAGTATCATTCATTCAATGCTGTTGTGAGGGTTTCTTTAGTAGATATTTGTTATTTTTATTAACTTTTAAAATCAGTATATTATATTATCAAAATGTAATCAATATGGTAAATTCAAAGTTTTCGTTTAAATTACATTTTTACATGAACTTTTTCTGGATATTAAAACAATCATGCATTTTCATATAGGGACACCATTTGATTCCAAATACTAGAAGTAAGATCTATGTCCAATTAAGATGGATATACAGCCAGAGAAATAATCGAAAAATCTGTTACTTAAAAATACACACTCTATTAGTAATCTACTAATTTATACTTAACTCTGTAAGCCAAAAAATGAAAAAAATTTCATTAGATTATAAAAAATTATTTAGAATTTTCCATAAAAAATATTTCATAGTTGATTACATAAAAAAAAAATTCTTCTATACTTAATCAAATATTAAATAATTCCATTTAATTTTTAATTATTTTTTATTCCAATATTTTTCTCGACAGTCGAATAACTATAGCTAAAGACCACCTACCTCACAACAATTTAATGATAAATAAATCCATTTTATTTGACATTTAAACTAAATGCTATATAAAAAAAATTTTTATCATTGCTAAATCATAAATATAAAAACGATACAAATTTTTATATTGCGTGACTTGAAATTTACATAATCGCAAACAAATTGAAAATAATCAAAAAATTATTTTTTCTGTAATTTTTTGTTCATAGTTTTAGCAACTCATTAGTTAACTAATTGAAGTAAAACTCGGAAAATTTCCATTGTTGCACGATTTCCGGACAAATATTTTATAGTTTTTCTATTTAATTACATTTAAAACAAAAAATATTACAATTTCATTTCTAATTATTATCGTAATTTATTATATAATTTTCATATAAAATAAATAAATAAATCAAACTTTAAGAAATTCTATTTCTGAAAAAAAGAAAAAATAATAAATAGAAAATTAAAAGAAAACACATGTTAACAAGAAAATCTACTTTATCCAATTTCTGGTCAATTGAACATGGTTGACTTATATCCTTTTTGAATTGCCAACGTAAAAATAAAAAAAAAAATTAAATGTGTTTTACAAAATATATAAATCGTTTTGACACCCAAAATGACTTTAGAAATTTTACAATTTTCTTCAAAATTTCAGTTTTCTTTTTCTTTTTTTTGTTTGAAAAGTTTTGAAAATTTCACAATAATTTCAAGAACGATTGCACGTATAATCTCAAATATATATTTCCCAACTGATTAATTTAAGGATCATGCTCCACAAAAAAAAAAGAAAGAAGGAATTACACATACGTGTTTTGCAATTGGATATTGCTGATGCTTATAAACCTAAAGTGTTATTGGTTTTTTTTTACAATGTTTTGGTAGGATTGGGTAATGTAGTATTTAAGGTTTCTATTTTAAAGAAAATTTCTAATTAAATTATGAACGTTTTTTAGAAATGAAATTTAATGCAAACACATTTTTATTTGAGAATTATTATTTTTGATGCTGATATTTTTGAAGCACTAAATAAATTCAAATATCTAGGAATAAAGTAGCTATGAAGATACACGTCTATCGCTATTGAAGAGATAGAATTTAATCTGTAAACAAATTTTACTTTACAAATAGTAAATTATTCAGATCAAGATTAGTTTCTAAGAACCAAAAATCAGAGTGTACGGAACGTTAATCAGACCAATTCAGTTCATTAAGTTTGGGCACTGAAATCAACGGATTTAACCCAGGTTGCGACAATATACGAACCCCGACAAAATGTAAATGAAACATTCAGAAACAGATTTATTTACGAACTTGAGTGGGACATTAAAATGTTACGTTTTATTAAATTCCAAAGGTTTAGTTTAGATAGCTAGGTCGCATGATAAGAATGCCTAAAGTGAAAAGGACTTATACCCATTTAGATGTCATGAATCTATCTGCGAAATAGATGGCATGAATCGGTAGAAGTAGATATTCATAAAATGAAAATAAATGGCTGGATAAATAATAAGTAAACAAAAATCAATTTGGCAGAATATGGGTCCAGAAGAGATGGATTACCGCTAAGTGTACATCTGAGAAAAAGAATAATTAATAACTGCAGAATGGTTTCATGTATATAGTAGAAAATAATGTATTTAATGTTAATATAGTAAAAAAATATTGTTTTATAGAAAAATCGTTATTTGGATCGAGTTAACCTAAAATCCTTTCAAATATTTAAACTTATTTTTAGTTTACGAATTGGGAAAGCACCTGAAATTATTTTGATCATTATTGTGGAAGAGTATTCGTAGGCATCTGTCTACGTAAGTCTGTAAATACGATTACCTCTTAACGTAGCAACCAAATTAATCCAAACTTTAAATTGAAATTTGTATCTAACACCGCAAGGATTCTATGTATAAGAAAACAAAGAAAGGATGGCCAATAAAGAAAAGTTGAAATAAAGAAATTGAAGAAGTAATATCAAAATTCGTTTAACTTAGAAACTGATTAAAATGAATAAAATATAAAAACTAATTAGCCAATTTTACTATTGCAGCAATTTTGAATGTTTGAAATAAGAAATAACTTTTCAGTGTTTTAGAAATAATATTTCAGAAGAATTTCGCTGATATTAGAAATGTTCTGAAAGACTTGCAAAGTGCTAATAATTAGATATTCTAAAAGTGTCTTATTAAATGATCCTTCATAATTTTTCCTAAGAGTCATTAGGAAAAATTAATTAAACCAAAATTTTCTTTAATAATTTATTAAAGGTATTAAAATATTTAACAAATTATTTGTTAAAATCTAAACACAATGTCTTTTCTCTTCAAAAGTAAACTAATAAAAAACTCTGACATTTTTTTTATTATGACCCATTTTGCATTATCCTTTTTTAAATAATTTTTTTGTTTCTTAAGCAAATTTGCATAATACAAAAAAATATACGAAACAAAAAAAACAACATTGTGTAATTTTTTATTTTACTAAAATCTTATTTTTAAAATTCATAACGCATTAATTCATAAACCTCGCTTTTCCCTTCATTCCAAATTGCATACAAAATATTATAATTCATAATAACAAAATTTTCTCATTCTTCTTTGGTCTCTATAGAGTTTTCTTTCATTTGAAACTTTTCCATTGCCGAAAGTCACCACAAAACATCTTTTCTGTTGTTTTTTTGTGAAGACGGGGATGGGAAAGTCATTCTTTTTATTAGCTTAAATCCTTTTTTTTACGTGTATATACTCTGACTTTATTCTGTTGCTTCTTCTTTTATAATATTTGGTAATGTTTAACAAAATATCAAATTTTGCCCGAAAGGAGATACAGCACGTTTTTAATATTATACAGAAGAGAGTGTTGGCCTTTTGGCACGTTTGTTTTTGCACTTCACTATATAGATAAAGTTTTTTTTTTGTGTTAAATAATTTTGTTTTTTTAACTTTTTTTTTTTATACATTTTTTTCATGCTACTTTTTAAGAATTTAACCTATTTCTGAATGTTTACAGTATAATTTGAAATACTTTTTATTTCAGACTGATTCAAGGATTTCATCACGAAATTATGATAAACAAGTGGTAAATGGATTATGAAATCATATTTAAAGAATAGATACATTCGTAATTAGATGCCAAATTTGAATATAAAATAAATACTTTTAAAAGCGGGTTAAAGATATCCGTAAAACCTGTAAAAGAAAATATTGTAAAATTAATTCTTAAAACCGGGTCTATACCAATTTTTTAAACACCGAAATTTAAATTCCATTAAAAATGGTTTTATAAATTTTCGACAATTTACAATTTAACTGCCATAATTTTAATTCATTTGTTTTTATTTCTATTCAATAGCAGCTCAAAAGTTACAATTTGGGAGCTCAAAGCAACTAGATATACATACTATATAGAGTTTAGTTAAAAGTGTTGTCAAAAATCATATAGATACAGGATAAAAGTCTCGCGGTGACGAAACATTACTATAATTTTTACCCAGTTCAATTTAGTTTCATAATAAATTTTAATAATCGTTTTAGTAAATTTTCTAACAAATATATGAAGTAAACGTTTCTTGATAATCATAATTACGCAATTTAATTACAATGCTGTTAATTAAAATTGTGGACCAGTTTTGCTAAGTCAAAAGAATTAAACAAAAAATCAATTAAAATGTCGATTCATTTTCGTTAACTTGAATTTGAAACTTTATAAAAAATAAACATTAACAAAATATTACTTCGACAAAGAACTAGCTACAATTTAACATTCAATTCAATAACCAATAAGTCTACAGATTTTGTATAAATGTTTAACATTATATAAATATTTCTATTTTAATGTAATGCTTCGAAAGATCCTAGTAAAATCGTCATTTCATATCAAATATAAATGAAAGTAGATTATAATTATTCGTACTTCTATAGTGGATCAAACTTTAACACATCTACTCTTAATCATACCACTATCTCGATGACACAAAATATAAAAAAAATCCTACCTTCCTGTGGTAATTTACATATTTTATGCTAAGATACTAACGACATCTTTAAATTGAGTTCACAAAAAAAAAAAATTAACTATTATACTATCACAGTATTCGGAATCCGCTTATAATATTATATTTTCCGCTTTTGTTCTCTTCTTTTACTTTGAAGATATTCACTTATTATGCATTTATATCCTTTTTTTATCGAGGAACTACAGAAAAGACAGAAAATACAATATTTATTTAGACAGATGAAGTAGAATGATGAAAATGATATTCAATATTATAAATAAATGTAATTTATTCTATATTCAATCTATACAATCATACCATAAGCCATTTGTTAGTCAAGTATATACTAAGAATGTTATTATGTTAAGGATTTTGTAATAAATTTTCTTTTATACCAGTACCAACGACGTTGTCTTTGGTAACATCAAATTCAAGTGAAAATTCTATTTGATATTAAATATGTAATAGTTTTTCAAATAAATACAATTACATGTTGCATTTTATTTTTGTATACGGTTTTATTATGTAACAAAATTGAAAGGATGGAACGATGACAACGAGGACAACGAGTTTATATTTAAATTGAATTGATGATGATACAGATTATTATTGTGAAAATTGAAAAAAAAAAATAGTTTTTATAAAATTAAAGATAAAAACAAAATTGGAGACGAAACTGCATTTTCCACTTATTTAATAAATTTTTACAAGATATAATATTTAGATTCTAAATCCGGATGTCGTGACATAGAGGTTTTTATAAAATTAAATATAAATCATACGTTTTGCGGCAGTCCAATTCTAAGTAGAAGCAGGCTAAGATAAGTTGGGAAGTATTAATTTGATAGCATGGCGGAAATGTCAAGAATTCCCATAATGAAAAATGCTGGATATGGTTAGAATAAAGAACAGTTTAGTGGTTAAATATAAAAAAGGATACATAAGGTCGATTAGTAGCCTAGTAACAAACTAACAAGGTTCTACATAATAGAGTTTGATTCGAAATTGATAATTCTATTATTAAAAGATGACCAAGACTTTGTTAATCTAATTTTCAACTTATTTGTTGAATCAATGTCGAAATGATAATTAAAATTATCCTTTAAATTATTAATATGTTAACTGACAGTTCTATATCCTTTTTGTATAATAAATTTATAATAATTTTCTCAATTTTACTGATGCAACAAAGTAAATATTTTTTCTTAATCTGAAAATTCAATATATTCCTTGTACAATAACTAAGTAGAAAACCAGATGATACCAAAACTTTAACAATTTTATTAAAATAATATTGAATTTATGTATATAGCATAAATTTTTAATTTTCCTTTTAAGGATAAGAATCAAAATTAGTTCATAAAGTGAAAATTAATATAAGAAAATCTAAATACAATTAGAATTCAAAATTTTCACAGGTAAAGTTAATTTTAATTTAAAGTGTAGTAAAGAATTTACTGAAATTTTTCTATGGTTTCATATTTTGTAATAGAAAATCTTAATTAATATTTTATTTTGCAGAATCTTCTTTATTTGGAAAATGAAATTTAATGAAAATATTTATAAATTTTATGAATAATATTGTTAAATTAATAGGAATTCCGAATGATTTTATAGGAATGTGTGGTACTCTAACTTATTAGTCTTTAAACCTATTTTACTTTGTAAAGAGAAGTTATTAAGAAGATATTTAAAAAAAAACATTTAAGGAGAACCCCCTTGATTACAATATAAAACTTAGGATCTTTTGTGGTATTTTATAATTCGACAAGTTGGAGGATTCACTTGCGCAAAATGGTATGTTTATATATATAAGGATAGAGAAAATAGTGGCTTAGTTTGATTGAAATGATAATTAATTCAAGAAATACAATGAATTTTACAAAATATTTGAACAAAAAACTGAATTAAATTTATTAAAATCACTCATTTTTAACCTTTCTCTGCTACATTTAATTAAATTTGCAAGCAAAAGTTTACGAACTAATCCTTTATATATGTTTTTTTTAAATCCTAAAACTTTCACTTAATTTACTTTCGATTTTATCCCACAAATTTGTACTTTTCAATAATATAAAAATTATCCAAAACCTTAAAATCATTAATAAATTAGTATTTTTCGGTAAACAAATTATAATTATTAACCATTCATTATAAAATTTGAGTTCACAAATCTATTTCTAAACGTTTACTAATTAACAAAATATCAAAGTTTTTGACACTTTAAAAGAAAATTTTTACTTAACACTTTACAATCTCAACAAGAAACAAACCAAAAACAAGAAAACATAATCAAAAAGTATACAAAAGAGTAAATAATTTAAGGGACTAACAAAAAAGTTTTCCATTTGATTAAATTTTGATATGTGAACTTTTTCATCCTTTTTTGTTGTACGTATATATGTGTAAATGATTCTTAGTGAACAACGAAGACATACTCATATAAATTCTCACAATGTAAGCACTAAATAAAAATAATGTAAAGTGTATAAGTAAAATAAAAATAAGGACATGGGTCAGGATGATGATGATGATAAGGACAAAATAAAAGGTTTCTTTTCTTTTATTTTACATTTTTTTTTTTTGCTATTTAAAAAAAAGGATTCAAATTTCATTCAATTATGTATAGTAATGATGGTGTTAGAAAGGTTGACTGTATAATATTATAAATAATATGTAAAATGATTATCGTATGTGATTTTTTTTTATCATTGAAAATATTTAGTTTTAACTATGTGAGATGAAAATTAAAGATTGGATTTTACATTTTGAAAATTTACCTAGAGAGTAAGTTTTTTTAAAATATTGCTTATGCACGTTTTGGAAAATATAGACTTCAATTTATGACTTCCTTTAAAATGTATCTCCCAAACTGAAAAACTTACAAGCAGTTTCGAAAATTGAAATTGCTTTATAAATAATACAAAATTCACATTTACATTATATTACAGACATAATTCTATTAGCAATGTTAAACTATTTAATCAATTAATTACAAAATTGTAAATCCTTATTAAATATAATGTAAAGTTTTCTAATTTATTTATTTATTAAATAAAATTTGTTTAAGAATCTTATAATTTTTTTGCATTTTGGAAAAAATGAAAATCATTTATTTTCTTTCTTTGAAGACTTTAAATAAAAGCATTAAAATTTATGTATAAATCTTAGTCTCGTATAATTTCTACAAAAAAAATATGAAATAAAAAATCCTTGTTTTATGCAATGAAATTATAAAAGTTATACAAGAAAATTTCTTAAAATAATAATTTCACTTTATTTTTCAGTGTTAAAAATTATATTCTTATAAATTCATATTTATGACAACAAACAATAAAAGTGAAAATTTGCAAAATATTTTATCGTGTATTTTCACTTGTTAAATATAATAAAAAGAAATAAATAATAAATTTCACTTTAAATTTTCACTTTTCCAAGCGCACCAATGACTTTTAGTAAAACAAAATCGTAAAAAAATTGTGAGTTTGGAAAATTTTTAATTGGTGAAAATGGATTTAATTTTAACGATTATATAAAGTCAGCTGTAAATATTTTATAAAGCCATTTTATAATAAAAAAAATTATTCAATATTTTATTATTTAACAATTTACATAATGAACTTTTACAGCTCTTATGTTGATCAATTTTGATAACTTTATTTTTCTGGTAACACTGATTACCAGTGGCATTAAAATATTCATAATCGAGAATTTAGGACATGCAGATTTATCATAAGAATTCCATTTATCCTTTTATAAAATCTTGAAATAACCTGAAATAATATAAAAATTTAGGTTTAAACTCAACCCAATATTATTTCAGACAACCACTAACAAAATTGTACAATTTAGCTTTTAACAAGTTTGAATAAATGACAATGGAACTAGTTTATTTAAAAATAAAAATTTACAAATTTAGACTGAAAATTATTAACTTTTCTATTTATCAAAAAATATCCTATCTAGAAAATTTCTCAAAAAAATAAAAATCATTTATACCATTTTGTGGTAAATAATAATTAAATTGATCCTGGCTAGCTAGCTAACTGATTTTCAACTTTTGCAGGAAAATGGTCAACAAAAACCAACATATAAAAATATACTTAACCACAAAAAATACCAAAAAAAAAAAATTACTATTCAGAAAAATTTAGCAGATGCAAAGGTCAGAATGTATTGAAATTAAAAGGATATTTCCTATGGGCATTTCAACTACATTTATTATATAAATAAATTTTGTTGAATAATTTTACCAAATAAAAATGTTCATTTTAGGTTAAAAGTTATACGAGAATTTTTATAATTTTTTTTTTTTGGAATGTCCTGTATGTCCTTTTTAAAACATTGTCGACAAAATACATACAAATAGTCAAAAATATTATACTCTTCATTTTGAATATTATTTAATCTATTGTGGACAGAAGTTATTCTGGTAATATAATTTTCTGTATTATTCGGAAGAGATTTTTTTTTACTTTGTAAAAAGGATTAAAAAAAAATTATATATTTTTTTTATGTTATCTAGAGCAATAAATAATTAATTATAAGTCTGGTATTTTTCATTTAATGAACTATTAATGATGACAAAATAAAAGAATATTTATGAAAATTATATTGCTTTGTCTGGGACTGACTACACATTACGATTATAGGACATTAAAGATTTGAAGAAATGAATTGTCGACAATGAAGGACAACTTTTGATTTCAATTTGAAAGTTTAATAAAATAGATTTATCATAATTTTAATGTTGCTAATTAATTTCTGTCTGGATATAATTTTTTTTTTAAATTTCACTTTAAAGTTCATTAATCTTTGATTTTCTTTTAAATTTAATAATTTCTTGTTTCCGGCAGGCATTTTTTTTTATTAACGTAATAAATCAATCTTTTTGTGATCCTTGAAGGAAATTTTATTACATCTTTTGAAATTGTTTATTCCATCAAAATTATATTTTCTATTTTGGTTTATCTTTTGGAAAGTTTATTTATATCGGAATTTTTTATTAATGAAATTTAAAAATTATATAAATTAGTTGATTTTGTTACCAAATTTTACAAGAATTTGTTTTAGTTATGACATTTCATAAAACTAAGAATTTGGAATATTGTTTTAAATCAAAAAATCTGATATTTAAATTAATTTAATTAATAATTCAATAAATTAAGAATTTTGAATTTTTATTATTCAATCACAAAATTTATTATTTATCGATAACAAATATAAATATTATCCACTTTAATTGATTGAATTTCATTTGAATTTATTCTAAGGAATAAGAATTGTGGAGGTTCATACCCAATAAAAGGTGTCATAGTAACCGGATAAACAACATTAAGAGCACATCAAACAAAAACAAAATTTTAGTGTGCATGTTGGATCGCAGTTAAACTTAACTTTATTTTTTATCAATATAAAAATGTACTTCAAAAACTTCTCTGTCCGCCTCCTGTAATAGATTTCAGTAAGCATATAGCCCCAATAAATTCATTGTTAAATTCTGTTTTTCACCCCGAAATTTGTTGTAAAAAAAATGTTTGCATTTTTACTATAGTTAAACTAACTCAAATTAATGACTAAAGTTTCCTGACATTTTTCTTTTTTCGTTTTGTTTTGATTGTTTGTTACTATATTATAAAGGAAGTAGTTTAAACCGAGTTTTTTTTAAAAGGATATAAATTTTTTTAATCATGTAAATTTGATATTACAAAATAAAAAATAAAAAAATTGTGAATGAAATCGCATTATTTAATACACTGTTTGAATAAAATACCTAATTAAAATTTCGAATGGATGGCAATAATTTTATTAAATTATAATGTAAAATTTTATGAGGAAATCTTTTAATTATATTATTAACTCAACAAATTGTAGGAAAAAAAAAACAGAATATCGTCCAAAATAAAGATAATTAAGGAACTCGCTCGAATCTAACGAATTCGAATCTTGTTTTAGTAATATTAAGTAATGGCAGTTAACACAATCGAAATTACTGGAATATATTTTAGAACTTTTACGTGCAATAATTGACAACTTCTAAAAAATAAATAATTAACTATTCTCAGCTAGTTTAAAAATTGTATTTAATTACATTATTTTTTTAAAAAATAATAATTACATTAAAAATTCTAACAATTCGAAACTAGAAAAATTCTTGTTACCTTACTAGGCAATTGAATACCAAAATTAAATATTTTTTCACTAATAAAATTATGTATTGATTTGAAATATACAAATCCAAATAATTACTTAGATTTCAATTGAATTTAATGAATAGTTAGATTGTAAATTTCAATT
This sequence comes from Rhamphomyia laevipes, assembly GCA_963920725.1. Taxonomy (NCBI): domain Eukaryota; kingdom Metazoa; phylum Arthropoda; class Insecta; order Diptera; family Empididae; genus Rhamphomyia; species Rhamphomyia laevipes. Next base: position 43,961,559 of record OY987256.1, read on the forward strand.
CAGAAATATAATTCTTAAAATGAAACGTTTTTTGTTAATATACTAAGAAACTAAAATTGACCGAACATTAACAAATAATTCATTACAGGGTAAAGCTACAAACGATTTCACAGTGACAGCTTAAACCTTTGCCAAAGACTAAACTTCGGTTTCTCAGTGCAAGCTTGAAGATAAACCTACTTTCAAGTTAGGTTTAACTTAAGGCGTAAAAGGCTAGAATTTAATGTTAACTTTTGACACTAGTTTACATACACATTACTATATAGAAAATAAATTTATAATAGATTTTCAAAGTTATTAGAGAAAATCTAGAATTACTGAAAGACTTCTTTTCATCCATATTAATTTTCACAATAATTTTTATAATCAGCAGAATCATTTTCATTCACAATATCATTATTTTAAATTATCATTCACAATATTTCATATTTTTTCATTTAACTAAGCTTAAGGCAAATTTTGATTCAGAAATCAAATAAGCTTAGACTAATCGGTTCAGTAAGGGTTAATGGAACTGTATGAAAACTATAACTAATACCAAATTTTAATAAAATAATCATAAAAAGTTTCATTTTTCCAAACAGTGTATAAAATAAAACACTCATAAATAAAACACACAAAATTAAAACAATTTGAAAGATTGAAATTTCTAGATAATAATAGTAAATACTAATTTCAATATTATACTAATTATAAAATAAATTGTTTCCCCTAATAATAATAAAAAAGTTTTAAAATTTTAAATTGATTTTCAATGAAAATTACATTTAAAAATTATTGTTGATTCGTGTCGAATATTTTCCAGGCAAGAACTGCACTCAAAAATGATGATAAAAAATCCAAGATAAAACTTTAAAATTCCATAAAATTAGCACATTAAAATTTTCATCAAAATTTATTTATTTCAAAAAATATTATTTTATTTAAAATTTTTTTTTTATTTATTTAATTATTTTATAATTTTAATTATAATCACATACAAAAATTTTTGGTAAATTTATTTTAATTTCACTTGAAATATTGCAATTTCATTTCATATTTTATTTTTTAACACTTAATTTGAATATTTCAATTTAATTTTCAACACTAAATAGAAATAATTATGATATTTTCATACAATTTTCTAATATTATCCTTGAAAATTGATCTTTGAAATAGAATTATCACTCAGAAATTATGCATCACTTAATTAATATGAAAATATTAATTGGAAATTATCTAAGATTTTCATTAAAAAGGAATTTTTATTTAATTAAATATTAAACGAAAACTATTTTTTATTTTAAATAAATTATTATATTTTATTTCACAAATATAATATCACAATTTAATTTTAAAACGCTTCACGCATGTAAAAATCACTTACAATTTTTTTTTTATATATTTATTAAATTTTCCTTGAAATTTTTTTATTTAATTTTTTTTTTTTTAAATTTTATTTTACACTTTAAACGAATCAGAAGGAAATGAATGTTTCACGTCAAGTGGTTCCATGAGGACTAAACGATATGAATTCAATTTTTTTGGTATAATAATAATATAAAAATTTTCTGAATAGTCGATTTTCAGTAATGTTTTATGTATACCAATGGTTAGTCTACTTTCATACTTCAGACTATGTAGAAAAGGAAAATTTCTATAATTTGTTGTTAAGCGCATATACAATACTTTAAAGTTGGATTGTTGAATACAATATGTTCGATGTTTGAATGAGTTTCAAACATAAAGTTTGATATTATAAAAATTAATGGAAAAATGGAATGCAGATGTATAAAAATCATATCAGTGGTCCTGGTCCGGCAGTATAAGTTCAATGTTTACATTAATTATAGCGAATTAGCTAATTGTATTTTATGTAAGTTCAATTTGATATCAATACTCCGAGCATATAAAAAATATAATTGATAATATTTATGTACATACTTCGTAAATGGAGAATATAATAATTAAATAAAATTTATTTATTAATTAAAATCAAATGTAATTTTTTCAAAGAATCATTTTATTTTTAAGATGATTAAATAAAGATTATTTCAAGAAATTTAAATTATTATTCATTCCCCAGTAATATATACGATAATGCATTTAAAGCTCTTCTAGGTGCACCCATCAAACGTTCAATTGTACTTTTATTTTTTGTAGATTCATCTGTGGTTTGATTTGTTAATCCATTTACGAGTTCTTGAGCTATTAATGTTAGTTATTCAAAAATTCTATTATAATTACAAAAAAAAAAAATACCTAATTTATTCGACTGTTCAATATTATTTGTATCCACATAATCCAAATTTGCATAAACCAAACTAATTAGTAATATTATTGTGAATAACTGAATTTTTACCATATTTTCACCATAAAAATCACAAACGTTCAAATTTTTATATTAAACTATAAAAGAATATTAAAAAATTTTCTTATTTATACATTTTCCATCTATGAAAATTTTAATTAAAACCGTTAAACTATAAAAATTAAATATTTTAAAATTGATTAGTTTTAGTCATACGAATTTCATAAATACATTTTCTAATTATATCTAGTAAATTTTTTTAAAAATATTTTCGTTATAAATTGAAATCGTAATATGCTAATTATTATTTGAAGTTTCGTGGCTTTTGTTAGCACATTTTGGTATCCTTTTGATTGTTGGAATTTTTAAATTCTAAAAAACGAATATTTTCAATTTGCGTTTGAGAAGGTGGGAATGGAAGCGACCAAACCACGTACCTAGACCGTACGGTACGTTATACTCCCTTACGAAATGTTGACCATTTTTATCACGAATCAATTTGCGTTATAATTTATATCAATCAAAAGATTATGAACGGTTTTACAAGAAATTTTCGGTTCATAAAATGAAATAAAATAAAATTATTATAAATTAATTTAAAAATGTAAAATTTATTTATAAAATTAAATATTTTCTTCACCATTTTCAGAATTCGATTAATTTCATAATTTATAAATAGTATTTTATTATTATATTTTTCATAACTGAAGAGCTCTAAAATCAGCTCATGATAAGCTCAGTAGTTTTAAACCATTTAAATACAACAGAACTTGCGATATTTTGAAGCAAAATTTTTATTTAAATAAAAGTTTTAATTAAATAAAAATTAGCTTAACGTAAAAGTTTATGCTCGAAAATGATGGAAACGGTTGGTCAAAATTTTGAATTATATAAAATACATTTTTGCTATCTTAAAATATCTGAAATTTAAATAAAACTACTGTTAATAAATATACTTACCATTAATTATCTGTTAGTTTTTCTTTTTTTAAACATTAAATGAAAATTTTGTAAATATTTATTATTATGATTTAATCGACATTTTCATAAATTTATGATTTTATTTTTAATTCCAAGGACATTAAGTTCCTATTAAACATATAAATTCTCTTGGAAAGCCTACCAATTATTGATATATATTTATGTTGAGTTGTACGTCTTGATCTCCTGTTGAATTCCGATTTATTACATTTCTATTATATAATGTGCTCAGAAAATTTGATTTTCTGGCTAATAATTTTTGTTCGTTTTTATTTTTAGTTTTTAGAAGATATTGATCAATTTTAGCAATTGCTAGAAACAAAAATGTATATTAATATTTTTTAATTATTAATCAATATAATCATTACTTGCTGCATGTTTATTAGGTACACAAGTTTGAGGAGCATTATTAGTATTTAATAAGTCATTTAATTGTGCAACATCTAAAAAGAATAATGTATTAATAATTTTTAATTACTATTCATGATAATTATTACTTTCTGGATTCGTTTTAGGTATCTGATTTTGTTCAGCTTGTACTTGACCACTTAAAAATTCAAATATTTTCCGGAGTTCTAAAAACATAAAAAATTATTAATAATTTTTAAATACTAATCACCATAATTATATTACTTTCTGCATTTCTTTTATCCATATCAGCTTGAGTTGCTGCAGCTTGAGTTTCATCATTTAGTAAAGATAATATTATTTTAAGTGCTATAAAAAAAATATAATTAATAAATTTAGGTATTAAGTATAATAATCATTACCTTCTGCATAATTGTTATTGTTCTCTGGTTGAGGTGCTGAATTTAGAATTTCACTTATCTGCGCAATTACTAAAATTAAAATTTATTAACAATTTTTCATTATGTATTAATCAATATAATTATTACATGCTGCATTATCCATCACATTTGCAGGTTTATATTTAGGAAATAGTAAATTATATATTTCCGCAAGTACTAAAAAAAAAAATATAATTAATAATTTTTATTTATTAATCACGATAACTATTACTTCCTGTATTAAGAATACTCGTCCCCGTTCTAGTTGTTTCAGCTTTGATTTCAACACTTAAATATTCAAATATTTTCAAGAGTGCTAAAAAAAAAAAAAATATTATGATTTTTTTAATATTAATCACCATAATTATTACTTGCTGCATTATTATTATCTAACTGTGTTTGAGAGAGCGTTTGTGTTTGTTGAGCGTTAGTGTTCTCATTTAGTAAACCTAATATTATTCTAATTGCTATAGCAAAAAAAAAAAAAAAAATTTATTAATAAATTTATGTATTAATCACAATTATCAATACCTTCTGCATAATTGTTAGCGTTCCCTGATTGAGGAGCCGAATTTAGAATATCATATATTTTAGCGAGTACTAGAATAAAAAATTATCAATAATTTTTAATTATGTATTAATCAATATAATTATTACATGTTGCATCATTATACATTGCATTTTGAGGTTGATATTTAGGAAATAGTAAATCATATATTTCTCTAAGTACTAAAAAAAAAATATTAGTAATTTTTATTTATTATTCATGTTAATTATTACTTCCTGCATCCAAAACTGGTTTATTGTCATTACTAGTATCATCAGTACTATCACCATCACCAGTATCGTCATCACTACTTTCTTCATCACCACTATCATCATCCCCACTGTCCTCATCACCACTACCATCATCACCACCACCATCATCACCACTATCATCATCACCAGTATCATCATCACCAGTATCATCATCACCAGTATCATCTTCACCACTATCATCTTCACCACTCTCGTCATCACCGCTACCATCATCACCGCTACCATCATCACTACTATCATCTTCACCACTATCGTCATCACCACTACCATCATCACTACTATCTTCATCTCCACTACCATCATCACTACTATCTTCATCTCCACTACCATCATCACTACTATCTTTATCACCACTTTCATCTTCACTACTATCACCACTACTACTGCTATCACCAGCACTACTATCAGTTTCATCACTAGATTCTTTCGAAGACAGTTGTTTGCTTCCTTCATCACTACTGTCATCTTCACCACTACCACCAGAACTACTATCAGTTTCATTACTAGATTTTTCGGTACCATTAACACTACTATCAGTTTCGTCACTAGTTTTTTTAGAAGAAGGTTTTTTGGTTACTTCATCACTACTGTCTTCATCACCACTACCATTAACACTAGTATCAGTTTCATCACTAGTTTTTTTAGAAGAAGGTTTTTTGGTTACTTCATCACTACTATCTTCATCGCCTTTACTATCAACACTACTATCAGTTTTATCAGTCGATTTTTTCGAAGAAGGTGGTTTGGTTACTTCATCACTACTATCTTCATCACCACTACCATTAACACTAGTATCAGTTTCATCACTAGTTTTTTTAGAAGAAGGTTTTTTGGTTACTTCATCACTACTATCTTCATCGCCTTTACTATCAACACTACTATCAGTTTTGTCAGTAGATTTTTTCGAAGAAGGTGGTTTAGTTATTTCATCACTACTATCTTCATCACCACTACCATTAACACTAGTATCAGTTTCATCACTAGTTTTTTTAGAAGAAGGTTTTTTGGTCACTTCTTCTTCACTTTTTAATTTTTTCTTTTTTTCTTTTTTTAATTCATCGCTATCCATTTTTGATTCATCACTGGTTTTTTTCTTAGAAGGTTTTTTGGTTACTTCATCACTTGTATCCTCATCACCACTATCATTTTTAATTTTTTTCTTTTTTTCCTTTTTTACTTCATCACTATCACGATCTGATTCCTCACTAGATTTTTTCGAAGAAGGTTTTTTGGTTACTTCTTTTTCACTTTTGTGTTTTTTCTTTTTTTCATTTTTTAATTCATCGCTATCCATTTTTGATTCATCACTGGTTTTTTTCTTAGAAGGTCTTTTAGTTACTTCATCACTTGTATCCTCATCACCACTATCATTTTTTCTTTTTTTCTTTTTTTCCTTTTTTACTTCATCACTATCACGATCTGATTCCTCACTTGATTTTTTTGAAGAAGGCTTTTTGGTCACTTCTTCTTCACTTTTTAATTTTTTCTTTTTTTCTTTTTTTATTTCATCGCTATCCATTTTTGATTCATCACTGGTTTTTTTCTTAGAAGGTCTTTTGGTTACTTCATCACTACTATCATCATCACCACTATCATTTTTTCTTTTTTTCTTTTTTTCTTTTTTTACTTCATCACTATCACGATCTGATTCCTCACTAGATTTTTTCGAAGAAGGTTTTTTGGTTACTTCTTTTTCACTTTTGTGTTTTTTCTTTTTTTCATTTTTTAATTCATCGCTATCCATTTTTGATTCATCACTGGTTTTTTTCTTAGAAGGTCTTTTGGTTACTTCATCACTACTATCATCATCATCACTATCATTTTTTCTTTTTTTCTTTTTTTCTTTTTTTACTTCATCGCTATCACGATCTGATTCGTCACTAGATTTTTTCGAAGAAGGTTTTTTAGTAACTTCTTTTTCACTTTTGCGTTTTTTCTTTTTTTCATTTTTTAATTCATCGCTATCCATGTTTGATTCATCACTGGTTTTTTTCTTAGAAGGTCTTTTGGTTACTTCATCACTACTATCATCATCATCACTATCATTTTTTCTTTTTTTCTTTTTTTCTTTTTTTATTTCATCACTCTCCATTTCTGATTCATCACTTTTCTTTTTTTTCTTTTTTCTATCATCAGTTTCATCACTTTCCATATTTTTGGTTACGTCTTTTTCAGTTTTGTGTTTTTTCTTTTTTTCTTTCTTAATTTCATCATTATCCGATTCTGGTTTATCATTTTTGATTTTTATATCTTTAACTGTATTACTTTTCTCTGATTCTTCACTAGATTCTTGGACACGATTATCAACTTTATTTGTAGGTGCTTTAATATCTGGTATCTTTATGTTGTCGATACTTGCTAGTAAGCTGTCTATACTCGAAATGGCTAAAAATCATAAATTTATTAATAAATTTTAAAAAATAATTAAGATATAATATTACTTTCTTGTATGCCTTTCGGAGCCTTTCTATTCAGTACTTCATCTATTTCCGCAAGAGCTAAAAACCAAATTTTATTAATAATTTTAATTTTTAATCATGTAAATTATTACTTTGATCTATGAAAGAAAATGAATCGTCTGCTTTAGTGTTAGTAGCAGGTTGAGTAGCAGGTTGAGTAGCAGGTTGAGAAGCTATAATTTAAATTTAAATATATGTAATTTGAATTTCAGGATATTTGTATAATTACTTTATTACGATAATTATTACCTGGAAACGAGTTAGCATTATCACCTCCACTTGAGTAAGTATTAGTGTCTCGAGCTCCAGTATCTATAATTTGAATTTCAGATATTTTTATAATAACTTAAGCACGATTATAATTACCTGGTCGTGAGTAAGTATTGTCACCTACATTTGGATTAGTATTAGTGCCTTGAGCTCCAGCATCTATAATTTGAATTTCAGATATTTTTAAAATAACTTAATCATGATAATTATTACCTGAACGTGAGGAAGTATTATCACCTACATTTGAGTAAGTTGTAGTTTTCCGAGTTTCAGTATCTGTATAATTTAAATTTCAGATATTTTTATAATAACTTAATCACGATAATTATTACCTGTACGTGAGTAAGTATTAGAACTTGCACTTGAGTAAGTATTAGTGTCCCGAGAATCAGTTTCTGTAATTTGAATTTCAAATATTTTTATAATAACTAAAGCACACTTTTAGTTTTTTTACTCGATATAGAATTATCACTCAATTGAGAGGTTCCGTAATCCAAAACGAGTAGAATTAGTAAAAATACAATTTTCCCCATATTCAAACTTTATAATAATAAAGATACAAAACCTTGTACTAAACTGTTCAAAGCTACGACAAATTTTCTTATTTATACATTTCCAATCCATAAAATTTCAATTAAAATGCGTAAAACTATAAAATTAATTTCAAAAAAGCATTTAAAATTAATTTAAAGTGGAAAATTTTGATGAATCCCAAGGCTGAATCTATATTGATTAAGATATGTACGCAACAACTATACATAATATACTTAGAAGTTCTGTAGAACCGAATGTTTCGTAGCAATTAATTTTAGTTATTATTTTTGTACCTAAAATTTAGTTCTCAATATTTAAAAACTTTTTCTTTATAATTCCTGTATTCCTTCCAAAGTTACATTTATTGAGTATTAATTAAATTGTCGAAGGTAATGGTTGGTTTACTTGGTACGATAATATTATAATTCGTTATAGCTTCGGAAAATTAAAATAAATGTAATTATGTAATAAAATAAATGTAATAAAAAACTATCGCTATAAAATTTCCTACAATTTTTATCAAAAATAATTTTCTTTTTATTATATTTATGGCCATGGAAATATTTACGCACTGTAAATAATTATTAAATTTTTATTATTTTAAACTTTAAACGTCTGAATGTAGATAGGTGCATTTGTATCTTTATCCCTGATATATCTACATTTTTGACATTTAACATTATAGCTATCAATAAAAAAAAAATTCTCATTGAAATTATCCTATATATTTTTAAAACATTTTAATGTTCGATGTGGTACAATTGAATCCTTATACAAAATTGATCTTACCGGAGTTTATTATTGTATGATATTTTAAGAGAGATGATACATAACTATAGTTTAGTAAAGTAAGGTATATTATTATTGAAAAAAGTTATAAAATTTAAAATCCTATAATACTTTATTAGGCGCTCCGCATATTACATCCGAAAAGTTGATACGAAAGAAATTATTTTTTTAATTTTTGAAAGAAATACCAAACTATTGAGAAATTAATTCTTTATGATTTTTAATTCATATGTTTACAGGAATACAGATATTTTATTTAAATATTGCATTTTCTGATAAAAAGTAAAATCCCTGATCAGTTGACTGTCATAGACTGACTGTCAAAAATCGTACGAAAAAAAAAATCTGATGAAATTTTGCATTGAATTTTTTTTTGGTTGTTATCAATTATTATATAAGTACATGTGCCATGAGATTGTTGTTTTGTTGATATTCAAAATATCAATTAGCAAATGATTAAATTGATTAATGTGTCATAACATAACAGCTGATTATGACATATTAATTTTTCGGATTGCTGCAGTATGCGGATCAAAACCGAAAACATTAAATATTTGATAATCGTTCCCTGAAAAAAGGATTTTTCGTACGAAAAATTAATGTAGTATGAAAAAGCGTTTGATTTAATAAAGTAAAAAAAAGCGTTTGATTTAATAAAAAAAGCCTTATAAAAAAAGCGTTTGATTTAATATTAATGAAAATATTAATTAAATTTTAATTATTTTAAAATTGATTAGTTTTAATCATGTTAAATAATTATCCTTATAGTATAGTAAAAAGAATATTTTATTATTATCTGTTGAATTGTAGGATTGTAGGGAACAAATTTTTTAATATGTTTTTATTATGTCATTTTGTAAGTCATACAAAAATGATGCAATTTAATTTTTTATTATGTTGCGTGGTTTTTTTTTATTATTATTCTAATACTGGCAAGGAACATTTTATGTGAACAACATTTAATGGATAATTTGTAAAATTAATCATATTTTGTTAATAGTATTTGTTCGCAAACGAAGCGTCTGCTGAACAAAATGTTTAACGTATATTTGGCCATTTTAAAATTTAAAATAATTTCTCATTAAATTTCTTTCTATTGTTTGTTTTCTCTAATTATAATTAATTTACACACACATATAAATATATATTTGCAACAATTTTCTAATTAAAATTTAATAATGTTCTTTTGGTCACTCGCTATGATATCGTCTCGCAGTTAAAACTTAAAATTCGTCTCGTTATTAAAATCAATTAAATTAAAATCAGTCGTATAAAATATAATAAAATAAAAATTGTGTTAAACAATAATCTTAAATTAAATTATAAATATAAAATTTTAAATAATAAAATAATAGCTTCTAAATAGTTGATCAAAATAAAAAAAGAAAATCATTAATTTTTTTGTTGAATTAAATTTAGTTTTTTTTGTTGTTTAAATAAAATTCATATTTTTTACAAAAACCAAAATTTGTTTGATTTTTTATTTCATATGTTTTAGAACATATTTTTGGTCCAAATTCGAACCGGATAGTGGATAGTGAACAGTGAAAATTAGTGATTACTTAAAAAATTATTTTATTTGTGGTTTATTTTATTAATTAAAATTAAATTAATAAAATTATAATTAAATATCGGTACGCGCGGTAATTCTGGTGTATAATAAAAAAGTGACATTTATTAACATTAAAGATTTTTGTGGACATAGTGTTTAAATATCAACAATTCGTTGATCAAAAAAAAAGGGACAAGAAAACATCATCAAAATCAACACGTGATTGTGGCATCATTAACATCAATAACGGGATCACCGCATTGCATCATTACCATCATTCTGTACCATATTAGTATTTGTAACCGCAAGTAGAAAAAAATTATATTATTACATTATATATAATATATAAAATTATCGGTATTATCGTACAATCAGTTAGCAACAAGAAATATTACGCATACCAAATAAAAAATTATTATTCGCGTATTGCACATACAACACAATTATCTTATCATCAATTCTCATCTCGATTTCTCAGCAAGATAATTGCATCGTATAATCGTTATCATTGCTCAGAGATAAAGCTTATCAAAAATCAATTCTCGCTCTCGTCACTAAGTATAATTGTGTGTTGTATACTTTGGTATTGGTAATATTAAAAATTAATTTACCGGTCAATTAATTTCTTTACGTGCATATACAAATATATATATTTGATATATTTTAATTTTTCTTGTATGCATATAATAATTTTATGCATAGAAAGAAAATTTAAAAAAAAAAATACTGGGTGCCTCAGCAATAATTTGAAAATATAATTATATTTAAATATTTTGTTCGGATAAATATAAATTATTATACATACATATATATGAAATGAACAATTTGAAAATAATAAATATTCAAATTATTAATTATTAATAAACATTATAAATTTGAATTTTTTTTATAAAATATGTATAACCATATAAATAAAAATTAAATAAATAAATTTTCATTATTAAACAAATAATTTAGTTTCATATATTGAAAAACAATATTAATATGTATAATAATTATAAATAATTATACCAGTGAATATATACAAAAAAAAAAAACACTTAAACAATTTATAAAAATTCAGTTATGCCAAGGCACAGGGTGCTTCAGTTATTTATTTAAAATAAATGACAATCGAAGAACAAATTTAACAATCAAATATTTAATTCCGAGTGTATATATATAACAAATTAAGACTTTTAATATAAAATAATATTAAATACTAATATTAGTTACAATATACACTAAATATATAATATATATCAAAAATTAAAACTTTTAATATTAAATAATAATTTTTATTACAAAATATATATAAATACATAAAATATATATAAAAAATTAAGACTTTTTTTAATATTAAATAAATAAATAATTCATCGTAAAATATCACACTACATTTGAGATTGATTTCGAATAATAATAAATAAATTTATTATCATTATATATATTAATTATTTAATAAATTAAATAAAAATATAATTAAAAATTTAAACTTTATATTATTTAATCAACAAATTATTTAAAATATTGATTAAATAATACTGAATTTGTTCACTTACCATTCGCAATCGTTCCCCGACCATTCGTAATCGGAAATCATATATTATTCATAAAAAAATGGAAGCACTTAAGGCTAAACGCGGTTATGTGAAAGCGGCGCTCACTAGGATTATGAATTATGCTAATTCAATTCCTGACACCGACACAATTTCGTTAATTGAAAAGCGACGTCAAAAACTAGATGATCTTTGGGCTGATTATCATAATATTCAAGATTTGATGGTAGATGCCGCAAAAGATCTAAGTGAATTTGATAATGAAGCGGACGTTACAGAGTTCGAAAGTAATTTTTTCCGCGCCTGGGAAATTCTCGACCAACGGTTTCGTGTATTATCAGCTGAAGCGCGCGAGCAAGTTGATACGTCACAGTTTAATACCTCTCGGACTGATATTCAAAATTTGGCGGATCAGCAAGCACAATTTCTGGAACGACTCTCCAGTCCACATTTCGTACCACCAACGCCCAGCGTGTCTCAGTTACCTAAAATCACAATTAAACATTTTTCAGGTGACTTTACTGAGTGGACTACATTTCGCGATTTATTTGAGAGTTCAGTACATAACAACCCATCGCTCACAGCCTGTCAGAAATTTTATCATTTAAAGACTTTTTTAATTGGTGATGCAGCTACTTTGCTAACCCACATGCCCGTAACGGATAATAATTATGTTGAAGCTTGGGATAAGCTGGTCAAAAGATATGATAAACGGGATCAAATCTCGTTTGACCTAGTCAAAAAGTTTTTTAATCTTCCTAGCTGCCAATCAGGTACAAATAATTTACGGAAATTAGTAGATGGCGCTGACGAGGTGCTGAGAGCGTTAAAGGCATTAGGTCCTGAAGCTGAAACTCGTGATATATGGCTTCTTTATCTAGTTAATAATAAACTCGACTCGGAATCTTGTAAAGCCTGGGCGGAATTTAATTCGAAAAATCAATTTCCGAAAATTCAAGATTTCCTAACATTTTTAGATAAAAGATGCGACATAATCGCTGCCAGCAAAACGTCTACTGTTGCTCGACCGATACCAGTAGCTCGGGTACATCGAGGTCCATTGAATTCACCAGGGTTTAAAAATTATCACACCACAATCTCGTCCTGTCCCAAGTGTAATTCAAATCATGATTTATTTCAATGTCCTAAATTCGCTGCTATGACTATTAATCTTCGCCGTTCGTTTGTAAAAAATAACAAATTATGCTTCAATTGTTTGCGATCAGATCACAGATCCTCAAATTGTAGCTCAACGCATCGCTGTCGAGTTTGTAATACGTCACATCATACTATGGTTCATCCTGAACAATATTCAACTAGCACACCAAATTATAATTCGAATACTACAACAAATTACAATTCGCCTGATCAACCAAATACGCGTCGTGCCACTAATTTGGATACACCAACCTCGTCTCGATCCATGGTAAACTTACATTCGACGCAAACAAATAGTTTGACATTTCAACCTAGTACGTATCTGCCAACAGCTGTCGTAAACGTGCGCGATCAGCTTGGCGTACTACAATCATGTCGTGTCTTGATCGACACCGGATCGCAGTGTTCGTTCATCTCCGAAAAATGCCTGCAGAGATTAGGTCTACCTCGTGAACATGCTAAACTTCCAGTAAGTGGCATTTCGGCCACTGGCGCTGGAGTAACTCGTGGAGCAGTAGCACTAACACTACTTTCCAGATGCAGTGACAAATTTTTGGTTTTAACAGCATACGTGTTACCGCAATTAACTTCGTTATTGCCAAACTTTTCAGTCGAACCACCTCAATCGAATTCGTTTGGATTTATCAGCCTCGCTGATCCAGATTTTTCTATACCGCAACCGATAGATATTATTATTGGCGCTGATAAAGCATTTTCGGTGTTTGAAAATGAAAGAATTGCTGGTGCTTCTGGAACACCCAGTGCCGTACTTTCAATATTTGGCTGGATAATTGTAGGTCCAACTATCTGCCTTGACACATCGAAAGGTAACCAATCATCGCTCAACTCATTCCACATTTCTATCGATCTCGATGTTCAACTACAACGGTTCTGGGAGCTCGAAGAAGTCACTGGTCACTCGAACCTTTCCATTGATGAACAGTTTGTTGAAGATCACTTTGTTTCCACTAAGTGTAGATCAGTTGACGGGAAGTATATAGTTGAGCTACCATTTAAAATTAAATCTCCAAGCTTTGGCAACACCATTAATGCAGCGGTCGCTCGCCAGAAATCAATGGAGCGCAAATTTCAATCAAATGCAAAACTAAACAAAGCATATTCAGATTTTATGGCTGAATATCTCGCTCTCGATCATATGACTGCAATTCACCCAAATGACGTAAACTGTGCTACAGACCGGTGTTTCTACCTTCCACACCACGCTGTATTTAAAGATGATAGTAGCACAACAAAGCTTCGTGTGGTGTTTGATGGATCAGTCAAATGCTCGAAAGGACATTCGCTAAATGATAGTCTATCAATTGGCCCACCAATCCAGCGTGATCTCTTTGCTGTATGTACTCGGTTTCGACGGCATAAATACTGCTTTTCTGCAGATATTAAGCAGATGTTCCGACAGATTTGGATAGCAGACCACCATCGTGATTTTCAGCGCATAATATGGAGAACTGATCCCTCGCAGCCGTTCACGCATTTTCGGTTAAACACAGTCACCTACGGCACATCACCGGCCCCATTTTTGTCTGTCCGAACCTTAATGCAACTTGCTAAGGATATTATTCATGAGAAACCTGCAGTAGCCGACGTCATACTACATGATTTTTATGTTGACGATATTCTCTCGGGAGCAGATACGGTACAGGAAATTGTGCAATTAAAGAATGATATAACGAGCGCATTAAGTTCGGCAGGGTTTCACTTACGAAAATGGAGCACAAATTGCTGGCCACTACTTGCTACTATTCCGGAAGATCAACGTGAATTGACACCATTAGCGCTTCAGGATTCGTCGTCAATCAAATTACTAGGACTTCGTTGGTGCCCTAAGTCTGATTCGTTTTCATACAACATTTCATTATCGCCATCCTTAATCATGACCAAACGAAATTTACTGTCAGAGGCGGCCCGTATTTTTGATCCGTTAGGGTTTTTAGCTCCTGCAGTTGTCTTAATTAAAATTCTATTTCAGGAAGTTTGGTGCAGAAAATTAGACTGGGACGATCTTTTGCCGGAGGACTTAGCAGCTCGATGGAAATCACTTCGTCAGGAAATTCCTGAATTCCATAAAATCAAAATACAACGTCGTATCTTTTCGTCATATCATGGTGGTCGTATCGAATATCATGGATTTTGCGATGCGTCTGAGCAAGCTTACGCAGCCGTGATATACTGTCGCTGTCGCGATACTGATACTGGTTATAGCTCTGTTCTTGTGGCGGCGAAAACAAAGGTTGCTCCTCTCAAAAATATCAGTCTTCCTCGCCTCGAACTATGCGGGGCGGTGTTATTGTCCAGATTATTTCATAAAATCAATTCTTCGTTTCCGACAGAAAACCTTAATTGTTACGCTTGGACTGACTCACAGATTGTTTTACATTGGTTGTCATCGCCTCCTCGACGTTGGTCCACGTTCATTGCCAACCGAAGTTCTGAAATATTAAGCATAATACCTCGTTCACAATGGAGTCATGTAAAAACGAGCTGCAACCCAGCCGATTGTGGAACACGCGGCTTACCACCAGCTGACTTATTGAATTTTCAGCTTTGGTGGCAGGGACCAACCTGGTTGCGACTCGATCGTAGTATGTGGCCTTCAGAATCGTTACATACATCGCCTCCAGCTGCTGAATTATTAGAAGAACGTAGAATCAAGCAAACATTATTGGCCCATCCATCACTGATCAATCAAACTTCACAATTCATGTCTAAATTACTCGAAAAAACCTCAAGTTGGGTAACATTATATCGTACCATCGCATTTGTTCATCGCTTTCTTCATAATTCTAAAATTCAAAACCGATCTAATCGTTGTAAAAACTCGCTCAGTACAACTGAACTAACTACTGCTAAGACCTATTGTATAAAATTTGCACAAATGTCATCATTCTCTGATGAAATTAAATCAATTCTCAATAATAAACCATTATCCCAAAATAGCACACTTCGCCAACTTAGCCCGTTTCTGGATAAACATGGTTTACTTCGTGTAGGTGGCCGTATATCACAGTCATATATTTCATACTCGGCAAAGCATCCTCTGATCCTACCTAAGGGACATACTATAACTCGACTCATCGCATCGTATACTCATCGTCAACAATGTCACATTGGAGAATCTGGTTTATTCGCTATACTACGACAGCAATATTGGATATTTGGATGCCGTAATCTTGTTCGGAAAATTGTTCACGACTGCGTCAATTGCTTTAAACATAAGAAACATGTAACATCTCAGTTAATGGGCGATCTTCCCGCTAATCGTGTTCGCTATGCCAGACCATTTAGTCGCGTCGGTATCGACTATGCTGGCCCAATCGCAATTCGTTCGGCGCGCGGTCGCAATCCTAAATTTACAAAAGGATATATATGTATTTTCGTCTGCTTTACAACTCGTGCAATACACGTTGAACTCGCCAATGATTTAACGACCGACTGTTTTCTCGCCGCTCTTGATAGGTTTTGTGCTCGACGGGGTAAACCTAGTATAATATTCAGCGATAATGGTACTAACTTCCAAGGAGCAACACGAAAATTGAATGAAATGTATCAAATAGTATTATCGCAAACTCACAATAACATCATCATCGACCATCTTTCGAAAGACAATATTAATTGGCAGTTTATTCCCCCCGCATCACCCCACTTCGGCGGACTGTGGGAAGCGGGTGTGAAAACAATTAAAACTCATCTAAAACGGGTAATCGGCGATCACATATTAACTTATGAAGAACTATATACATTGTTGACCAGAATCGAATCTATACTTAACTCTCGACCACTCTACGCTGTTTCTGACTCCGACACGGATGTGCTAACTCCGGCTCATTTTTTAATTGGCGAAGCGTACACAGCAACTCCCGAACCCGACGAATCTGAAAATCCATCGCTTCATTCGAATTGGACGCTGCTTCGTAACCTAAGTCGCGGATTCTGGCAACGTTGGCACATGGAGTACTTGACGTCACTTCAGCAACGCCCCAAGTGGAACACACCAAATAAAAATCTTGCTGTTGGTGATGTTGTGTTATTAAAAGAATCCAATCTGCCAACCTGTAAATGGATTTTAGGAAAAATTGTAAAAGTAATGCCTGGTACTGATGGATATGTTCGTGTGGCAACAGTAAAAACAAATAAAGGAGTTTATGACAGACCAATAGCAAAATTGGCAGCTTTACCTTTTTCTGAAAGTGGTCTTTCAGCGTCCGGCGGGATGTTCGCAAACGAAGCGTCTGCTGAACAAAATGTTTAACGTATATTTGGCCATTTTAAAATTTAAAATAATTTCTCATTAAATTTCTTTCTATTGTTTGTTTTCTCTAATTATAATTAATTTACACACACATATAAATATATATTTGCAACAATTTTCTAATTAAAATTTAATAATGTTCTTTTGGTCACTCGCTATGATATCGTCTCGCAGTTAAAACTTAAAATTCGTCTCGTTATTAAAATCAATTAAATTAAAATCAGTCGTATAAAATATAATAAAATAAAAATTGTGTTAAACAATAATCTTAAATTAAATTATAAATATAAAATTTTAAATAATAAAATAATAGCTTCTAAATAGTTGATCAAAATAAAAAAAGAAAATCATTAATTTTTTTGTTGAATTAAATTTAGTTTTTTTTGTTGTTTAAATAAAATTCATATTTTTTACAAAAACCAAAATTTGTTTGATTTTTTATTTCATATGTTTTAGAACAGTATTGTATAATTGGAACAGAACTTACTCCATGAACTTTTAATGGAGATGACTCTGAATTTAAAGTAACTGAAGATGGATATTTTTTGTTAAGTGGATATAATCCTTAGGTTTAAATTGGAAGAAGAAGCGTTCGTGTACGGTATCAGAAGAAGGACCGTGATTAGTAGAGAACGAGAATGATTTTTTAGCGAAGATCGAAACTAGTCCAAACTACTAGATTACAGAAATCGAAAATATGCAATTATGCAATCAGCAATTTTTCTTGTTCAAAACGCTTGGGGGGAGCAAAGGCCCGCAATTATAGAGATTTCATATGATATATTCTAATTAATATTAATTTGAAGAAGCACAAAATCTGTTTATAAAAGTCAATATTTTCTTTCGTATTTTCAGAATACGATTAAAACTTTCAAAGTGAACTGCTTTCAAAGTGAAAATTAAATATTTCAAAGTGAAAATTAAATATTTTACCCAACTAACTGTCAACTCATTTTTCCTTTGAAACATCAATAATTTTCTAAATAATTTTTTTATTATTGTTTATTGAAATTATATTAAAAAATTAAAAATTAAAATTAAATTTAATTATAAATTCCGAGACATCTAAAAAGTTCCTATTAAGCATTATAATATCTTCTTTGTAAGCCAATTATTGATATATATTTATGTTTAGTACTATACGACCTCGTCCATATGCTCGTCCAATTGTAGCTGATTTTCTAGCTAATAATTTTCTATCTTTACTTTGAGATTTAAGTAGATATTGATCTAATTTCGAAAGTGCTAGAACCAAAAATGTATTAATAATTTGAAATTATTAATCACGATTATTATTACTATTTGAATTAGTTGGACGTGGAGGTGGACTGTTACTGTAACCACCAAGTAACTGATTTAATTTTAACATTGCTAAAAACAAAAATTTATTAACAATTTTTAATTAGTAATCAAGATAATTATTACTATCAGCATTATCTTGAGGTGGAGGTGGCGGTGTATTAGTAGCTAGTAACATATTTAATTTCGCAAGAGCTATAGAAATAAAAAATTATTACAAATTTTTATTTATTCATCTAAATAATTTTTACCTTCTGCATTATTGTTAGGGGGTGGTGTAGCTTGCGTCATTGCGTGAGTACTTAGTAACGCACCTAATCTCGCAAGTGCTAAATAAAAATTTATTAATAATTTATAATTATTAATTACGATAAATATTACTTGCTTGATTGTTCGCTATTGTTGTAGTTTCAGAATTACTTAGAAATTGATCTAATTTTTGAAGGGCTAGAAACAAAATTTATTAATAATTTTTGAATATTATTCATGATAGGTATTACTTGCTCCAATGTCACCATTCTGTGCAGGTGCCGGTGCTGGTTCCCCTACCGGTTCCGGTGCCGGTGTCGGTGGTGGCAGTGTTGCTTTCGAAGTTTTAGAAGTTACAGGCTTTTTAGTCCCTTTTCTTTTCCTCGATCTTTTTACTGCATAAATTCCACAATCCAAAACGATAAGAATTATTAATAATACAAGTTTCACCATATTCTCGCTTTATAATAATAAATAAACAAAACCTTGTAGTAAACTGTGCAAAGCTACGACAAATTTTCTTATTTATACCTTTCCAATCCATAAAATTTCAATTAAAGTGCGTAAAACTATAAAACTAATTTAAAAAAAATACTAGCATTTAAAATATAAAATTTAAAGTGAAAATTTTTGATTAATTGATATAATTATAATAATAAAAAGCTGCCACGTCAATCTAGGGAAGCAGATAGGTCGTAGTTATGTTCAATATTGAAGTATATTGAAAAGTATAAAAGAATTTCTCTTTTATAATTATATTACATTAATGGATTCGGCTGAATTTTGGTGTCTGGGTTGTTTCGAGGTCGGAGAGTTCTAAAATACAAAAAAAAAATATCGACTTAGTAGTTTGATGCTCCTTCTAATCAGGAGCTTTATTTAATCTATGTTACATTTCGACACTGTCTGATATACCAAATTTAGTTATAATATGAATAAAAATATTATTCGTTACACTTAAAACAACATCGAATTCATCATAAATGGCATGGATCCACTAAAGCTACAGCTTCAAACTTTGGTCGCATTAATAAGAAATAAAAGTGGACCTATGTGCAAAATTTCTAAAATAATTTAAATGCATATAAATATTGTTACGAATAATGATATATTTAGACTGATGTCTATATTTGGACTGATAATTGATTAACATCTCCGAAAAAAACTAAGATGAATATATGCTTTCATAATGTTAAGTAGTAGTAATTAATTTGAGTTATTTTTTTCTACCCAAATTTTAGTTCTAAATCTTGTAATCTAGTTTTCCAAAGTTACATATTAATTAAATTGTCCGAGGTAAAGGTTGGTTTACTTGCTACAATTATAGTATAATTCGTTATAGCTTCGGAAAATTAAAATATCAAATAACTAAAAACTATCGCTATAATATTTCCTACTATTTTTATTTAATAAAAAAATTTGTTTTCATATATTTATGACCGTGGAAATTAATTGCGTATAACACTTTTCTTTAAAATATTTCGCAAATGATCTATAGAGAAATATTTCAGATGAATTTATGAGTTACAGTTGGATTTTCAAGTTATTACTGAGCTATAATAATATATCTATCAAATCTGTTAGTTGAAAGTGTCCATACTTTATTACAATTTTTTTTATTTATATATTTCCCATCCATGAAAATATTAATTAAAATCGTGAAACTATAAAAAATAATTTAACAAAAGTTTTAAAAAATTGATTAGTTTCTGTCCTCGTAAATAATTTTCCTAATTGTCCAGTAAATATAAAAAATATTTTCTTTACTCGTAATTGTGTTTTTATCATGCTGTTTTTAACTTAGATCACTGTGAAAATTATGTACTTTAATTCTCACATTTAAGATTTTGCTATGCGTATGTTAATTAGACTTTGATGATTGTAAGTTTTATGACTTAAACCTTATCAAGAAAATTGTAATTTTTACAAAATGTAATACTTAATTTTTATGGCTCTAAGAAGTATGGAAATTATAGTATTCCATAATTATATTTTATTTTCTAATTTATCAAATAGTTTTTCAGAAAAGAGTTAATTTTTTTTGTATAAATTTATCTAAATTTTTTATTTCATTTATATTTCAGTCAACTGATGAATTGTATTTTCAATTTTCAAAAGTCAGACTAAATTTATTATATATGACCTAAAACTTTAAAAAATGTAAAACCAAACTAGAATATTTATTAGTTTCTAATGCTTACAAACAAATGAACTTACAACCTTTCAAAAATTTTAATATATTTTATTAATACAAACCATTTTCCGATCCAAATAATCGAATTTTTATAATAGCCAAAGAATATTTAGTGTTTCTATAAAAAATATTTGTTAAATTAAAAACAAATATTTCCAATTGAATATTTTTTGAATATATTTTTAAATTTTATTATAATTGAATTAATTTTTTTCTTTACAAAACTTATAGCTTAAATTGTTTCTACAATTTTTAAAATAATTAAATACAGCACTCATAATTACATTTCCATTACGTTCGGTAGTGCAAGTTATTCGTCACAGCCACAGAGATGAAAAATCTACAATTTTATCGTAGCTACGGAAATGCATTAAAAAACAATAATTATATAATAAATTTGATAATAATTAAAATATTTGTTCAATATCAAAATTATTAAAGAAAACTCCAGCTTAATAATATATATGTAAATCAGAGTCGAGCTAGTTTGAAGTTACATGAGATACGTAGCAATAAGACGACAGCTCGTTATCGGTTAAAAATAGTTATGTTAATCGAAATTATTTCGATTGTGTTTTTATTATGCTGAAAATTGTTTCAAAACGATACGTAAATTCATAAGAAACTGCTAACCTAAGGAATTTGTTAATACCGCGCTTCTTAAAAATATCAGGAATGCCTATAAAAATTTGAGAATTCTATAAGGACCACCCAGGAATGTATTTTATAGAATTCCGAAATTTTGATAGAAACTCATTAAAGTGACTAGATCAATGTGTCCTATTAGTTCGCTGTAATGTGGTGACAATTATAAGTCCAGAAATTATTCTGCCTAAAATTTTTATATTTTGACTCACTTAGATCACGTTCCAAATCACTAAAAAATAACTGTATAAATATATTATTATGTTTACATAACGTATCACTATTTATATCGTGTTGGCACAGCAAATTATGATCGACTTGTGGATGTGGACTGCGACTCGCTATACGTTTTTTTTATAAAATAAATGATTGTTTTTAACATTTATTATTATTGTTTATTCGAAAATTTCATATATTATAAATTTATAATTTTATTATGTAATTCCATTTATTTTTTATATTAGATCGACTTGGAAAGTCTACCAATTATTGATATATATTTATGTTCAATAGTAAACGAGCGTCTTCGTCTTCTAGTAAAACCGAAATTCAGATTATTCAATTAATATTATATTGTATTGAAGATTTTACCTAAACCTTTAGCATTTAGAAACTCGTCTATTTTCGCCATTGCTAAAAACAAAAAATTCTTAATAATTTTTAATTTTTAATCACGATAATTATTACATATTGCTGATTCACCAGTGTTAGGTACTGCCGGAGCAGGAGCAGCTGTAATTTGAATTTCAGATATTGTTATAATAACTTCTGTATAATAATATACCTGCAGGTTTTGTTGGTTTTGCAGCAGCAGGTTTTGAAGGTTTTTTTTTTCTAGGTTTTTTTTTTGCATAGGTTCCACAATCCAAAAGAATAAGAATTACTAATAATATAATTTTTCCCATATTAATTTTCACTTTATAAATAATAAAGATACAAAACTTTATAGTAAACTGGTGCAAAGTTACGACAAATTTTCTTATTTATACCTTTCCAATCCATAAAATTTAAATTAAAATGCGTAAAACTATAAAATTAATTTCAAAAAAGCATTTAAAATTAATTTAAAGTGGAAAATTTTGATGAATGAAAATTTCAAGGCTGAATCTATAATGATTAAGATAACGTACGCAACAAATATTTATAATATACTTAGACGAGAAGTTCTGAAAAAATCTAATATTTCGTAGACAAATTTACAATATTTTTCATTTTTTCAAATTTAAGTCTCCACCTTTACAAAGCCTAAATATAAAGTGATTAATCAATGTAGGGTTATCCCCTGTGTTAAGACTGTGCTTCTGATTATGTTTTTGATTTAACTACATGGCCTTGCAAATATGTCTATTTTGAATATCTTGAATTTGAGTGAAATAATCAGGCCAGAAATGAAAAATATTCTTAGCTCTTTATTTGGTACGATATCACTTATTTGGTACGATATATAAGATACAGTCGCATTTGTTCAATTTCAGTAAGCAGTTTCTCTATAGTCTGTACAATTAATACTTTTATCAATATATACTTTAATAAGAATTAAAAAAGTAAATCTGATAACAAATAAAATAAAAACTTTCTAAAGTTTTTTCTTTAAATAATTTTTATTAACAGAAATAATTTTTTTACAATAGATCAATTGAGTCGGTTCAGTTCATGTTTCAGCCTTTTAACTAATGTATTTTAGTTAAAAGGCTGAAACATTCCGCAAAACATGGATCAACCCGAAAAGGTATTTCTCTTTATGCATATTTATGTTGTAGATGGTACATTAATAATCATACATTTATAATCATTCCACATCTGGCCTTCTATGAATCAATGATATTATTTCAGTTTAAGTAAGTTATATATTCACATTTCGAATATTGTGATATTATGGATATTGCAGAATACGGACGAATATTGCATTTTGGGTTGATATAATTATAATGTAATCTGGAGTAATTCATGTAAACCACTTTATAAATTACCTTTGTAGTTTTTCTACTTGGACCTACTCCTTAATTATATTCAATATAATTTTTGATGATCTGTTTTTCTAAAGAAGCTTTTTAATTAAATTAACTCTTAATACTTCTAGTGATTACGATTTTCGCAATTTCTCATGTCGGAAAATAACACATAATAAATATCCCTCAGGGCGAAAATGGCTCGAATTTGAGAAAACAGTGAAAAACGCAGTCGCACGCAGCCTCGACAAGTCGAAGTTTGATAACTTTAACGACAAGTCGTGTTTCCGGGTTTTTTGTTTATTTATTTCTTTTGGTGAAAAATTTGCGATTTTGTATTAAAATTGAAATTGGTGAGTTAAGCCATAAATTCAGGCTAATTTCATTATAAAAATCTTTTAAAATTATTTTCCGACACCGGTCGCTAACCTAAAATAAGAAGTTTTTTTTAGCGAGAATTCTGATGATAATCAGAAAGTAGAGTTGTATAGTAGCATTATAAATAATTGATGTTGTTATTTCATATTATTTTTTTTTTACTTTTATTATTTTATGTAATAATTCATTAATTTTAAATTTATGGTTTTTGTTTATTTGTTTTATTCTTTTGGATTAATTTTATGGATTGACTTATTTTGGGTGGTAGTTTTATAATTTCTTTTGTAGATATCAACAATTTGTTTCAGCCCGGACTTGGCCAGACATGTTGTAAAGAGCGCCGGATGAAATAGAGTTAACCTAATATTGGTTGGAAAAGACCGACATAAATAAAAAATAATAACTTCCAGCAGCACAGTAGTAGTGATAACTGATTACCAAACATTTTGTTTTTTAATTAATTAATAATCAACATTAGTAAATCTGTAAATGAAAACCGAAACACAATAAATTTATTCGTTTCGTTTTTTTTATGTTTCTCCTAGGAATTAGTCAGACAAAGGTTCTATTTATAAAGATAGATGACGTCATGGAGCATATCCCTAGTTACTCGTTATATTTTAAATACTGCTTATTCATTGTTCACATGTGAGCTTGCAAGTCATAGCAGGCAGAATATTTTTATTAGTTATTTGTATAAAATTAAATAAATAAAAATTGTTTAAAATATCGCCAAAACTTTTTATTTATTCGTCCACAGTTTATATATTAAAAACTAAAATGTTATAAAATTAAAATTATGCAAGTGCAATAAAAATAAATTTACATTCTAAATTGTGAATTAAAGCATTCAAATTAAAATTATTTTATATATTATTTTTATCTCAAAATTTACAAACTAATATGATTTTAGTATTTAAATAGTTCAAGAGAAAAAATGAACACAATATTGAAAATACTTAAAGGTTTGTTGTTCAAAATTTGAATATTTTAATAAAAAATCTACTAGCTATTTCGTAACAAATTTGCAACATTCATAAAATATATTTTCTTTTCTGATTTTTTTTATTAAAATGGTTGGTTAAACACTGAGAGCACTCAAAAGAAAGTCACTAATGTCTTCCATACCAAGAAGACTTACTAATGGACTGCCTATCATCAATAGCTGGTGAGATCATATTTTTATTCTGTCCTAAACAATGTTTTATTTTGTTAAAAAAATCAGTTATTTTAGATAATAATTTGATTGGAATATTAGCCAATTTCCTTAGTGGATTCATATTATCAATTTCAGTTCTTAACTCTGTTAGTACATCATGTTTTAATTTCTGCATAATTTCTTCAGAATTTATGCTCCATTTTGCAGCTTATATTTCCAAGAAGAAAAAAATCTATAATTTAGAATTATTAATCTTAGCATTTATTACCTGGTTCTGCTGTATGTATATGGACAATTCCTTTATCAGTAATTCCTTTCATTGCTTCTTTAATTTCGGTTACAAAATTATGTTTCAAAATGTCCATAGATTCTTCAGAAGTTAGCATTTTCATTGCTTGTATTTTTAATAAAATAAAGATTTATTTATGATTTTGAGTTTTACTCATACTAGTTATTACCTGGTCGTATAGGAACAAGTCCTTCATCTTCATCAGAATCATCTTTCATTACTTCTTTAATATCGTTTAGTAAATCATGTTTCAATTTATCGATAGCTTCTAAAACTTTGTCTTCTTTTTCTGGATCCACTTGCAACGAAAAACTTAATTTATTCATAATTTATAATAATAAATCAATATTTTTGATACTTGATTGCGGCTTGGCATTACTATTTTTATCCTTGATTAAATCTTTCTTCAGTGACTCGATAGCTTGTAAAATAGTATCTTCTCGTTCTTGTTCTATTTGTAAGGGGAAAAAATCATTCGTGATTTTGAATTATTATTCATGATTACTTGATTCTTTGGGGTTATTAACAATTGCTTCAGCAATACTTGTTTTCATTGTATCTTTAATATCCTTTAGTAAATCCTGCTTCAATGCCTGCATAGGTTGTAAAAGTTTGAATACTTCCGTACCTTCTTTAGAAATTTTGCTCCATCCTGCAGCTTATATTTCCAAGAAAAAATAAGATTTATGTATCATTTTTAATTATTACTCTTGGTATTTATTACCTGGTTCTGCTGTATGTATATGGACAATTCCTTCATCATTAATATCTTTCATTGCTTCTTTAATTTCGGTTAGAAAATTATGTTTCAAAATGTCCATAGATTCTTCAGAAGTTAGCATTTTCATTGCTTGTATTTTTAATAAAATAAAGATTTATTTATGATTTTGAGTTTTACTCATACTAGTTATTACCTGGTCGTATAGGAACAAGTCCTTCATCTTCATCAGAATCATCTTTCATTACTTCTTTAATATCGTTTAGTAAATCATGTTTCA
Source organism: Rhamphomyia laevipes (assembly GCA_963920725.1). NCBI lineage: Eukaryota > Metazoa > Arthropoda > Insecta > Diptera > Empididae > Rhamphomyia > Rhamphomyia laevipes. The sequence continues at coordinate 43,988,167 of OY987256.1, forward strand.
ATTTATCGATAGCTTCTAAAACTTTGTCTTCTCTTTTTGGATCTACTTGCAACGAAAAACTTAATTTATTCATCATAACATATTATAAACTTGATTGTGGCTTGCCATTATTATATTTATTCTTGATTAAATCCTGCTTCAATGACTCGATAGCTTGTAAAATAGTATCTTCTCGTTCTTGTTCTATTTTGCAAGAGAAAAAAAAAATCATTCCTGATTTTGAATCATTAATCATGATATTTATTACTTGATACTGAGGGGTTATTGACAATTGCATCAGCATTATTATTTTCCATTGCATCTTTAATTTCCTTTATTATTTCATGTTTCAAAGTCTCAATATATTTTAAATGTGTGCTCTTTCTTGCTGGTGCTACTTGGAAAACAAAATCATTCATGATTTTAAATTATTATTCATGATATTTATTACCTGATACTGTGCGTTTATTGATAAGTGCCCCAGCATTATAATTTTTTTTTGCATCTTTCATTTCCTTTAGTAATTCCTGTCCAAATGTTTCGATACCACGAAATACTGCGTATTGTTCTTCATGCAAAAAAGAATTCATAATTTTATATTAATAATCATGATATTTATTACTTGATTCTGTGGGGTTATTTTCAATAGCCTTAACACTACTATTGTTTGCTGAAAACTGTTTCAATGTTTTTAAAGTGGTGTGTTCTCCTTCGGGTTCTACTTTCAATAAAACAGTTAAAAATTTTCGCATAAATATACTTAAATTCTCCGGATCTTCTTCAGCATCATTTGCTGAAAACTGTTTCAATGTTTTTAAAGTGGTGTGTTCTCCTTCTGGTTCTACTTTCAATAAAACAGTTAAAAATTTTCGCATAAATATACCTAAACTCTCCGGATCTTCTTCAACTGCATCAGTTTTAGCAGAGCTTCCATAAAACAAAACCACTAGAACTAGTATTATAAATAATTTAATTTGCCTCATTTTTCACTTAAATGATAAACGTTCAAAATCATACCGAAAACTATGCAAATTTGTAGCAAATTTCCTTATTTATAACTTTCCATCCAAAAAAAATTTTAATTAAAAAGCATTATGCTATAAAATGAATAGCTATAAAATGAATTTGAAAAGGTAATTAAAATTAATTTATTAAAAGCGGAAAACTTGCATCTGATCCAGTTTATGATTTCATGATTTTGTAAAATTCCGCAAACCAAATATTTTCAAATTGCATTACATTTATCCAAACTCCAAATGGATGGATGATAGTTGTTAACATTGTTCTTAGGCAAAATTGGACCATCCCAGTTTTTTATTATATGTTCCGTTATTGACTGTTTATGGTTGGATATATGGCTAACTGTAGGAATCTCACCAAACGACCAAACCGTGACTCCAAAATTTTAATTGATGAAATAGGTTAAAATATCTAATACATATAAAAAAATTATCGTTATAAAACTTCTGACGATGTTTATGCAATTAGTAAATTTCATTTAAAAAGTTGAGGTCATGGAAATATTTTAAAAGTTAAAAAGGTTAACAAAAACTATAAACAAGAAACGCTTTTGAAATTTATAAAAATTGTCATTTGATTTTTATTAAATTTAAATTATAACTTTAAACTTTCCGATATACGAGCCCTGGGTAATTGATTCTCGTGCAACTACTAAAATGTAAGACTAATTGTTTACATAAACATTAGCATTTATTAATTTTTTTTAATTTGATGTTAAGGTTAATATTATGAGGAATATAAAATGGCAAAATAGCAAACGTAAGTATATTATTTCTAATAATTAAAATAACGTCAATAAAGTCCGTGCCATTAAATTTTGCATTACCTCATATAACTTTTAACATTCTTCAGGTGTTGTTTTTTGTGATAAAATATTTTCCAATTTCTTCCATAATCCATCTCTAGTTATTCAGCGAAATCAATTTAAATTTTTCTTAATAAATATCCACAAACTTTCAATGGGATTGAGATCCGGAGTTGATGATGGCCACTCCATGAAATTTATTTTATTATCATATAAACATTTTTTGGTATTTTACCAAAAAATAGTTTGCACCGTCCTGGTCAAATAAAATATCTTGATCAAAATCACCAAAGTTATAATTCAGGTAGCAGATAGTCTGTTAAAATATGTTGGTATTTTTCTGTATTTAACTATACCATTTATAAAGCATAACTGTCCAACACCTTTATGCGACATACTATCCTGTAGGTAATATAACATATCATTTCAAGGTAATCTCAGTTTGTTTTGTTTTCCAGTAAGTAAAGGTTTTTATTGGCATGTAGTTAACATTGTATAACGATGAACTACTGTTTTCTTGTTTTGGTTGGTTGGTTGGTTTATGAAGGGGGAAATGAAAGTGGTCAAACCACGTATCTAGACTGTACTGTTCGTTGTACCCCTTACGATACGATACCCATTTAACCACGAATCGCGCCATCCCACTTCCTTTATGAAATTTGTCAGATTAGTAGGTTTTTCCTTCCTAGAATTATCTCCTACAAAATAAAAACCGAAAAATTTTAATCAAAATCTTTCTTGTTTTAGTATGATAATAATGACGTAGGGCTCGTATAATGTGGGTATAATAATATATAATATTGGAGAGATTAAATTTTATAATAAGATTAAAAGAAGCTAACTATAGGCTTAAGAATGTAGCTTCCATAAATTTTTTGATATTCTTACACGAAACTATTTGAAAACTCAAATACTTATCTATCTTCTTTAAGATTTTTTCTTCCAAACCCTGCCATAATGTACTTTATTTTGAGTATATCAATTGCTCAAAAAAAATTTAGGACAATTTAAATTATAAAATATAAAAAAAAAATATTTTTTAACCTGAAATTTCAATTGAACTGAAATAAAACTATGCACTGCAAAAAATATTTATTTAAAATTAAAAACTCTGCAACGCTATAAAATTTAAATATGCAACCTCAATAAAGATTAAATAGTTCTCATGAAAAAATTTACAATTACGTGAAATTATATTTAATTCCAAGCATTCCAAGGAGCGTTAGCATTAAACTGCTTACCATAATTAACTGGATTTGGTAAGAATCGTGGGAAGATATTTCTATTCTGTTGTAAAGAATATCTAGCTTGTAGAGGTTTTATATGATTGAAAACGTTGGATATTTTATGTAATACATTGTTTGGAATATTAGCCAATTTCGCTATTGGTCTGATATTATTATTTTGTGAACCTATTTCATTTCTAATATCTTTAAGTACATCCTGTTTCAATGTCTCCATAGTTTGTTCAACAGTTCGGGTCTCTTCTGCTGCTTCTAGTATTAAGAAAAATAAGATTTATTCATGATTTTAAATTATTCCTAATGATATTTATTACTTGATTCTGTAAGTTTATTGATATTTGGTTCAACATTATTCACTGCTTTTTTAATATCGTTTTGTAAATCCTGTTTCAATGTATATATAGCTTTTAAAATTTGAGATTCTACTCCTGGATCTGCTTGCAAAGAAAAAGAAAACTTATTCATAATATATAATTATTAATCAATAGATTTGTTACTTGATTGTGACTTATATTTATTATTTTTATTCTTTAATACTTCCTGCTTTAATGAGTCGATAGCTTGCAAGATTGCGGGTGCTACTATTCGTTCTTCTTGCAAGAAAAATAAAACAATTTATTCATAATTCATAATTATTATTCAAGAAATTACTTGATTGTGGCATCCCATTATTATTATTATCCTTGACTAAATTCTGCTTCAATGATTCAATAGCTTGTAAAATAGTCTGTTCTCGTTCTTGTTCTACTTGAAAAAAATACAAACATTATTCGTGATTTCGAATTATTAATCATGATATTTATTACTTGATTCTGTGGGTTTATTTTCAATTTCCTCAGCATTATTCTTTTTCATTGCATCATTAATTTCACTTAGAATATCCTGTTTCAATGTGTCAATAGCTTGTACAGGTATGCCTTCTCCATCTGGTTCTACTTCCAAGATATAAAAAAAAATATTCGTGGTTTTGAATTAATAATCTTGATATTTATTACTTGATTGCGTGGGGTTATTGTTAATTTCCTCAGCATTATTATTTTTCATTGCATCTTTAATTTCTTTTAGTATATCCTGTTTCAATGTCTCAATAGCTGGTAGAGGTAAGCCTTCTCCATCTGGTTCTACTTCCAAGATATAAAAAAAATTATTCGTGGTTTTGAATTAATAATTTTGATATTTATTACTTGATTGCGTGGGGTTATTGTCAATTGCCTCAGCATTATTATTTTTCATTGCATCTTTAATTTCTTTTAGTATATCCTGTTTCAATGTCTCAATATCTTGTAGAGGTATGCCTTCTCCATCTAGTTCTACTTCCAAGATATAAAAAAAATTATTCGTGGTTTTGAATTAATAATCTTGATATTTATTACTTGATTGCGTGGGGTTATTGTCAATTGTCTCAGCATTATTATTTTTCATTGCATCTTTAATTTCTTTTAGTATATCCTGTTTCAATGTCTCAATAGCATGTACAGGTATGCTGTCTCCATCTGATTCTACTTTCAAGATATAAAAAAAAATATTCGTGGTTTTGAATTAATAATCTTGATATTTATTACTTGATTGCGTGGGGTTATTGTCAATTGCCTCAGCATTATTATTTTTCATTGCATCTTTAATTTCTTTTAGTATATCCTGTTTCAATGTATCAATAGCTGGTAGAGATAAGCCTTCTCCATCTGGTTCTACTTCCAAGATATAAATAAAATTATTCGTGGTTTTGAATTAATAATCTTGATATTTATTACTTGATTGCGTGGGGTTATTGTCAATTGCCTCAGCATTATTATTTTTCATTGCATCTTTAATTTCTTTTAGTATATCCTGTTTCAATGCCTCAATATCTTGTACAGGTATGTCTTCTCCATCTGGTTCTACTTCCAAGATATAAAAAAAAAAATTCGTGGTTTTGAATTAATAATCTTGATATTTATTACTTGATTGCGTGGGGTTATTGTTAATTTCCTCAGCATTATTATTTTTCATTGCATCTTTAATTTCTTTTAGTATATCCTGTTTCAATGTCTCAATAGCTGGTAGAGGTAAGCCTTCTCCATCTGGTTCTACTTCCAAGATATAAAAAAAAAATTCGTGGTTTTGAATTAATAATCTTGATATTTATTACTTGATTGCGTGGGGTTATTGTTAATTTCCTCAGCATTATTATTTTTCATTGCATCTTTAATTTCTTTTAGTATATCCTGTTTCAATGTCTCAATATCTTGTAGAGGTATGCCTTCTCCATCTGGTTCTACTTCCAAGATATAAAAAAAATTATTCGTGGTTTTGAATTAATAATCTTGATATTTATTACTTGATTGCGTGGGGTTATTGTCAATTGCCTCAGCACCATTGTCTTGGTTTGTATCTTGAATATCGTTTGCTGAATCCTGTTTCGATGCTGTGCCTTCTCCTTTGGGTTCTGGTTTCTTTTCTTTAGAGTTAGGAGGTTCTTCTGTACCATCTGTAATTTTAATTTTAGATATATTTAATTATCTTAAGATTTCGCATAATAATACCTAAATTATTAGCATCTACTTCATCTGTATCAGGGTTAGCAGAGCTTCCGCAAACCAAAACCACTAGAACTAGTATTGTAAATAATTTAATTTTCCTCATTTTTTACTTATAATGATAAAGGTTCAAAATCATACAGAAAACTGTGAAAAGATGCAAAAAAAATTCCTTATTTATATTTTTCTATCCAAAAAAAAAGTTGTTTTAATTAAAAAGCATTATGCTATCAAATGAAAAGCTATAAAATGAATTTGAAAAGGTAATTAAAATTAATTTTAAAAAGCGCAAAACTTGCATCTGATCCAGTATAAGTTTTCGTTCTGTTATAATTTTTCATAAAACAAATATTTTCAACTTATATTAAATTTTTCCGAATTTCGAAGGTATGATACTTGATAGTATCGTTCTCAGGCAAAATTGGACCACCCCAGTTTTTTAACATACTGACCATAAATTTTGACATATTTAATGTGGATAATTATTGAGTTGTAAATTTTATAATAATTAAAAAATTGAAAGAAATCAACTTTATGATTAAGAATGTAACTTCCATGATATGTACCGTCGTTAAAGGTGTATTCATTGTTTCGTCCTACTTATGACGAACTCATCCCCGCCCATATTTTTTATATGAAAATTTGAATTTCTCTCATTTTTTAGTTTTTAATTTCGAATTTTTTTGTCTCTCTGAAAAAGTTGGTTCAATTTCAACTTTAGTGCGGCGTATTTTTGAATATTCAAAAATTTTAGATTATCATAAATTATACGTCACTTTTAAGAGGAAACGATGAACTAACTGCCTTGAGAGAAATCTGTTCGACTTAAAAGTGACGAAACAGTGAATCCACCTTAAGAGTTTAAATTGTAAAATGTAAACATTTTATTTATTTTTTTACCTGGAAAATGTACTGAAATACAATTCTGTATTGAAAAATAAAATTAAAAATTCTGCAATGTTATAAAATTCAAATATATGCAAATTCATTAAAAATAAATTCGTATACTCTAATTTGTGTATTAAAGCATGGAAATTTAAATTATTTGATATATTATTTTTATCACAAAATTTACATTTTAATTATAATTAGCTTTTACTAGGTAAATTGTTGAAGGAAATGTCGAATACTTCATTATTTAAATCATTATACTGTCAACTATTATAAAAAAGCTGATAATTATAGGAGGAACTGATAACTCGTAGTTAGTTTCAACAGACCCACTAGAACTACTGACTATTTCAGTACAACGTAGATTAAAATACTAATATGAGTACCAACTTTCATTGAAAACGAATAATAATTACATGCTGTAGTACATAAATCAAATATATTCGTAAACTAAACTGATCATAACTTAGTTATAGCTTGTGTGAGTATTGTTATAGAAATTAGTTTGCAAGTCTATGCTTTCTCTCCTTCTAGTTCTACTTTCAAGATTTTTTTTTTTTTTTTGTAATCACGAAAATAATTATTTAATTTGGTCGTATTTATTCGTTAGATTCCAAATACTCAAGAAAATTTGGATGACACTGATTTTCTTTTTAAATATTTTCGGAAAACATATTTGATCTTTTTGAATAAATATAATTTTTAATGTTGTATAGCTGGGAAGACTATAGTGCCTAAGATAACGATTAAGAATATATCTGGCCTCGTAAGTATCTTTTAAATTAAATTGTTCAAACTGAAACGGAGCCATAGATCCATAACGACATGTAAATACATTATCACTGCGGAAGGTGATGAAATAGGATAAAATATTACAGAAATTATCAGTATTCGCATGATTTTTATATACAATTAGTAATATTACACTAATTATCTACAAAATCTATACGCAAGAAACTTTTTTAAATGATTAGTAAAAGTGGTGGTTTGTTTGAGAGGGGTCATGGAAACTAAGTTCGTCGCACACTCCAGTCTGTTGGCCCCTTGACTGCTCTAACGAATGAGTTAACTTTAACTGGTTTAAAGTTACCTGCTTGTATCAAATCCGTAATAAAACGACGCTACAGATGTTTTAACCTATGCATCGGCATAGGAGATGTTCTACGGTTTGTTCTACCTCACCCCATTTAATTATTATATATCATTTCATTATTTATTAATTTAATTTGAATTATATGTACATATGTAAAACACACTCACACTCACACTTTAATTGATTTATACAATTAATTAATATCCATAATATCCTTTTAATACATTACTACAATCCTTTTAATAATTACTAAACATTTAATTCACACAATTTAAGAAACTCTCGCCCAATACTTGACTAATGTAACTATATTAACTTAATTTTTAGGTGAACTTAAAAAAATTTACGAACTATTTAACATTCTGAAAAACTCCGAAAAAATTCTAACCTACAAAATTATAAAAATTGTTTAGATTTTCTAAAAAAAAAAAAAATCACCAAGTATGAAATACAATTTTCGGATGTCCAATTATAGCACAATATGAGATAGCTCGTCTTGTGCTATAATTGTACGTCTTTACTCCGAATTCGGAAATCCAATTTTGGAATTTGGATGTCTTAAAAAGCGGGGAAATTGTTTTTTGACGACATTGCTCTCTCTATCGAACCTCTACATAAATACATTTTATATCCTAATCTAAAATTGGCAATTGTGTATGGCGCCCTTAATGGGTCTTTAAATTAAATACTATTGCATAATACTAATTCATAATACCACTTCTACATACTATAGCCTATAAAGAGCATTTCGCTGTGTCAAGTGATCAACAAGAGAAAACAAGTTGCATTTACAACAGTCTTTTAAAATTTTCTTGGTAGAATTTATCAGAAGGATTATTCAGATGTTTACATAATAATGGAAATAATGGAAAGATCGCTATTTGTCCAAATGATATTTAATTGATCGTTATCACAAAGCCTTTAATTTCCGCTATACAATAAATAATTAAACAAATATTTTACTGATAAATAAACTAATACATTTGAAAATTGTAAATTATATGATGTGGATTTAATAAAATGGGCTATTATTATATTAAAATCCTTTGAAACGCTTTCCTATTTCTACAAACAAGTTTCATACTCCGTAATTATATTAAACTACGGAACCATGTAAAATTAAATTATGCAAGTACAATTAAAATAAATAAGTGAACTAAATTAGGTATTAAAGCATTCAAATTTAAGTTATTTGATAAATCAAAATTTACATACTAATTAAATTTTAGTATGCAAATTGTTGAAGTGACTTTCTGGAATTATTCAGTGAAGTTTACTTACAAATATATTTTTTTTTAAATTGCAATATTTAAATCATTTCTTGTTGTGTAAAAAGTTTTATGAAAACTATAAAAACGATAGTTGCTGATTGAGTTCAATTTTTATTTTCAGTTTATTTTTGTACTGATTTAAAAATGTGGTCTTATCAAAACAATTTTAAATTCATTGCAGATACGATTTTATCCCAACTAAGCAATTATGCATTTTTGCTGAAGGTTGGGCAAAACTGTATGCAAGTCAATTTCATATTATTATGATTTTTATATATGAGATCAGCCACATACCCAACAACTCATTAAGAAAATCATTTAAAAAATTACTATATTTCGTAAAACATCAATAATTTATTTATTATATTATTTATTTACAATTTATGTAAATTAATTTTTTTCATGAATTTTAAAATATTATACTGAAGGACCCAGTATTTATTTAGTTAGACCTAAATACGTTTTCTAGATTGTGCATAATTTGTAACTTGTTGTGCTTTTATTTGTTTTTTAAATTTTGATATTGCAGATAATAATTGGTTTGAAATATTAGCTGGTTCAGCTGCATGTATTACATTAACACCTTTTAAACCTAATTCATTTTGAATATCTTTAAGTAAATGCTGTTTCAATTTCACCAAATTTTCTTGAAAAATTTGTGCTTCTAAAAAAAGATTTATTCATAATTTTGAAATAATTCGCAAAGTATTAAATACCTGATTTTGTGCGTTTACTCATAATTTTCCCAGCGTTATTATTTTTCATTGCGTCTGTAATATCCTTTAGTACATCCTGTTTCAATGCTTCAATATCTTGTAAAAACATTAATTCCTTTACAGCTTGTACTTGTAATAAAAAACGAAATTTATATATAATTTTAAACACTAAATTTGTTACTTGATTGTGGCTCACAGTAATATTTTTTATCCTTTAGTACATCCTGCTTTAATGAGTTTATAGCCCGGAAGATTGTTGCTACTCCTTCTGGTTGTACTTTCGAGAAAAAAAAAAATATTAATAATTTTAAATTTTAATTAAGAAATTTGCTACTTGGTTTAGGCTCAAAATTATATTTTTTATTTTTTAGTACTTCCTTCTTTAATGTGTTGATAGCTTGCAATATTTTGTCTACATCTTTTGGTTGTACTAATAAGAAAAGCAAAAATTATTAAATTTTTGAATTATGAAACAAAATATTTGGTACCTGATTGTCGCTTAGAGTTATATATTTTATTCTTTAACACTTCCTTCTTTAATGAGTTGATGGCGTGAAATATTTTGTCGACCTCTTTTGGTTATTAATTGCAAGAAAAGCTATTTTTATTAATAATATTGAATTATTAAAAATGATATTTGTTACTTAATTGTAGCTTTCGATTATTTTTTGTATCCCTGATTAAATCCTTCTTCAACGACTCAATAGCTTGTAAGATCAGAGTTTCTTCTTCTTTTTCTATCATAAAAAAATAAATAAAAATATTATTTATGTTCAATTAATAGTCATGATATTAATCAGCATATCCCGTGATTTAAATTTGATATATTTTAGAAAACTTGTGCATAATTGTAGCTTTCTCTTCCTGAATTATACCTTCTTCTTCCTCCTCATGTGAAGAATCATCATGTTCATCGGAACCGGTATCTGCTTCCGCTGCAGGAGTATCATCTTCCTTCGGACCAGTTTTATCTTCCCCCGGACCAGTTTCATCTTCCCCCGGACCAGTTTCATCTTCCTCCGGAAAAGTTTCATCTTCCTCCGGACCAGTTTCATCTGTCTGCGGACCAGTTTCCTCTTCCTCCAGACCAGTTTCATCTTCATCTGAAGAACTACCATTTACATCTGCAGGAGTATCATCTTCAGCTTGTGCGGAGTTTCCGTAAATCAAAATTAATATAACTAGTAAAGTGAATAATACAATTTTCCTCATTTTTCACTGTAAATTTTATATGTTCAAAATCTTATAGAAAACTGTGGAAATTTATTCAACAACTTTTCTTATTTATACCTTCCCATCTATAAAATTTTAATTTACAAGTGTTAAACTATGAAATTATTTCCAAAAAGCATTTAAAATTAATTTATTCTAAGCTATGCTCAATATTATTTTCAAGTGTAACTTGATACAAATTGCCGTTAAATAAATATTTATAAACAGGAATTTTGGGGGCCTAGATTTTAATTCAAGTAATTTTCAGGTGCATTATGAAAGCATAGAAAAGGATAATTGCAGATGACGAATATTAGTTATCATTATAACCCCATTAACACTAGTTAATTGCTCCCATGTGGTTAATATCTGACCCTATATAATTTCATATCAATTTACTTTGATAGGCATATAATTTTGTATTTACTTATGATAATGGATGGAGATAGAACCACACTTACAATTTATTAGATTTGAAGATCTGTTGAATAATCTGCAACATTATACATTAATGTCGCAGCAGTTCGCTTAAAGTTTCTAATGCGTATCATCAACACATCACGCAGCCCTGAATTTTCATATCGTGATGTTCATTTAGTAAAAATTAAGATGCTGAAGATATGGGAAAAACAGATACTTGAGACGGAGTCAATTACACACACAGTATTATATATATTTATCCGAAAACTCTATAATTTATGAACATATTAATCTTATTATTTTTTCTAAATAGGATCTTATAGTATTGACTCCTAGCGCACTTTTCTTATTACTTTCTTATATAAAACTTGAATTTTAAGTTGTTATAACTAAATATATAAGTTTAACGAAATTCCGTAACATAACTCATAATAAAAATATTAACAACTTATTTAAATTACAATACTATATTAATATCAATTATGAGAAATAGAAAATGAACTTTGTAGAATTTATTTGAATAATCAATTCATCTAAACAGCAAAATATCGAATTTTGCTTTCGTCCCTTCGAAATGAATCCGATTAAGATTAATTTAAATAAAAATTAAAAATTGTCTAAAAACACCTAAAAATAATATTCTATATTTTTATTATTTATATTTCGGTATTAAAACAAGTATCTATTTTTTATTTGCAAACGCTTTTGTACGTAAGTCGTTGAAGTGAAAAGTGAAGAATTTACTGCATATTTCATTCAGCACTAAAAAATTGTTTTCCAAAATATCAATGAATTAATATGCAAACCATAATTGTGGATTAAGTTCAATTTTTGTTTTCAGTTTATTTTTGTATTGATTTAAAAATGTGAAACAATTTTGAATTCATACTGCAGACATGATTTTACCCCAACATCAGCAATTATGCATTTTGTAAATTAAATTGTTGCTTCAATTTTTCTCAAAGTGCTGAAGGTTGGGGAAAACCGTGTGAAAGTCAATTTCATATTATTATGATTTTTATATATGATCATTTTCTATTACATACCCAATAAATCATTAAAAAAAACCATTTAACAAATTACTATTTAGTAAAACATCAATAATTTATTTATTATAAAGTTGTGCTTTTAATTGATTCATAAAATCTGACAGTGCAGATAAGAATTCGTTTGAAATATTAGCTGGTTCCGCAGCATGTATTACATTATCATTTTTAAAACCTAATTCATTTTTAACGTGTGCAAATCCTGTTTTAGTGTCTCGATAGCTTCTTGAACAGATTCTAGTTTCAAGTACTTACTACTTGAAACTGTTGGCTTTTTGGAAATTCCAGCAATATTATTTTCTATTGCATCTGTAATATCCCTTAGTAAATTTTGTTTCAATGTATCGATAGCTTTTAAGACTTTGGCTTCTCTTTCTAGATCTACTTGCAATATAAAACAATATTTATTTATAATTTATAATTATTAAAATATTATTTGTTTACTTGATTGTGATTTAGCTTTATTATTTTTATCATTTAGTACGTCCTGCTTTAATGAGCTGATAGCTTGGAAGATTTTCAATACTGTTTCTGGTTGTACTTGCAACAAAATTAAATTTTATATATTTTTTTCAATTATTAAACATGAAATTTGTTACTTGATTGTGATTTAGCTTCTTTATTTTTATCATTAAGTACTTCTTGCTTTAATGAGCTGATAGCTTCGAAGATTTTGAATACTGTTTCTGGTTGTACATGCAACAAAATTAAAATTTATATATTTTTTTCAATTATTAAACATGAAATTTGTTACTTGATTGTGGCTCTGAATTATAATTTTTATACTTTATTACATCCTGCTTTATAGAGTTGATAGCTTGGAAGATTTCGTTTACTCCTTTTGGTTGTAAATGCAAGAAATGTAAAATTTATAAATGATTTTGAATTATTAAACAAAATATTTGTTACTTGATTGTGACTTAGAATTAAATTTTTTATTCTTTAGTACTTCCATCTTTAATGAGTTAATAGCTTTGAAAATATTTACTACCCCTTTTTGTTGTACTGGCAAGAAAAACAAAATTTATTAATAATTTTGAATTATTAAACAAAATATTTGTTACTTGATTGTGACTTAGAATTAGATTTTTTATTCTTTAGTACTTGCTTCTCCAATGAGTTAATAGCTTTGAAGATATTTACTACCCCTTGTGGTTGTACTGGCAATAAAAGAAAAATTTATTAATAATTTTGAATTATAAAACACAATATTTGTTACTTGATTGTAGCTTGTCACTATTTTTTTTATCCTTGATTAAATTTTTCTTCAACGACTCAATAGCTTGTAAGATCAGGGTTTCTTCTTCTTTTTCGATCATAAAAAATAAATAAAAATATGGTTATGTTAAATTAATAGTCATGATATTAATCAGCATATCCCGTGATTTAAAATTGATATATTTTAGAAAACTTGTGCATAATTGTAGCTTTCTCTTCCTGAATTATACCTTCTTCTTCCTCCTCATTTGAAGCATAATCATCTTCATCGGAAGCGGGATCTGCTTCCGCTGTAGTAGTTTCATATGCCCCCCGACCAGTTTCCTCTTCCTCCTGACCAGTTTCATCTTCATCTGAAGAACTACCATTTATATCTGCAGGAGTATCATCTTCATCTTGTGCAGAGTTTCCGTAAATCAAAATTAATATAACTAGTAAAGTAAATAACTCAATTTTCCTCATTTTTCACTGTAAATTTTATATGTTCAAAATCTTATAGAAAACTGTGGAAATTTATACAATAACTTTTCTTATTTATACCTTCCCATGCATAAAATTTTAATTTAAAACTGTTAAACTATAAAATTATTTCCAAAAAGCATTTAAAATTAATTTATTCTAAGCTATGCTCAATATTATTTTCAAGTGTAACTTGATACAAATTGGTGTTAAATAAATATTTAGAAACAGGAATTTTGGGGGCCTAGGTTTTAATTCAAGTATAGTTCAGGTGCATTATGAAAGCATAGAAAAGGATAATTGCAGATGACGTATGTTAGTTATCATTATAACCCCATCAACACTAGTTAATTGCTCCCATGTGGTTTATATCTGACCCTATATAATTTCATATCAATTTACTTTGATAGTCATATAATTTTGTATTTACTTATGATAATGGATGGAGATATAAAACTTGAATTTTAACTATGTATGTATATCAAATAAATATAATAATAGCTAAATTCTTGTCATAAGAACTTATTTAAATTACAAATAGATCGCTTTTAGATATTATTTTTATTTCAATACCCTCGAATTAGACCTCTAAATGAAGAAACAACAAGGAAATCATTAACTATCAAAAACCAAACTCGAAATTTTAGAGAAAGTTAGAAGGGGCGAGAAAATAAAAACAATATGTGAACAATATATAGTGTTCATTAAAGTGAATTATCGAAAATAAAACAAAATAAAGAAAACATTGAAGAGTTTGCATCAAAAAGTTTAAAAATAACTTCAAAAAGAAAACAAATCCAAAATGGCAGGTCTACATGGTTTTTGCTACTGATAGCCAACTATAATATGGTAAGCAATCGAATTAAAAGCCATATCAATTCATAATGAAAATTCAACATCGAACGAACCCTTTGCTAGAAGTGCCGGATTAATTGAAATTTGTAAACGAAGAAAAGGGATAAGGTTATTGAAAATTTCTAGTGAAAAATAATCTTGTGATGTAAATGCTGTTAGGTTATTTTTAGAAAAATTTAAAAACGTATTCATTGATTTCGAATTAAGGCCGGAACAAATTTACCGCTTTAATTTATAAAAATATAGGTGAACCTATTGGTTCATAGGTTCATTCAAAGGAAAGAAAGGCACTTGGAAGAAAGAGCTCGAAATAACGTCTAACAATTATGTCTTGCGTTAATTCAACAGGAAGTCATAAATTGCCACTAAACAATTAAAAAATCCAAGATGTTTTAAAAACTGGGAAATATCGTTATATTATAGGGCAAACAATATTATTTGAAGAATGGTATTTTAAGCAGTGTTGTGTACAAATTTATAAGCATATTTTATGAATTTGGAAAACATATGAATAAATTCTAAATGTGTAATTCAGAACAAAAAATCCATGCAGCATAATCTATTAATTATTGAAAATTTACGTTAATTGATTTTATAGTAAATAATAAATACTGCTTAATTAACAAATTTTATTAATGAAGCATATTTTTCGGTTAGAGACCTTAAATTTTAAATTTCAATTCTTAATATGGATATTTTTTATGAATAGGTTAATATATGCTTTTGATTGAATCATATAAATTGGTGCAAAATTAAGCCAGAATCTTATACTTGATCAATTACAAGCAATACAACATTACGAATAAAAAGTTTAAACTATAGTATTTAAAAATTTAAAAGCCGAATTTTAAATTGAATAAATACTTTAATTAAACAAAAAAAATACTTTTTGGATTAATTTATTAATTATTTATTGAAAATAATTAGTCAATTAATTATTGATTAATAACAACACAAGGATTAATAACAGAAAGAATTACAAACAACACAAGGATAAATAACAGAAAGGTAAAGAGATATTATCATAGAGAAATAATAATACAACATCAGTTTGTTCCACAAGTTTCAAAATATAAAAACTTACCACCAAAAGCATTGCTTATTTTAGATAATGCAACCAGTCATTCAACAGACGCAACATTGAAAAGTCCATGCGGGAAAATAAGTGTTTTGTTTTTACCACCTAATACTACTGCAATGCTACAGTCTTTAGGCCAGCATATTATCAAAGTACTAAAACAATCATATAGAAAACACCTTCTATTGCATTTAGGTTCCGGTGATGTAATAAAAAACCTTAAAGAGCTTAACTTAAAATCAGTAGTTTACATGATAATGCAAAGCTGGATGGAAATTTCAAAAGACACGATTGTAAATGGATTTAAATATTTGTTCGACTAGAAGGATACCATTCGATGGCCCCGAATACAAGTACCATATGTCGACTTACAATAAAAGTTTTCCCTGCTACTACAGACCCGCATAAGCCATACGCACAAACACATAAAGTTTCTATAGTATTATTCCACCTAGTTCTTAAGTTTTAACCCGTTGTTTTATATGGTATATTGTAAAATTAGAATCCAAATGTTGTATTTTGAATTACTATAATTTGGTTGGGAAGACAAATATGTTAAGAATAGTTACAACATTAAGCATACTAGAAGTAGCTATCATATGTGCAGTTACAATAAAAATTCAAAAATATTAACTATTGCAATTTGACTTACAATAATACTAGTAGTTATTGAAATTTTAAAAACATTTATGTAACTATACTTACAATGTTTATCGAATAAAAAACAAATATGGCAATTTAACATATCATAATAGGCCCTAAAAGTACAATGATTGTATGTCTACTTACATTAAATTTTGGATATTACAATTATTGTAATAATATAACACATAATAATCGCGGAATTTTAGTAAACGGCAAGTTGGGTTACAATAGTTGTGTTGCAATTATGAAATTTTGTAAGTACAAAATTATTTTTTTAAGCACCATACTTAATTATTTTTCTTTTTTTTTCGGGCAACAATGGTGAAATTAAATTCGGCAAATTATGCTTTTTATTTCAAGAGCTTAGCTCCAGTATTAAGGATTTCAGAAAGTATTTTACCAATCCTGAAAAACGCTGTTTTTGACTTACTATAGTTGTATTCGGGGCCATCGCATTGTCCATCATTTATTCTCATGTCATTTTAATGCAGATTATATCGCCCGGTATTAGCAAACTCACAAATGACTGTCGGTGAAAATATTAATTGGCGCTACCGAAATTCGAGCATTTCCTACAATTGAAGAATTTTTTTAAGAGTCGAAGAAAATGAAAAATCTGAAAATGACCACGAATCTGATGTACATAAATTGGATGATGCCATTAAATATTTTAATACCATTATACATATAATAGGCCGAAACAGAAAATATTACACGCCAAACCGCAATATTTGAATTGTATAACTCTAAAAACAGATAAACTTTTTTTCTAATTTTTTTCACTTTTGGCTTTTAATTTTACTATTTTATATTTAAGTTAACTACTCCAATTCCTTATTTTGAAATGCTGTTACTTTAAAAAATGAAATCAGATCTATCTTTCCAAATTATGCAACTATTCGATTTAGAAAACTTTTTTGAAAAAAATTGTTTAACTTTTGTTGCTTAATTCGAAAATTTACGTACATATTTATTACGAGAAATAGAAAATAAACTTTGTAGAATTTATTTCAAAAATCAATTTATCTAAACAGCAAAACGTCGAATTATGATTTCGTCTCATTGAAATATTATATTTTGATTATTTATACAGAGCATCATTTATGACATTATTTCGGTGTGCATTAGATAAAAAAATATTCCTGTACTATAACGAAAAGTAACGTAAGTGAATAAAATCGTCCTTCAACCAATTATTCGGTATTAAAACAAATATATATTTTTAATTGTAAACGTTGTTCAACGTACGTAAGTCGTTGAAGTGAAAAGTGAGGAATTTACTTATCAAAACAATTTTGAATTCGTTGCAAACGGTTAGGTAAAACAGTGTGCAAGTCAATTTGATATTATTATGATTTTTATATATGAGATCAACTACATATCCAAATAATTCATTAAGAAAATCATTTAAAAAATTACTATTTCGTAAAACATCAATAATTTATTTATTTATTTGTAATTTTTGTAAATTATATTTTTCCATGAATTTTAAAATTTTATTGTGATGGACCCAGTATTAATTTAGCTAACCCATTAGTAGCTCGTTTTGGAAAGCTTAGCAATCGTGGAATAATAGTTTTAGTAGCTTGTAAAGTATTGGCAGTTTGTTGTGTTTTTATTTGATTCAAAAATTCCGACATTGCAGTTAATAATTGGCTTGAAATATTACCTGATTCCGTTGCATGTATTACATTATCAGTTTTAAAACCTATTTCATTTTTAATATCTTTAATCAAATCCTGTTTCAATGTCTCCATAGCTTCTTGAAAAGATTCTAGTTCCAAGAAAAAAATATTTATTCATGATTCTGAATTATTACGAATAGTATTTATTACTCGATTCTGGACGTTTACTGGTAGTTGCCCCAGCGTTATTATTTTTCATCACGTCTTTAATATCCGTTAGTAAACCCTGCATTAATGACTCCATAGCTTTACGCGAAATTATGGATTCTTCTTCTATCACTACTTGCACCAAAAAAGAACACCGTATTCATTATTTTATATTATTAATCATGATACTTACTAGTTGATTCTGTAGTTTTTTTGGCCATTGCACCATTATTATTTTTTATTGCATCTGTAATATCCTTTAGTAAGTCTTGTTTCAATGTATCGATAGCTTTTAAGACTTTGTCTTCTCCTTCTGTATCTGCTTGCAAATAAAACAAAAATTATTTATAATTATTAATTAAAACATTATTTGTTACTTGATTGTGACTGAGCATTACTAATTTTATCATTTAATACTTCCTGCTTTAATGAGTCGATAGCTTTAAAGATTATGTCTGGTTGTACTGGGAAGGAAAAAACTAAATTAAATATTATTTTGAATTATAAAACATCTTAATTGGTACTTGATTGTGGCTCAGTATTATGATTTTTATTCTTTAGTACTTCTTGTTTTAATGAGTCAATTGCTTGGAATATTATGTCTACTCCTTCTGGTTGTACTTCCAAGAAAAAATAAATTTTATTAATAATTTTGAATTATTAAATACAACAGTTATTACTTGATTTTTTATCCTTTAGTACTTCCTTCTTTAATGACTTAATAGCTTGTAAGATCACGTCCTTTTCTGGTTCTACTTGTAAGTAAAAAAAAATATTTATTTTGAATTATTAGTCACGAAATCTACTACTTGCTATTGGTGAACAAAACATGCAGCATTAAGTTCATTATAAGCTGTGATTTTAATTTAATATATTTTTAGAATAATTGTACCTTCATAGTCTTCATCTTCCTCATCTGCAACAGTATCATCTTCATCTTGCGCAGAGCTTCCGTAAGCTAAAACCAAAATCAATAAAACTAGTAATGTAAATAATTTATTTTTCATCATTTTTTTCACTGTAAATTTTATATGTACAAAATTTTATAGAAAACTGTGGAAATTTAAACAACAACTTTTCTTATTTATACCTTCCCACCTATAAAAATTGTTAAACTATAAAATTATTTCAAAAACCATTTAAAATTAATTTATGCTAAGCTGTGCTCAATATTATTTTCAAGTGTAACTTGATACAAATTGCCGTTAAATAAATATTTAGAAACAGGAATTTTGGGGGCCTAGATTTTAATTCAAGTAATTTTCAGGTGCATTATGAAAGCATAGAAAAGAATAATTGCAGATGACGAATATTGGTTATCATTATAACTCCATCAACACTAGTTTATTGCTCCCATGTGATTAATATCTGACCTTATAAAATTTCATATCAATTTACTTTGATAGGCATATAATTTTGTATTTACTTATGATAATGAATGGAGATAGAACCAAACTTACAATTTATTAGATTTGAAGATCCATTATACATTAATGTTGCAGCAGTTTGCTTAAAGTTTCTATGGCATATCATCAACACATCACGCAGCCCTGAATTTTCATATCGTGGTGTTCATTTAGTCAAAATTAAGCTGCTGAAGATATCAATTACATTACACGGAGTCAATTACACACAGTCTTATATATATTTATCCGCAAACTCTTCAATTTATGAACATAGTAAATCTTATTATTTGTTCTAACTACGAGACTACGACCTTATAATATTGACTGCCAGCGCGATTTGCATATTACTTTTTCTTATGTTAAATTTGAATTTTAACTATATAAGTTTAACGAAATTCTGATAACACAAGAATAAATTATAATAAAAATATTAACGACTTATTAAAATTACAATACTATATTAATATCAATTATGAGAAATAGAAAATGAACTTTGCAAAATTTATTTGAATAATCAGTTTATCTAAACAGCAAAAGGTCGAATGTTGATTTCATTCTATCGAAATGAATTTAAATAAAACACTTTAAAAATGGTCTAAAAACTAAAAATAATTTTCTATATTTTTATGCTTATTTAGAGTAGTATTTATGAAATTTATTTCTGTCTACATTAGTATTAAAAAATATTCCTGTACCATACAAAAAGGAACTGCAGCAGTGGATATAATCGTCCTTACAATAAATATATCTATTTTTAATTGTAAACGTTTTTCACAAATTTCTATACAAACAAAACAACAATAAAATAAAGTGTCGAAAAATTCCATTTTCATCATCATTTAAAAAAAAACTAGAAGCCCTCAAGGTGTCATTTATGCAATGCAGCTTCTTTTTTTTTGTTATAGAGTTTTTATTTTTGTCAATCTCTATTCATTATTATAGTACTTTTTATATTGCAGTTTGTGACTTATTTTAGGACATATTGTAATGAATAAAAATTGTTGAAGAATTTATAAGGTTTTCCTTTAAATTGAAAATAATTGTTTTTTTTTTTAGTTATTTTCATTTTCGGTAAAAGGAATAATTCCGAAATTATAAAGTTCAAAGTTTTTACTATAAAAACTAAAAACTAATAAGACAAATTTTTTTTACTATCGGTTATTAATAGGACCACCAATAATAAGATCCGAATATAATTTGTTGTATTCAAGAAAAAAATTTAATTCTTACCTTATAGTTCACACTTAATAATTCAAGTCCTTTAAATAAATTAATTTTTGTAAAAGCAGCGTCAAATGTTTTGTAATTGGGTCATTTAGAACTTTTGATATTTTTAAATTTTCGTAAATTTTCATTCCATGTTATCATTTAATTCGGAATAATGTAGCTACCCCTAAGTAATGCATTACAAAAAAAAATAAAAAAAATTATGCAAATTGTATTTTTATTGTTCTACTACATTTTTTTATTTTGGTTTTTTTACAAATTAAAAACAATATTCCTAAGACGGACAGATTTATGGCAACATGATTTAATGCCTATTTGTATTATACAAGTTACAAATGAAACATATAAGATATTTTAAATTAAAGTGTTGGGGATTTCTTTCAAAGATATTAATGAGTTTGTCGACTTGAAATTACTTGTGATATAAATTTCAGCACTAATCAATTTTAGCAGTACGCAGTTGATAAAATATTTGAAGCAGCCCTAAAATCATTTTTAATACAGAAAATTCTACCAATTACTATAAACACTTATTTAAAATGGCTATTCTACCATTCTTACATATGATGCTCAAACGTACAGTATGGCAACGAAGTTAAACCAGAAACAGGTTACGTAGAGAGCTATTTACAATAAATAAAAGTCAAAGAATAAAATAGTTAATAAATTTTAAAGATGTTATTCAAAACTCATATTATCCAGATTGAAGGATGATAGATGGGCGAAAATAACTATTGAATGGATTCCAAAAGATGGATGGCATGAGAAAAATTGGTAGTTAGATAAAGAGAAAGAGGATAGATTTAGTAAAATTCAGCAATAACTTATGAGTAAATCGTGTAAATCGAAAACATATTGGAGGTCATTTTGCACTTATTAATAAATTCATTATTTAAACTGTTCAAAATGAGCTAATATAATAATTTTAAATAAAAATAGCAAGCAATAGTTAATTATGGATGTTTAAATCGCCGGAAAAGTTATCTCCCTAACCGCACATACAAATATGGAGCTATGGGTCATTTAAATAAAGAAAAAACATATGTTGAACCAGGTAAAAGTACACATCGTACTGAAGCTAACTATGTAATTATAAGCATTTTTTTAGCATTTTACAAGTTACAATTTTGTTAAACATTATTATTAGCTATTAACATTAATACATTGTTATAGTAATTTAATGTCACCATAAAAACAGCTTCCTATAATAATTATTCACTCGATTTTTAAAATAAAAATATTCACAAATATGCAAATTGTTATATGAAAATTTAATTACGACTATTAAAATTATTATCAAGTAAATTTTTTAAAATAATTTTAATTATTCGGTAAATATAAACACATTATTACACTCCGTGCGCAAATAGTCAAGCAAATATTTGTAAACGCTTCATATTTTCTACACTTGTTTCGTGATTAACAAGGTTTTTTTTTATACTTTTTAATAGAAAAAGTTAATATTTTTATATATATTAATTTTAATTTCCGGAATGAATTATTTAAATAAATGGATAAACTAATAGAAAATATAAACTTAGAATAGAATTCTAAGATAGCCTAATAAGAGGTAATATAACATAAATTTCAAAATATGTAAAATTAACACAGTGCCGCTATAAATACCGAATACAAAAAAAAACTATTAAGAATTGTGCTGATTACAGTGAAGATAGTCAGAGCACGTACTGATCAGAATACGAAAACATATGATCTTCATTTCTACTTCCGGATAAAGACGTTGATGTAGAATATGACGACGATGTAATTTTTATTGAATATAATATTAAATATTGTGTTAAATTTTTTAGAGATACATAACATATTGTTTTCACTACTCGATTCGCGTACGGCTTCAAACTTTGAGTTTGCAAAACCACTGGAAAATTTTGAAAACAAATCTATATTTGGCCAGATCTCAAACACATTTCTTTTCTATATTTTATCATCCTTCCAGTGACAGTTTTATACTATTTGTTCCTGGACTATCATTTGTTAAATTTGAATTGATATTTCATAAAGTATGATTTCCAAATATTCAGTAACATATTTTAATAATGTATTTGCTAAAATTTTCTATTTTTATTTTGGATAAAAATTTGTATTTTGTCGTTTTTTGACAATAGTGTGAAAACTTTCAAACTGAGAGTATTCAAACCAACAGAATCAGAAGAATAGTTTAAAATTAAAAGGTTTAAATTAAAAAAATAAATTGATAAATTAAATAATAATTGAAATAAAACTTTTATTATACAAAAAAAAAATCTTTTTAATTTAATATTGATAAATTGGAACTGTCTTGTAATAGAATTTCAATCTTGAAAATTTTATATTTAATAAAACTTAAATTTAACGTAAAATTTCGTTATTTTACTAACCTAAAGACCTAAATTTGATTTTGAGAAGGGGAACGCGAGAGAGCATTGCGACCTTAACGATCTATTGTGCGTTTACCTAAAATTGATAATATTGTCAGTAATTTTATGATTTCATTGGCGTTATTTCAAGAAATATTAAAATTGTGCATTGTATTTAAAATAATTTTCGTAAAAGTTTTCATAAAACAAAATTCTACTGTAAAAATCATTAAAGTTCTTATAAAATTTATCATGTCCTTGTACTAATTTAGTTACAACAAATTCAAAAATTTACTTCATTCTTGAAATTTTAATAATATTTTACAAATAAAATATAATTAGAGAAACATTGATAAAATCAAAGAAATTAAAATTATTTTCATTTCTTTTTACATGTAAATTATTATTGTAATTTATGGTGTTATCAATAAATTAATTTTTCATAACGAAAATTAACTGAAACTTATTCATTTGATGTAGCTATGTAGATAATCAGTTTCCATCAGCTTGAATTTATTGACAAACAATTTAATGTTTCACCTCAACATTTGTAGTTTAAAATTCAGGGTTTTAAAAATTTTCTATTACTAGATAAAGTTTTAATGGGCCAAGAACAATAATTATTGTTATTTGTGAAATAATATATTTAAAAGAATTTATAATCTAAATTTATATGAATCATATTATTATAAATGCATTAAATTGTCGTTATATTCCAGATCTTCAGAAAAATCCATTACAAATTTCACAAACTTATAAAATATCTTTTGACCTATTTATGTAAAATTTATGTTTCTCTTCAAAACTTCACTGTTAATGTCTGACTATACAATGTTTTTGTGTGTTCGACAACAAATTTGTTCACCAAAATTTTCCTCAACAATATTTTTATTATATCGTTTTTTAAAGAAACTCTCCAACTTGGTAACTTTACTTGCGGATGACTGACAATGTGAACTATAAAATATTTTAGCGAATTTTTATATACAGAAATGTCTGATAAAATCATAAAACAAAGATTAAATTGAATTTTTTTTTGTTCTTCGGAAGAGTAACTGAACAGTCAAATCAGTTCTGAACAGTTTTCATATAATTTATATTTCTTTGTACTATAATAACTGAAAATATTCTATATTACTATTAATTTGATATTAAAATATTGTTAATATTTAGTAAATTAGTAATTTGTGATACTTCTTTCTGTTTCTAATGCTAAAATACGAAATTGAAAAACAAATTGATTATTACCCTGGAACAGCAAAAATAAGATATTGTTACCAGTCCATCCTCAAAGGAAAAAACCCTAAAAATAAATATTTAATTATTTTTATGTTTTAGTCTGTCTGAATTCTGGAATTTTCTCCACATGATTGGAAATACTTTCTGCAGTGGATTTAGTTCTGATGTTAATAAAATTACACTTCTGCTTAATGTGAGCAGTATAAATTTGTGAATAAATATAGAATTGATATTATAAATTGGTTTTATTTAAGTATCCTAAATAAAGGATACTTAAAAACTTATCATAACAATTTTAATTTGACCCTATAAATCTATTTTTCTAATATTTAAAGATTTTTTTTTGTCCTTAAAGACTTAAAGAATTTAAAAATTATGTTCACATTCAAAAGATTACGAAATTATTTATGTATATAAGTCACAATCACGTGCTAAATTTGTTATTAAAAGAGAATGAATATACAAAAGTGCAAAAAACCCAAACATAAAAATACACTAAGAATTTGCGTGTTTCGAGTTTAATTCTAATATCAAATATTTTCTTACTGATTATTTCGATAACAAATTATTTTTATAACACCTTTAATCCTTATTTTTTTTGTTACTAAAACACTTTAATTTCATAGTACAGAAAAAAAATCCTGTTTTTATTAAATAAATCTTTTTTTTGTTTTCCTTGACTTTATTTAGATTTATTGTTGCTTATCCGTTTCTAATGTACAAATTCATTTAATTCCTTTCTATCATAGAAATTAGTACAAGGATATTTATTATAGTAATATATGTACAACTAAAAGTTAAACCAATTTTCAATAGAATTAGAGAAATTTGAGAAATTATCAAAAATTTATGCAGAGTCCTTGAATTAGTTTGTATAGATAAAAATTACTTTTTTATAAACAGCTTTGTCTAGTGACTTTATTAGTTTTCAATTAAAAGTCAAAAATGTATTAGTAAATTGAGAATATAGTATAATTTTGTAATTATAGAAAGGAAGGATCATCAGAAATTATGTAAAAATTAAATGTTTTCTGAAAGAATTTTAATCATTTAATATCAAACTCATAACACGAAGACTCTAATATTCAAGATAATATCTAAATAAGATTAATAAGGTTTCTTTTAATAAGTAATATTCGTAAAATAACTTCTAGAACTTAACAGCATAATTTATTATGGTAGAAATATAGACGAATTTATAGTATAACAAAGTTATGCTTTGTTGCTATAATACGAATATTTTTAACAATTATAATGGCACCGATTCTTAAATTTGCAACCTTTTATTCTACATAAATATAGTCTAATGCTATCCAGGACCACAAGATTCGCTTTAGCACCGTTTTGGTAACACACATTCTCGCAAACCAAACAACCATCCAGACTGATCTAAAAAAGCCAGTAAATCCTTTTCGTGTCGTTAAGGAAATTAACGGTTTCCGTACGCACTTTGCTGGCTATATAGTTTAATTATAGTTAAAATTGTAAATACCAAAGGATAAATTTTCTTTTATAAAACTGCATTTATATAAAAATTATTACTTAATTTATTAAATAACTAAAAATATTAAATATTATTTTACTCAATTTATTTTAAATTTATTGTCCTTTTTGTGTATACTCCATAAAAAGGATGTTGTGAATATATAAATAATCGAATAATTTAATGCTATAGTGGTAACAAATGAATTGAGTATTTTTTGGCTTTTATGTGGTTTTTCCCAATTTATTTTATATAATTTTAAATTATTTATGATCCCTTATTGATTTGCAATTTCATCAATAAATTTGACATAAAAGAACGATATCATATTTATAATTAACTTTTCCAATAATGTATAATTAATGAACTGGAAAATAAATAAAATTATTTAATAATTTCATAAATTATTATTGAAGGCTTTAATTAGTTATGGTATGGAGAAAAAAATGTTCCTAAAATAATAAATATTATCCTGAAAATAAATTCAAAACTTTAATTAATGTAATTTTTAGATATTTATTATATAAATTTGAGAATGACATTTTGACCTAAAATTATTTTTAGGATTTTTCTGTTTAGTCAATTCTGAATAAAAATATGTTTTTCAAAATATAAATGGTTAATATTTTTATGAAATACATAATTTTATTGGAATGGAAACAAAAACATATTTTTTAAATATTTTCTAATTAAAATTCTTTTAATATTTGTCACAATTATTTATATTCAAACCTCGAAAGGCTTCATATTGATTCAAATATAGTCAACAGAAATAATGTTTTTCTCAATTTATGAACATTATTTATTAAATTATGAATATTAATGGAATTGAGGCCAAATATTTTTCATGATGAAATATTTTATAATCTAAATTCATTTATGATTATTTTTGCTGAGATTTTGATGCATTGAATTAATTTTTGTTACGAAAATTTAAGCATTGGCAGTTAGTTATATGGACGAATATCCGTAAAAGCATTTTCTTTTATTAAATTTAATTTTTAATGGATTTTAATTTAGTTTGATGATTTCAACACGAAAAAAATATCGATTTTTATAATTTTGTTTCAACTATTTTGCTTAAAAGAATTTGTCAAACATAAATGAACTGAAGAACTGATGCAGAATAAAGAAATTCATTTAGTTGGTTGGTTTTGGTTGTTTCAAAATTTTAAACACGCCATAGATCTGCTGTACACTTCTCACTTCATCGTTACATCACTCATTCTTAATGAACGGTATCAGCCTCTATCAAGTCATTAAGAAGTTTACATATTTTTAAGGAAATTAAAACAAATTTAATGTTGAATAACATAACTAAGCCAATCTAAGATGGAAAAATCTAACCACGTGCAGAACGGCCAGGAAAACATGGCCGTCTTACGAAAAAAGAAAAACGGACCACATTCTAAAACTACCTTGCAAGGACATAACTAGAGTCATAGCTACATATACGGGGCACTGTCCAATTGGTGAACATGGTCATTCAACCAATCATGCTGTAGCTGTAAAAAACCGCATGAGAAAGAGACCATAACGCATTTCATTTGCAAGTGCCCTGCACTGGCTAGAGCCAAGCACAACTCTTTCGGCAGTCCATTCCTCAACGATCTCAACGATATAGCCACGAAGCAACCCAGAGACACGGTACGCTTCTTGAATAACACGAGGTGAATCTAAACCCTTTCAACCGCGTAACCCAGCCGGTTTCATGAGTATGAGTGGTAACAAAACGTTGCATTTGCGCTAATTGGAGCCGCCGGGCAAGCTGCTGGGACTCGCCACTTAAACCAACCAACCAACCAACATAACTAAAGTCAATTTGTTTTCACAGATATGGGAATGGACCTGTGAATGGACAAGTGAAACTTTCGATATTTTGAATTTTCCATTTTCTGTTATATTTTTTAAAAAAAAATTACTTCTTTCCACTGCATCCTATAACAAAATCGAATATATAATTACCAGTTCCTTTAATACTAATATGATTATCCTCCTTCGGTTAAACTTATCCAATTTTGTATAGGAATTAAAAAAAAATTCTTACAATTTCGATTCCAATTTATAATTTATGATGCTTTGTAGTAAAAAATTGAAAATTATTAAAAACACTAATGACTCATCCAATTAATATCGAAAATCAATCAAAATTATTTACTGAACACTTTTCATATTACACCTACTTTTTCCTTGGTAAATTTATCATTGATGAAATTTATTTCCGCCTTAAATTTATACAATTTCTTAAAAAAAGATTTATTTATATCCTTTTTTATAGATTCAACAAAAAAAAATAATAAAACTGACTTTTTGTTTCGGGTGATTTGTAAATAACCAACAACAAAAAAGAGTTTTGCTAAGTTTTCTGTGGGTGTTCCGAGTAAACTTAACGACTTTGTTAAAGCTCATGACAGAAGGACATAAGGGCTACACAAAAAAAAGTGATCCTAAACAAACATTAAAAAATCTTTAGGAAAATGTGGAAAAGGAAAGATGTTGTGAAAATCAAATAGTTAAACAGGAAAACAACACTTTTACTTTATATCCTCTCTACTATTAATCTATGGACAATTTTTTTTTTGTTTTGAAACTTTTTTTTATGATACTTTTTTATATTGTATTTATTTTTTGTTGCTGGTCTAGAGTCTAATGTAATTTATCTGACCATCTGACATTATTACATATCCTTTAATAAATTTTATATATATAATTTTATCTTGTGTTAAATATTTATTTATTCTATAGATGGAAATTTTCAAAAAAGGACATAATTTAATATGTGGCTTTCGATATTCCCAGCTGTTACTGATTATAATGTTCATATTAGGTCATAAGTTTTTTTTAGTTATAAATAGAAAAATCAATAAAATATTATATTTTTCATTATTTCAGATTCGATTTTATTAATAAATTTGAGTATGATATATCAGATTAAAAAGAATCCATTTAATATGCTCGAGAAGTAGGCAATCCTCACTATATCTTCAGAATTGCAATTTTTGCAGAGTTTTAACACAGTTATACGAGAAGATTATCAGAATTAATCTTATCAATTATCTTACTTCTGAGAAAAATTAACAGATCTCTCTTACAGCTAGCACATTTCCTGCTTGAAAGATCAAAGCACAGTCCGCAGTCGGTCAGACATAGATATTTATATTTACGTCTTTCCAGTTAGCTCCAGCACAATTATTCATTTTGTAAATTCTAATATCTAAATGCTCAATTAATTATATTAGGTTCGGCAGGTTCGCAGTTAAAGGTAGGACAACATACAGACATGATAACTACAGCCACATGCCTTATTATAATATTCCTTCTAATTATACTACAATGACCAAGCCGGTACTTATGATAAAGTAGTACAGCTGCTTCAGTGACAGCCACCATGTTTCGTAGTTATTAATAATGTAACTTTAGAGTTTCGATGCCCTTTAGACACCAACGCCTTACAGCGTCATGTCCATATAACCTACACACTTGGTCAACTGATAGTCTACACTTGGTTAACTGATAGCTTCCAGAAGAAACTCTGTTTATCACGTTTTTGATAGACCACGCATGAATAGCTTCGTATGTATCAGCACCTTTACGCATAGTCCAGTGTACTTCTTGAGAGTGGCCAGTAACAGCCTGAAACACCATAGAATGGTATAATAAAATTAAGTATTTTTCAAAATTTAATTCATTAAACACTTTTCAACTTATTTTTAATATACGAATTTAAAATATTTTTTCCATCAATTATTAATGTGTATTAATCGTAAGTATATTTTCCATTTATAATTAATATTTCATTATTTTTCAAACACGTAATAATCAAAAGCAATTTATTGAAATGAGTATTAAATACTCAAGTTTTCATCCGACATACGCCACACAAATAAAGTGTAAAATTATTTTTAAAATATTCAATTTTCCAACTCAAGTCCTTGTACAAATTAAAAACATTCTCACTTAAAAGATATTGAAATTTTTTACTTAATCCTGTAAAATATTACAACAACAAAAAATGATTAAAGCGGGAATATTTTCAATCAAATTTTTGAAGATTCATATTTAATATCATCTGACATCAATGAGAACATTTACATGAATTGGGATTTAAACCGTCAAGAATTTCAAAGTTTTCGTATGTAACAGACACATTTAATCTAAATATAACAAAAATAAATGTCAAAGATTATAAGTGTATAATTTTAAAAGTAATTTGCTCGATAAAGGATTGAGTTTTTCGAAATGTTATGAGAAATATAATATTTACAAGGAATTATTAGATAATTTGCAAAAACTAATATCTTATGAGTATTTATGATGGAATACAGAGACGCACTGTAATGATAATTTGTCTACACTTTATGCTAAACAATTCCTTTTAAAAATTCTTTATACGAAAGTTGGATGGTGACCTGTCATATTTAATATAGTAATTGTCTCCTAAATTATTGACATTGGTAACCGTGGATGATTTGACATTAGATTGCGTATATTGAAATTTAAAAATTGACCTCTCCACAAAGCTATTCCCTCGATTTTAAATTTAATTGGCGAATGGCCGATTCTAGGAGATGTGGCTGTGCATATGAAATTACTGGTACGCGGACGTGTTTTAATTGCTTGTTTGAACTTTTCGCCTTTTAAAAAAAGTTTCATAGCCAATGCAATACTGCTAGTTATTCTAACTACTCGTAAAATCCCATTAAAATAAACTACTCCATTGAATAGTCTTGGCTGCGTTTCGAATTTTACATGCAGACAATAATTGCAATTTAATCATGAAAATGTATTTAATATTAATTTTTTTTCACCAGGATAATAATGATTCTGGAAATTTATTAACGAAATGTTTAACTTGACAATTTTATTCTATTTTTTTATTTTTTTGCATTTTATATTTCGTATAAATTGTATTTTTTTTTTTTTTTCAAATTTTCTACTATGTCATCATAGTGTCACTCAAATTTTCCACACACAATTCATTTTGGTAGAGCAGTTTAAACTGAAATGAATATAATAATGATATATAATGTCACAAGTCCTTATGGATTACTAAACAGTTTTTTTTTGTTATATACACTCGTACATAACAAGGAATATAAACTGAAAAGTACGTAACTTTCCAATAAAATTAATAGTCTGCCATAAATTCATTGATTTTGCTGTGCTCAGTAAAATTTAACTTATAGTAGAAAAACTGATGAGATATCATAGATAATTTTTTAGCAATGATTTCTTTTTTTTATTTATAAAAAAGGATTTTTTATACAAAAAAAAATAAGTTTAAACTGACAAAATTATTTTCAAGTTTCACAATAAAATCAATTCGACAACAAAGTTTCTGATCCTTGTTAGATTGCCCCCATCAGAGACCAAAAGTTTAATTGACTAACAAAATATTCTATCGACATGAGATTATTTTATTGATATTGCCTTTAACTCTGAATCTAAATAAGTAATGAAATTTTCTAGTATATTGTCTACCATGGTTTTATTGATTAAGGACTCTTTGGTTAGAGAATCTTTTTTTATATATACAGATATTGTTATGTACTGTGAAGGAATGTCATTGATTTTCTGATTTATTATTACAGGATTTTGAATTTTTAAAAATTTTCAACAAAAAAAAATCGGAAAAGGACTTAAGATTTATTGGCACATTTCGAAAAATTATGTGTGAATTAAGGTTAAATATGGAAAGAAAGAATAAATTTGTCCTTTTTTTATTGGAAAATTACACCGCAGGGAAAAATTAAAATGTTTTCAATGGAAGTGTAGAAAAAACTTGATTTATAATTTTGAATTTTATTTGTTTTTATTTACATTATATTTGGATAGTTTTAAAATCCTAAAGGTTTATTCCATATATTAGAATGATTGAAATAGACATACAATATTTAAATATTTAAATTACCTTGAAGATTGCAGGAAAACATAAAACGTAGAGGGAAAAACATAGAGAATTTTGTAAGATATATTTTAAATTTAAGTCATTTTTTCACTTTTTTTGATTTAGAAACAGATTTTTATGTTTTGGAACTTCTCATTATTTTGTTCCAGAGAAAATTTAGTGATAAATTGCACCATTTTCGCTTTTCTATAACTTTTTTAGCTTTAAAAAACTCCATATTTTTGGGATATGGGTTACTATTAGTGCTAAAATTTGTTTATTTCTGACACGTTTATCTAAATATTATGAAAAACACGTTAATTTTTAATTGACCTACGTATATGAAATTTTTTTATTATATCGATAAGAAGAAATTTTTATGTAAGTTTCTACAATGTAAGTTTTCTTAGCCTAAAGGATAGCAAATTGGCCCACAAATTTGATATTTTGTTTAAAAAATTATATGGAATAAACAATCTGGTTTAAAAAGTACGTATGAGAATTAATTCCTGAAGTCAAAATCGATTGAGAATTAATTTGTGAAGTGAAAACTTTGAATTATATCGTGCAGCTCCTTGAATTTATGTAATTAAAATCTGACAATAAATCTTTAGTAATTGTTAGAGCGTGTACTATTTTTAAATCAATTTTAATTTAAAATCAATAACGATGTTGTATGAATATTTTCAGAACAGACCTAACGAAATATTGTATCACCTAATATTAAATTACAAACGGATATTAACAATTTACTTTTAACAAATAATTATAGAAAATAATTTTTAAAGTTTAAATTTAATTACACAATTAATTGATCGAATTAGTAATAATTAGTGGTCAATTCTGTATATCTAGCATGGTTTTCTATAAAAATTGGATTAATTTGTATATTTGGAAACTTTAAGGAGCAAAATTCACAAATAAACGAAATATTTTTTTATAAAAACGTTCAATATTCTATGTTTAGCATTGAATTTCTAGTAAATCGAAACTAATTTTACTTAACTACTTATAATTTCTTTGTTTAAATTCAACAAATTTCAAGTTAAACTAACTTTTAATTATGAAAAAATATGTAATTATAATTTTTATCTTATAACAAAAAAAATTTTTTGCTACATCAGTAAAATTTTACATAAAATCCTCTTCTTAAGCATTTTCAACAATATTTAATACTCTTACACAAAAATTAATAAGTTTTTACTACAATAATAATATGTAATATTCTTTAAAAGAAAGTGTACTAAGTAAACATATCCTTTTTCATAAAGAAATTTCAAAATAAACACTTGTAAAATACGAAAGGACATTAAATTTATATTAAGAGATTGTTAAAGAACTTTTAAAACTGTCCTTTCTTAGTTTTCTTTTATATTTATATATAATTCTTTTATATACAAATTGGAAGGAAGGATATCCTTATTTTAAGTAAGCTTCTTAAACTTTTTTTTGTTATTGTTGTATTTATGAACTTTAAAATAATAAAAAGGACATCTACTTTGCCTATATAAGATGAAAAGGTTGTTAGCTAAAAACCAACAAAAAAAATTTGAAGTATCCTGTAAAATTAATTCTTAGTTATATATATAAAGGAGTTTATATAAGTGTGAAAATTGTGATATGATAATGTATCCTAACAAATAATAGCAATTTTGTTCAACAAGGATATAATAGTGAAATGCTCTTATGTTATTAATATAATTTCTGTCGTCTTTTGTATATTTCTTGACTCTGTTTGTCTTGTTATGTTATTATTTTTCAAGTGTACGTTTCTTTTCTTTACATAGAACTTGCTGGGGTTTACATAGTACCACAAAATAAAAAAAAAAGTGATAATATTTTCACTGTGAAATTGTTGCAGATATTTTGTTTGTATATTAGTTTATTTCCTTTTGTTTTGTAGTGCAGTATGATTTTAATATTTTCGAAAATGTGTGATATAGCACGTTTTTAATATTATATACAACTGACCCTCAAATAAATTTGTTTTAAAGAGCACCGAAATAAAAATTATATATTTGAAATAAATTAAATTACTTTAAAGTGCGGATTTGAACATTATCATTATATTCTATTCGATTCAGGTAGATGAAATTTTGACAATATATTTTCTTAGCCTAAAGGATAATATATCAAAATTTACCAATTATTAGTTTTTTTGTATACCTTTCAAGTTATTCAAATTTATGCTTGGCATTTCATGTTTGTCATATATAATCATATTAAATTTTGTTATTGACGGGAAATTTATTTAATGCATAAATTTATATCTAATAAATACTTAATTAAAATAATTATTAAATATATTTATCATTATTATTATAATAAAATCAAATTAAAATATATTTTATGCTTACGTTTTCATTATTTTCTAATTTATTCCAAAATTATTATATAAAATATAATTTAAATATTATGAACTATAATTCTGAGACATCTAATATGACAAATTTTCTAATGAACTAAACAGATTTTAATATATTGATAAATTTAAATTGACTTGTTAATAATCAAATATTTTGTATTTATTTTTAAATAATGTCCTTCATAATATTTTAATATAATTTTATTAAAGTCTATAATATTTATAAGGATACTATTTGAATTACTATTTTTAAAAAAGTTTGAGAAATAATATCTGCAATTAAAACTTTTATTATCCTTCACAAAATTTTCAAATTATAAACTATTAAATCTGTTTTAAATTTCTATAAAATTTTCAATTTCTAAAATCTAGATTATAAATTAATAATACTATATTAAAACTGTTTCAAACTTTTAGTGGTTATTTCCGAGAAGATTATTCCGATTAGTAAAATATGTTAATTTGGTAAATTTTATAAATATAATTATTTAGAATTATATTATATTACATTGACTTCAAAACGATTATTTTGATAACCTCTTAACTAATGAAATTGCATATTTCAATTACTAATGAATCAATTTTTGATATATACGAAAATAATGAACAATTTTAAATATAAAATTTTGTTTTTAGTTTTTAATATCCTGATTTACTGAACCACTTTAACTTTAAAATTAATTAAACTGATTGTGTGGCTTAAGCTTGTAAGTCACTTTCATAAACAAAATTTTTCCTAGCAATAAAATATTTAATCCTAATCAATATTAGAGGTGGGCTTACCTTCGCGTTGTCAAGAAATGGGGGCTATATAGTAAACATGATTATTTGTGAAGATCAGCGACAACAAGCTTCTCAACATACGATGAGAAAAAATTTACTATCCACTGCTCTGATTATTCCATAACTAAAAATAAACAAATTTTAGTAATTAGAAAATAGACAGAAGCAGTTCCATAAAAGTAAATATAAAACTATTCATAAAAATTAAAACTTAAATTAACAAGCTACACCATAAAAATAGGGAATTACAGTTCTGAGATGAACGTTACTACTTTCCTCCATATAATGTTATCCTCATCACCTCGTAATTCAAGCTATTAAAGATTACAAAAAGAAAAAGGAAACAATCATTCAAATTAACAGCTTACCATTAGGTTTCGCAATTATGAAAAGAACGCTACTATTTCCCTCTGATGTCACCTCTGTCTGCTGTCTGCTATCACCTCTGCTATCTTGGACTTGCACTCATACCAATGTAAATTTAAACTGGTATGTAACTAGTCTACAAGTTCTAAAAGAACTAGCCAATCGTGCGTAACGTACTTACACTCGTCTAGGTCCCGGGATACATTATTATTAAAGGCATCTGAATACCAGTGAGGCGAAATTCATACAACTCATACCTTTCTGTGGCATCCCGCTCAGCACGGCTATAACAGCCATAAATGAATGGCTATTAATAACAAGGTAAAAATTCTGGCGTCTCCTTTTAGTAAAAGAACTATTGAACTTCTATCTCTCAATAGAAATCAAGTACGTCTCCTAACAAATTTTCTCACAGAACACTGCCATCTGAACTACCATCTCAGTAAACTTGACAGGTCCATATCATCTACTTGCAGAATATCTAATGATGATGAGGAGACAGCCTCACATATGCTTTGCAAATTTTCATGACTGTCTTTGAAGAGATTATTTCAATCTGTTGGTCACTGGTTTCGCACACCTTTGGATATCTCATCCAACCCACTTAAGAAAATTCACAAATTTATAAACAGTTTGAGTTTTTCCAGTGAGCTCTAAAATTGAAGGGTACTACAATAGGCCTATCATTGGTCGCAGTTGTATTTGGGTCACGTTTCCAAACTTTTATATGTTTCTAATTCTAATTCTATATAAAACCATCAAAATTTTCTTTTTAAAATTTTTACATTATTAATTACCTACCAATCTTAGATCAAACTAAACAAATATTTAAATATTATACTTGTACCACATCCACTGTCACTCAATATCATTTCCGTCATTTGTACTCTTCATAAAAATTCCCATATAATCCTGTACCAGCAAAACTATTATCTATACTCCAACTGACACTATGAAAAACATTTATAAATATCGTTATTTATAAAAACTACTTTAGAATTCAGAAAACGTTTTCGGAAAATTATTTTGAAATAAATATACGACAAAGACATAAATGAAATGAAGCTAATAAATTTAGTTTTTTCATTTTTTCATTATGAACTTTTTAAATAATTTTCACTTGACTTTGACATTAAATTAAAGGAAAATTGTTAAGTGTTTACTGTTGTTCATTTAGCAAACAAAAAAAAAATTGGAACATAATAAACATAAAAATGGATCTCTGTAGTGAAGTCAAAAAAAGATATTAATAAAATAGAAAACATTTATCTACTTTACAATTTATTCATCTTTTTAACGTATTCTATTCTCCATTTCAAACTATTTTGTAGCGCTTTTCTGTTGGTTCATTGAAAATGATGATAGAAATTTGAAGGAAATTTAATTTTGTTGCAGGAAAATTATGTTCAATTTTTATTAAAAATGTAAAAAGGAAATATGATAATGTTATATAATCGTTGAAATTGATATTTTGTAGTAATAAAGGATAATAAAAATGGGTAAATGAAATTTTTATTGCAAATTGTATGTAATCAATGAAGTAAGACATTTTAAAGCTATAATACATATTCAAAATGTTATTGCTAAAATATAATTATTTAATAATCCTACATCGTATTTTTATGCTCACTGATTTTTGGTTCGAGGTGCAGACTTGAAGCTGAACAGAGATTTTTGATGTTATCGAAATATGCTACAACCAAACTAACTGGACATTTAAAAAGGATCAGTAAAAGTTTTATTGAAAATCAATGCATTTCAAATAATTATCTTTAATTTTCTATATTTTGTATTTTCCTTCCGTAGAAACGTCTATTAGCAACATTTCTATCAAAATCCTTTTGGATAAGGTTTATTTTTCTAGTCCACAGAGTAGACCTAGGAAAAACATTCCCTGATTATCATATTATCATATTATTTATTTATTTAATCAATCAATCAATCGACCGATTCAATTAATCAACCGAAAACAGTGCATAACCTATAATTCCTCGCATATCGAATTTTAGAAATCGTACAGTATGAAAATAAAGATTCTATGAATATATTACAGAGATTTCTCTGCGAGTAGAAGTGGACCAATTGTTCAAGTTTCAGCTACAATGATAGCATCCTTTACACTATTTTTATTATGAAATTGAAAACTTGTGATTTTTCCTTTATTAATAAATTCATTTATAGAACAATATTTTCAGTTCTCCTTTTATACTATCTTATTTAAAAATATATTAAACTGGAAAATTCACCCAAATTTTCTTTTTTTTTTCTTAATTTAGAAATGTTATAAAAACAATCAAAATAAAGTTGAATCTTAAACAGATTGTATTAAAATTATGAAAAATTATTTATTTTTCTTTGAAACACTTTTTATCCAATTAAATAATATTATCACTTAATTTACTTTAAAAAAAAAACTTACTTTAAAAACTGTGATAAAAAATAATTTTCTCACATTTTTCTTTTTATACTTTTTCAACTTTTTATATATACTATACATAGTTAACGGGAAAGAAATTATTTTTATATATTGAAAAAGGATATAATAAAAAATTAAATTATGACCATTTTAAGAGCTTCTTGATAACATTATGGTAAGACAATTTTTATCTAAATGGATTTTTGTGGTAAAATCTTATTTTTATGTGTAATCAAAAAAATAAAAATTAGGGTGCAAAAATTTCAAACTTAAAAAGAAATATTTATAAAGATATCCAATAAAGGAAGTTTAAACCAATTTTTATTGATAACTGCAGCATATATGCTAACAAATGCTAATATGGAGTGTGTATTTCTATATAATTCAGAGACGTTACTCCAAAAACTTTTAGATTAAGTTAAACTACATAAAATTTCTAGTTACATCGTTATACACCATTCTACCAAAGATCACCATCTATTTGGACATCTATTTAGTGCCTTGCTTCTAATTAATATTATCAATTTTATAATGTTTCTAAAAATGCAAATACTAGGCACGCTTATCATTAATTAATCTGTATGGCTTTGTGTACTGAACTTAACCCATTGCGGATAGTAATCAAATTTTTCAGAATGTAGTGAAATTGTGATGAGATTGAGCTTAAAGAAATGTATATGCTCTTAATAATCATATAAATCTTCCTGCTTGTTCTAACTAATCCTTACAGATAATTGGTTCACTCCAGATTTTCTTATTTGCCGTTTTCGATGATAAGAAACCTTCTGTTTTGGATTAGAAACTCAATTACTACTGTTAAAAAAAGGTTTGTAAAATTATGTATTCTATGAACTTTAGCTAAAATTATGAATTTGTTAAATTCTTAAATTTCAATCAATTAAATATTTTGAATAATTTCAATATACTGCAAATTTAACGAAGTCAATGCATGAAATTCAAAGAAGTATAAAATGTAAATATTTGAATTACTTTTATAATCTGACAAGCATTAAATTATTTTTATTTTTTTACTACCCTTATCAACTTAAACTTTTTGCATATAAAACGGAAAATCTAATATACATTTTCATATTAAATATTTTTCAAGAAAACTCATCCAAGAAATACCATTCGAAAAATACAAAAAGCTACTTAAATTTTTCGTAACCTCATAACAAGGAATACAAAAAATATACACTCCATAATATTAAAAGTGACTAAATAATTTTTTTTTTAATCTTTCTGGTCTGAAATTGTTAAAGGATGAATGAAGAATTTTTCCTATGAAAATTTTCACCCCACAAAAAAAAAAATGAAAATGTCGCGTCATAAAAAATTAATAAAAAGATTTACGAAATATTTTACATGATGTTAGAAGTTAGAGGAAAACGAATTAAACTTCCAAAGTGTTTAACAAGGGATATAATTGAATGAACACGAATTATTATAGGCGTAAGGTTTAGATGATTCTTGTAGTAAGATACTAGATTGTTTTTTTAATAAAACAAATATTTAATAAAGTTATAATTAGAATTTTTTATTTTTTTTTGTGTGTAAATTGTTTAGTTATATTCTGTATTTTGAAGTGTATTTTACAGGTCATCAATATTTTAATCATAATCGCAAAAATTTATTTTGAAGAATGTTCATGTACATTCCTTTTTGATCAGTATTTCATTTATATGACAAATTTTTCAGTTAAAGCTGGAAAATATCATTAATAACTCGTCCGATGTTGACTTCGAGTGCATCAAGTGTTCATGATTTATCTAGATAAACCAATGAATTAGTATATCCACACAAGAAAATAACTAAATGTGTTAAATCACACGATCTTTCTGACCAATTCCTAAGTTCAAAATGTGAAATAAACGAATTATTAAATTATCCACACAATAAGTCCATTATTTCACGAGCAGATTGACATTTAGCACAATCTTGTTGAAACCACATATTATTCAAACCATTTTAATCAATTTTTGGAGAAAAATCATTCAGAATTGTTCCATTGACAGAAACGTTGTACCAACATCATTTTTGAAAAAAATATGGCCCAATGAGACCACCAGCACGAAATGCACACTACACGCTTCTTCAAAATTACTTATTTTTCCCAAACACGGCAATTTCATTTATTAGGTTATCCAACCAATTAAATTAACCATAAATAAATCACGAAGCGTTCTTTGAGTTTAGACAATTGAAAGATTTTTAAACGTTGTGCATATGTATTATAAATTAACATATGTCTGTCAGACATCCCTATCGGACGCAATACCTATTGAGAAATGAAATACATCTATTTAAACATCCTTTAGAAAGGCAAAATATAATAAGAAACACAACATTTACAAAACAGAAAAAATCTTAAGCTTCCCATTAATCCTTTACATAATTTTCGGCATTACATTTTAATGCTAAATTGTAGATTCCATTTATCAAAAATATAAATTTAATTTCTATAATTTTCCAACAAATTGCTACCGAATAAGTTAATTAAAAAATTCCTTAAAAACATATTTACATTAAATTTGTTTCCAAAACGATAAAATCAAATATTTCTATTTAAATACTGATAAAAAACACAATTTCATTGAGCATTAATTTACTAAAATACATAAATGTACATCTTCTACCTCTATACAAATCGAGAAAACATAAAAATTAAAAAAAAAAAAACGAATAATTAAACGAACCGGCAAAGTGTAAATTTTCCAGCAGTTTTTTAATTACCTACTGCACATTATATTTAAATGAATTCATTAAATTTGTTGTCGTAGAAAAAAGTTGTAAATCCTTAATAGCAATTTGGAGGAATATTCGATTTTGGTAGTGGATTAGTTTTTTATATACATTTTCTGGATGCCTAAATAGTCCATTCCGTATATGTGAAGATATGTTTCAAATTTTTATTCGCTTTATTGTAAAATTTATTTAATGAACTAAAAATCGATTTTTCTATATACAAATATTTCGTATCCCGCGCTATACAATTCATGTTAATATTAATACCAGCTCAAAATGTGGCATTCATTTAATTGTATTTCTTTTTTAAATTATTATTAAATTTTATTACCGGTACGATCTACCTAGTGGGATACATATAGTCCTAATCACTGCAGCTATTTGGCTTATTGTGATATCCTTTCCAATTATTCATTATAGATCCAGCCCGTACTGTTAAAGAAACTGTTTTAGTGATAGTTACCACATTTTCGAAAGAGCTACAACACTTCGAGATGTCGCTGTCGTGTAGACATTAACGTCGCGTAGTAATTAATATGTGTATCGCCGTTTCGTCCTTGTTTTGACAGAAACTACAAACTTGGTCCGCTGACACTTTAATTGTATGTAGGCTTATTTTAAAGTTAAAGTTACCGGTAAGAAGGCCTACCATTGTTCTGCCTTTCTTCCTATTCATTTTACGGAGTTTTCTTGAACGGTTTTTTTATGGTCGAGGACTTAAAAGCGTTTTAGCCCTGCAACCCTGTGCCAGAAATATTCTTACATTGGGAAGTTTTCTTTGAAGTAGCAAGTTGGTTCTGCACAAAATAGTTTTGGTCAAATATGGTTCCTTATAGCTCTTTCATGGCCTGGAATCCATGATAATGTTAATCTTGTTCTTCTTTCTAGGATTATTACAGCTTGCAGACAGTCTAATACTATTTTTGTTTGATTTGGTATAGGTCTAGGGCTTTTAACACCGTTTGATTGTCTGAGAATATGGTTTTTGGACAGTTTTTTTCCAAAATCAACTAGACGCAGATTAGTTGCAGATGTTTTTAATAGGCTCTTTACTATTAAAATGTATATGGGGTACGAAAGAAGAAAGAAGTAAACTGAGTATGGACTTTGGATGAAAATAGAAGATTTACTAAGCCACTAAAAATATTGCAAATGATATATATGCTCTTTTGAGAATTAATTCAACGTTACGATTGTCAAAAATAATTTAAACACAAATTATATTATATAATTTTGATCAGAATCTTTGATAATTTAATTTTTATAGCTTAAAGATCATCTTTATTCACTTTTTTGACTTCTTTCCCTAATTTTCATTAAATTTAAAAATAAATAAAAATCTTTATATATTTCATACAAAATTGTATCTATCAGTTTTCCAAAACCACATCATCGAAAATTGTCACGTTTTTCAATAATGACAATCATGGGGATAGTGTCATATAAAGATTACCCCAGTATACATTTTTATATAACTTTTTTAGTATATAATAAGTTTTCCAATAGATTCATGCAGACATCGCATAATTTTTTTTCGGTATTTTTCTTTTATAAATCTCTAAAAACAGATACGTATAAATATTTTAGTCTTGTTGAATCATTCATAGTGATTTAATTTTAATTCAATCTTAGCACTTTAATATCTATAACCATTTCGAATCGATATAATATCTCCATTTTATCCACTTATCCATAGTTTCTTATTCAT
This sequence comes from Rhamphomyia laevipes, assembly GCA_963920725.1. Classification (NCBI taxonomy): domain Eukaryota; kingdom Metazoa; phylum Arthropoda; class Insecta; order Diptera; family Empididae; genus Rhamphomyia; species Rhamphomyia laevipes. The sequence goes on from OY987256.1 coordinate 44,030,449, forward strand.
AATCTTGAGTTAAAATCAAAACAAATACTATATAATAACAAGAAAACTGATAAAACTCGGTAACTTTGAAAGATTTGTATAATATACTCCACCCAAGCTAAATAATTTTCTATGTTTTAATATAGTTGATTATATATAATACTATATAAGTGAGTGACTTGTCAAAATTTCAAATTCCCTTAAGCCTTTAAGCTCTTTAGCCTATATTTATATCTTTTCTGCTAAGGAATAAGGATCACATTTCTTGGATCATATAAAAAAAAAATGAATGAGGTTATAAAAATGAATCGAAAAGTCAATAAAAAAAATTTGAAAATATAATAATATTTTTGTATTTTTATAGTACATAAGGAAAAACCGAATAATAATTTTATTATATACTAAAAGTGAAAGACTTTACTGAATATAAATATTCAAAATTTTTACCAAAAAGTCAAGAGTTGGTTAAACAGTTAGCGAATTAGAATAGATACGATATAGAAACTTAAAGTACACTATGAAGTATTTCGTAATTACAAGTCCATTGAATGAATTTGTGAATCTAATCAAGATGGAATATTTTATTTCATAAGAAATCTGCTAAAAATTATTTTTAGAAGGATTTATAATTAACTTTTAAACTATAAGCATTCGTTCGACAACAATGATTTCAAAATTTCTTGTCAAAATTTTCTATTTTAAACAGAAAATTCGGGTTTCATTGAATAAAACTGTTCTTCATTAATTTTTTTAAGACTTTTCCAAAAAAAAAAACAAGTTTTAATAAAATATAATACAAAAAAAGAAAAATCAAAAAATACCACAAAACTATATAAAAATAATTTTTGGATCGATTACACATAAATAAAAGAATTTATTGCATAGGAAAAGTGTTGATTTTTCTTTTCTTTATAAATGTCAATGTCTTTACTCTTAAATTACTCCCTGGGTGCTAATAAAAGAAAAATTCTTTGTGATTGGAAAACCAATTTTCCAGTCAAAACATCAAAAAATATTTTATTTTAGTTTTTCTATATTTCTTTGTATAATAAACAGTTCAAATTCCAAATTAAATACATTTTCTAGAATAGAAATACGAAAAATAAAGTGATATAATTGAGTTTTCAGTTGAATATTATAGGGTACAAAAAAGAAAAGTATTTCAAAGAAAAATTTTAAATTTTGATGTTGATATAATAATTATTTCGTGTATAATTCAAAATTTTACCATTTCTTTTTAAAATTATTAATTTAAAACTATAAATTACAATAATTAACATGCTTTCTTAATTGGCAATAGTGCTGACAGTATGACCCTTTACGATGTACCTAGTTCTTCCAACATTTTATTGCAATTTAAGATAAATATGTGAATTCCAAACCATAGGTTTTTCTTATAGTAAGAATAAGAAACCTATGGTAACTTTATTTAATTACAAAAACTGTAATGGCTATTAATAATGTGTCATTTGTTGTCAAGACTGTTAAAAAATTTCCTATATTTATATAATCAGAAATTCATTTACTGACACACATTTAAAGGCGATTCTACTTAGATGACCAACGTCACTTAGATCACCAATATCAAACTATATCAAACTACACTATTATAGTGAAGTGATAATTGCCAACTTTACTCACACACAACATTTACTAGCGTCAACCTTAGAACCGCGGGTTCTTGACACTTTCATTTTAATACACACCCGGTAGATGGCGTTTTGACATTTGTTTACAAACATTTAGGAAATTTAAATGTGCTGAAGAAAAATAACAAAGTTTTATTAAGCTTAATAAAATTCATATTTCATACAAATCACATAATAGTTTTTCTAATTCGTCTCGATAGGGTTCGCTAGAAATTTTAGTTTCTAATATTTTTCTTTCTCCAATGTAAGATTGGCGCCACTTTATCTTTGCCACGATGAAATATATGAAACTAACCATCGGTTCATATTATAATTAAAGTTAATCGTAATTTAAATTAATACAATTTTGACATTCACATTGAAAGGTCAAAATTAATAGAGCCAATACGTAAATTGTTTTTCTTTTATTTTAAATAATGTTATTGAAAATTTAAAAATAACCTAATTTTAAAAATCTTATACTAAAACGTTCCATACAAATGTGTCTATCTAAAAAAAAACCATAAACGTTATGCTCTCTATGTATTTATTTTTATTATCAAATCCACAAACTTTGCCTCACTCTTCCATAAATCTAAATACGAAAAGTAAATAAAATAAAGTAAAAAAAAAATATAATAATAATAAATTCTATTTTCTATGAATATCCTTTTTTACCTGAATCCAAACAAACTAAATCAAATAAAAAGCAAATATTGTAGTAGCAAAATGTGATATGGGGGACATTTACATTCACATTTAACTTTATTATAGCACATGCATGACTTTTGAAATTTTTCTTGTTTTTTTTTTTAGATTTTTGCCCCTTTTTTTATTGAAGGATATATGAAAATTTATTTTTGATATTTTTGTTGTTGTTGAAAATAATATTTTTGTTGTTGTGTCATCGTGAAATTATACGTTCAATCACGATTTACATTTTTAATGTAAAATCCACCATTCAAGATAGATACGAAAGACAATTTTCTTTCTATAGATAACAAGGATATAATATAACAAATAAAAAAAAAAGTTTGGTATTTTTGGTAATATGTATTAGAAAAAGGGTTTTTTTTATCACCAAAAAAAAAGTGTATTTTTGTTGAAATTTTATTTTATTTATAATAAAGAGTTTATTTTAGTTTTATTTCCAGTACAAAAAAGTATTATTGAAAATTTATTACATGATGATTTGGTTAAAATTATATGAAAGAAATCAATAAAATATTTTGTAGGTGAAAATCCTGGATTTAAATATTATATATTATATAAAAAATTCAAATATTTCAAAAAATAATAGAAAATTATATTATATACACTACTTTCAAGTTCAAATTAAGACTTAGCAATTTAATATTGAATATAATCTAGCAAACACTAATAGTAATTGAGATACAGAATGTTCCTTATCAGGCAAAAGAACAACGTACTAAGACCTGTTCGATAACCTAATTAGCTAAACTTTAATGTTAATGTAATGTAAGTTTCCTTTAAGATTGTTAGTAAATCATTAGATTGATAGTGTAGAACAGAGTTGTAAAGATAATGGATTCAATAAAAGGGAATTTGGTGGTTATTTTTAATAGATAACTACGACTGATGCAGTAGAAAAAGAGTTGCTGTCCCTTTGCTAACTAATCAAGGAATATTGTATTTAATACATAAATATTGTACAAATATTATTATAATAATTAATGTCTAACATCTAAGTTTCAATCGATAATTTGTAGTTACGAGGTACTCGAAATGATTCATGATTTTAAAACTTAAGTTTCGAGGTACTTATTGCATTGAAATTAATATCTCACGAATTTTAATTGTGGTGTTTTTTTATGTATTAAGGTTTAACTATAGTCTAAAGAAAACAGAGTACGACTAAGAAACCCGTGTATATTTTACAGGACGATTACATCAAATAAAAACAAATTGTATTTTTAGACTTACCAAGGATATGAATGTTTGCCATTAATATATAATTTATGTTCAATCATAAGGAATTGAAAAGATTACATTGGATATGTCAAATATTTTAATTTAATAAAATAATAATACTGGGTTAATTTATTGTTTAATTTAGTGGATTATTTTCATTATTAATTCACTCCTGCCTGATATGCTTAAATGAGTTTCCTAAAATATGAGAACTAATAAAATATAGAAATTATTTACAATAAAATTACTAATTTTTTCAATGAAGCCATCCAGACGCTAAAAAACAAGAATTATATTATCAATGTATAAAGCACATTTTACAAGAGTATTGTCGTCATGGCACACTTACAACGGAAATATGCTGCACGGTTGGGTGGGACTGACTAGCTACATTCTCAATATGCAAAGTTTTGTGAAGAGGATGAATAATATCTGGAACATTTCCTACTTCATTGTCCTGCAATACACAAAATCTTACAATAAGATTATTAGAATATTATTTTCTAAATAATCTGTTAGAGGGGCGTGAAAAGAAGCCTGCCAACCTGATCAAGTTCACTAAGGAGATTGAATGGATTGATTTGCTATAGGGAAAAAAATCAGCTTGTATGTACAACGGTCTTTTTCAATTGATAAAAAAGTAAATATCAAACAATTTTTCAATTGATAAAAAGTAAATTTTCTTAGTCTTAATACATGAGAATAGCATTATAAAAAATATATTTAATTTCATGTTATGTAACGATTCTTTTTCGTAACTTTTTTCTATTACAATCTCCATTTTTTATCTTTTTATTCTACTTAAACTATTTCCTTAACATATAGATAGATTTATATATATGAGAGTATAGGTACAAAAAAGTTTAATAGTTTTACAATGAAATTTTAATAGTTTTCCTTCCTGTTGCTCGTTATATTTTTAACTTAACATGCACTTCTTTAAAATGTAAACTTCTACGAAAAAAAGCTATTAAAATTCCTTTGGAAAAAGTGAATTTGTCAGACAAGAAAAAGGAGAAAAATTATAAAATAATAAAAAAGAAGAAAATTTCTGATAAAACTTATGGATTTTAAGCAATGGACTTTAGTGATATAAATTTAATAGTCCTATATGATTGAATATTGTCTGGACTCTGTACATAATTAATTACACAATATAGCAGAAAATTTATTTAGATGGTGACGTTTGAATAGTTACACTAAAATTTAACTTTTCATATATAAAATAACATTAAACTTAATTTATTTAATTCTATTTTCTTGGAAAATACAAAAATGTTGTTTATTTAATTCACTGTCTATGGAACTCCAAAAAGGTTATAAATCTAAATTTTACTACCCAGGAAATATAAGTAAAATATTTTATAATTAAATAAAAGGTTAACAAAATCATAAAATTCATAAATATTATTTTCATATTTTTAATTGCTTCAAATAAAATACAATTTAAATTATAACCATTTTAGATTTATAGGGTGGTCAATAAAATATATATTTATTTTTTTATATTTTTCTGTTAGGGTTTTTAAATATTGCTGTAGCATTAATTGGAAAAACAACATGACACCATTCGGCCACAAAATTATTTATGATTTCGGTAGAATTCAGGACCTATGATTTTTTTTTTGTTATAAAAAAAATTTTATCTAAAAAAAATTATGATATTATTAAATTTTTTATCAAAGGACGTGCTGGTAAAGTAAACTTTTTGTAAATATATAAAAAAGTTTTTTAATAATATTTTCGTTATATAAAGATGTTATACAGTTCAATGATTCGTGATATAAAATCTCATATATTTTGTAAATTTAATTTTCAATGTTTTCATATTCAACTTTAATTGTATCAGTTGAAATTTTGATTTATAAAAACATGTTCAGGTATTTTGAATCTGAATGTTTTTCAAATTAAACTTAATAAATGAAACCTTTCGAGTAACTTTAAAATAATTCAACTCTGATTGTTTAATAACCATAAATTTTGTTATGTTCTCATTAATTATTCTTTTAATAGTTTTTGTCATAAAATCTTTATGCTACAGCAATATTTAATCTGTAACAACAACAAAAAATGGAACGAACCATAAAATGTGCATCAAAAGGTAAATATCATATAAGATTGTTGTTTTTTTATACCAAAATTCTATGTAAATTTTGCTATTATCCAGCTTTGTTCTATATTATTACAAAAGTATTATGCTGCCCATACATAACACAAACTATTTATCGACGTATTAACAACTTGGTGAAGTTGTATCGTTTGTAGACAAGTTTTCAACACGTTGATAATCATTTGACTTAATATTATTATATATAAATTTATATAATGATTGATTATTGGTTGATTGTAAGTTGTATAATCTAAGGTAAGATGAAACTTTACAACCAAAATGACGTCTTCTGACATTTTATGTCAAAAAACACCTGTTTTTATTTATTTATGTCATCAATATTTTTTATTGATTGAAATACATATTATTAAAATATAATTATATATACTTTTTCTACAGATTTCTTTTTTACTTTTAATATTATCATGAAAAATACAAAACAGATTTTTAACAAATGTAATTTCGGTTATAAATAAAGTAATGAAAAATGGATGTAATGAAAATTTACAAACTGGTTACCAACACATTGACAACCATATCGTACAATGTATGGGCAGCTTTATGAATAAATCTTTTCGTATATTATTTATGTAATTGTCTGAGTGGTTTAATCTTTATTAAGCTTATTAAATGTGGTAATAAATTGAGGTCGGAAAATATTAACGTTTTCTTTTTTTTAAAGAATATAGTACAGACTATAGGAAACGATGAAAATAATTTAAAGAGCTTAATTTGATCATATATGCGACCTAATATGAAGATAATGATAGATATAAAAAATTTAGTTGAAATTATTAAATTTACGTTGAAGATGAAAGAAAAGTTACTACCATTAATAGTCCTGATCATTATCACATACAAATAAAGTGCTGTAAACTTATAAAACTAAAATTAAACTTATTTCTAAAGTTGTCCTTCAATTAATTTATGATTGTATTATTTCATTTCCATTCCATCACTTGTTTAAAACATATTAAATTTACTATGATACAATTTTAAACTTTTTGATACTTATTTTTGAAACTATACAACGGTATAACATGACAGTTTATCTGGTTTAGAAAACCTTTTACATCAATTAAATAACAACTTTTCAAATAATTTTACCTAAAATAACATAGATAATATTCAAAAGTTAACTATACAAAAACTACTTATAAAACTATATGTTAAACAAAATTTATTATTTCGTTGCCATAAGACAAATCTTTAAACTCTTATGTTTATTTATAATCTATTTGACCTGAATCCCTCAATGTAAATAATATTTTTTTATTAAAAAATTATTATTTTATAGTATTTGACATGAAAATTCAAAACTAATCCATGAAAATGGCAGAAAAAAAAAGTTAAATTTTATTTTGTTTTGTAAAAAGGATTCAGTAATTTGTTGTTGTATATGATTACGTAACATTTTAACGGATGATATTATCAGAATTAAAAAAGGATTACTGAAAGACTATATTTTGTGTGGTTTTCCGTAACGAGAAAGTCTGTCTGCAAAGGCGATTTTGTTTATTTATTTTTTTCACATTAAAGATAAAGTCAATATTTAAAATGGAAATGAATTATAGAAATTAATATTTTTGTATTTGTTTTTTAAAAAAACTGCATTTTTATGCTTGAATTTTATAATGTTTGAAACCATTTTTCTTTATTTTATATTATGTTTATTATTTTCCATCATCTGGTAATAGTTTATTGCCTCTGTTGATACTACTGAGTAAATTAATATTAAAATTGTTTGAAATTGAAGTTTGCATCAATTCATTTCATACTTGAACTGAAAGATGTAAACAGATGGATAACAAAAGCAATACTTTTTAGAAATTATTTATTATACAAGGCAAATAAGGAAATTTACATAAAAGTAGAATTACTACAGCAATTGAGTCCTTTAAAATGTTTAACGTAAATATCATAAAATTTTATTATAATTATTATTTTATATGAAATTTGCATTTTGAATTTATGAGCAATTTTGGTGTTGAAATATACAAATTAGTTTTCACTTTTAAACTGTTCAAATTATTTAATTATACAATTAATGGAAATATTTTTTATAACTTCTACGAATTTGTCATGAATATGAATTGACCTTTTCAAATATACTTAAAAATATTGATTGATTAAGTTTGATGAACTTTCCCAAACCATTATATTAAAATCACTTTTAATTTAATCAGAAATTTATATCTACAAGGACCATCTTTTTTCTCATTTTTCAAAACTTACAATACAATTTCCTTTGCACTCTAAACAAAAATAAAATACAAAATTTATTTATCAAATGTCGTCATCAATCGACATAACCACCAACATTTCCATATTTCAATTTCCATAATTTTCCAATACATCATTAAGTATTGTGCAGAAAAAAAAAGGAATTCCGAATATGCTGTTGCTGTTCAAATACAATAAAATTTATTATTTCCATAAAAACATATTTTTAGGGATCAAAATAAGAATTGGAATTTTTGTCAGATCGGATATTATTTTTATTTATTTTTTTGTTGTGTAACAACATTTTCCTGTCTCAAGAAATAATCAAAACAAATTCGTCCTTAAAATATTTTTTTTATATTATAAGTATTAAATTAGAATTTCATAAAAACATATTTTTTCGATGCATAAAATATTCTTGTCTTATTGTTAATGTCAATTAGATAAAATAATAAATCTTTAGTAATTTCTGTAATTACTATAATTATCCTTGCACATCTAAAGTGTACAATTTATTGTCTATTTCCATTTCAACTAAATTGTTTGGAAAAAAAGTGTCAAATATTTGAAGTAACTTTTAAGGAACCAAAATCAAATACTAAATTTAAGTTAAATAACAGATTGAAAATTTTGGCCACGATTGGAGTTTAAATTAACTTGTAATTCTTAAATAACTACTACGATAACTACTCAGTTTTTATCTACAAGCGTGCGATATAATGAAAAGTCGTGTATACTTTTTTATTTCTATTGGCTTAATTTTATGAGCATAAAAGGATATAATTAAATAATTAAAATTCGACAGATTGACCTAAAGGAACATAAAATTCATGTTTATATGTCATTAACTTAGTACGATTACACTTTTAATTCAATATTCTTAACGTAAGACTAAATACATCCGGTAATTTTACTAAATTTACATTTAAATAATATATAACAAAATAATTTTGTTTATTTTAAATTCTAATTTATTAAATAGAAATACGAAATTTTATGAATAATTTTAACAACTTTTAACTCTAATCTGTAATAATCCATTCCTTAAATTCTTATCCGTTTCATTTAATCAAATATAATTTAATATATGGAAAATTAACTAATTTTCTTTTTTCATATCATTTAAAGTTTAAGTAAGTCGAAAATCTTTTATAAATTAATAGATTAACCAGCTAAATAAATTTTATCATTTTATTAAATCAGAAAATTTACGTTTAACAATTTTATTTCGTGACTTGAATTAAACATCAGAATATTTTAAAAATGTTTTTATTAATTTAATAAATTTAGACAGTTTTTGGAATTAAGTAATTGAACTATTTAAGATTGTTTAATATTTTCGTATAGGTTTCAATAAATTTATATTAGAATTTACAAGTGAAAGCTTGTTGGAAGATGAAAAAAGTGTAATTGAATTAATATTTAAATTTATAACTAACGTTTATCGTGAGAAATCCTTAAAACTTAATATAAACCTTGAGATTTTACACTATCATAAATAATATTATAAAATAACTTGCGCCTATTTCCAATATAAAATCTAAATTCTAAACAATTATATTGATATATATGTATATCATTCCAGGCTCCACCTATTAGATTATTGAGAGAATAAAGGATGTATTTAAGGATAATACAATTTTATCAATGCGCATGATATTAAAAATATTTATAAAGAAAATTATTATACTTAACAACAAAAAAAAATGTTTCCACCAACTAAAAGGATATTTTAGTTTGTTACAACTAGTCATATGAATAAGATATTTTCATTTGTAATTGTATGTCATTATTAAGGATATTTTTTCATAAATTTTCAAAAATTTAACTATTTAAGGTTAATATAACTTCAGGGTTACAATCATAAATTGATAAATGATTTTGTAAGCAAAATTGTTATAATGTGTAACATGCTATCCGAGTTGGGGTGTTTCATAATTATACAAATAACATTGTCATTAGGTCATTAGATAAAGTTTGTGTTGTTTAGCTTCTATTAAAGGTTTCAGATAAAACAAATTATTATTTTATGAGTTGGGAAATTTTATCGCTAAATAAAAAATATATAAAAAATCAATAAAAATGTATTACCATTTTGGTATCAACAAGAAGACTAATTGCTCTAAAAGGACTGGACATTTACGGTAATGTAAACCCCCCATTTAATGTATACGATCAAATTGAAATCGTTTCGGTAGAGTGGCAAAAATAATGTTGGTAGATAAAAAATAAAATTTTGTACTCGTAAAATACTTAATAGATTAATTTATGGGTTAGGTTAGGTCAGTGCCACGAAAATAATGTCTATCTGTTTTATTACTTCAGAAAGGTACAATCACTTTCACTTGTAGTTGTGAAAGAATGAGTTTTTGGTATATTATTCTCGTATTTATGTAAAAATTTAAAAATTACGTATTTAAACATTATTATTCGTTCTTGATAAATCATTTAAGGTAAAAAATTGTAAATATTTAAATATAATGAAAATTTCGAAATCATTAAAATTCAGAAGATTACCAATTATTATATCTGTAATCACTGTAATCTGCTATATAATTTATTTTATTTTAGAACTTATTAACACCTAACAACACCACAAATTAACCAATAGGTTCCCTTTTTAAATTGAGCCAGTAAGCTCCTCTTTATTATATCCATTTAGTTCCATTCATAAATCTAATAATGTACATTCTTCGAATTCTCGACATATCCTCCAAGCTATCAAATTTATAATTCCCAAGTTATCTTAGTCTGCTTCTGCTTCTGACTTGAGCAGTTACGTAATATACAACTTATGTTCTCTACAACCACAATATCATAGCATACTCGACAGAGTGTTTACAGATTCAGTAGTTTGAACTTCTTCCACAAAATATAGTGTCAACATACCAATCATGATTCTTATGTTGTTTCTGTTGAGAGATAGCAACCTCGTATTTTTTTATTTAGGAACCTCTAGGAGGTCCATGTCATATTCACTTTATGTTTCGTTACCAGATCGATTTGCACTTCTTACCAGAATAGAGAACAAAAATATAGGCTGATCATATATCTGTCGCCGAACCATCCCTAACAAAACTGTTGGCTTGTTCATTAGCTTCTAAGTCTTGTATTGTCCAGATATAAATCTATTATAGCTTTACTTTTTTTTAGAAAAATCCTACAATTTATAAGTATTAAGTAAATAAAATTATCATAGAAAACCTTTATGGATAATTTTAATTTAATACAAAATTAATGTTTCCTATGTGCGTGACTAGACTCTAAATGTAAAATTAGAATCCTTCCATTAAGGTAATATCCATACACTTAAATACAATTTCCTACAATAGAATTAGAGTGAATATAGTTAGAAATTCAATAAAAAAAATGAAAGATAATTATATATAATAAATTCAATCAGTGGTCATGAAATTCATAAATATTTTTTCATAATTATTGGAATCCTTAAATTAAAATATTATATATTAAAAAATTATATCATTAACTATTAACTAAAAAAAAATTACTAGTAAATTTAACAATCCCTTATAATTATGAAAACTTTGAAATTATATATATAAAATTTTTTTGATTATTTAAAAATTAAAATTAAATTTCTTTCAATTACAAATTAGTAAAATGATTTAAAATCTAATTTTCTAAATGGTATCAATTTAATTAATTTAATTTCCAAAATAATTTTTTTTATCCTTAAATTCATTTAACAAACTTATTAATCAAATTTATATTATTTTCTAACTTTCACCTTTACTATATTAAAAAAAAATCACTTTGAAATCCTTTAAATCCAAACAAATTAAATACTTATAATTAAGTTAATGACTTTATCAATGTTCACCTGGGGCGAATATTTATATAATTATTTTTCACTTTTATATATTTTTGAATGAAAGATTTAAAAGAATGAATCAGTTTTAAATTTAAATTGAATTTGATAAGTTAAGTTATAGTCTTACCTTAGAGAATAATCCTTAAGGTAATCCCTATATAATTATGTTCATTTGCAAAACGAATATTATACGATTTTTCCTACTTAAATTATTAATGATTTTTTTTATAATTAGTTGTATTTTTTTAAGGATGCCACACTGTTATGCCTTCTCTTTATGTTAAAATTTCTGTATGACAGTAATATTATAAGACAGTTCTGATTTTTTCTTGATTTATAATGTTCGGATCTTGAATTTCTGTTCTGATCTTAACTTGTATTTTTATGAATTTCAGAGGTCTAATGTAGAGGCCAGAATTGTTTTATGCAGTAATACTTACACAATATTACAATAATTTTTGTACTAAGTTCAAATTTGACGTCTCCATATATTTTAAATGGGAAATCGATTGAGTGGACACATAGGTCGAATCGCAACGAATCGAATCGAATCGAAAGAGTTTGGAACGATTGGAATTTTGCGAATCCAAACTGAAGGAAATGTCAAGAGAAATGAAATTTGACTGTTTCAAAAATAACAAAAACAAAATATATGAGGTTTAATCGATTGCGATCGGTAACTATGTGTTTAGTCTACTTAACCGTCGAATCAAATCGAATAGAATCGAAACTGAAGTGAACTGATAGGAACAATGTAGTCCAGACTTTACAGGTACTATCCCATTCATTACAGAATACGATAATTTAGTAAATCTATTAGAAGTTTTTAACATCGGAAACTCTTATTTTGACATTTTGAATAATTATAACTATTTAACAATGGCAATTTTTGACATTTCTGTATGAAAAAATACCTTAATTAATTAAAGAAAGGGTCTATAATGTAACGATGATCAGCTCAGTTTCGATTCGATTCGTACAGAAGCCAATCGACTGGTTAAGTAAACTGAACACAATCAGTATTGCAATCGGTTAAATCACATATTATTTATTTTTTATTTTTTTAACTGTCAAATTTCATTTATCTTGACATATGCTTCAGTTTGGATTCGAAAAATTTAAATTGATCCCAACTCTTTCGATATAAATCGCACCTACATCTCCACTGAATCGATTTTCTATACAAAATATATGAAGACGTCAAATTTGAACTTTACTGAACTAATCGATTCTATGTAGCCCAAGCTTAAATGGAGTTATCAGTTTAATGTTAAAAACACAATAATTATAAAAAAATTACCAATTATCAAAAGTACTCATTTAAATATTGATCAGAATAAATTCCCATCAGACTAAATTTGATTATATAAAAATAATATTAACCGAAACTTTCATCCTGGAAAATATTTTTTCAAAAGGATTTCTGTAAAACTCTCCGAATTGTGTAATATTAAACGAAAACTTTTTACTATACGGTATTATAAAAATGTAAAAATATATTTATTATAAAAATTATAAAATTACATTATTTATTATTGAAATTAATATTATTTGATGTTCAATTATTTTTTTTTTTAATAATATTTAATTGCAGTTTTTATGGAATTGTGAAAGCATAGCATTCACAAGGGAATAAATAATGTAATCAAAACATAAAAATTACCGCGAATATTTAATTTGTATATGATTTTTTAATATTATAAGTGAATTTATATATTTTTTTTTTATTTTATACTTTTATTCAATCGGAAATATGATATAAATAATTTAAATTTATTTAAATTATTTTTTATCTTTTTTATTTTATTTTATTTTTTGAAATAAAAATCAATTTCTCAATAAATTTATTCATTGGTTTGATAATTAATTTTTCGTTTTTATTTTATATGTAATTATTAATGAAATTGTTATTTTGTTAATTGTAAATGTTGATTAAATTGGTAATGAGATGATTTATAAATTATATATATTTTAAATATATTTAATGGTTTTGTAAAGTTTATGGAATGATAATGATTTATAGAAGTCAACAGGATTGATTAAACATATTAAATTAAATATATTTATAAAATTTATGATAGCTTAACCGTAGATTTAAATTTATCGGAATATTTATCAATAACTACTGTGAGAATATTGTAAATTGTGAGTTTGTTTAATAAAGTATACTTGCGAATATCAACAAAAAATATTAAATCAATATATAGTGGGAACAACCCAAAAACGTTGGTAATAACCGGAAAAAGGTGGAAACAACATAAAACTGCTTTTCACTGTGAGAACAAGCGAAAACGGTTGTAACCACCGGAAAACAATGGAAACAGGCTTCCATCGTGGAAACAAGCTAAAATGATTAGAACAACCGAAAAACAAGCTTAGCATTATAGAAAACCGAGAAACGAACTTTCAATTGTGGAAATAAGCGAAAGAATGCTAATAACATGTTAATTAAATTTATTGACAAATTGTCAAATAAATTGTCAAACTTAGTCAGTGAAATATAATTGCGAATGGAATATAAATGTTAGAAACTATATTCAAATTAAATTCAAAAAAAGTTATTTAAAGTAAATTGCTAGCTTAATAAAAATATTGTTTTTAATTAACTTTTATTTTTTTTATAGGATTCTATTATTTATATTAACAACAGTTTTTCTACATTTACTTTTTTTAAATAATAAAATCGTAAAAAACACGTAAAAGTATAGTGTGTATAAGAAACACCAAAAGTAATAATACAAAATGAATAGACGTCAGTTTTGTAAGAAATATAACTATGGTGAAAATTATTTTCACACAACTGTTCTGTAACCAATCTAGAACGATAGCGAAAGCTATTGCTCTCAAATTCTCTTCTTTTTAAATGTATTAAAAATAGCCTACAGAATTGTAACTGACATTGTGTTCAAAATTAGTGTAGCCTATTTTAATCGTGTTCAAAACTAGTGAAGTCGGTTGGCTTTGAGCAAACGTTTTGTTTAAAAATATAAAAATTTAGCAAAGATTTTACAAGGAAATTTCACAAGTTATTGTACAGAATAGCTACATAAAGTGTTTGTTTTCTGTAAAATTTCACATATAGCTTTAAAAAAAATTTGAACTACGACTACATATCTGCAGCAACCGAAGCGTTAATGCTAATTGAATATAATGTTTTGGTTTTTTCATTATAAAGAAACTTTAATTACGGAATCTAAATAAAATTAATAGACCCAGCAAATTTATAGTTCAGAGGCGTTTTAGTTTCAAATTTATACTATTGAATGATTGTACTGATAGCACGACTCGGAGCCATATCTTATATTAATAGTAATGCATACGTAACAGTTTATAAATGTTCGTACTTTTACAAACTTTGCTAAACTTATAATCTGTTCTAAATTTCTAACAAAATAACTTATTTTGTTTGCATTCTAAAATAAAATAACGCCTTAGGGTGGACAACAAAATGTTTTGAATTTTTAAGAAAACTTGCTTTTGTCGATTTTAATTTTAAAACGTTTTCTTTTTTGCGTTATTTTTTCATTTAATTTTTTGTGAACGCAGTTTACTAAACCATCATAAAAGCCCTCAAGAAATTTTTCCATTTATGGGTATATATATTGAATAAATTTTATCTTGTGATATCAAATTTCGAAGATATTTTAATAAAGATTTTATAAGGATAAAAAAAAAATGAGTAAAATTTCAATATTTTGTTAATATTATATGAAGCTATTGAATAACTATGAAGTATTGTGAATTGTGATGGAATGATAAGTCTAAAAATTTATAAGTTTTGACACTGCGTGATTCAAACAACAATTTTTATCTCATTCTTTCGTGATTCAAATTATGGTCATAAAAGTTCAATAGGAAGCTATCACAATTTTCGAATTATTGGTGTCGTAAAAGATGTGCAATTTTCATCAAAGCAGTATTTTTACAAATCGTCGGTAGATACTAACTACGAATTATCCACTCTTCCTAGTTAGCAGCTTTTTTTTATTGAAAAAATATCTTATTTTCTGATCGTCCTTTTCCAATGTGGTCAATGAATTTATCTGCCAATAAAATTTGCTTGTTTTTATTAAATAGAATTAAAATAAAACAATATTTTTTTTCTGAAACATCATAAAAGTATAAGAAATTTATGGTTGTAAGTGAAACATGCCCAAAGTTTAGAATTTGTTAAATCATATCTTATCGAGGGATTTGTAGAAAATGTTAGAGTTTAGGACATAAAGATTGTATTTTATAAAATCAATAATTGCTATTGTTTAGAACATTATGTAATATTAATCCGAACTTTTAGTATGGACCCACTGAATTTACTGAATATATATGAATAATCATATTAAATTTCGGTCTATTAAATTTCGTTCATATCTTATATTTAAAATATCTTATTTTTTACCTTAGAGCAATATTAAACGACGTACATTTATTTAGGATCAAGTCCAATACGACATTCCTAGTTATTCTAACTACTCGTTAAATTTATATTTTTATTATTAAAGAAATGTGGAATGTAAAATTTTGAAAATATATTTTTTTTTTCATTTTTGAAATATAATTTTGAATTTTTAATATTAAATTTTCGATAATATTTTATCGATAAGAATAGATTTAAGAAACTTATAAGGAATTTCAAATATTCAACAAATTAAAATTTAATATTTTATATTAATTTATTGGTGCATTTGTAATAATTTTTATTAGAATGAATTATTTTTTAATAAACTAAATATTCAAAATTATATTTTAAGTGCTTCCAAATGCTTTAGGCGCATTAGTTTTTATGAGATTGAGAGTTGAGTAAGTAGAAAAGTTAATATAATTTTCCATATTTAATATTGCTAGAAAATAAGTATTGTTATAAAGATTAACTCGTTTATATACAAATTTCAGGATTTTCTATATTTTTCTTAATTAATAAAAATTAAAGTAAAAAAAGTAATCTGCCGACGATGGGATATTTACCAATAGAATAATTTAAACAAACTTGAACTTCAGTTACAGAAATTTTTATACTGTAAATATTATACTAGAAGACCAGAATTTTCTTCATATTACTATATGGAAAATTGTTACTTGGTACCGTAAAAAAAATTGTAGTTTCAGTGACCCATTGAAATAATGATAACTCTTATTTTGAAATTTTTCAGTTATAAATATTTAACAATGGGAAGTTTTATTTTGACATACCTATTACAGAAATTGATATACTAGTATAACAGTTACAGTATAACAGTTTCTGTAACTGTTATTATAGTATAACAATGGTAATATAACGTTACTGTAAGTATTATACTAGAATAAGAAACTAATTATAGTTATAGTAACTGTTATATTAGTAAACATTAAGTTGAATTTATAATATAGAATTTATTTTTGTGGGCACCATTTTCCACACCAATACAAAAATTAAAAGTGTATAACCGATATATCCACAAAAAAGTAGTATTGTTTATAGTCGTAGTACAATTAACTCAAAATCTAAATTTTTTTTATATAACTATATTGAAATTGCACTTCCACTAGCTAAAACTCAAACTTAACAAACTGTCTTCTATCTCGAAATATAATAATTTAAAGAGAAAAGCTGAAATTATAAACGTTTGTTTTTTGCCCTAAAGCCCCTTAAGTACACCTCTATTATGAACTAGATCCTTACTATGCAATTCATAATTAATTACAAATAGTTAAGAAAATATTTAAATAATTAACAAAAGTACAAATTTTATCCACCCTACCAACTAATTTCAATTATTCTGTATATAATTAAATTCTTACCTCCATTTAATTAAGTTGTTATGATAGTACACTATTAAAATACCAATTATACCATAAAAATTAAATTAATTCCATAGAAAAACTAATCCTAACTCTCTAATTTTTTTGTGATAAGGGAAAATATCTTTTAACTTATTTACAATAGTCATGTTTACGAAATTTAATTATACTATTACCAATTATACAATTTCGGTAGAATATCCTTTTTTTTACTAATATATCCTAGTACACATTTCGAATTTACAATCATTTATAACTTTCTCTATATTTATATTATTATGAAATTTTCTATTATAAAGAGACTTAAGTGAATCAAATTACACTTTGTTATTGTAATTTGTCTATTCATTAAATGAGCACTTTGAGATATTACCAAAAGAACACTTGAAAAGAATTCGAAAATAAAATTTTATAGGAAGTTCATAATAAAAAAGGATATATTTATATAGAATGAAAATAATAAATATTGTAATTGTATTTATTATAATTACTTGTCAAATGATATGCTTTCTTTTTTAGATGGTAATTTGAAGGTAAAATGATAAATTCTTAAGAATATTTTTTTTTTATGTTTTAGTATCGTTAATATATTAAATTGTTATAATTTCGTATTCGTGTGGAAAAATTGGCATATATACAACAGTAAAATACAAAAATAAATGGTTTTTTTACAGAATAAAATACACTAAGAAAATATAGTCATTTATATATTTTTTGTATAATCATTAAATTACCACATTTCGTTTATTATTTACTAAGAGCAAAAAGAATATATAGAAAGAGATCAACATTCATATAAAAGTTTTTATTTAAATAACCCACAAGGCTAAAGCTTTTTTTGAAATACAAAGTATATACTTGCATAAAACCAAAATGTATTACTTTTTGGTTTTATGGAAGTAATGAGTATTTGAAAAAAAAAACGCTTTCGCACTTGTGGAATGTAATCTTGAATTTTGCTTCTATACAAAAACGTTCATAGAAGTTTTGATCTCTTTCTATATATTCTTTATGCTAAGAGTTAACCAAAATAAAATTTATTTCAGTGTATTTATTTATAAATTTATATTCAAGTCACACATTATGTATTCAATTATATTAATACTTTGTTAAACAAGAACGTTAAATTATTATGGTAAACCATCAGGCATACGGAAAATAGAAGAATTATGTGGTGTTAATTGTCACTTTTAATGCCTGAAAGAATATAAAAATTATAAATTTCTTTAAGTCATTTTTTTTTTCAATTAAATTAAATGTAATATATTATAATAATTATAGATAGAAAATTCTGACAACTTTAAGATCTTAGAGTACGTTAGTCGGTAAATGTAAAGCACTGTTTTATCCTTGAAAGGAGTATAGCGAAATGTAAACTTCAATAACATCTTTAAATTTGAGTGTTTATTTATATATTTTTTTTATCTATTCAAGTCCTTACCACCTTCTTAATTATGAATACAAATTTGAAAACTTTTGAGGACTTTTGAATAAGTAATATACAGTCAGAGTACAGTAAAAATTGTGGCCGTGGTTTTTGTGAATATTGATGATTTTGTACAATGTGTACAGTGTAACTATATCTGCCAAAAAAATTAATGTAGATTTCTTATTAAAGCATCATTTTTTTCAATCAGCACTACAGCTTTTAAATCATTTCCTGTTTTTAATATTTTGTAAATTATTAATATTTATTCATCACTGTAAACGCAAAACCAATTCTAAAAAAAATTAAACGAGAGGATTCATGAATTAAAACAAGTATTACACCCATTTTACCGCTCGTATACTTCATTTTACACAAGCCGCAGCTAATGGTCAAGAACTCTTTTGACAGAAAATTGGTTTCCAAACCAGAACTACTGCTTCATACAGTTCGTTCATGTAGTAAGAACCAAAGCATCTGCATCACAGGTAAATGAGACAGAGACTGTACCAACTAATAACATTGTATTTCAAATCTATTCCAATCCCTGAATATTATTATATAAATAAATGAAATATCTTAAAAAGGATCATTGGAATAAATATAAGTTCATGTTACCATTTTGCTTCCTTATAAAATTAGCTTATTGTAATCATTTGTATCCTTTGAAAAAAACTTCCATAAAAATATTGACTTTTTTGTTTCAAATGTTTGTGTATTCTAAACACGTTAGCCAATTATAGTATCCCTTCTTTTATTAGGCTAATAATTATCTGTTCTTCTTCAATATTTATGTAAAAATCTTTATGGAACTTGAAATTATTTTCTTAAGAATATTAATTTTACTTTAAATTGAAAATTTGTACAAGAAATACAAAAAAAAAAAATAAAAAATATTTTAGAAATTGAAATTTATTGTTTATAGCCAATTCAAATTGAAATTATTCAGCGTATTAATAAAATTTAATAATTAAATAAATTTAGTAAAAATGTGTAACGAAATTAATAATGTACATAATTATTTTATTTCGGTACTAGTGGAACACATAAGTATGTTTTAAATGACTCAGTTTGTTGTCTATCAGTTCGAAAAGGTTAACGATTAAAATGTAATTATTACATAGTTTTTATTTATAAATAATTGTAGATATTAAATTTAGTTTTCTCATTTATATTTCAACTAATTTTTTACATAAATTTCTTATCGCCGTTCTTATTATAATATTTTTTCATATTTCCATTCCCATAAAATGAATTTGTTCTAGCTAATTTGAGGGGTCTCAGAACCATAGTGGCGTATCCCACAATTTTTTTTTGCGTATTCATTAGAAAAACATCTCTAGAATCAAATGATATTCATTTGCACTTCCAAAAAGGTTTACCTTATGGTTATAAAGGTAAACCTTTTTGGAAGTGCAAATGAATATCATTTGATTCTAGAGATGTTTTTCTAATGAATGCGCAAAGGGAGAGTTGTGGGATACGCCACTATGGTTCTGAGACCCTCATTTATGATTCTGTATCAAATTCAGTTATAATCTACTTCTCCTTAAAAAATATATCCTTTTTTCCATAAAACTAATAAAATTTATTGTAAATATACAAATCACAAGAAAATAATTTTTTTCTTATTATTATTTTTATGTTGTTTTCAAGATTTTTTGATGAAGGTTTCAATATTGAAGATTATTTCCAATATTTTCATAATAATGACAAAAACGTAAAATGGAATTCCTTAACTTAAGTTATTTATTTATTTGATAAATGTGATTTAAAAGGACATTCTTCCTAAAAAATGGTTTATATTTTTTATCATAGAATAAATTTCCAAACATTTAAATTGTGTAATATTAAAATTAATGAAGTGCTATCACAAAAAAAAAAGAAAAATCTTTTTAACATAAAATTTGACAAATTTTGTATATTTTTATATTTTATTTGTAAAGTTAATGAGAAAAAACTTTTATAATATTCTAGAAAATTAGTAACAAATGAAGGGAAGATAATTTAGAAAATAGATAAATGTTAAAATAAAAAAACTAATTTCAAATTTGATGACCTGAAATTGACATATTTCTAAGAATTTGTAAATTGATTAATCAATGGAATTTCAATAACGGGATTTTTTTATTTAATCAAAAATTTTAAATATTTCTTTCTCTACAAATTTATGTTTGGAAATTCCAATTCCAATTATTAATGAATAGCCGCAATTAAAATGAAATATATTGCATAATTTTAGGTGTATGTTTAAACATATTTTAATTTTGGAGGACATAAAACTAATAATTTCGTTATGTATCAATTGAATTGTGGATAACTAAATATATAATATAATTTAATTTAATTTATCTCAATTTATTGAATTTTTATGTAATTTTTGGACACAAATTCAGTTTTGATATTTAAATACAGCTCTTTAATTATTTTCTAGTACTAGAACATTACCGATTGAACATATATGTTGAAAAACTTAGGTATACATATCTAAAATTAACATCTAAAATTAGGTTTTCTGATAACATCTAAAATTAAGCTAATGACAAATACTTTAAAAAATTAAATTTTCTTTAAATATGAAATGCTGTAGAAGATTATATCTATAATGGGCAGCTAATAATTTTGAAAAAGACATAATAAAAGAAATTGACCGGTGACTCAACTACTGGATTTCTACCTATAATAAAAAAAACACGTCTTACAAAATCAAATACGGTATTTCATATGAATCAAGAAAATATGTTTTTGATGCAACATATGATTCACAAGTCTGGCAGCTAGTTCAACAAACAAATTGAAAACAACACAAACAACGATATAAATATCAGTGTTAAAGATTTCAAAAAGATAAAATATAAGAAATTATAACTAAATTCTTCGATATTATACCAAGATCAAAACAACAGAAATGGAACTGGGCAGGACACATAACAACACTAAACGACAACAGATTGAGCAAAAGACGAGAAGTTGGTTACCAAAACATAATAGAAGAATGGTCAAAATAAAAGATGGAGCGATAATTTGAATTAAAGAGGAAGGCTTATACGTTATACCAGATTATAAAATTGAAATTTTAATAATGAAATACTTTAAAAAATGAAACAGAAATAATCAATGACATAACAATTACAAAATAAATAAAATACTTTAATTAAAAATAAATTTTAATTTTAATATTCTGAATTTAAGAGTAAATAATGCTAATATTAATAATAAACTTTTTAAGAATTTTTTTCTTTGTATTAGAAACATCTATGTCCATTTTATGACTTTATTTCATTAAATTTAACCTATTTTTCTTCTATAAAACCATGAATGATTTATTTTTATCGCATTTAGTTCAGTGACATAAATTTCAAACAACTTTCACTAAAACCACAATTTTCATATTAAGTAAACTGTAACGATAACATATTTATAATGAATCAGGAATATTAAATTTGAACCAATAAAATGTAAGAGAACGTGTTAATTCATTGATTCTACCTAAACTGAATGGAATGAGTCTTACTGAATGTGCACAATTTGTTATATCGTTACTATCGCCTTATATTTAAATATGGTCAATATTTAAAAAAGAAAATTTTTATATACGTGACATAAATAACTGCGTTGAAATTATGTTAAAATTAATTTGAAAATTATGCCTTTTCTGCAAAACCATAATATATATTAGCATTTTCTGAATTAATTAAGTCAGTTAACTTAAACTATATGAAGTAAAATTATTATTAAAAACAGTAGACTTCAACAAATTCAACAATTAATTGCAAATACCCACTCAAAAGTACACGTTTCTTTGTTAAATGAGTAATAAATTAAATTTTATTAACATTTAATTAACAAAACGTTGAAAATTAAATGAGTTTAAGTCTCATGGCCATGGTAATTTGTAAATTTTACCCTCAATTTTTCATTTAAATAAAAGAAAAAATGTGTTAAGGTTAAAAACTGTCAACTTATCTGAAAATAGCGGAAAAAAAAAGATTGTAACGATAAAATTACTCCTTTGATACCACAACAGAGGACACGTAATTTAAATTCCCATCAATCTTAAAAACTAACCAAAATTATTTGGCGTTAAATTGAAAAATTCCGTCATGCAAAATTTATAAAAAGTTTTTAATTCCATTTTACATTTTGACCAACATTTTTTACATTTTTGGTTTATAAAAAGATAGTTTTAACAAATGAGAATATACTGTTAAATTTCCGTAGTTCAAATTTTATATATTTAAAATCTAAACCTTAACTAAATGCTTTGTACCTGAACTAATTACAGATTTGAACGACATCTTCTAATGCCATATTCTTTATAAACCAATTCGAAACCCAGTCAAATGCAAAAACTTTTATAGTTCAAATTGTACAAAAAGAATTTTCTTTTGGTAAATTGAATACAACCACTAAAATAATACTATATAAAACCAAAAACTAAAACCTTTTACAATTTTAATTAAAAATTTAATGAAAATTTATATTTAGATTATTGTGAATATCATAAATTTAATTATTTTGTTGTGAACATGGTTAGAAATTAAAATTTAATATTTTAGTAGATTATTATATAGAGATGAACTTTAGGAATTCTCTGTAGAATTCTTAACATTTTTAGAAAATAGTTTCTTTTATATTTTACAAACGGAAAATAATAAAAATATTTATTTATAGTTACTTTTCGATTTTCTTCCGAATCCCGGAGAAAGGATATCATAGTTTAACATTTCACTTTTTTGAAATAATTTCGTGAATAACAAAATCTGAAAATCTGGATGCTTGTAAGTTCGATGACATCTAAACAAAATAATTAAATCATTTAAAACCTTTGAATTTTAGATTATATCTGCCTTCTCAATCAACTTATTGAAAATAAATGAAATCGGCCAAAGGATAAGTTTGATTTATGTGGATCCATTATGATAAAAATATTTAAGAATCAAGTTTTCATACAAAAAGTTTTTCTAATTTTCTTACTTTCAAATGTGGAATATAATTATATAATAATTGGGAAACGGGTAAGTTTAGTGTTAGCCAACATCTGAATTAACACTTAACTCTTCATAACATTAACTTTTATATTTACTATATTAATAACAAACTTATAAGCCCATAAATTCATAAAATTTAATTTAATTATAATAAAATAAACAGATTTTAATGTCAAATTTATATAAGAATTCCCTGTGGTACAATTTGCCAATAAAATGGACAAAATATATTTTATCCTTTTAATATTTTACCTTAATTCACACATAATTTTCCGAAATGTTCCAATAAATCTTTACTCAAGTCCTTTTTTTATATATATTTTAAGTATATTAAATATTCAAACCTGTTTTTTTAATGTATAATGATAAATCGTATACAAGGATTTAAATGTTTGTACTCAAAAGTCCTTAAAATACTAGACAAGTGGTTTTAGATTCAGGGGAAATAGATAATCAACAAAATAATCCCTTTTCAATAGTACTGAATTAAACTCTGGTCTCTGATGAGTAATCAAAACAAGGGATCACAAAAATTTTTGAAATTGATTTTAATGTTTTGGTTTAATTTTTTCCAGTTTTTCAGATTTTTCTTGTTTCTTTATTTTATTTTTAATTTTAAATATATTTTTATAATACGCAATTCACGTTTAAAACGTATTAAGATGAAAAATGTAAAATTATAAACAGTTGTTTCTTGTTCCTTTTATATTCAGCATTCTAACAAACAGCTTCAACAACATCTTTTCATCAAATACTAGGTGCTTATTTTGCTTCTCTGGTTACGAATTAAAAATCGCCTTTGTTGGAGCTTTATCTTTCACTCTCGCAACGTAAATTAACCAGCGCAGTCATTGGTTTTTAATAGCATGATATATATTGCGTAGAATCATCTTTTCGAAAGACTCCAGCAAGTCCTCATCGTAATTGGATATGGTCCATGATTCAGTGCTACGAAGAGCATTCTGTACAGTGTTATTTGTGTCTTTCTACTCAGTTTTTTCGACCTACTGTGTTTGTATAACCCGAAATTACACTGGTTGACAAGAACTATTCTATATGATTGACTGCTGATTGTTTGCTGATAATTAAATTATACAATTTATAAATTTAAATATTTTAAAAATAATTTAAAATAATTAATGATACCTGTGGAATCACTTAGTGTTATTTTAATGATTTACCAAATTATACAAAATTTGGTTAATGCAATATTAATTATTTACTATAAAAACGAATTATTAATTAAAATCCTTAAATTTAATTTTGTCATATTCGTTTAGCAACAAAAATCGAAAAAAAAAATCTGTTGTTCTTTTACGACATTATTTACATGTCCCTAAACAATTATATAAACTTTACCACAAAAATAATAAGGACAATTGCATTTATATAATTAAGATGACAAATTACTACATTTAATAGGCTCTGATACGATCATGTCATCATTATCTAAATTGTCATTAAAATTATTATAATTATCATATATGTAATTATGAAATTGTATCAGAAACACAAATGTGAGTTTAATTAAATTATGTTTTTGTTGTTGCGATTTATATACACAGTGATATTGTCACACAACAATTTCGTCCTACATCACAAGAAAATTTATTCATTTCACTTAGAAATTGTATCCGCTCTCCATATTAATTATATCCTTAAATAAACATGATGTGTGTATAATGTTTGCCATATTTAGTAAGGTACACACATTAAGAAATATAATTTTGAGACATAAAAGTATGTTAAAAGCCAGTTTTTCACGAAATTGTAAACAAAAATATTTATAAAAAAACATCAAAAATTGTATTAAAATACTCGAAAGTATGATAACACAAAATGGCCGCACCAGCACTAATTCCTTTTGCTCCCCATGAAGCATACAGAGTCAACAGAGCACTTCCAACGTGTGCAATTTTTAGCTTATTCTTCCGGATTCATCAATTTCTTTTTCGAGCGTCATTTTCCAAGTTGTCTTTTTGGTCGACCTCTTCTTCTGCGATAGTTTTGAGGTGTATGTACGCTCTACTTTCATTTTCTATAAGTTAATTTCGTTATCAATTGATTTTATGATGAGATGGCATCTTCTGTATAACTTTAGTTTGGAAATATTGTTTTGCTGTCATATCTTGAAAATTTGCTAACAACAACGATTCATTATCTTCCAGTACGGGAGAACAGATTGGACATTCGACTTGAAGATTCTGAATTTGGTATGAAGACTTCCAGATCGAGTTATGCATAAACTCCAAAATGTTTATAATTTTTAAATCAAAATATTTAATAAACACGACCGACAAACGCAGTGAATAATCATTTCCATTTCCAAAATTGAAAATGCTAAATAATTAATATTTAATTCATGTAAATGGGAAAATAACTTTATTATATTTTCTTTTTAATAGATACATTAATGTTTTTAGGGATTAAATTAAGCATAACCATAAATGCGTGTAAGCTGATTATGTTTACCTTTGTCAAGGCGTCAAAGCAAATGAAAGATAGAAAATGATTACATTTTATAAGAATATAATAATAATGATTATAATGAAATCAGATAAGTGTGAGAAATGTCAGAAATTTTGATTTTGTCGTACTGATGAGTTTATTAGATAGATTTCTATATTTGTATTAGAGATTTTAATTATATAATTATGGAAAAAAAAGGATTTTCATTATGTAATTCCCATATCATATTTAAATCATAATTAGATAATATATTTTGATAAATTACATTGAATTAAGTCATTTAAAGATTTTATTTTTAGAAATCATTTTTAGATTGAAAATATTTAATTTTGATATTTAAAAATTTATTAAATGACTTTTCAAAAATCATATATGAAATTAATAGTTTAGTATAATTATGTTTTTTCATTATTGAATTTATGGTTTAATTGTCATAACTTAATTCCATTTCGATTTTTAAGAAATAAATTCATCAATTTCTAACTAAATATCGAATTAATATCATATATAAATGTAAAGGACTTTCTGCGTATTCATCAAATATAATAATTGAAATATTTCTAAATGTCTTTCATTTAAATTTGTACATTTTTATTGTAAATCCTTATTAATAATAATTTTATATTCAATATTTAATATAATTAAAATTTAGATATACCTAGTTAAATTTTAATACTAAAGTTATCGATATTTTTGAGTTAAACACATTTTTGACATAATGATATTTCGGATAACTTTTAATCAATATAATTTTATCTGCAAAGCATATCAAATTAACTAATGCAATGATATCTAAATCGAGTTATAGATAAATTATTAAATGACATTTATTTAAATTGGCTAAAGATATAAAACAGGCAGTGTTTGAAACCCGAAATTGTCTTGACATAAAAATAAATGATTAATCGTCCAAAAATTTTGAATTAAAATGAAAATATTTAAATTATTTCGAACAATTTTTTGATATAATTAGTGAGCAATTAAGATAGAATAATTATTCCTTTATTTTAGGAATACAAATGATTATCTTATTAATTTACGTTGAAGCCGCTCACATATGCAAGGGTAATGCCACTTATATGACTAACTAACTGCTCCCAAAAGGCTGGTAATAAAATACCTTAAGTTGCTGTTGAACTAGAACTATGTTAAGTTCGAATAATTCTTGCTTCTAATTGTGAGTAAGACAGTTCCCCTGAAATAATTTACATAATTTTAATAATTACTGCATTTTTCACTACAATAATCAAAGAATTATTATAATTCCATGTCCATTTCCTATATCTGATCTATCCGTTTAGCTTGAGCTAAACTATAGTCTACAGTTCGCTGTCTCCAGTACTAGCACTATAATAAATAATATAATAAATTTCGTAATAAAATCCTATTATCATTATTACAAATATTACCGACAATTTTGACACGGAAATTCTGTTTATGATGCTAATAAATTATTTATTAATTTACCCTTCCTCAAATAATAATAAACCTACAACCAAATTTAATATACATATTTTTTTATAAGTATATTTTGTAAAATGTCCTTTAAACTTTTTAATAATATTTCCTTAATCCTTATTAAATTAATAAATTTTCCACCACCAATAAAATTATAAACTTGTCAATATAAAATATTATAATAAATTTTATGTTTTACTGTGGGGTAAATGTCCTGCCATACTTCGTAATTGCGTTCAAACCACAAAACATAAAAAAGTTTTAATCTTTTTAAAAGAAATTTACTTTCAATTTTTACAAATATTTTATAAAAAATATGTTTTTCTTTGGTCTATATACATTTTCCTATCTCGCTAATAAAGTTGAACTTTTTCATAAACTTCTCCATTGCAAAAATATCCGAAAATCCTTAGATTTAAAAATAATAAAATTCTCCTGATTTTGTTGGTACAATTTATTTGTTATGTTTCCTTATTTATAAGTTAAACTTTTCGAACATGAGAATGGAGTAGATTTATTGGTTATCAAAGACGAGGACAAATTTTTCAATATTTTCAGATCAACTTTCCCAATTTTTATATTTATCCTTAGTCCTTCAATTTTTCCCTTTTCCTTCCGCATTTTCTTCATTATCAGAGTATAAAAATTAATCATTCAAAAATGTGACAAGAATAATTTAAAGGTTTTTTTTTAAAAAAAAAAAATTTCCACGCCAAAGTTAACCTTACCAGAAAGAAAGTTTAGAGTTTTTTTTTTTATTTATTGGTATATAAATTATTTCCGTAAAAGTTATTTATTGGAAAATTATTTTCTAATTTCTTTTGGATTTTAAAGGATTTTATAGTAAGATAATATAAACTGAACGATATTATTCTATTAAAGTTGTTCAATTTAAATTTGAAAATTTTTTGGAAATTATTATAAGGACAGTTTTATAAGTGCACTAATCCAAACAAACACAACCAAAAACTTTGAAAAGGATCATAAACAAAAAATAAATTCTAAATTATTTTTAATAACTTAAGCCAATTAATTTTATGTCACTTTTAAAAACAAATTTATCCTTTCTTAGGGCATCCCAACAGGAAAATTTATGTCTCAAAAATACTAAAAAAAAAATGTTTGTATTTTAAATTTTTTAAATTTTATTTGTTGCAGATAATTTTATCCTTTTTTTATGGTTTGAGTTAATTTGTGGTTATAGGTTAATTTTTTATTTATTTATTTTTGTATCCCTTTTTTCTGTGTTTGGTGTGGCAAAAAAGAATGATAAAAACGAAATTAATAGCAATAACAAAACCAAATAATTTGATGTGGTTTTCCATCCAAGAAAAAAAATTATATGTAACAAAATAAAAAAATTATTATATTTATGAGAAAAATTGACCAAAGGATAAATGACCAAGTCTAAAAGTTAGCATTTATTACGTAGAATAGTTGTGGTTATATAAAGGACAGTCTACTACTGTCGTCTGAATTAAACAACTCTAAAATTTATAAAAAAAAATTATAATTGTCAAATGTGGAGCATTAAAATTGTGTCATTTGTTGAAATTAGTATTTGAAAATTAAGTATTTTCAGCGAAAGTCAAAAAGTATAGGTCAAAGGAACAAATAAATATATAAAATTGTAATGTATACACAAAATATGTAGAATGAAATTTCTCTTAAATATATTAGATTTAAATTTTTCAGGCCAATAACTGCATCAATTCCTCAGTTATATGGCTATTTCTTTTACCCATTAAATTCTGTACTTGCTACAAAAAAGTGTAGGTACATATTGTTTTCAACAGCTGGAATGTGTATAGAGCTCGTTTAAAAGAAGGGGGATCAAAGACCTACACGCAATGATGTATAAAAGGCTACGTACACCCAATCTGTATCCACTTCATTCAGTTAGCATATTGGTCTATCCATTTAAAAATTAACATGCTACTATAAAGTATAATGCCCAAATTCACAGTAAGAGCTTAAGCAGAAGATTATATCAGCCAATTGTGTGGATTAAGTATGCAACTTAAGCTTAATTGGTATCTCAATCAAAATTTACGCTAAACTTAGCTAAAATAGAATATATCAATTAATATGACTTTGAAATTTGTGGCTTTGAAACTCAAACCACAGTTTAATGAAAGCTTACCATTAATACTGCAATGAGGAACCGGCAAATATGTTAAACCAAAGTTTAAGCTCTGACAAACCTTTAAGATGTCACTGTGAAATCGGGCTTAAAAGATATTAATCTTGCAATTTGATGGCAATAGATAAGATAATAATTTTTTAAATAACACTTTATAATTTGCATATATCTAATTGTCCTTGAATATTTTAATGCTAGGAAGAATATTGTTAAAACAATTAATAAATGTTTTTTGAATCATTTCCAAATCCTTAATTACCCAACCATTACATTTTAATGTTATCTGCGTGTTACGAATTTATAAAAGTCAATTTTCATAAATATTCCTTACATTTACAAATATAAACTATGGAAAATTCCAAAAAAATTAACTTAAATTATGTAAAAATTATTGCGTAAAAGATTGATAATTTCAATTTAAATATTGGGCCACTAATCCCGATTTATATTGAATCTTTTCATAAAAGCATTTATTTATAATAATCTTTTTTTTTTATTTCACATTATATAATAAAGGATAAAACATTTTCATCATTTTCCTTGTAATCCTTGCAAAAAATCTTAGCA
The DNA here is from genome assembly GCA_963920725.1 of Rhamphomyia laevipes. Taxonomy (NCBI): domain Eukaryota; kingdom Metazoa; phylum Arthropoda; class Insecta; order Diptera; family Empididae; genus Rhamphomyia; species Rhamphomyia laevipes. The sequence goes on from OY987256.1 coordinate 44,060,982, forward strand.
AAAGCAATTTTAATAATTTTTTTTAGTATCTTTTTAAGGATACAAAATGTATATTGAATATTATCCTATTATTATAATTCCTTTCAAACTCATAGAATTTCATTTATTCGATACTTTTAATCTATAAATAAGTTTTTCTTAGAATAATTTTTTTTTATACGGCTATGGCATTTTGAATAGTTAGTTTAAAATTCTGGACACGATCTTGATAAGCTTTTTCATCACATATACAATCACGTTCTCAATAGGTCCATTATTTTTGTTCCTTTTTATACATATTTTTACTGAAATTTTTCAAATGTCCTTTAGATAAAGTAAGAAGAAAAAAAATGGTCTAAAGAATATTGGACAGATTTTTACTTTGTTTCATATCAAATATTGGAATCTTGTCTTGTATATTTTTCTTTTTGAATATTAAATATAATTTTCAAAAGGATATTATATTTATGTGTGTGTATATAACAACAATGTGTAAGAATTTTTATAACAATTTAAATTCTTATCAAAATTCTTGCTAAAATCTACAGCGAAGGAAAGTAGTAGCATGCAGTTCAGAGTTGCGAAGCCTACAGCTAGTGGTAATCTGTATTTTTTTTTTGTCGCTGAAACTACTATTCCTGTTTTTCCTTACCGAATATTTTTACTTGTAGACAGCTAGAAGAACCTGTCATACTTTTGTAACTACTTTAGTTCTAAAAAATCACTTTTCAATTTCTAATTGACGACGTAGGGAAGTTGTAGCGTATTTTCAGAACAGTGAACGTAAGTTGCAGCGTGTTAATTTAAGTTTTAACGTTTCGTTTGTCAAATAAATATACAATTGAAGTTATTTGAAAAATCAATTTTCAAAATTTATTAAAGAAATATAATTCAATTTTGATATTGAAAATAATGCACATATCTAAATTCAATATTGGATGAAATTACACTCGGAAAATTTAAATTTTCAATAAGAAAAATTGTCAAAAACAGTTTTTTTTTTGTATTTCAAAAATCAATTGAAAAATTTTCTTCTGAAATTATTCCAAACTATTTTTTTTATTTTTTATTAAAGCCAAATGGAATTAATTACCGAGCTCTTAACCTTTTTTATATTTAAGTACAATCAATTTTATCTTGATATTTTATTTATTTACTATCTTAAATATAATTCAAACATTTTCCTGAACCAAAATAAAAATAAAACTGACAAAAAAGAAATCAATATTTATATTTTAAAATTTTCTTATTCGTTTTGCTAATATCGTACAATAAGAAAATCTGAATCTGAATCTGCATCTAGAATTCTAGAATTAATTGAAATACGGTGCATTAAGTTTATCAGAAAAACTTATTGTTATTTTAATTTTAATGTCATGAACATTTTTTATAGATTTCAGATAAATTGAAAAATATATAAATTCCATTAAATGCGAGATATATTTTCATTTTTTAATAGCAAAAAATATGAATAGAAAGAGATCAAAACTGATATAAAAATTTTTACTGTGGGATTTAATCAAGATATAAAGATTAAATCCTATAGAAACAAAATATATTTTCATGCTTGTAGAATTGAATCTCTAAATTTGCATCCAAACAAAAACTTTTATATCAGTTTTAATCTCTTTCTTTATATACTTTTTGATAGTAGTGAAAATTGAGCACAAAAAATAATAACTATAATAAACTATAAAATTTTTGAAATTTTATAACGACAAAAATATTATGAAGATCTAATATTAAAAAGGTGATAAAAAGTGAACTGATCCGCTGAATGAACTACTTCAGTCAACGGTTTATATATTGTACAAAAAACATATATGAAAATTTCTTAAATCTAATGTAATTTGTTGAAATCTATTAATTTTAAGACATTTTCTGAACAACATTTTTATATTTATTCAAAATTTGTATTTGTCCAGCCTAACTATCATGTAGTGGTTTTACATTTATGAGATTTTTAAAAGTGATGAGGTTTTACAATGCTCTGTAAACAATTAAATGGTTTATTTTAATACTCTAGATTCTAGAATGTAACAAATATTTCAAAGCACCTTCAATTTACTATGCTAGCTATTTTAGTAACCAGTAATAAGTACTAACAGCTAGTACAGAACTGTTTATTACTGCATAATTTCTATATTAAATTGCAATTTTTTGTTCAATTTTTTTTGCCTAAACTGAAGAGTTTATATCGTACTATAGTTTTCGATTTTATGTTAGCGCGATATCACGTAGTACTTACTTCATACAAATCACTTTTCCATTTAAAAATGTTTAAACCACCCAGAAGAATGCTAGTACAGACAGACAGATAAACATTATCATAAGGAATTTATTAAAATATTCTAAGAATTAATAAACTTTGAAATTGTGTAAAATGTAAATTAAAAGTTAAGAAATTCTTAACAATTTTAGCACAATTAATTTGAGTTACCTTGATTTTAATTTAAAATTCAAAAATACAGTTTCTTATAAACAGGGTGTCGCAGAGTAATTTAAATATAAATCAGGATTAAATATTTTATAAATTAATATTATTTTGATAACTTTATCTGTTAATTATTCTTATTGTCATTCTGACAATTTTCCATCATTATTTTTAATATATAAAAATCTGTTTAGTAAAATTTCAAACAGCAATCGTACACATTACAGGAACCGTCGATGATACCAGTTCACCCCAATTGGAAGTATATAATTAAATGAAAGGGGTTTTATACATTTTTATTTCAATTTTGACCTACTAATTTTATTTGAATACCGAATCATTTAATTGCAACAAGCTAATAATTTTTAATAGTGAAACATTTGTTGACAGCAAATAGTCTCAACCGTTAGCATTTTCATAAATCTTAAAATTATAATTACATATTCAAAATTTTATTCATTTAAGGCTTAGTAAACTTAAGGCTTAGTAAACTGGTATTCATTTAAGGCTTAGTAAACTTAAAGCGACATCGGTAAATCGGTCGGGAATTGAACCCGGGACTCAATGCATTACAGCATACCGCACTACCACAATTCCGCTCTTACGAAATAATGGTATCCAATTACAAGTTTGAATTCCCTGCATGACTCATAAGAAACAGTATTCAGCACTACCACAATACCGCAGATTAGCCTATTGACGGTATTATGAGAATATGCCATTGATCTTTTTAATATTTTAAGTTCGTAAGCGATTCCCCTCTTTCAATCAATATAATCCAATATATTTAAATTATTTTTAACATTATTAAAAATGATAAAAATTCATTATTTTAATAAATTTTCTGTTAATTTTTATATAAATTAATTTCATTTTAAAATATAAATTTATATTTGAATGTTATAGCATAAAGAAAATTAAATTTTCCTTTTACTATCTCATATAAGAAGATAAAAATGTTTTCTTTAAATCATTAAAAATTATTCTGTAAAAATGTTAATATTTTTGTTGTTGCTGTTGAATGTTTTATTGGGTAATTTAAAAACATTTTGAAAATTTTGTTTCGTCAGTATAGTTTTTTTGTTTTCAATTCTTATGGAATTTTCAAATGAATTTTCCCAAAGCCTACAAAGAGATTTATGAGATAATCCAAAATAATAAAAAAAAAACTCATAAAAATTTTGCTGTTGTCTGTTCTTCTATATTTGAAATTTATTTTCGAATTAATTTCGAAAATAAATTAATTATTTTTCATATTAAACATTGTTTTTAATTCTTTTACTCATATGTCTCTAAAAAATAGTACAAATTCGTCTAAGAATAGTCCTTTTTTCAAATATTATTACGATTACTACTTCCTTTTTTATTATATTATATTACAAAATTCTTGAAAAACCCTAACATTCTGAAAAATAAATAAATTGTTTAATATAAGAAAATGTATTTGTACAAATATAATATAAAGGATTCCACGTTAGATTCATACAAGGATTATCAGAATGGTTCACAATGTGTATAAGAATTTTCAAAGAAAAATTTATAAATACATTTACAAACTCTTCAACTTAACTACTTAACGGATGGTAAATAAGAATGTCGAAAGGACTTTTCACAGATAAATTCCTTAAACTGAGAAAATCCACTTTATACAAACATTTAAAAGTGTCTTAAGAGTATTTGTTACGCTATTTTGGTATTACATGTGTTTTTTTCTCTATATTTTATAAATATTGTGTAGAATGTGTAAACCCCTAAAATGAAATATTCTGTTTTTGGGTGTTGGATGGTTTTGTAATGCCCTAATAGAATAAAGATAAAATAGAAATTAAGTGAAAAGCGTTAAAGTTAAAATGAAATTAAAACAAGTGGAAAATTCGTAGTAGTAATTTGTCAAATAAATTTAAGTGAACCATTTCAGGATTTATTTGACTTGAGAGTGTTTCTAATATATTTCTTGAAGCAATGAAAATATTAAATATTTTTTTTTACATATTTTCAATTATGTTTTCATAAATTATAATTTATAGCTTTCATAAATATTATAAATAAGATTTTAACTGTGCAAATTAAAGGATATTTACTCATTTAAATTTTCCAAAAACGATTACTGCCTGAAGTCATATAATTAAAATAAATTGTTCTTGGACTTTAAAGGTACGGGGTATGCAATTTAAGTTTTGGTCAGTCTAATTAATATTCATTTTCGACACTTTAAAATCGATGATTCTTCTGCACATTATATTACCAACTCCGCTTTAGTTTATCTACTGACCTTACAAAACGATTAAAATATTTTAATGAATTTTTTGATTTTCAATATTTAATTTCTTCTTCTTTTGATGTCAATTCTAAATGTTAATAGAATAACATTTTTGCAATGAATTTGCAAAACTAACCTCTTGCCGTACTCATTCTACTCTTTATTTCATGTCTGAATATTTAAGAAATTGTTAATTAATAATTAAACACTAAATAAATTAGAAATAATCCATTTAAAATATTTTATTTATAGGTTTCTACAAAAAAAAAAAAAACAGAACTGAAAATCCTCTATCAATTTTCTAAATTTGTTGTACATTTAAATTAAATTTTTCCTGCAATTTAATTTCTAAACATAGTGATTTCAACAATATCAATAAAAAATCGTCATTTGTGTAATCGAAATGCTATTAACCACTTAATATAAAAACAAATATTTGAATTGTTAGCATATTTTCTGTTTTACATTTGATGTGCAAACACTAATATAAGAAATATATAAAGGGAAATGAACTTATTTTCAAATTGCTGGCCAACTTTACAAAAAATTTAAATTCATTTGAGTATTGAAAATTATTTTATGAAGTGTTCCTAAATAGAATATTAGCATTCGAATAAGTGTAAATGTGAATATCATTTAAAATTGGATTTTGTATAGAGTTTTGTATATAAATGTTTTAATATTCAAGAACGAACCTTACCTAAATTAAATAAATGGAATGGTTCGTATACAAAAATGGTATACAAAAATTGTTTTAAAATACATTTTTCCAATTATGATCATTTACTAGTTTAGATTAAATGCATTTTAGAAATTTGATACAAAAATTTTAAAGTATTTAATGATAAAATTAAATTATTACTGCAGTTCTTTTTTTATAATTTTATTAGCTATTTAAAATTATTTAAATGAGTTAATAATGTAATTAAGAAAATTTAATTAAAAAGATTAGAAAATGTAGAAAATGTATGTAGAAAATGTAAAGTAATATGTAAATGTAATATGTATGTAGAAAATGTAAAGTATTAAAATATTATTAGTCGTAATTTATGAATTAATAACCCAGCAAGAGCGCGAAAATTAATAACCCAGCAATAGCGCGAGAATTATTCGACCAGCTATACCACATATAATTCGCCAACTTCATCGCTTGTATAATTTTGTCCAGCTGTGTTGTTAACTCATTTATATTAAAAAAGTTTATAGTTAATGCTGTGATAAGACGAGCTAGCGATTTGTTAAAAAGTTTATCGCTTAAAATACACTTTCATAAACGTAGTTATTTTTATATTGCTGTTATTAGTTGGGGAGGCATGAATGAATTTATTACTGGACCGTCTAATGTTACTGTATATTGTATGGACTATTAAAGCAAGCTATAAATGAAGAAATACGATAAAGTTGTGATCTCATTGAGTATATGTTCTGAAATCCTACCGCAATGCGTTTGCTTTGATAACTTATTAATAAGTAATCGCCAAACTCCTTGCTGGCAACGTTTGTGAGAAACGAAAACTGATTAAACTTGTTATATTTACAATCAATATCAATTCCAACAAATATTAAATATACATTTCAGATAAATGTTTCGAATTGCAGAATTATATTTCATTGCAAAATTTAGATTTTTTATAACCATTCCTTAACCATTCTATGAACACTACAGCAAAATACAAAATACCAGGAGAAATTATCCATACGTACTGTATGATTTTGTTGAAAAAAAAGTGTCCAGTACAACCATGACATGATGATGCTGATCATAATTCATGTGTTTAATTTCTAACTATTTTCACTTGTCACAAACGTTTCTAATAGCGTATATTTGACCTCTGATTAGTATATTACCTACAATATTATGTCACTTAACTTACAGTGGATAACATTGCTCTAAACATGAACTAACCCCGGGCAACCATTCGTTAAGCACCTTCAATTTGCTTTATATAATTTCGTAGGTACATCACTATCAATCACGAAATTCTTAGACTACTATAGATACTTAAAGCTATTTAAAGGTTTCGTTAGTGAGCTATAATATTTTTTTTATTAACGACATATGCAGGTTTTTCTTTAAAGAACATCTGAAGATACATAACGAACAGTAACGTTCTAGATCACATTATACTGACGTATAAAGTGGTATATCGATAAAGATTTGTAACGAAATTTTTTAATACATACTTTAAACTTTCTTTATAGATCTTTAAAGACACGTTAAGTTCTATTTAAAAAATACAATAAAAAAAAAGTATTTTATATTATCCAAATTTTCTTTATCGATCTATAAAGGGATGTAAAGTTCTATTTAAAAAAAATTCAATAAAAAAAAGTATATTATATTTTTAAAATTATCTTTATCGATCTATAAAGGCACGTGAAGTTCTATTTAAAATAATATAAAAGCTGTCACACGTTTTTTACTGACTTGTCTTTATAAAAATAAAGTAAAATAAATTTAGTAAAAGAGTACGTACGAATGTACTTTCTGAAAATACTTAAAACACGATTTTATTTTTTGATAATAAAAAAATTTAAATAAATTTTTGTGTTTTATTCTCTTAATGTATGATTGATTGGACAAACAAAATATTGTGCATCGTCCAAGTCATATGGCATGCAGCACATTTTACATGAGACATCAGCCAAGCAATGTTTTGTCAGTTGAGATTCGAAGTTTCCAGTAACTAAATGAAATAATAACATACAATTCTCCCGGCTCAAAGGGTTTACATTGACCAAAATCTGACCAAAAACATATTTCGGATTTTCATAACTATCCTTTTTAAAATAATGTACTCGTAATATGGTTTTGTTTTTCAACATAACACAATTATCGCTCTTCTTATCTGCTCGAATTAAAAATAAGGGAAACTCAGCTTTAAAATATTTGGAGCCATACTCAGATGGGTGTGATAAATAAATTTTGTTTACATTGTTCATTGCTATTATAGAAGTTTGAAATTTTATATTTTCACTTATTCTATTAAAAATTTGTTGCAGTGGCATATTTTGAGTGTGTATCATTTTCTTTAATTTCTTAATACGAGCTTCGAAAGCATAACAACTATAACTATCACATGGTCCATGTCGTTTTGCATCTGCAGCGATATGAATTAATCCATGGACGTTATATGTTACGTTATGAATTCCATAAATTTTTGGAAAAAGTTGCACTACTAACTGAAGCAATGAATTAGCATAAGAGTTGTATTTCAAGTAATTTAGTGGAGATGATAATATACGTATAGCTAGGCTGAGTGACATAAAATGGTTGTATGTTGTTTTAGGTATCACGTCTTTTAAAGCTGAAGGGCCAGTATACAATAAAAAATCTCTAAAATAAATTAAAAAAATCAAAATACGATATATATGTTGTATTATATATAGAAAACTTAATTTACCTATATTCTGTTGCTTTCATTTTTAATACATATTTTAAACTTCTAGGTTTTCGTTGAAATTCTATTGGCATGTAACTAGCACAGTTTTTCAAGCGATTGTTGATAATCATAATTTTTTTTGCAGGTAATTTTTGTTTATTAACTTTTGAAGTTAATAAAATTAATATCTTTTTAACAACACCTTCATCTACCAAATGCATTTTATCCAAAGGGAAGTCCTTAATCATATCAATTGGTAACTTTTCCAATATAGTATGTTCATTTGAAGTGTGATGGCTATCGTCATTTTTGGAAGAAATTCGTTGACGAAATGATTCATTTGTTCTTAAAGGAGCATTAATTTCAGGGTATACAATAGAATTATTATTAATGTAAGTGCCTCTTGTTTCACATTTAGTGCAAGCAGAATAACCTCCATGTGATTTAACATATTTTAAAGCAGCTAGAGCTGGTGCATCTGCTACTATACTTTTTATTTTTACTAAATAAAATTTGTTGGTTTTTCCATCACTGTATCCATTTTCTGTTAAATCACATAATTCCGCTACTAATTCAGAAAGGTAATTGTTGAAAGAGTCTGGTTTATTTGGGCCATTAAACAACCCAATTTCGAAGATCTCTCGTAATGAACTATTGTAATGTAAAGCTCCGAATATAGGCCAAAGAGAATTTGCACCACTTAATGAAACTGGAGTTCCATCTACACTAAAAGACAGCCAAATTGTATCAGTTGTTATATTATTGTGCTGTAAAAATCGCTCCAAAAAGTTCTTTACCCCTAAATGAACATAAAATCCATTATCAAGTTTCCGAATGGAGTAAGCATTACGTGGTGTTTCTAGCAATGTTCTAGCATCTTTAGGTAAACATTTAATATTACCATCTTCCACTAAAATTTTTAATAATTTTGAAATATCAACCAGTGCTATATTACTTGTTACTGCCCACTCAGCTAATTTGATTTTCAATTGATTTGTAAATATCGCCTTAAATTAAAATATGAACGAAATAATATTATTACATACGCATAAAATGGTTTTTATTTATTATAAAAAATAACTTACTTTAGATTTTGGATTTGCAGTTGAAGAAAACATATTGTTTTCCATATTTATATTATGTAATATTTCATCAACGAATGAAGTTTCTGATTCAATATCTGACATCGATATTGATGATGGTGAATCAGAAAATATTTCTGAAGAATTTGATGTTGATGGTTTATCTGATAAGTTAATTATTGGATGTCCTCTGGTAAATTTATCTTTTATGCTTTTCATTACAATATGTTGACGTTTTCTTTTTTTTATTAATCTTTTTGGTCGTTCTAAATTTTTAATTCTATTTTTATTAGAGCGAAACATTTTTATCTGATTTTCTTTGACACTTTATTATAACTAACAGACACAAAAACGATTGATAAAGGCACATAAAGCACATTCTGAGAAACAAAGCCAAATAAAGAATAAATCGTGTAATATCGATCAAGTTTAATCAATTCATATAGCATACATAGAATCGAAATTGCATAAAAGGTGTATAGCGTAATAGGTAAGACGGCAGACTCTCACCCAGAACATCGAAGGTTCGAAACCACGACATGGTAAAGTAAATTTTAATAATTATTGAATATATATATATAATATACTTACTTGAAAATATAATTAATAAAACAATCTTATATATGAAATTAATAATAAATATAATAAAAAAATATATATAAATAAAAAATAATGTGTATGTTAATAAAAGTTTATATTTTTTTCCTGTATTATTTAAAAAAATTTATAACGAAGTGAACTTAAATAGCTTTATCGATATCTGTGTAAATAGCTTAATCATTTATTACCGAAGTTTAAATAAAATTCTTTACAGAGAACTTCAAGTACATTTATAGTGTACTGCATATAAAAATATGTAAAAAATCGTCAACTACAGATACAGTATTTTACATAAGTAATGAGATATATCGTTATCTTAACCTGGACAATTGCTGTATAGCCACCGTTTACTATCGTTCCAAATTCGATGTCGATTTTTATCAAAACCGTGATCTTTACTATATAGAGCTTCACGGAAATATTTGTCATGCTTTACAGTTGTCTTTAAAGCGTGGTTGCCCGACATGATATAAGATTTGTCATATTTGCAAAAATAATAAAATTGATTGATTATAACCGATAAAAAGAAAATTTCAATTAAATTTTATTATTTCAATGTTGAAATGAAATCTATTCATTTTCAGATTAAAATTCATAAAAATATTAAACTATTAATAAATACAATTCTCTGAACTATTGACACAATTATTTGGTGTTTGTTACAATTTTAAATATATATATTATTATCCTTGTAAAACCTATAAATTTCATTAGGAACTTACTAGTTCACAGTTTATTTATATATTATTTGGGAATTACAAAAATTGTAAAATGTTATCCTTGAAGTTAATTGTCCTGGGTGGTAAAATCCAGTAAAACATTAAAAATTTAGTATAAAATTTAATAAAAAAAATTTCGTTGCTGTAATATTCAAGAATAAATCAACAATTTTGTCCTTAAAAGATACATTTCTGGTGGATAATTTTGTTACAAGTAAACATAAAAAAGTGATATATTGAAAAATGAAAAACTTGAAAATATCTGTTAATGATATTTAAGGAGGAGTTGAAAAAGTTGTCTAACAATTTGTGCATAATTCAGTAATAGTCATTTCAATATTTACAATATATGTAAATATGTAGGAGAGCAAAAGCTAAAGTTCTTGCAACTTAATTACCATAATGGGTCATAGTGTCGTTGTCAGAATATATTTTTAGTTGACATCGATTATTAATGGTTTTGTTGATGGACTGATGATACGCAGACAAAAAAAATATAAATTTATCATAAAATTGAGGATAATTCAATAATTCTCTAAATTGAAAAGCAAATGATTATAAGACATGAAAATTAAAAAAAGAAATGCTTAATTCTATGATTTATGCTTAATAGTTACTATTAAACTGAATCCTATTTAATTTCTAGTTAAACTATTATTAACAATTGAATAAAACTAGTATTTTTATAGTAATTCTTTGATAATTCTTAATTAACTTCTGAACTTAACTCATTAATTTGTAGTTAATCCCTTATTTTATTTAATACTATCGTATACATAATAATAGTATTCGGATTATAGTATCCTTGTCAAGATTAAAGTTATATTAATCACTTTATTTAAAAAAATACCTATACCATAATTCGTCCTTTGGACAGATTTTATATTCGTATTTTCTTCGACAATACTTAAATTTTCTATATTCGCACAGAAATTTTCAAGGAAACACTTTCATTTTTAGTTTAATTCTAAATCCCATATTTATTGTTTCAATCTTTTCCTATTTTTCTCGACTATCATGGTAAGATTTATTATTGCTTATCCACAATAATCTACTAATTTCCTTAGTCCTGTTCAATCGACCAAGGATATTTATTATATGTAGTCTTTGTAAAACAAAAAACAGGTAAACAAAATTTTGGGTGGAGGAAATATATATAGAAGACAAATTATGATAATTTTATTTATTAGTCCTTGAAAATAGTTTCTGTAGACAAGAATGATTTGACCACAAATACTAATCATTTCCCAATGGAATTAATTGTCAATTAAATTGACATTGTGATTTATTTACTATATTTTTATATATTTACATAATTTTGATAAAGATTTTTGTGGATAGTTATGAACTTTTTGTAATGAAGAAATCAGTACCTACCTAAATTTAAAATTAATTTTATATAATTTATATTTATATATTAAATGTAAAATATTATACAAAAAAATCAATAATTTCAACTCAAATTTAATTAAAATAATAACTCTTTGATATTTTCCAAAAATATCCTGCAAATTTATTCTGTTTTTTATTTTTATTTTTTGCCTTTTAATTCGATTATATCCTTGTATTGTATTATGTCCTTTAGATTTATATTTATGTTTTGGTATAAATAAAATTTTCAAAGCAGACATTTATAAATAAAAAATTGCAATATTTACTAAAAGAACAATAAAAATTCATAAAATATTCTGCAATATATTGACTTTTAGGATTGAAAATTTTACTGCAGATTATATATGAAAAAAAAAATCCAAAAATATTTCATTCTGTGAAGTAATGTCATACAGATACAAGTACAACTTCTCTAACTATTCAATTCATTTATATATATAAAAAATATTTTTGAAATCATTAATGTTTTGGGTATCGTTGAGTAGAATTTATATTAAATAAATATTTTTCCAAATCAAAAACAAATAAAAATTTAAACCGTTTTTCATATAAACGTAAATAAATCGAAATTTTACAGAACTTTCGGAACCTCGCTATCTGTTCGAATTTAAATATTTCATAATTTTAGATAATTAGATATTATCATTTCATAATTGATATCGACTACTTCAACCATTTTTTCCCTATAGGCGATTCCATTTCGCTGTAAGTAATTTTATTTCGCTTAAGCGTTGCCTTATGCATTAATACAGGGTGCGGCAAAAATTACTATATGATTTGTTTTTTAAATAAATATTGAATGGAATGAAAAAAACAAAAAATTTAATAAAAAAAAATGTTTTTTTATGTAATTTTTTTGACATTATTTATAAAAAATAATGTCAGTTAAATGAAAACCGTTTCCTCTAACGCAAAAATGTGCTCTTTTTATAGCATTTTCCATAACTTTGTTGAGTGTTTCTTGTTGTATACGATCAATTTCTTCTTGAATGTTGTTCTTTAGTTGCTGCAAGGTTCGGGCGTTCGAGAAAAAATCTGGTGCAGTCAAATCAGGCGATCGTGTTGGGCATCTCTAAATCTTCTGTATGCACATTGAGTATTAATTATCGAACGATTATTTTCAAGAAATAGAAAAACAATCTTAGTTCTTTGCGCAATTGTTCTTTGCGTTCCATTTGTTTTATTCTCCCAAGTTTAATTCTTGAAATAGAAAAAAAATATATGAAATATGCGCAAGCAAAGAAATTACAAATTTTTTACATCATATAGTAACTTTTGCCGCACCCTGTGTTTATATTGGATGGCGTACTGGAAGTGTGCTATATTGTATTGCACTTGGTTCTATCAACTCCAGACCAAAACATCGATATCGCTATAAATTAACTTACCTTTAAATGGTACCAGTAATAAAATTTGTAATATGTAATTGTGATTTTAAGATTGTGAACGGTTGAAACAATTTTCTGAGAACAAATGTCTTACTGTTACGATTAAAAGCCATTAGCTTCTTATAATTAAATGTTTCTTCAATATAATGAAACTTATGATTAGGAATCTATATAAAACTAGTAGATCGAAATTGCAATAAATGTCACGAAACATTTTTGATTGGAGACCAAAGCTCGATTGCGGACTGTAGCGCCATTCCAAAGATTAATATTCATTTTATTCATCATTAGTTCAATTATTATATAACACAGCCCAGTACAAATCTGATTCAATACAAGTGCACTAAATCCAATTTTAATCAAATTTAATGTGTCTTGTCTTCATTATGCTGGGAATTATTCATTATAATTACAAAAAAAAAACATAAATTTTCGAAGTTCTTATAGAATTTGTAAGTATGAATTATATAAAGATAAAGTTCTACCTTAAAATTAAATTAGAAATTGCCAATTTCACCCGTGAGACATTTTTCTCTTAAATTTTCCGATAAACTTTTGATTGGATTTATTTATTTTCATTTCTTTTCAGATTTTTTTTTTTTTTGATTATTATTATTTATTTATATTGGTTCAATAACGAAATAATTTTCAGCACAATCCAATTTTTATTATTGTGTAATCATATTTTTATATAAAATTCGTAGTTATTTCAAATATCTCATTTCATTACACTCGAGAGATATGGAAATAAAAATTACTTTTCAAATTATTAAATATGAAATGGAAGAAAGTCAATCAAGAAAATTTATATGAATCAAAAATTTTATTATAATATTTGTTTCGTTTCATTTGTTTTTATTGAATTTCCCAAATCGATTTAAGTATTGGAAAGAAAATTTTCATTTATACATTTAATGTGTTATTTTCTACAGATTGAAGTAGTTGGAAAGTGCAAAGAGATGATTTAAAGCTATATAACTCAATGAAAGTATTACCTTTTAATTTGGAAAATTCAACACTTTTGCTCTAAAACATTAGAGCTTTTACAAAATTGTCTTCATATATGGTTAGATAAATTTAATTTGGATTATTAGCCTATAAACTTAACTTGTCTACTGTAATTTGTCAGATATTAATTATCAATAGATGATTATATAATTATCATTATTTATATGTATTATAATTCATTGATTCACCACCCTGCAATAGGCCATGAAAGTGAAAACTGAACAAGATTCAACATATTTGAAAGAAAAATATTAAGGTATATCACAGAATTGTATCAAATATATGACCCAGAGCTAGCTTGGTATATAAAACTATTCAGATTGCATTGGTCAGGACACCAAAAAAGGTTTTAGTTACATAAATTTATAGCAGTAGACTAATTTGCAGCCCACTATCAAGATCGGTAGACGCTAATGGAACACTTCTACTTCCGGAGATCAACCGCAGCTAGATGTATCATGACATACGAGCATAGAGCAGGCGTTTTACAGGTTAATAATACTAAGATTTTTTCACTTTTAGTACTAAATATATTCGTTCTTCCACTACATAAGTCTTATTGCAAGAAAGTCAAAGGTAAACACGAGTAAAACTATAATATTCTTTAAACATATTAATTGAAAATTGTGTTATAAATTCAATTTAAGAACACATATATTAATTTTTAGACATGTAAATAATATGTTGTCTATTCCAGGTGGCAGAGTATTGAAACTATAGATCAATAATATCCAAATAGACTAGTGTTAAATATATTTTTAATTTACTCTGTACTCAAATTTGAAAAATATAACCAGAGACTTCGTGCAAAGAAAGCAAAATATCAATATCAAATACAATTTTCAAAATATCAAATACAATTTTCCCAAATAAAGTTTTCCATTAAATTAATTGTTTAATAAAAATTGTTATTTAACTTATCTACCATAGTTTTCTAATAAGATTGAAAATCTTTTCAAATACATCAAAAATTACGAGTTCTTATTTATTTAAAATCTAGTGTAGCAGAGTTTTAGGATAAATCAGTTTTACACAAATTAATTTTCGTATATTGAACAAAGTTTGGTTGGTTGTTTGGAAGGAATGAGATATAAGAAATCCATTCACACACCTGAAAACAATGTCATTAGCCACTTTAAATGCAATGACCTAATGGCGTTTAAAATTATTTCTATTTAAATAATTGATTATAAGAATCGTTTCTATACTTTGGGAAATTGCTGGTAGACCCATATATTGGTAATTTGACAGTTTTTCCATATCCTTTAATCCCACTAATCCCTGGACCTAAATTGGTCTTACATAATTGTTCCTTATTAGTGTATTTAGGTCAAATTTATATTTAATATATTCCAAAATAATGTTTAGACGAAATTCTTGACAGATTCATCATTTTGTCATTTATTTTATATACCACAATTTTAAATCTCGTTAACGTTAACTACACGTTCTCTAAATAAGTTTTATTATGATTTGGAAAAATAAAAATAAATATTATTTATTAATTACAAATTTTTTTTAATTAAATTTACAAGAAACAAAAAATTAATTAATTATCGCCTTTTTTGTAATTGAAAAATTTATTTTATTGCACTGCATTACTAAATTAGAAAATTGCTGTTTAACAACCAATAAAATATTATAGTAAAAAACGTGTTGATTTTATTAAATATATAAATCCTTTGCTTATACATTTTTCCTTTACTTTATTTGCAAAAAAAAAATGTTATTGCAGTGAAACCATGATTCACCTGGATATGCAATATTCGTTGAACGTTTTCTCTGTTTATTATAAAACAAATTAATATTTCATATAATAAATTATCACTTAAAATTTCCGTTTTATAGTTTTTAGGTATTCCTGTAAACGTATTCTTTGTATACGTTATTAAACTATAGAAATTTGTATTCAACGGTGGACAATATGTTCTCTTTCAGCCCTCCAAACTTAAAACAAATTTAACTATAATTTATATTTAATTCAATTATTACCCTTTCAATTTTAGAATATTAAAATATGACATCATAATTTAAAGTACTTCAACATTTTCAGGGTTTAATTTACATGTCCTTGTACGAATTACATATCCTTGTATATATACAGTACAACTTTTAATACTGTTTTATATTAATTCTGTAAAGTGAACAACTAAAGTGAAACTAAAACTATGGCTAGTAACATGGATTGGACCAGAATCGTTCGACAGTAACCTAAGATAGATGGAACTAAAGCTCAAAAACACTTGATTATCCGGTATCTCTATCTTGAAAATTCTACTAAAATCACTAAAAATGTAGTGACATAATAAACCTCAGCAAAAAGGACATCGAGATCGTAACAGACCTCATGACATAGCACAGTCCCTTGCACTACCACCTTAATAAAAAATGGTTTAGCTGTAACAGACATTTGCCGTATCTACCTAAAAGACAAAGACACGGCAGAATACATTTTCTGCTACTGTGAGGCATTCTCAACGGGAAGGCAACATATTCTGAGAAAAGGTTTCGTCACCATTGAATAAATAGCCAATATGACCATTGAAGAAATTCCCAATCTAATCATTCTAGGTTTCTTTAAGTCTATTAATGTAGTAGTAATCTAATGCGTTCCCCATTTAAGAAAATAAAAATCTGTGAATTCACTAATTTACTAAATTTGACTCAATATGTAATTTAAAAATATACTTTTTTACATAAATGTGTCGTTGGTAGTAATGACCATGTTTATAGTAAAAAAAATTTCCAATAAATTTTAAAATCAAGTGAAAATATGACATTTTCTTTTACGTATTATAGTACATTTTATAATTATAATTTTCACTATTTAATGTTCTCATTTAGGCTATATTTAACCAGTTTTTATGAAAGGAATTTAAATACAAGAAAATTTCATAATGAATTAAATAATTATTTATACTGACGTATAAAAACTAAGTTTTTTAATACTCTATACTGTACGTACTGTTAAAATAAATGGTACAATGTCAATAAGCTTTTAAAACATCAGGAGCTAATGAATTTTTATGTTCTTCTATATTTCCATTTTCTACTATTCTATGCTAGCCAAGTGTTATCACTCACTATCGTGGTCATATAGACTAAATAGAAGCTATTAAAAAACAATTTCATATTCCATCTTTCAAGGATCGATTTCAACTTTTGGTACTAAAATCTTTGGATAAAATTGGTTTCATTTCAATGACCAATTATAGTGAAATTAATTTTATTCAAATAAATGAATCATTTTTAAATGATTAAAAATATTGGCATGACATTGAATGGAACTATTAGTTAAAGTATTGAAACTTTTAGTTAAGTATTTTCTTCAAATTTAAATTGATCTAATTTTTGTTAAATATTAAAAATATTTAATTAAATTAGTTTGTATAATTATTTTAATCAAAATATTTCGGTAATTTGGTAAATATTTCATAATCCAATTTATATTATTATTTATTTATATTAATTAATTAATATGGAATTCAATAAACACATAATAATTAATAAAAATAATAATAATATTTGCCAATAATTAATGTAAATTTTTAATGTTAACTTTATAATTTGGTTTTATGATATTTAAAAAATTAACATAATAAAAGTTGATTTTTTGGTTATAATGTAAATTAAAATTTAAAATATGCTCCAATGAATTTGATAAATAAATATTTAATTTTTTGCAATAGCATAATTTGATATTGTAATTTATTTATTTATATAATTCATTTAATTATTGTTTATAAATTGATAATAATTATTATAGAACTTGAACAAAAATATATTTAATATATTTATGTTGTAAATAAATTATTATCATTAAATGAGCTATCAAATAATATATGTAATTAATATAATATAATAAATACCATATGTATATTCCATTAATTCATTAAGGACACGGAATATCATAAAAAATACTGCGATAATTCGCCCAGCTATATCACATATAATTCGCAAACTTCGTCGCTGTAACCATACCAGACACACTTATATTAAAATGATTTAATTTAAAAGTTTACCATTTGTTTGATTTAAAAATACCATTTTCTAAACGGAACTCTAGTTACATGTAGATTATTCTGTGGTTAACCTAAAGTTAGTGTTATAAGACATCTACTATAATACTCGAGCTCCAGGATTTTAACATCCGTTAATAACAATATAAAAACAAATTACAATAGCATCAAATCGCAATTCGCGATAAGTTTACGTTAAGGTTGCATTGAATAAGTCTTCTGAAAATTAATCGTTAACGTATCGTGTACGCTTACCGTAACATAACGCAGATATGAAATTTAAAAATTCACAATAATCTGACTTGAAATTCTGGTTATTGACTATTTGATAAATCACAAAATATTCATAATTTGGATTTGATATTAAATACTTGCAATACTTAAGTATTTTAACTATTTAAGTATTTTAATTTAATGGAAACAGGAATAAAATGATTTATAAAACCGTCGCAGAAGTTGTCACGGTTTTTCGGCGGACATGTAAATTAAGTTTGAAATGGTTAAACAAATGATTAATTTTAAAATATTACCAAAATATTTAAGTAGAAATTTAAATTACGTTAAAAATTTACACAGTAGAAATTTAAGTAAATTATTTTAGAATTCAAATCTAGATTAGTTAAACCACAAAATTTTATCGTGAATAGACAGACGATTTAAGAAATTTAATAATATGCCAAATAAAATAAAAATAGAAAATAATTTATAAGCATTTAAAAGAAAATTGTCACAATTTGTGGTACAAACATTTTGAAGATTTAAGACTAAACCAATTTATACTATAAAAATAGTAATTTATTATAAAAAGAGTGTTTTATATAAAACTAATAAAATTTAACTAATTCAACACTATTCCATCTCTGTTTCTTCATTAGATTGTGGGCAGAAGATTTTTTGGTTAATATTTTATAGTTTTTAATTCATCGCTAGATATTGTTGAAGAAGGTTATTTATAAATACTTTATTTTAGTTCTTTTTGAATTTAATTCATCGCTATCCATTTATAATTCATCACTAAATATTATTGAATAAATGGTTTTGATTATTTTTTTATAATTTTCAATTTTCTCCCTTTTTTCTTCTTTTAATTCATCACTATCCTTCTCTAATTCATTATTGGATTTTTTTAAAGCTGATTTTGATTTCCTGGATAATTTTTTATAATTTCTAATTCTTTTCATATTTTTTGCCTTTGTTTCATCACTATCCTCCTCTAATTCATTATTGGATTTTTTTAAAGCTGATTTTGATTTCCTGGATAATTTTTTATAATTTCTAATTCTTTTCATATTTTTTGCCTTTGTTTCATCACTATCCTCCTCTAATTCATTATTGGATTTTTTTAAAGCTGATTTTGATCTCCTGGATAATTTTTTATAATTTCTAATTCTTTTCATATTTTTTGCCTTTGTTTCATCACTATCCTCCTCTAATTCATTATTGGATTTTTTTAAAGCTGATTTTGATTTCCTAGATAATTTTTTATAATTTCTAATTCTTTTCATATTTTTTGCCTTTGTTTCATCACTATCCTCCTCTAATTCATTATTGGATTTTTTTAAAGCTGATTTTGATTTCCTGGATAATTTTTTATAATTTCTAATTCTTTTCATATTTTTTGCCTTTGTTTCATCACTATCCTCCTCTAATTCATTATTGGATTTTTTTAAAGCTGATTTTGATTTCCTGGATAATTTTTTATAATTTCTAATTCTTTTCATATTTTTTGCCTTTGTTTCATCACTATCCTCCTCTAATTCATTATTGGATTTTTTTAAAGCTGATTTTGATTTCCTGGATAATTTTTTATAATTTCTAATTCTTTTCATATTTTTTGCCTTTGTTTCATCACTATCCTCCTCTAATTCATTATTGGATTTTTTTAAAGCTGATTTTGATTTCCTGGATAATTTTTTATAATTTCTAATTCTTTTCATATTTTTTGCCTTTGTTTCATCACTATCCTCCTCTAATTCATTATTGGACTTTTTTAAAGCTGATTTTGATTTCTTGAATAATTTTCTATAATTTCTAATTTTTTTCTTATTTTTTACATTTAATTCATCACTATCCATGTCTTCATCACTATACATGTCTTCATCACTATCCATGTCTTCATCACTATCCATGTCTTCATCACTATCCATGTCTTCATCACTATCCATGTCTTCATCACTATCCATGTCTGATTCATCACTTATTGAAAAAATATTTTTGATTTTTTTTTTATAGTTTTCAATTTTTTTCTCTCTTTCTTCATTTAATTCATCATTATCCATCACAGATTCATCTTTATTTAAACTAGATTTCTTCAAACTAGATTTTTTTTTGATTTTTTTTCGTTCGGTTTCTTTTTTTTCGTTCGATTTTTCCTTCTTTATGTCATCATTTTTATTATTATCAATATCATCTATCGAATTAGCAATTACCGATTTTCTCAAAGCTGAGTGTACGCTGAGTTTCTTTTCGGTATCGATATCTATTTCTCGATCGATTCTCTTTAAAACTATAATCAAAAATTTGATTAATATATATAAATTACGAAAAATGACAATATTACTTTCTCTTATTACATAATATTTATCATCATCTAATAAACTATCGATTTTTTCAACGACTAAAAACAAAAAAATTTATGAATATAATTTTTAATTATTATTTGCGATATTTATTACTTGTATTTATTTTAGCAGTTTCTTCTTCTTCTGTTATAACAACTGGTATTTTAGTAGCTATAATTTGAATTATAGATATTTTTATAATAATTAAAAGCTAAAACAACCTACTTATATTCGTGTATGGATATTCACTTTTTGCAAAATTTCCACAATCCAAAACTATTAGAATTAGTAATAGTACAATTTTTCCCATATTCACACTTTATAACAATAAAGCTACAAAAGTTTTTAGTAAACTGGTACAAAGCTACGACAAATTTTCTTATTTATATCTTTGCATCCATAAAATTTGAATTATAAAGCATAAAACTATAAAATTAATTTCAAAAAAGCATTTAAAATTAATTAAAATTGAAAAAGTTTGATAATAAGTTTGTTATATAGGTTTTTCACTCTTAATTCAAGTTTTTTCATTTCAAATTCAATTTTATACATTTCAAATTCAATTTTTTTCATTTCAAATTCAATGTTTTTCATTTCAAATTCAATTTTTTTCATTTCAAATTCAATATTTGAAAATAAATTGATATTTATTTTTAAATTTTTTAAACTGAAGAAACTAAGTATTTTTAAACAAAATAAATATATTGTTAAACTGGCTAGAGCCAAAAATTAAAAACATAAATTATAATATTAACATTAACATTTTATCTTTCTTGTTTTGTTTAAAAATAGTTAGTTTCTTCAATTTAAAAAATTTAAAAATAAATATCAATTTATTTTCAAATATTGAATTTGAAATGAAAAAAATTGAATTTGAAATGAAAAACATTGAATTTGAAATGAAAAAAATTGAATTTGAAATGTATAAAATTGAATTTGAAATGAAAAAACTTGAATTAGAAATGAAAAACCTATATTAAAGCTGATTAATAATTACGGAATTAAGAAACCTAATTTTTCGTAGCTATTATTTAATTTTTTTTTTTAAAAAAAGTAATATTTAGATACTTTTTTAAAGAAAATTTAATTCTGCACCTTTAAAACCTTCTTGTGATTTGTGTATGATTTTTTTTTTTTTTTTGGAATTCAAGAATGTATTTAATTTCCAAAGCTCCGTATTGAGTATTAAATAAATTATTCAAGGGAAGAGTTGTAGTTGGAGCTACATATAATGTATAATTCGTTTCAGCTTCGGGAAATTAAAATATTTAATAATAAAAAACTATAGCTACAAAATTTCCTACTATTCCTGTTTAAATTTCCATCGATTGATTTAATCAATTTTAATTTTTCTTTGAATTCGTATAAATTTTGATTATAATATTCGAAAACTACTAAATAAATAAAGTTTCCATATGTTTCTTCTGCAACACCAGAATCCATAACAATTTTTCTCATCATTAGCTGGTATTCGAAACAAAAAAAATGTATGAGAAGTTTCCCAGATTCGGACTCCATTTCGAGTCAATGGAAAGGTATGATTAAAATGTCATTAGATAGCTAAATTAATGCTCTTTAAAACGAAAGGTTACCGGAAAGGTTACGGGACAGATTGCTTGGAAGTCGCTTAACTTTTTATGTAAAAAATTATTTCAATTATATGAAAAAAAAATTAAAAAAAATTTAGTAACAATATTTTTGCGGGCTTGTAATTTCCAACAACATAAAAATGAGGAAATTGTTATAGCTCGTTTCAAATGGCATTTATTCATCCCATTAGATTGTTAATTAAACGCCCTTTAAAACGAATTATAAAAGGTTTGTCATTCTAAAGCTATAGAACCAAATATGATACTCCTTTTTAAAAACCTAACTCAAAATGAAAACCGCGTCCAGGAAAGTGCCTTTATACATTTTTTTTTGCATCATATAATATGACCATAGCGTGGTACACCCATCAATCAATTATCTAGTGTCCATCTACATAACATTGTTAGCTTTGAAAATTCTACAAAGAATTCTAATAAAGATAAATTTTACGAATTGCTTCTATTTTTTATAAAATTCGCCTCCTTTATTAAAATTTTCTAGCGCTGGCGGTTAATATTGAACATTGTTCAATCTTGGCTGTAGTTTTTATTTCCTTAGCGGTGACCGCTAGCATTGTGTTTGCTTTCATTGATTTCCATATGTTGAACAATTTTCAAAATTTGCGCTAAAAGTTTGCGCCCACATTACGATTGGGCGGGCCTTTAAGCATAAAATTTCAAGTTTAGTTTAATATTAATAAGTAATTAAATAAATTTAAGTATTTTTTGTTATGTTTTAATATAGTGAAATTCTGTAAGGTTAAATATCGGAAGTTTGAATGAAGTAAATAAATTGAATATGACAATTGGACCAAAAAAATAATTTTTATAATTAATAATATTTTAAAAGCTTCGTATAGCAGCAAAACTAATTGGAAAATATCTTTTGTATGCTCAGAGTTTTGTTAATGTTATGTTTGCGTAACAGTCTTTACAATACAATAAGAATTTCGTATTACATTTAAATAAAAGAGAGTCGTTGTAATTTGTAAATATATAAAATTATTAAATTCAATACCCGAACCGAAAATAAATTATAATCGAGCCTCAAATTATCCTCAAGAAAATTTATTTTAATTATATTTGTTTTTATTTTATTTATTTTTTTGTAAAAAAAAAAATTACAAACAATTTTAATATTTTCATAAAAAAAAATATTAAATATTATAAAATTCAATTTTGAGATTCGATTAAAAAGTTATTGAATATTTCACAGAACATCGCTCCAAGTATACTCCGATCAATTTAACATTATAATTTATTATTGTAAAAATTTAATAAATAATTATAAGAAAAATATTATTTTTGTAATCTTTGGTTCATCCTTTTTCATAATATCCTTTCAATTTTTTTTTTCTAAAATATCAAAGAATTTCCAAAGATTGCCTTTAAAATTCTTTTCGCCCTTTCTCAAAATTGATTCTTTGGTGGTCATTGAATTTTCTGGCAACAAATTTTGTGTTTTCTTTCTTTTATTTCCAGTAAACATAAAAAAATAATATTTATAAAATATTAGAAAATAAATAAAAATACAAAAAAAAATATTCCAAAATTATTTATCTTATCCTTAAGTTTTGATCCTTTTTGTTTTAAGGTTATATTTTTCAGATAAGTCGATTTGAAATATTATTATTTTCTTGATGGTTTTGATGGGTTTTCTGGATCTCAGCTATTAAAATAAAGAACACGTGGGACGATAAAAGATTTTAAAATTAATTTCGATGCTAGAAAGTTTTATGAAATTCAAAACATTCCGTACCCTAAAGGCTTTTTTAAGATTATAAATTTTATAATTTCATAAATTCTGTTTAACAAATTGGTAAGATTGTTTAGAACATAAGATTTGAATTTGAAAATTACTCAACTGGAACTAAATTTCATAATTTGAAATTTCAATGCCATGGTTAACATGAAACTATCTAAATGTACTTAGTCTTAGATTAACTGAATTTTAAATAATTCAACTATTTAAAATGTGAGACAAACAAATAAATTTTATAAGCATATTTTTATTTCCATTTAAATATTGATTTAACAACATTTTTATTTTTTCGACTGAAATGTTCTTAAAAATCTACAAAAATTATTTTATCGAAAATTATTATCAATACATATTGGTAATTGATTATTAGATTATATTATTTGTAAGTCCATTTCAAAATTTCAAATACTAACGGCTTTCAAATGTGTAGGTTATGGGTTACGACAGTACCAAATAAACAATGAATTATTGGTTCACTAATACAAGCTAGAAGGAAAACTATATGTGTCATTATTGTAGCCTTCTGTGAAACTCACGTCAGTCATATTTGAGTCATATTTTATTAGAAATGTAATTAGCTACAAATTTGCTGAAGTTTCTGGTTAGTATTTTTTTTTGTTGTACTTCTTAGTTTCTGGTTATGTGCTACAATCTGCCATAAATATTTAGCCTATTTGTGGGTACTGCTTATCAGAGTTGTTAAATAATGCATTATTTTTGTAATGCATTTTGAACTTCATTAGCATTATTTTAATAATTTGAATTAAAATAATGCATTACTTGTTTTATTAATGCATTATTGTTGAATTAATCAATTAAAATAATGCAGTAAAAATAATGCATTACTTAAATTAATTCGAATTATATGAATTAAATAAGAATTATTTGAATTATTTTTGAATTAACAAAAATAATTCAAATATAATTCAAGTAATTCAATGAATTACTTTTATTAATTCAATAATAATTCAAATAATTCAATTTATTTGAATTATTTTTAATTTAAAAATAATTGGGTAATTAAATTATATATAGATTGTTAAAAAACAAATATATTTACTTTTTCAATTTTTACTCTGATGCTTTTTTTGCAAATAAAAGTATCTAACTCAAATTTATTCCAGTATTCACACATTCCAAAAAGTAAAATTATAATTTAATTGAAAATACATTTTAAATTGTATTTTAAATTAAAAATAATTCAAATAAATTGAATTACTTGAATTATTTTTGTTAATTCAAAAATAATTCAAATAATTGTGATTTAATTGATATAATTCGAATTATTTTACGTAATGCATTTTATTTAATGCATTGTTTTAATTAATTAATTCAAAAATAATTATGAATTTGAATTACATAAAAATGAATGCATTATTTTGATTTATTAATTATTAAAAATAATGCATTACAAAAATAATTCATTATTTAACAACTCTGCTGCTTATGAAACAAAAAAACAGCAAAGAAATTAAAGTTTGTGAAATTATAAATTTATAATAAAATACAATAATTAAATTTTGATTTAACTATTTTATTTGTAAAAAATTAAACTATTTTATGACATACATATGTCACACTAATCATACTCAAGACACATATAAGTTATATAAAATTGATTTAAAGACTCATATCACTCAATATATTCTGTTCATGATGAGTTTCTACATGTAACCTTATTATAGAATAACTTGAATTATACTATCGCAATAGCTTCTATAAAGTCTCTTCTAGTCTCATCTGTTACTTTCTAAATCAAAATGGTACAATTTAATTGAACTAAAGATGCTATAATTATTTTACTTTCGAACAATCGGTAGGTTCCATTCCACAGTGTATACTCATTTGTTATGCCACCAAATTAGTGAACACTTAAAGTCTGTAATCTGTAAAGTTTGTATCAAACTAAACTGTGGTACTGATTCTCAAGCTACTGTAATTCTTTAATTCTTTACAATAGTGAATAGTACATACATTTTTTATCGCTTAAGCCAGATCAAGCTTAACTATATCGATTGTGTGGCTAAAGCTTACAACTTCAGCTTATTAGTATCTGAATCAAAATTTACAATAAGCTCAGCTAAAAATAAATATGTGAATTATCGTGAATGATAAATACAAAATAATGTTAATATTGTGAATAAAAATGAACCAGTTGGTTAATAAATATTAATATGACATTACGATTTGTGTATTAATGTACATGTATTTTTTTTTATGTGTAGCTTAAGTGTCAAAAGTGAAGCTTAAGCTGTATCCATCTGCGGTTTAAATTAACATCACTTAAAGGAAAGCTTATCTGTATGTAAGCGAGCACTAAGAAACCAGAAAATAAGTTATGTTAAACCGAAGTTTAAACTCTGGGCTTAAAATTTTACTGTTATATCGGGCATTAAATTGTTTGTATAATTGTTTGACCAAAGTATGTAATATAAAATAAATTAACTTTTTTATTACTAATATTCAAAAATAAATTATTTTAAATATGATTAATATAAATTACTCAATATTGTAATAAAAATCCATCCAACAAATTGATGATTTTAAAATTATATTGTGCAAAATTATATGATTTAATAAAATTTATTCCAAAATTTCATTGTTAATATAATCAGATTTTAAAATTGTCATTAAGCTGGAATCATAGTCACCGTCAACGAACGTTGAATGGAACTGTTCAATGGAAAACTATTGAACATTTTTCAATGGCTTTGGACAGACTTTTCAAATTTGCGCTGATAGTAGAAATATTTCTACTACACCGTTATCGTCAACGTTGAGCATTGTAATTTCTTGGGAATAAATCTGTGCATTTTACACAGCTGTCAACGCAACGGTAACGGTTGCACTGTGGTTCCAGCTGTATACAAAATATTTCAAAAATTTATGTTATATTAATTTACTAAAACAATTTTGATAGTTTTGAAAAAAAAAAAAAAGACAAATCACATTTAATAAATTCTTCAAAATAAATGGAAAATTAAATTTGGAATTTATTTTTATTAAAATTAAACGTAACAAAATAAACTACAATTTCACAAAATTTTACAATAATTTTGTTTTGTGGTGAAATGACCAAAATAACTTTAAAATATAATAAAATAAAATTTATTTCAAATTTATAATATTTAAATTAAATATATTTGGTAAATTGAAATTATACACTGATAATATAATTCAATGCGGTTTTGTGAGCTAATTTGCGATAGTGATTTAGATTATTTTTTGGTATATTGAAAATTTCTAATGATTTTTATTCAACAATTTTAAAATTTAAATTCCAAAACAAACTATTACGAATTACTTTATTTAATAATAAATTATGAAATGTCTTAATTAATTCGAATTATAAAGTAATTTATTTTGTAATTATTTTCTAATCTGAAAACTTATTTATTAATTTATCACTAAAGTTTTCTCTTAACTTTCATAATATCTTTTTATCTCGAAGATTTTTCAACAAAAAAAAATCATAATTTCATAAAAAATTCATATACGCTTGGTAAAATTCACCTGAGACAAAAATTTTGTATATTGATGAGATTTAAAGAAATGAGATAAACTTTTATTTCAGAATGTAATATTGAATTTGACAAGTTAAGTGCCAATAGAATCTTTTATTCCCACTGGAAAATCTTTTATTTTTATTTTTGAGCAAATCAAATATAAAATATAATTTATTTAAAATTATATTTTTAAATTTTACATATTTAATAAAAACAAATATGAGAAAATCAATCAATTTTTGCCAGTAAAGTGTTCCTTGAAAGGTAGACAAATTGTACAAATTACATTCAAATCATGCCACATAAAATAAAGTAATTTATAAGATAAATTTAAAGTGGTAAACAATAAAATTATTACCTCAAATAATAGACATGCAATTTGAAGACATTTAACGAATCTTAGAACAAAATTTGTTTTTATCCTAATTAAAATTGGTAATCAACATTTGATTTTATCTTATCACATAAATCAAGCAGAGTATTTTAATGAATACAGAACATAAAGTTTGTGTCAATTCTAAAACTCTAATATGGGTCAAAAATACAGGAAATATCTGGCAACCAACATTTCCCTAGGCTCAAGGAAACATTTTACAACACTTTTCTTATGAATAAAAAATTGAGCACATATTTTCAATATTGAAAAATATTTATTTAATTAATTATATTCTTGTTTATAATTGTGCAAATTAAACTAAAATCGATTCATTTATGTTAGTCGAACTTTGGTCCTAACTCAAGATTGTGAAATCATCTATTAATGGACGAATAAGTACAGGATGAACGAATTCAAAGGATTAAGCAATATTGCAAAAAAAGAGAAAATTAAATTTGTTAGGACATTATTCAGAATGAAAAATATAGAATTCTTCAAGTCGCACTCCAAGGTACACAAAATGCAGACCGAAAAAAAAATATCCTAGGTTAGCAATTTAGTAGATAAAGTTTAACATGTCTGCATAGAAATGTTAAACAAGATTAGTGAGATGATGGCCAAATTCCAGATTGGAGACGAGCACTAAGAAGAATTTTTATCAGTTTGTTCTACAATTCCAAAATAATAATGAATATCCGATGATAATATTTTTGATATGTATATCAATATTTTTTCATTTTTAATGCTACAAAAATTAATATGCTTTATTAAACTAAATTGAGTTAAATTCTAGTTGAAAATAAAATAATGTAAAACCTTCAGAAAATTTAAATTTCAAAAAACAAAACGTAAAAAAAACTAATCATAGGGGCTAAAACAAAAACGTGCTAGGAAGACAAACATTCTCGCTGTCTCTACGGCATATTAAAAACGTGTTGCATTATATTTCGTGAAAAATAAATTTAAATTATTTAGCATTCTTGCTAAAAAATGAATCCAAAACGTAAATGATTTATAACAACAACAAAAAAATTAAGTTATGATTTTTTTCACTCAAACTTCGCATTCATCGTCATCCCAATTGAATATAAAACCAAAATCTGCGGTTTTTTGTCTCATGGGAGTAGTTAAAACAAAAACTAAAAACGAGGGTTTTATTTCTAAGTAAATTAAGTTAGTAAAGAACACGGAAATTATGCTTCATCAGATCAAAATTTATGATTAATTCAATTCAAAATTTAAATTTAAACTATTTGCTTTAAATTATAAAAAAATATATAATTCATACTGGCAATATGTAAGATGTGAGAGTCGCTTAAGTCCACTTAACTGAAAATTTATATTTTTCCATATTATTATCCTTCTGTTTTAAACTATTTTTTGACCTATTCATATTATTAATATTCGCTGTAATTTGATAGTTATCAGCTTAAGTGATAAAGTCTCAGATGCAAATTGTTTTTTGTGAAAGTTGTTTAAGTCCAAAATTCGTGGTAGGTAAGTTTACAGAAATTTACTGGTTATGGTTTGCAATAATAACTTAATTCCACATAAGATAGAGTGCGATAAAGAATTCAGCCGCTTCGCAGGTTTCTCAGTCAGTTGGGAATTTGTTTTTAGATTTTCATTCGTGTATATTTCTTTCAAAATGGCTGCTAATGACGATGAAAATTAAATTATTATATTGATTATAATATTAAATAATTTAAAATATACTTTTCAGTGTCAAATAATTCGGGTCATATAAATATGCAGTCGATATTTATGTATATTTTTAAATATAAATTATAAATTTAACTCCTGAAAATTTCCTATTTTCGACATTAGCTACTCTTACATGTGGTCAAAGTATTTATATTATGCTTGCCATTCTTCAATTAAAAAATTCTTAATTTGAAAGTTTTATATGCTAAGCTTCTATGTACACATAATTTTTTGTAACTATAAATACTTTATGGTATGTATTTTATAAATTCATATAAATTTTTAATTTCTATTTCTACCAACCAAATTTCAATTGTTTTATTCACACGGTTACGATTTCGTGTTAAATATAAATAAAATATAACAACTGTTCGTTCACGAAACGCCCCAGAATCATGAGGATTATAGTAAATTTTAGATTTTGAATGAAATAAAATACCGAAAATACAAATAAATTGTATGGAATATGTAATTTATAGACAACTACTGTTTTTATTCCTATATTGAAATATTAACTATTCTTGATTAGAATAATAGGGTAATTAGTTTAAATATTGGCCACAATCACCATAGAATGTTCTAAAAGTTATGTAGTTTTGATATATTACAACATAATTGTGGATCGGTATAGTGTTTACTCTTGTTTGGTTGAAAGGTCGACCTCTGCATCACCTAGAAGACTTTATTTTTCTGATAGATATTAATTATTTCATAGACTCACACTTACTTTGATTAAACTTCATATGGGTTCATAGCTTTACGCTCTCGAAACCTATTTAAAAATATGATTAGCATTATTTTATTGACAAGAAGTATGTCTATTTCCTGGTGTAATTAAAGATTCAGTGCTCAAAGATTTAATGCATAGTTTTGCTTGTATTTGCACTGTGGTAAAATATTTCAAGCTTTTAAATAATTTGCATTATAGCCATGCCTCTTCATCTTAAGCTTGCGTCCATCATTCGCTTTCCGAAAAAAACCACTTTGAACGATTTATTTAAATTTCATTTGTTACGTGTCTTATGGAGTTTTATAGGTAAATAATATTTAATGTTTCTTACACAATTGACATTCCTTACTTTAAATGTTCTACCAAAAATTTAATTCTAAAAATCATATAATTTTAAGAATATTCTGTTTCCGGAAAAAGATGATAAGAATACGAAATATGAAATAGAAAAAATTCTTTAAGAAAAATAAAATTAATATCCGGTCTAGAAATGACATGTTTTTGTATCTTTTAGAAACATTTATATGCTGGAATTATAACAATATATTTAGATTCTTTTTTGACATATCTAATACATAAACGAAAATATTTGAAATTACAGGTGGTTTCAAAATTAAATTAAATCATGACCGCTTCAGAATTGATAAATTTAACATTTAATTTCATGAAATTATTTATATTAAAAAGTTATAAAAATCATTAAAAGTAAAATAAAATTATATTAAATTTTTAAAATTTAATTAATTTCTCAATGAAATATTTTCCATTTTCCTTAAAACTTCAAATTTGTTATTAATATGCTATCCAGACAAACTAAAACAAATTTCTAT
The DNA here is from genome assembly GCA_963920725.1 of Rhamphomyia laevipes. Taxonomy (NCBI): domain Eukaryota; kingdom Metazoa; phylum Arthropoda; class Insecta; order Diptera; family Empididae; genus Rhamphomyia; species Rhamphomyia laevipes. Next base: position 44,092,304 of record OY987256.1, read on the forward strand.
TCCGGAATATTCATTTAATTTATGGTAAATGACATGAATCCCTTTCGTCTAGTAAATTTGGATGAATGCCAATAATAAATTTAGCTGTATACATATATATAAAAATTTAATTTCTTAAATTTAAAATATCAATTTAATATTAAAAAAAACTGTTTTTTGTTTTACCATGACACATTTGTTTTGAGAATTTCACCCTAAAACATATGTGATGTTCCTTTGTAATTTCAGTTTCAATTTTAAATATCTTTCAATTCTATAACCCCAGCATTGTATATCTATGTAACATATATAGTATCTTATGTTATCGAAAGCTTATATCCTGTTCCTGTTTTTCAAATCACTTCCAGTTCCAATATATTTTCAATTAAAATCCCATCAGAAGAATGAACGCAAAACAAAAACAAGTAAACGAAGCAAAAATCTAACAAAATTTTCGAAAGGAAGATGTTTTTCTGAAGTTGGGAAGCTATTAGTTGTCAACGTTGTCTAACTTTTGTGATAACAATCTTTTTGACTTATATAATAATGAGAAAATTTATTGTCTATTTTTTTTTTTTATGGTTTTTGTTCTAGTTTCGTCAGCTAAATACTTATTTGCAGTATTGCATAATTTTTGAAAATTTAAGTTTTTTTACCAATGTTAATGGTTTTAACTTTGTCGAAGTTATTTATTCGAAATGGAAATGGGACAAGAAAAATTATTAAATTATTGAATTAGTTTAAGCCATTTAACAGAAATATTATATAAAGGGGTGGTCGTACTGGGACGTAGGATATATCCTGGTGGGTTGATTTACAGGGACATGATGAAAAATAAAAAGTTTGATAAAAAAAATGTGATATATATACGGTTATCGATGACGCAGCCTTGAAAAAATCACTGGGACGTCCCAGTGGTTTGATTTACTGGAACATCCCAATGGTTTAATTTACTGGGACATGAAGTATAGCTTAAAAGGTGTGTCAAAAAAATATGGCACATAAAATTCGAGTATCACGTTTAATGAATTGTCTTATATCAAAAGACTTTTTAATGTTTCACATTCTTTTCCTTCTTCAGAAAAATATGAACGTTTCTCAAAGCTTCGCGGTGCATTTTTCATGTCATATTTTCTATATTTTCAATTAAAAATTATGTAAAATTAATATTTACAAATTTACTATTTCATTGAGTACAAATTTACAAATAATATATTATGTTTTTATTAATTATGATAATTAAAAATTGTTGATTCAAACTAAATCAAATTATTAATTTTAATTTATTTAATTATCTTTCCAAAACCACAAAAATATAGTATATAATTTAAATATAAATATTTTGTATATTTTTAATATATAAATAAAATAATTTACAATATCAAATTAAATAGAATATTTTGAAATTAAATTGTTTAGTTTATTTATTTGAAAATTGTTTATGGAAAATATTTACCACATTAAAATTAAATTTTTAAAAATATTAATTCAAATTTTGGTTGTAAATTAAATGAACTTGCAAAATTTTAATTAAATTTTTCAGAGATTAAATTTCAAATAACAAAAATTGTTGAAACTGATTTGTTTCAATATTTATTAGTTTATTAATGTAATAAAATTTTTTAGTAAGATACAATGTCAAAATATACAAAATTTGAAGAAAAATTGAATTAATTTAAATTGTATTACATAATTTTCATAAGATTTTATGTTTGAATTAAAATATAAACATTTTTTTACAATTAAATGTGGAAAATTTCAATAAAATTTAATAAGGAGTTTAAGGATATGGCGAATAATTTATTAATATTTATGAATTTTGTGTATAATACTCGATTTTATCGAAATATATTAAAATTTCTGGAAATTACTGTTATAATATTTAATTATCCTTAATAGCATTAAATCATCCTTAATATCATGCTAATGTTGGTCAGAAAATAATATTATATATTGTATAAAAACTCAGTATAAATTTTAAATAATACTTGAAATAAAATAGACTTATTTATTGGCAGTTAAAATCGGAAATTATGCATTTATTTATAATATTTTTCATTGTTATTTGAATATTAATAAAGCATTAAATTCATTTTACCAAATCCCTATGTATAACAGGCTTCACAGCAATGTAAAAGCTATAAAAATATGATAAAATAAATGACCAAACTTGAATTTCCAAAACGAAAAGGCAAAAATATTTTCATAATCTATATTCGAAGGTAACGAAGATCGAAGAGGTAGGCCTTTTAACGAAATATGGAGCTAGCAGAAAGATAAATGAGTTGGAAACGTTTTATTGTATTCCACACTGCTATTTTAAAATGCTACAAAATGAAAAGATGAAGGGCAGAGACATTCGAAGCTATTCAAACCTGAACCATCAAAAAAGCGAGCAATAGAGCATTTTTCAATTAATATGAAAAATGCTAAAACAATGGTAGGCTTTCTTACAGGTCTTGAAAAGTACCTATACATAATTGGACTAGTGGACCATGTAAGTTCTGTGAACATGTAGACGAAATGATGGAACGCTGGCGAGTTGATGTCTACACAGCTTCGACACCTTGATAGATGTATAATGTACTGCTTTATCACCGGTACGTGTTTAGTCAACTAGAAGTTATATCACAATAAGACAAATGACTGCAATGATTAGGACTGTCTTAACTCTTACTCTAAACCTATATAACCTAATAAATATTTGCATCAGTAATTTTTGCGCCGCAACAACAAATGTAAGGGATAAACAAAGCCTTACCAACAAACGCTACGCAAACCATAACAAAACTATATCAAAGACAGTTTATTAGTTATTTTTTATTTATGTTTTATTAGTTTGCTTCAGAAAACTAATTCTTCAAACCAACAGCACCGCAGTTTGAATGCAGAATCGGTGGTGGAATTGAAAAGTGTATTTTACAACAAAAAAACATAAAAATCTTTCAACCATTTTTTTATATATATTTTTGTTTACATATTTACATTTTTAGCTGTGTTTCAAGACATCTGAGCTATTTTTAACTTTGTTGTGGCTAATGCAGTAATTTTAATTCCTTGAGGGAAAATTTAATATTTTTTTTTATTTGGGTTCTGTTGTTTTAAGAAATGAAAATAAATTTAAGAAATAGAGATTTAACGTAGCAACAAGAAGTTTTTTTATAGTGCCATTTTAAGGAATATAATTACGAAATTAAGTTCTATATAAAATCCATTACAAAATTTTAAAAAGCCTAAAGGCTCGTGAGAATGTCGATATTAAAAAACTTATGTCGATATTAATTTTAAAAATTTATTTAGTTCGCGTTGGCTGACCAGATATTATCAAAAGCCCTCAAGAAAATATTTCTTTCTACACAATTTATCTGAAAAGGATCAAAATCTAAGGATAAACTGTAAATAAATTTTGAAATGTTTTTACTTTGATTTGATTTTTTGTGATGATGAAAAATTTGTTTTAACTTACAAAATCTGTTGCCAGAAAATAAAAATCAATGACCTGACCATACACACACAGACACACACAGTCAATTCTAAGAAAGGACGAAAATATTGAAGGAATTCTTTCGAAATTCTTTGATATTTAACAAAGTTTTGGAAAAATATTTTGTACAAGGATGAGTAAAATATTTCATTAGATAATTTTATAAATAATATTTTATTGAATTTTTGATATTAAATTTGGTTAGAGTACTGAGGGCGATCGATCCTTAAAATTTTCAATAAATTTTTAATGGAAACCAAAAGGAATTTTTCAATATTAAAAATTTTTTATAAAAAAAAAACATTATTTTTTTTACAAGTAATTTTCTTTCAAATATTTAAAGTATTTATCTTATGCCTTAGGCTAAAGATAATAGAATCGATTATTATTTAATTTTAAGGATGAAAAATTATGATTTCATTTTTTTATTTCTTATATTTTTAATTTAATTTCTGATTTTGAAGAAAAATATCCTTATATATTTCAAAAAAAAATTGAAAAAAAAAACTCATTATCCTTTTTTTTGTTGTTAATTTATTTGAGAAAAGAAGTGAATAATTATTTAAAACAATTATAATTTTTGAAATACAAATGAATTTTAAAAGATTGAAATTCTAATATTTACAGAAATTCGTGTTTTTTTTTCTACAGAATTTTCTACTTTGGAATAAATTTGTATTCGAAACACGTTAACCAATTTGTTTCCTTTCTGTTATATTAATTTCCAGTTTTAGGTCATTATTTTGAACACGAAGTCCTTATACTCCTTAAAATATTTCTTTGTTTTTTGTGTATATAGTTAAAAAAAAAAAAAAATATTAATTTCATTTTACAATTGAAATTTATGTTGAACATATTGAATAGGATTTTCATAATTTTTTTTTTTCAGCTTTTCACTTTCGACGTACACTTAATTCTGGGGAAAATAATTTAAAATTTTTAAGATTATTAATTAGGAAACGCGTTGTTTTCTAGAGGATTGAATAAGAGTTTTTTCTAATTGATTTTTTTTATTTCGAAATATCACTTAACTTTATTAGATCCTTTAATAAATTAGAAATTTCATTCTATTTTAAATTCACTACAAGTTATTTTTACATAAATTTTAGAAATTCATTAAGAATTATGTAAACTTTGAATTCACAATAATTATAGAAATTTTATGGAATAATTCATGATAGTATAATAAAGTGTATGAAAAATTTGGTGAGAAGTTAATATAAATTGGTATTATTTATTAAGTTTATAAATGAATATTTTAGTGTTGCCAAAATATACTTCAAATATAAAGAAGAGATTTTAATATTTAATTTAATTTTGTCTTATTATTATGTTATAAGAATCCTTGATATTACTAAAATCTAATTAATTGTACCTCATTTATTCATGGAAGCCTGGAACCATAAACTGTCTTTGATATCCCATACTGACATGCAAATTAACTTTCGAATTAGAACTGCAAAACTATATACTTTGAAATGTACAAAATAGTCAACGACACCTGGGAATGATAGTGTCATTAAAACAAACTGAGTTGGCCGCAAGCGCAACTCTCTAAAAAAATAGAGGAATTCATTCTGTCCATGAATAAAACAATCTGTAGGAAAAAGATTGGTCAATGAATGGCTGATACTTTAGAACCTTAGGAGTGATTTCGATAGAACCTTTTGGAGTGATTTCGATAGATTTTCCGGTCCTTTTAACATTACTTTAGTAGAGATTTTTTTAAGGGTAAGCAGAATTTTTGATAGGATTAGTGCTTAGTTTTTGAACCTTAGATAATAATGCGTAGACTGCAGGTATTCAAGCACTCTACTTAATCTAACCTAACCTAACCTTACCTTCTACACTCTACTTAATCTAACCTAACCTAACCTTACCTTCTATTTTTTGGTTGTCTTGTGGTCATATTTTCACAGTGGCAATTATCTTTTGATGTTTTCATCTGATGCTAATATTTAGCTCCCAAAAACACAACTTCTAGTTTAAAAAAGGATTTTCTTAGATATTTAATTTTAAATTTTAGAAATATTTTATTTACAAAATATTGTCTGGTCATCTTGAAAAATGAATATTTTATGAGAATTTCCCAGAGATCATAATTTATAAATATATGTTAGTGAATATTTAATTTATGGAAAACTTTTTAATAATATATGTATCATTTTGTGGCAATATCGATTTATTTTTCATCTTTTTACATGTTGACATATTTTATTATGTTTTTGAAATATTTAATTTGTCTTTGTTTTCAATTTTAAGAGTCCTTTTTATGATTGTGTAGAGAACAAAAATATTTTAATAATAAAAAGGTTTGTAATTTTGAATTTTTTTTTTATTGAGTAAACTAATTTAAAATTATCAAGAGACATTGACAAACTGGTAATCTTAGAGGTAATTTAATTTGGATTTGGACAGTATGAACATTATTTCACTGACCACATCCAATAAATGGACATTTATCAGATAAAACTCTTCGGTATGTTCAAATCAATTTTAAATATATATTAATAATTTATATAATTTGATAAAATAACAAAATCATAAAATAATTTTATTCTCAAAATTTGTCATAAATTGATTCAAATCCACTTAATTATCGATAGAAACCCATTCAACATTATTAATAGGCTACTACTTCCTTGAACCATACAAGACCATATGTTTCTCATATATACATTTATCTTTCTATAAAATGAAAACCAATATAAAAAACTGTCAAAAAACATTCTTAACCAATTTTCATTATAACTTATAAGACAATTTATAAGTATTCTTGAAGTCAAACCATCCATTAAATCGAAATAATGAAGAAAGAAAAAAATGGAAAATTTATAAACTTGACAAGTCAAAAAACTCAATAAATTCGATTCGGAAAAAAAAACTTAAATGTATAATTTTATGTTATATATTGAGACAATAAAAAATTACCATCGGAATTGATTAATTCGAAACATTTATTTCGTAGATGCTGAACAATCAAAAACAATTTTTATTATGTATTCATTTTTTGTAGCCAACATATCTAAAAAGAAAATCCTATTTTGGGTTAACATTATACATTTCCTAAAAGTCGGATTCGAAGAAAAATGAAATTATTTCAATATATATATATAAATGTATCTTCTCTAGCCACAACTGTGTCTTACATAATCACATTTATACAACAACAAAAAAACATAAAATCTTTTTTATAAATATATAAAGATATATTCTCAAAGGACATATTTCAATGATAAAAATCTTCTGGTGCATTCAAGATGACAATACATGAATTTATGACGACGATGTAGAAAATTTTCTTTATAATCTATATCTATAAAAAATTACATAAAATATTCAGTTACACTTTATATTATTGGATCAAACTATTATTTCGTGTTATTGAAGATTACATTTTATGGAAAACTCAAATTGAATAAATAGAATTTTTACAATTTCAGTTTTGAAAAGTTTATATAATACAGAAGAAATTGAATTTTTCAAAATAAAAATTGATATTAACTGATAAAAATTTATACGTGAAACTATCTTTATTTATTAGTGCTGTCCATTTTTCTGATCTGAAAATTATTATTATTTTAAAGGAAATATGTCTATATATTATATAAGATACATATCAAAAACGTTAAATTTAAACTAGGGTTTGCAACTGCGGGATTTCTAGTGTTTTTTTAATATCCCATAATTTTTCTTTAAATTATATTTTGAAATTAATTTTTTCTCATTGTAATTTTCTAAGAATGTAATCAGAAAATTTATAGTTCAACTTTTTGAAGTACTGTGCCGTCGAGATAACAATCTGTTTTCAGCAGACATTGCCATAAATGTTATGGTAAGGAAACTTGAAGATTCAAACTGTGCTGTAATGTAAAAAAAATTATATTCAGTTCACATTTTTCGTATGGAAGAACTCCGGACAGATCTAAGTGGCTACTGCAATACTTATGCGCCCTACTGCACAACGGTGTAAGCAACTTCCAGTCAAGAATAGTTTTTGTTAGAGTTTCAATTAATTTCCGTAAATTAAAAATGAACTTGCTTTAGAAACTTAGATACTTCAAATCTCACTGTGTTACTAAGATCTAACAGAAGTGAATCTTCTATTCTTTTGCTACACTTGAAATTGAATCAGAATCAATAAATTGAATCACATTCAATCAATTTATACTACACAAACCCATAAAGTGATGCAAAAGAACTTAATAAAGCTATAAAATTAAATGTTGTCAGTTTTATTATGTAATTTCAACTAAGTCTTTTTCATAAATTGTACAATTCTAATCCCGGTATCAATTCTGCTATCCCGGATAGCAAACCCTAATTCAAACTTGGAATAAATTTTCTATTTATTTTTTCAAATGTACAGAAAAAAAATCAAAAGATTGTCACGTACAATTTACAATTTCTTGAAAATATTTTTTGCAAAATATTTATGCTATTTTCAATTTTTGTTAAGGTATAATTGTAAATATATAAATAATAAACTTGAAAGAAATAGAATCACCATTAATATTTCGAAAAAATTGAAATTAGATTGACGGGTTAATCTGAAATTCAGGCAATTTTTGTATTGCTTTCAAATAATTTTAGCAAGAAGCATTTATTCTAAAAATTGAAATATCTTGTGTTCAAATAGAAGTTTTTATATTTCGAGTGGATTGAAGTTTCTTGATGTGATACAGCTTTATAAATTCGTGGAATAGACCGATAAAATGACTAAAAATTTGTTTTTATATTGCGAATTATATGGGACAATAATTTCTCAATTTACCTTTCACAATAATATTCAAAGTTCAAATCACGTTCATAATGATTATAATATTTTGATTATCAATTTCTCAAGCCTTTTCAAGTTCTCACTGTAAAATATTCAAATTAAATAATGTCCTGAGTTTCTTCTATGACTTCGAATTTATCTACACCTTCAAGTCACATTGGTATATTTATTATTCACGTAACTCTGGTAAAATAATACTTCTATATATTCTAAACACATCAGATAAATTTATTCAAATGTCAGAAAATTATATTTATAGGTCTATGACAGTTTTAGATAATCTATTTTTCTTTAGATTTTTCATTGCTGTCCTTCCAAAATTTTGTAAAAAGAAAAACCAAACCCAAAAAAGAATTTTATGAAAATTGTTTCATAAATTTTATCTGAATATTTGAAATTTGATTTTAATGTTTTAATGATTTTTGTTTTATACAATATGGAAATTTTGTATTTTAAAGGTTTTTATTCAAAATATTTAAGAATATCAGCTATAAAAGTTGACAATAATAAGTCATTCTCTGACAAAGTCAATTTAATTTAATTATTTATTATTAAAATTAATAACGTACCATTTTAAAATTGATTGGTTCTAGTGACAGAGTTATAAAAGAAATTGTTGAGAATAAATTAAAAGAACTTTAAATGTTTTTAATACTGATATAGACATTGTGTCAGAAGACTTTATTTAATTAATATTCTTTTAAATTTAAAAGAAATAATAAAGAATTTGACATAACACATTTAACTTTTCATATTGTCAATCGGGAGTCCTGAATTAGTGTATCGCTTAAAATATGAAATACTGGATCTAAAACAGAGAAATAGAAATTAACAGAAAATGAAATAGCCTATATACATATACTACATAAATTAATGTAATTACTCAGGGAGACGCCGTGAACCATGATAGACAGACTTCAGGTATTACGACCGCTAACGTAGAAAAAAAAATATTCGTTATCAAAGTGATGTCAAATATTCAAGTGAAACAATAAAAAAAATTGTATTGTTTGTCTCTCTTTAAAAATAGAAGTTCATTAACAATTACAAGTTCATTAAGAAAGTACATAATTCGATTCAGAGCTTATTTTTTGCCAGTTTTTAGGGCCATTGGAATGTTTCTGCTCATGACAATTTTGGTAGTTTTTATTACGAATAATAGCGTAGCCTAATTTTTTGTGGTTATATTTTGTATACTGTGTCTAGTAGTCTAGTTAATAAAAGAACTAAAAGTATAGCCTCTGAAATAAAATTAAAAAAAAAAATTAATTAATAAATATTATAGAAAAATTTTAAGAAATTTAATAAAGTATTTTGGATAAGTTATTTAATCATTAATAATAAATAATATTCAAAATAATATCGTATAAAATTACAAGAAAAAATGTCTAATAAAATAAATTTACTAATAACTACATGAAAGAATGATGTACTGCAATAGGAATTGGCAAATAATGTGCAGGGCTCCGTTTTAACTATTTACACTGACGAATTTGCAAAATTACCATTCCGACGATTTTATAGAAGAATAATTTGAGTATTGTTCTCAACACTTTAAAAATCAAATGTAAAATAATTGGAATCATCTGGCAAAAAACTAATTCGTGTGTACAATCAAATCAATCAATCGCAATTTAACCCTTTCGTGTTCGGTGGTAAGTATTTTTACTACCATTGAAAAATTACTATAAAAAGAAATTAAGTAATTGTTTACTTTCAATTCATTTTTACAGGTGACATATCTTAAATGAGTAGGTTATATGGCAATAAATTTATAAAGTACGTAACTTTTCCGCTAGAGCTTCGCCGTTAGCCGTTATAACTCTTAAACTAAAGTTAAGTTTTGCGTTTTTAAGTGTGAAATTATATTTTTTTGTTTAAATTTGGTATTTTATTCTATAAGCAGATGGTAAATATATTTACAACCTTCTTAATCTTATACTATATTAATTATACTCTCCTACACAAATAACGATAAATCTTGAAAATGGACACATTTGATTTGACTAAGTCAAGAGATCTTGCAAAAATGCAAAATGTTTTTTTTTCCATTGCTGGATGAAGATATTGAAACAAATTTTCAATTTGTTACAGAATTGAACTCTTTAGATTTTTTACAATAATCTAAATAAAGTTGTTGCAAGAACACCTGTTGAAGTTGAAATAATAAATAAAATTTGTAATGCCAGAGGCAGTGGTAACAATATTTACCACCACTTGTATCTCTAAAACCATATAAACCAAAATTATTCATGGATTGTGTGGAAAAAAATGCAGCAGGAATTTCATCACAAAAGTGTTAAATAAATAAATCTTAATTTGATAACCTTAGACGTATACATTTATCATTCTTTAATTAAATCATTTTTTATTGCATATATTTAGGTGCATATATAAATTATAATAAATTTTATATAATTTGGTTACATAAAAATGGATTTTAGTAGTTACTGTTACTATCAAATTAAATTAAAAACTACTAAAATAAATATTGCTCACAGTTCAATGACAATTTATTTATATAATAAAGTAAACCTGCAAAGAAAATGTTGTTCATTTGAACCCAAAAATTTTTATTTCTTATACATAAACGGACATCACACACGTCCAACGGATGTTATATGTCTGAGTCGTGCTTTCAATGCAATATAAAAATTTTACCAAAGTAATAAGAAGAAATTTTTATATGAAAAAGATTTATATATTTTTCATAAAATCGACACGACGCCTTCTTTCTATATTTTATTGGTTATTAAATATAAATTAAATATATAAGAATTTACAAAATGCACGTAAATTTCAAATATATGGTCCAAAGGAAATGACTTTACTGCTCGCCAATTAAATTAAATTTTCAATTAAATTTTATTTTAACAAAATAATTTAATTAATTTTGAATTATTATATTATTAATAAATATCACGCGGCTTAATTAAATATTATTTTATAAAACATTTAATTAAAACTTTTATTTATCGATATTATTTAGAAAGATGAAATATCAAATTTTAAAATTTATTGCATTTAATAGCTGTGAAGGTCTGGTATTTAACAAATACAGACTTTGCATGCTGATAATATTGAGTCAGTATTTGACTCAATACAACAACTATAACAATTCAAATAAAACAGTGCTACTGCTTAACTAAGAGGAGCCATGATTCCAAAGATGTAATTATGTGAAAACCGAAATATCGTAGCCCTTTAGCCGCTAGAGCCTAGCATTTATACTGTATCACTGTATGTGATCTGCCACCTCATTTTTGCCTTCACATAATCTGCACACTTGTTATTCCAACAGTCCAAGATGTTTTTTTATCTTTCCAGAGCTCTGATTTTTTTACTTTTCATTCGAAGCAATTCCGTTGCTCATTTTTTAAATAGATTAGGTATCCAGTTTCACAAACTTTCACGCCTGCTCTAATTGTTTTGTTTGAATTACGCAGTCTGTCCTTTTAAGGCGACTTGATGTAATAATGTAGTACTCCGAAAACTGCCCATTACTTTGCGAAAAAAAGTCAGATTCTTTGTTTCCATCAAATCTTACATGAACTGGAATCTTATTATCCTGTTTAAAATTTGATAGTTAAAAATTGAATATTACAGAATTAGTTAAAAAAAAAATTAATTTAATTTTATAATTTTTTTAGTCCTTGTTGTAAATTATAATTACTAAAATAAATAAAAAAATAATTTGAAACTAGAAGATTAATTTATCTAAGATTTGCTGGAACTAATTCTCCTTTGTAATAGTGAATGTCTTTGATAAAAGTTCAAATCAAAATCATAATAATTGTTTAACATATTTTTGGTAACTTTACTAAAACCATTACATAATATAAAATATAATAAAAATTTAATGAAAATATCAAATTATTATAATAAATATCATATAATAATTAAAATTGTTATGGTAATGGTCAAAAATTAAATTATATTTTTTTTTACCCATCATATTTTAAATATGGTATTTTAATAGAAAATTCATGGAATTCTTTGAATTAGAAAATTCATTTTTGAAGTGCAAACACCAAAAACACATATTTTCTTTTTTAATATAAAAATAAAAAACTGAAAACATTTATTTTCACATTTTCCTTTGAGGAAACACAATTTAATTTTATAGTAATTTTTCTATAACATTTCTGGTTTTATATAAATATTTCATATATATAATGTCCTTCCGGCAAAACTATTTTTGTTGGTTAGTCCTTACTGACTCTTTCTGTGAATCGAATACTAAGAACATGACTTAAATGTTATTTTTATTTTGAATAATTTTTTGTTATGGTGAATATTGTGTGGTATTTTAAGAATTTCCTTTAAGAATTCTTGTATACCCAAAGTGCATACACAAATTTTTATGTACATTCCTATTTTTTTTTCTAAAGGATAATAAAATAATTTTATTATCCTTTATTTTTATATATATAATTTTTTCAGAAGTGTAGAATGTTAAATTGGTTTATATACGATTAATATTTACAATAAAGAAAGTTAATTTTATTATATTGTAATAAAAATTTAACACTTTCAATGAAATATTTTTGATTTATTTTCAGTAAATTCATTTTGTCCTGTATTTATATAGAAAGAATTACTGCATGAAATAAATTAAATAATAATACTGCAAAATAATAAATTCTTTAATTTACACATTTTTGAATGATAAATTATGAAAATGTAGTGATAAAATTGATTTTTTTTAATATATAATAAAAATAAAACGTGTAACAAAAATATTTAATTTTTCCCTGTGGTCCAATTTAACAATTTAAATATAATATGACAAAAAAAAAATATTTATATTTTTCTTTTCAAATATTTAACATTAATTCACACATAATTTCTCAAATTGCCTACATAAATCCTTATTCAAGTCCTTTATTTTTTCATTGCAGGATTTCGTAAAAATACAAAAACCCTTTTTTCTGTTTGATTGTTGTTCGGAATGATAAATATTTTAAAATCAATGTTATCGCTTTAAATATAGAAAGCAAAGATTTACCATATTCTAACCAAAAAGTCCTTAATCAATTATGTAGAACCATATGGTAAAATACTTGGAAATATAAGTGTGGTTATTGATTCATGGGTTAAACGTTAAAGGATATATCAATCAAAAAATAATTTCTTGTTGATAGAATTTGTAGTGAATTAAATTTTGATCTTTGATGGTGTAAATCAAATAAGAATCATGGAAATTTATTAACATAATTCAACAAATTTAGTATACGTTATTATTGAAAGAGTTTATATCAAAATTATGTAAAATAAATTAATTTATATATGTAGTTATCAATATTGAGAAATAATATTAAATTTTTCATAAAATTTTGATTTTTTTCATCACTAAATTCCACAATTATTCGTGTTATAGTTAACTTTGATTGAAAGTCTAAGTAGTTTTCAGTTAATATCCTTTATTTTTATATAAAAAAAATATTCTTGATTTTAATCCAGTTAAAATGCCATTAAATAAGTAGTGCGCAAACAAGAAAAATTATGTAATAAAAATATCAAATATCAAATAAAATTTATCAAATTAAATGCAACCACAAAATGAGCTAATATCTCATTTATTTCAGTATTTCAACTTAATATTTTCAAATTCTTTACGTATTTCAAGTTACTTATGTATTTTTGGGTACTGTACTAGTACAAAAAGTTTTAACGTTTCAGTTTCTCCCTGTTTTTCCGAATTTAAAAGGACTAGAAATTTAAAATTGTAACTAACGAAAAACTAAAATCTAAAGGCTTTTTAGGGCTGTGGTGCCACGGAGGAGGAGGAGTTTTAAACAATTTATTCCTAGTTAGTTAAAAAGGAAATCTCATCAGTACCAGTCGATCACAAACACTAGACGATTATCATCTGGCCCATAGGTATCACCTTAAAATATTTTGTTTAAAAACAATATTTTATTCAGACTTTTTCTAGTGGACGATTTTATACTTTGATTAACAAATTCACTTTTAATATTTATAATCGCTTTGGGATATAGTTAATATAAACGAATAAAAGTAATACATTTTTTGATATATTTCTTCTTTTTTTTAGAAAATGAAAAACTTTATGTTGAAATTTAATATATTTTTTATAAATAAAATAAATATTTTCAATAAAAATATAATATTACGTAATCAATAATATTTAATAAAATTTATAAGTTAATATTTTCTTTAATATTCTTATATAAACATAAGTAAAATCTGTCAGCACATAATTAAATATTTTATGACAAAATCAAAAAAAAAAAAATATTTAAGCATCGCTTGAACGATCGCAATTGGATAAGGAAATTGATAAATTTTGACATGTCTTTGACTAAAGAGTTTTATAGTAAATGTCATTTTGATAATAATGCAATAGAAAATAATAAAATTTTATGGATTTAATGTTTGAAGGTAAGAATTTTAAAAATTTCGATCCGGTGACATAATGTCTTGATAATCATATGAAATATTATTGCTATTATGAAGGAATCACTCACACTTTTAAATTCATTTTGATTTACAATCAAAAATGACATCAAAATTTCAGTAAAAAATGTTTTTCAAACAAAAATTTATTTAAATTTATTTCCAAATAATAGTTTCCCCTGTCCAATATTATAAATTTTAATTATAAAATACTGAAATTATAACATATTTTATTAGTTATCTATAAAATATATTCAATCATAACTTGTGACCCATAAATTTATCAACAAGAGATATAAATATATGAGATTTTCTGGATTTAGATCAATGTTTTGAATAAATTCATTTAAAAACATGTATATTTATTTGGGTATTCCCAATCTATCACTGCATGGAATTCAAATAATATAAAACCTATTAAAGAATTCTCATATTTATAGAGTTATGTAGTAGCTTTTTGGCTATGCATTAGCCAAAATTATTATTATTTTTTTTCCTATGTTTATTTGAAATTTCATTTTACTGCATTATGCAGTAAAAATAGAATAAACGTCATAAAAAATTTGCAATTTATTTGAGAAATAAAAACTACAATGAAATTACTAATAATTAAATTAAATAATTAGAACGCAGTGGAAATAGCATATAAAATAAATTTAAACTTTGACCACGAGCTTATTGGACTCTCAAGCATCATATAACAAAGATTCTTACGTTGTTTTTTTTTTCTGCAAATTAACTGGAATTCTGTACCAAATAAAATACCTTACAAAAAAAAATTGTATATTAATTTTTAAAGTTGACAAAATTACATAAAATAATTTTTCATTTTTTTTGGTGTAAGCTGCCAAGTTTTAATTTCCCAGAAGAAATTCTGCATAAAAAAAATTACAATTATATCAATGAAAATCAGATTATGATTTTACTAAATAATAATTTCGCAATCAAATAATTTTAATTTTCAATTTTTGGATCCGAATAATATAGAAAATTCTCTTTAACCTTTTTCACAAAAATGAAATTGTCGTTAGACAATAAAAAAATGAAAAAATTGTGAATTATCGATTTACTAAAAATGATTTTATTATTTTACTATAGCTAAAGAATAATATCAAAATCTGTATAAAAAATATTTATGAATTTGATTAGATTTTGTATACATTTTCATTCAAATATTTAGCGTTTTATTTACGTAATATTCTAGCTGGAAAATAAAATTATTAAATCAATGTACAGAGCGCCATCTAGCAAATGAAATTTAAAATATCTTCTGTTAATTTATATTTCATTTACATTTTCATTGTGTGTTCAACGTTTATACTACATGAAAGACCCCACCTAGTGGCGGAAATTAATATCATTCTAGAAACTTAGATAATTATTTTATACTTTAATTATATTTTATGATTTAGTATAATAGTGGCCTACAAACAGTCCTAATCATTGTAGTTATTTGGCTTATTATGATATCCCTTCTAATTATTCATCACTGATCAAGGACTTCCTATTAATGAAACAGTACAAGTGCGTTATTAATTGCTGTCAAGTTTCGGAAATAATGCCAACATAGCCTACTTGATGCCGAAGTTGTTTAGATATCAACGCCTAACAGCCACATAATATGTGATCTACAGCTTCATTCTCGTGTTGATAGACCTACACACTTGGTTTCCTGACAGTCCGATTTTGTGTAGGTGCTTTTTAATATTACAGTGACATGTAAAGAAGCCTACCATTGTTCCGCCTTTCTTCCTATTTACTTGATAGAGCTATGTTGCTAGATTGTTTGATGGTCCACGAATGAATAGTTTCATATTATTCTTGATATTGGGAAGTTTTCTTCTTTTGTTGCGTCTTGACGTCGCAGCTTGAGAAACAACAAAATGATTTTGATCCAATAACATTTCTGATGGCTCCTGAAGCGGAATCTATGGTTCATATCTTTCTTTTTTAAAAAATTAAATAAAGGTTTTCTATAAAATCCTCTAAATAATTAAAACTATAACTTTAATTTTCCAGTAACTTTCTAACATCTATAAATAAGCAATATTGAACCAAAACATTTTGATTTATATTCTCAGAAATTTCACAAATAACAAATCCACAGCCTTGATGTATTACAACTTACAACGAAAATTTATAGATCTTTTATTCAATAAAAATACATTTATAAGATTAATACCAATAAATTATATTAACTTTCTGTATCAAATATTCATAATGTCTCGACCAAAAATTAAAGTAAATAAATTAATTCGTGTATTGATTAAGTCTCAATTTCCATTACTTTTCCAAATCAATAAAATAAAAATTAGTAAAACGAAACTGAAACCATAACAAAAAATAAATCTTAATAAAGCCAAGAAAATTAACACAACAAAACGTGTAATAATAAATACCAAAATCTAAATGTAAATTAAAAAATTCTTATTAAAAAAAAATATTCGAAATAATCTGGGGATATACAAAAAAAAAATATACCAAATCCAAAAAGGACAAAACACGCAATCGTTCACAAAGTCTTAATAAAATTATTTTTCACTCTATTCTCTTGTGAACTCTTCTTTATCCTTAGAAGTCCTCGCAAGAATTACAGGGAATTAAATTTTCCAGTTAGATATACAATAGAAAAAAAAACAAAGATCAGCACGTGATTGAGACTCATGTAAGACATTTATTCATCGTCCTACAAGTTTTAATCCTTAAGGACAATAATACAAACAAAAACATCTTCAAAATGTCAGAATCAAGATTTATATAATGTCTGTCTGTATGTATATATTTATATAATTTTTATTATTATAATGTTGGTGAATAATTTTATTAAGGATAATAATAATTTTTTTTTTTTTTCTTTTTCCTTCTAAATATCTTAATTTATTTCCGCAACAAATAGCAGAAGAAATTAAGGATAACAAAAAAAAAATAGAATTTTATATTCTTAAAGTAATAAAAAATTCATCTTAAATCAACTGGTACAATTTTATTAGCGTGGCCTCAATTTAATGGAAAAAATAATTTTTAAAGTACAGCGCCTAAAATATGTGACTATACAGAAACAATTAAACCATTAGGGAATTATAAAATTTTATTGAACCATAAAAATTATTTTTATTTTAAATAAATTGAAAATTTAAAGAATTTTCATTTTTCTTAAATTTTTCGTACAAATTTTAATTCGATTTATAAAGGAGTTATTTACAAAACTTTTTTTTTAATATAGAAAAGATTAACTGATTTTAAAGGATCAAAATTATTCAGTTTACTTGGAAATAAACTTTTATTCATAATATTTCTTTTCTTTGCTATGGCGCTACAACCCAAATCGAGTTTTAGTCTTCTCAGAGAAGATTCATAACATTTTATTGTAATTTGGACCGACTAATTTTATATGAACTCCGAACCATAAAAGTCTTTATATGTTGTCAGCAAATAGTCTAAATCGGTAGTTTTGTTAATCGTTAGTTTTCGTTAGTCTTAAAATCACAATTACATACTGGTACTCATTTAAAGCTGAGTAAATTTAGAGCAATATCGAAACCTTGGTCTGCATTTGAACCCTGGACCTAATAAAGCACAGCATAGTAAAATACTATTACGCAAGTGCCACCATGCATAACAATGATAAGGAAAACGTAGTCCTTTTACTAGTCAAAAGGTAAAATTTATAGTTATTTATATGAGTAAGGTAATTATATTAGAATTAACTGAAAATCATATTTGAATTGACAGACTCATAACAAAATTCCTTTATAACAAAATAAATATCTACATCAATTATTAAATTATTACAATATTTAAAATGTGGTGATAAAAAGTTTTATATACGAAATTAGTTTATTACTTTTATTCTATGTACAGGATAATTAAATACTGACCATCAGAATTGTGGGAAATCAGAATAGAAGTAATTTGTTGCTGGCTGTTGAAGGTGGAGCAATGTTACAACAATAGTTATCAATTCGTTCTCGTTCAATATAATAACATAATGAGAGTAATTGTTTATATTATTTCTCTGTATTCTGTACTACATTCAGAGGAACTGAGCAATGGTGAGGATGCTTCTTACTTAAAGCAGTTAAAGTTTCAACAAATATAATAACTGCCAAAGGAAAATACTGGGCTACTGAAAGTGTAATTTAAAAAATATGAAGTTTGGTTGATTGGTTTTAAATGACTAAGAAATATGGGACTACCACGCACGTAGACCACATATTAGTGACCTCTTTGTACCCTCCAGTCCAGCAATGCTTTATTTTGTATTCGTCTCATCCCATTTCTTTAATGAATAAATTCACTTTGTCCGACATCAGTTTACCAGCGCTTTCAACGTTTGCTAGAAAGAAACTACAAAATTTCCTAAATCTTTTATCTTGGCCTAACAAATGTTTATAATCTGGCTGGCCGTTGACTTGTTCATTTTCAAAATTATCTCAGAATTTTTAGGAATGAGTAGAGCGTTTTTTTATACATACAATATGAGCTATATCTATTGAGCTAATCACTTATTGAGCTTTAACTATGAAATTAACTCTAACAAAAGTATATGGATTCATAAAATGTTTGGACTTATATGTAGGAAACGATGGATAAACTTTGCATAAACTTATATAAATAAATATAGAAACAGTTTGGAACATAATATAGAAAGATTTAAGATTTTAGTTAAATGCTTGAGCTCATATAAAAGTAATAATTTTCGCATATCTCACAAAAATTCTATCATTTCATTAACTATTTTTCCAATATATTTTTTAATATTATATTTAAATTTCATAAAATATCAATATATTTTATATAGTTACATTTCTAAAATATTTACATTAAAAATTTATGTTTATGTTGAAGAAACAACAGTCAAAAAAACACTAAAAACATATAAAAAAAATTTCAATTTAAAATTCGTTTTATGTATTTTCCTTAAAAGATTTTCACCATAAAACACTTCCATTAAATTTAACCAAAAAAACAAAAAAAAAAACATTTTATAGTTTAAAAGGATCACATTTTGTTGGTATAGTTTCAACTTGGTCGTTTTGTTTCATTAAAAAAGGACATACACAAATACTAAATATTTCAGTACGACAATAAAGACAGTTTCAAAATTTGATTGTATACCATGTTTTATAATATTAAAAATATTAATTTTTTTGGTGGACTATAAACTCTTTATATTATATAGGGGGGTCAAAAATAGGTCAAATGATATTTTCGTTTAGGAAATGTTAGAAAGGATATCCTAACTAGAGAAAATATGATTTTCATTTGTATATACACCATTTTAAATTCATTCTATAGTTTTTCCTTACAAAGATATAATAATATTTAATAAATATAATTTAGTTTGCAAATTCGTAAAACTAATTTTTGGATTTACTCTCGGAAGTCCATCAATTTTATGCTATCAGAAACAGATACCAAAAACATAACAAATATGGCAAAAAATTTATGTGTTCATAAATGGAAATTCAGTTAAAATGTTGAAAGGTTTTCATTTTTGTGTTTTATGTGAAGATGACATTATAGTTTTATGTGAGCTGACACAGTTTCAGTATTCAATAAATATTAAAAGAATTTTAGTTTGATTAATTAATTAATGCAGAATTATTGCATTTTGATGCATGCATTAACAATTTAAAATCATGTTTTTATAGTGCTTTTCATATAAATTTAATAATAAATAATATTATAGGTTAAAAAGAGTTGATTAAATGAAAATTATTTAATTTATTTATGATAATTTTCAATATGTTATTGGACATATAATATTTTCCTAATAAAATTTACAATGCGTTTAAATAGACTCAAAAGTTTTCTTTGGTGAACATCGCCAAAGCGTATAAAAGAAAGTTATCTTTTATAATTGCCTGCACGTCCCGGTTGTAATGTCATGATTGTCTGGTAAAGCACGGGCAATAAAATTTAAATATTTTTTTTGATATTCATTCAAGTTTTAACTGTCAAGAAGTTACTTATACCTTGATTTCTCCTACCGAAGGGAAGGAATCTATGGCACTACAGATAGTGCTCTTCTGAGCACCTACTCAAGGTAATTTAAATCCATAAATATAATACTTCAAATATCCAATATTAGACGATTTCAGTTCTTAAGAATCCTTTCAAATATCCAAAATTTAAATTAATTTACACTGGTTCTTACTATGTGATCCGCATATCTGTAAATTTTTGCTCTGATATCCTTAGAAATAATCAAGGATATTTTGTTGAAATATTTACATAAAATACAAATTAAATAAAATAAATTTTGTATTAAAATAATATCAAAAATTATCCAAAAGTTTTTCGCAAATATTCATTTCAAAATCTACTTGATAAATTACCACTATGAGTTTTTTTTTATTTTCCTTTCAACTTTAACACTTTTCACTTATTTTCCACTTTATCTTTGTCTGTATTCCTTACATATTATTTCCATTCTCAAGATCTTCTTATATTCTTCAGAATCCTTTCTAAAAACAAGAAAAATATTTTAATATAGCGCAACAAAAAATACTCTTAAGACACCTTGAACGTTAGTGTATAGCAGTGGATTTTCTCTGTTAAAGGAATTTGTCTGTAAATAATTCTTTTGACATTCTTATTCACCGTAGGTCATAAGGTTGGTATTGGTATAATTGCTTCTAGAATTTTTTGTAGTTTTATTGCTATTATTGAGTACTTTTTAGTGACATAACTTACAGTAGAATTTTAATTATCTAAATTCTAATAAGAATTATTGACATTAAAAAAATTACTCTGGATAAAATGAGTGAGGCCATTACAATATAATTCAACACAATATTTTACCACTGCCTTCGATACAGGAATTTATTTATTAAATCATTTTGCTTACATGGAAAGTTACTAAAGATTTGTCAATTTAACCATAATTAAATTTACCAGCAGTCAATCGACTGTAAATCGTCAGGACTCTTACTTAGATACAGAATTTAATAATTCTTAGAAAAAAATATATGTCTATCCTAAATTCTGGAAATGGCAAGGTCACATTAAGAAGAAATGAGTTAGGATTTACTCCATCCACAACTTGTCGTAAGTATAAGCTTTAAAGAAGATGAGGAGGATAGAATATGGAATATTTGTTATTCCATTGTCCCTCAGTCCAACATAAAAGATTTAGTAAATTTAGTTCTTTTCTACAGGGTACAACAGACTCGCTAATGTATGGAGATTATTCATCGGACTTACTAAGTTTCAACTGTTTTAAAAGTGAAATATTGACACTTAATAGAAACCTTCAAGGAGACATCATTTCGTCTTCACACTCACTGCAATTATTATTGAAACGCCTGGATGGATTTGAATATAATTTTCGAAAATTATATTGATTTCTTTTCTTGAATAAATTCCAAATTTTAAGTAATGTCCATTAAAAGTAATCTCCATTAAAAGATATTAATTTTAGATAAAATAAAAATGTGAATAAATTACATTAAACAAAATTGCTTACACTTTCTAATTTTCCAAATTAAAAAAGATTATAAATATAGAAATAGAAATTGATTTTCTTTTCAGAAAGTTTTAATTTTCCCTTTTACAAATATAAACGAAACTGGATCCTTTGAATAAAAGATTTTCCATAGAGTCCTTATTATCCTGAGTCATATATTTATAAATGATATTCTTTTACGATTAAAATTATATTCAAGGACATTTGATGACTGTTTTCATATTTACATTTTAACTAATTAATTTAATGATAATTGAAAATTTTTATAAAAGTATTACTAAATAGAAAAATTATTCATTATGTTTTTAATGATTTTAATTAATTTACTTAATAATTACAATATTTTCAAAGAAAGTTAATTTAAAGATAAACTTATATATTATGTTTCTACAACTTTTACAGCATTATCCAAAATTTTCTTTATACATTTGTAAAAACTAATTCTGAGCAAATTCTTAGTCAAATAGAAATAAATATTTCAAGAAAATTATAATAAGCGAAATTTTTTAAATGAAAATTTCATAATGAAATCAAACAAATAATTCTAAAAAGTATGTGTCGAAATATTTTTAACTTAACTTGCAGCGCCATCTAGTAACTTTTGTGTTAAGTGGCGTTGCATGTAAACTTATATAAAATATAACAAACAAATTTTATCAGTGGTTTAAATTTAAATATATGACCCACCATATCATCCATAGTGAGATATAGCAGCCATCTACTTAAGCTGATTCATTCCACTTTCACTCCTAATTGTATTAAATATTCTAACTATGTTATTGAGCCATTTATTATTTAGTCCACCACTTTATGTGTCACTTTCTGGTATGGTATTAAAAATCCGTTTTTAAGCTCTTATATTTGGCAATCGGGCAATACTTATTATAACTTCTGGTAATTGGGATTTGGCAAATATCTACACAATTTACCAAATTTAAAAATTCTTGATTTGATCGTAGCTTTATATTCAATATTTGTGTCAATATTTCTACACTATAAACAGCAACGTTTTATAGTATATAAAAATATTACTTGTGTTTTGTGTTCTTGTAACAAAACTAAATTCAAATTTGACATTTTGTACGTCAAATATTGCAGATATAGTACAAATATTATATTCAATATTTGTGTCAATATTTCTACACTATAAACAGCAACGTTTTATAGTATATAAAAATATTACTTTTTATTGTTAGTTGCTTTGATTAATTTTTTTTTTTTGGATTAGCGTATTAACGTAGTAACATTTATTAACTGCTTTATTCTGTCTTGCACTTGCACACCAAGATGTTTGAAATTTGACAAATTAAAAACCTTCAAAATTGTACTCGCAAATTGTGATAGTTTAAGAACTTTATCGTATATTTGACATATATTTGGTTTTTTTCTTCATTGATTTTCAGAAAAATTGTTAAAAACTAATTATGCTAACGCCTTAATATACTTTCATCAAGAAGAAAAGTAAAACAGCGCCACGTAGTGGATCATTATGAAATTTTCAGATTCTAAATCAATTAAAAATGCTTTACAAATAATGTAGGTTAACTGACATTACAAGGAACTATAACAAAGCTTTTAAAAGATTATAAAGTACTAATTAAATTTAAATATGTACATATATTTATAATCGATATTATGTTTAACATTTTTTTTATATTATTTTTTAACTCTTAAAAAATTACATATATAATTTTTTCCATATTTTAAACAAAACGAATATTATTTTTAATTAAAAAAAAATGAAAAATTCTATTTGCTGATATATATAATTAGAAAATTCCTTTAAACTTAAAATGAAATTATACTTGATAATAAATTACAAACTATATATTTACTTACCACACTTATCCTATAGTCCTGGCTATATAGAAACATTATATAACAGCGTATTCAGGCTCAAAAATGTATTTAAACAATTCATATATGCTTTTTAGATAGTATATATGTATGTATATGTATAATGTTATTTGTAAATCTGTGTGAAACTTTGAGTAATTTAAATGAAATATTTTTCAAAGAGAATTTCAAAATTTATGATGTCATTAAATTTGCTCTAGCAAAATTGTTAAAAATAAGACCGCCTTTCTTAAGAAAATCTATATATATATAAAAATTATTCTATTTAAAATTAAAACTTATAATATGTATAAAATATATGGGAAGGATATTCACGCCTTTACAATTTCCCAATAAACACTATAATAAAAATCCTTAAACTAAAAGAATAACAATATAGAATAAAAAAAAATGAAAGTGAAAATCAAGATCCTTTTGGTTGCAAAAAAAAAAGTTAAATATATAATTTTTCAAAAAGTAGAACATTATCCTTGATAACACATTCCCCAAAAAACACTGTCAATTTTAAGGCCTAACCATGGAAGACTTTTGCTGGCTTAAGTCGGCTTAAGGAAATCTACGATTATATATGTAAATGTATGGTGTAACCATACAGACTTATGCTCAGTTTCGTCAAGTTTCGTTAACTGAAGTTGGCTTAAGCGAATGAGATTTCAATCGAACATTCTGCGTCGAAATTTGACAGTTCAAAAACAAAACATATTAAATTTATTAAAAAAAAACAGTTGAAATACTAAAATTAATCAAAAATGGCAGTAAATGAAGCTGATTATAATTTCATTGAAATTTTAATTATTTTACGTACACCACAAGAACAGTTTTTTAAGTTGTCTTCAATTTGTTTCAAGTTATTTAATCCCTCCAATACTAAAAACAATAATTTTAATTATTTTAATTTTTTGTTATCCATTTTTCCAAAAAGACAGACTTCAAAAACTGACATAAAAGCATAAGCCCACTTAAGTTGTGTATGGATAAATTAAGATTTTGACAAGACTTTGCCTGGCTTTTCGTTGACTTTTCAAATTACTTAAGCCAGCAAAAGTCTTCCATGGTTAGGCCTTTAGTTTTTTGTGTTCTTGTAACAAAACTAAATTCAAATTTGACATTTTGTACGTCAAATATTGCAGATATAGTACAAAATGAATGGTTAAAATCATATTCTGTAGCTTATACAACGTAATACCAAAAACTAAGTATAGTCCAAAATGATTTTTATATTTAAATTTAATATGATACTACAATTTTATTTCAAATAAATTTAATTTTTAACAGTGTAACTTTCCACTATAAATTCTTTATCACATTTTTTTTTACCCTAAAGTGTATACAACATTTAAAATTATCCTATATGTGATCAACATTTATATCGTATAATATTTTCGGTGATGACAATAACCATTTTCTGATGATATTAAAAATAATAAAAAAAAATAAGGAATCTCATTTTATATTCAAATTTTAAACCATTTCAAACAATTTATGTACTCAATATTTCTATTTTTATGTTTGTTTTATGCGAAATATCCCAAAAAGTATTTTAAACGTATATAAAAATACTATTTTGTTATATTATAGAATGGAATTTTTTACTAAAAATATATAATTTTCCATTTTCATTGTACCGCATTGCCATAAATTTTCTAAACATACACACACACACACATTGAAAACAACTTAACTATGTATATGAAAATTTTGACTTCCCGGAAAATTTTATGGATTTAGTGAATATTTATATTTTAAATAAATTTTGTAATGAAAATTTTTAATTTTACACCTCATACTTAAATTGGATAAAAATATTAAGAGTATTTATTTTTTGGAGATTCTAAGAAGAATTTTTGGGAATAATTAATAAAATCAGTGGATTTTGGTATTTATATGTGGAACAAATGTGGCATTTATCGCCTCCTTTCAAGAACTATAGAAATATTGTGATAAATTGCGAAGAAAGTTTAAATTTTTTTTGGAAAACTTTTAAAAAATAATATAGACAATTTAAAGTAAACTTTCTTTAATCGTTAAAATAAGTAAACTTTATTTTAACCCTTTTGGACAAACCATATTTTATATGAAATTTTCCAAACAGCTGACTGTCATTTGGCTGATGACGATTATTTAATACATCGTATATAAGTCGCGTATAGTGTCATAAAAGAGAGTGTATTTAAAATTCAAAACTTACTTAATTAAATCAATAGAAAATTTAGTTTTTCCTTATTCAATCCACTTCGGAGCATAGGGCCTCAATAATCTTTTTATTTAAACAACATTTAATCACAATAAGCTAAATGACTTTTAATAGTAAAACATTTGTTGTCAGCAAATCGTCTCAATTTTTTTGCATTTTTCCCTAGTCTTAGAATCACAATAACTTACTGTAAATACTTATTTCTGGTACTCATTTAAAACTTATTTATCTTAGAGCAACATCGATGCCAATAGTTTGAACTCTGGACCGGATGCATCACAGCATATAGTAAACTATCACTACGTCTACGACACTATTTATCTAAGTATTATATAAAATATTTCTGTATAACTCCATGGTTATTTTGAAAATTTTGTTAACTTTTAGTGGTGCATATATTGTACCACTAGTATCATAAGGGTTAAATAACATAACCTATATTCCAGATAATTATATATTTTTCAAAAATAACTCATCAATCTTCAGAAATATTTTTGAAGTTTTTAATTTGTCAAAATATATTATGAAAATGAAAAAAGAAAAATATATAATGAAAAATGTTTAGAGTAAATAAATGATGTTCTAGATCTAAATAATTTTCCAAAAACAACTTCTAAAACTTTCTGCACTTATAAAATGTTATACTTATTGTCTTAAGATACCATCATTTAGATATTGAAAATATTATTTATATGGTTACAGGCTACAATTCAATTTGAACTCTAGTAATGACAAAATAAGAAACTTCCAACTACCAACAAAACTGTGCAACATAACATAAAATTTAGGCTAAATTTGTTTGTTAGTAAAAAAAATTATTGAATTTTATATTATTATTTTAAAATATTTCCAATAATAAATTAACTAATTCACTTTCTGTTATCAGAATTTAAATTAGATATTATAATTTAATTAAATAGTTATCAAAATTATTTCAATATTTTAAAAAATCATAAAATTGATCTCGCTAATCCGATTGACAATATACAGATCAAAATTGATGCTATGAAAATTATTAGTAATAAATATATTATCATTCAATACATTTCAGTGATATTTGTCCATTTTAATTTTAATCTTAATAAAGTTATTATGAAGGACGCCATTAAATCCTAAATATAAAAATCAGAAGTTAACAAAAAAAAGTAGACTTTGACAAATATTTCGTAATTACAAAGTGAAAGTAGTTTGGTAACTCCACAGCATTAACAATTGGAATACAATTTATTGGTACCATGAACGTTTAAGCGTATGATACAAGAAACAAACAATATTTAAAAATATTATATAATTATTTTTATATAATAATTTTAATTTGTCGAAGTTAATGGTTTGCATCTGTCTTCTTCAACCTATGTTCCTCCGCTAAACCCTTGGAGTCCATAGAAAATCTTACGTGTTCCGCAAGAAAATGTTTTGGAAACCAATATTTAAAAATTCAATTAGAATATTGAATAAATATGTCTAATTTTCTAAAAAGTGAGATTCTGAATTTTAAGTTTTAAATTTTAACCCAATATAACCTAATATTAAATGTATGAGAGTTCTCGATCTATATCTATATAATTCCACAAATATCATTAGATGCA